>JAYKKI010000005.1:34780000-35980000 GCA_039881145.1 Druceiella hillmani | reverse complement strand
ATTGTTTGTCAATTTCTTGAATGAATAATTCATAAGTACGGTTACTGAATCGAGTTTTATTTGATTATTAAAAGGTTTGACTAAAACGTAGTGATTGTTTTTTATTTACTCTGTCAGTTCAGTGGACAGTACATACAGTTCGCTATCGATAGTACCAATTTGGTACGGATACCTACTTACTTCTTAATTTTACTTAATTAAAAGCGTTTAGCGTTTGTGAAACTATTTAGTAAATAGTTTTCAATAGTATTTAATTATGCCCAAGCCACAGTACATCCAAAAGTTTCGTGATTGTTGGCTACGTGACCCAGGATTAAAGAACCGGTTGTAAGTAGTGGAAAGCACTGGTGGTCCAGTAGCTAAGTGCAAATTATGTGGTACATTATTAAGGAATCTTTATGGTGATTTAAAGAATCATGGATTATCTAAAAAGCACCTGCAAAATTCAAAGGTACGTAAATTGAATAATAATTCTGCTTTAAGTAAGTAGTTTATACAGGCAAGACCTGTGCAGAAATTAATTAACAGGTAACGAACGAAAATATAGTTTTTGAATAATATGATACACCTTTACTTTTACATTTATTGAGGTTCTCTTTCTTTCACAGATTGTAGCCAAGCAACCAAAGTTGCAGTTCAAAATAGACAGCATAGGAAAAAAGAAAGAAGAAGCCAGACTAGTATTATTTACAGCGACACATACCAGCATTCGTGTAGTGGATCATATGGGAGACGTGATTAATCACATGCACAAGGAGGATGACAAAATTCACTTACATAGGACAAAATGTTCCCAAATTATTAAAAATATTCTAGCACCCTATTTTTCAGAAAAATTAAAAGAAGATTTGAAAGATCAACCCTATAGTTTATTAATTGACGTATCAACCGATATTGCTGTTCATAAATATTTGGGAATAATTATTATTTATTACAGCTGCACTCACAAAAAAATTATATCTACGTATTTAGATATGCCAATGCTCTACGAGTGTGATGCAGACGGGATTGTTGCCAGCATAAAAGCGACACTCAGTCGATTAGGTATACGTCTACAAAATTTAATGGGCATCGGAACTGATAAAGCTGCAGTCATGACCGGAGTTAATAACGGTGTGCATGCCAAATTGAAAAGAGAATTGCCGAATCTAGTTTTCGTGCGCTGCATTTGTCATTCTTTACAATTGGTAGTTTCAGCAGCAACAAAGCAGTTCTTACCCAGGAATCTCGAATTGATTATTAAAGAAATATATGATCGGTTCAGTCGTTCTAAATCGAGGCAAGCTGCCTACAAAGAGCTATACAAACTTTTAAATGATGGTCATGATCCTTTAAAAATTGTACAATCTTGCCAAATTAGGTGGCTTTCTATAGAGTCCGCAGTTGCACGCATTTACAAACAATGGTTGGTACTGATAACACATTTTAATTTGGCAAAATTAAAAGAAAGATGTTTCACAGCAGAATTGCTGCATGGAATGTACTCCGATGATGTGAATTATGCATACATTTCATTTATATATCCAATTCTCACAGATGTTAACAGAGTTAATAAATTATTTGAATCTAAAGACGCAGATCATTCAAAACTGTATAACGAACTGAGAAACTTAATTGATACACTTGTTGCCTAGATAATATTGCCTACACAGGAGGTAGATATTTTTACGCAAAATATTCAAGATTTTATAGATAAAAAATGCTATTTGGGGTACAGAATTGAAACTCACTTGACAACAATGAAAGATAAAGGACTTCCGCCGAATGAAGAAGAAATAATCCGCAATAGGTGCATCCAGTCCATTGTATGTTTGATCCAAGAATTGAAAAACAGATTACCCGAAAACTTGAAACTCATGAAAAGTGTTCAAATAATCAGCGTAGAACACGCACCGTCTCATAATAAAGAACCGATTACTGACTTGATGTTGCATTTTAATAAAAAAACAAGAAGATATTGCGAAAGTTGACGAACAGTGGCGTCAAATACAGTTGGAAAAATATAAAAAATACTAAAGAATTTTAGTACGAGGTATTGAATTTCGAAGATGTGGTAGGAGAAAATAGATTTCAAGATTTAGCAACATTTGCGATATTTTTATTAGTTTTACCGCACTCTAACGCTGATGTAGAGCGATTATTTAGCATGATGAACGTTGTCAAGACTAAACAGAGAAACCGAATAAAGTTAGATCTCCTTTTTTCAATTCTCACAATTGGTGCAGGTTTAGCACGCGAAGGCAAATGCTGCAATAACTACATATTACCAAATACCGTAGTACAAAAAATTGGAACTAAAGACATTTATTCTTCACAAACTGAACATGCAAATGAAACCGATTCTTCTGAAGATGATCATCTTTAGCTATTTAATAGTTTCCTTTTTGAAGTAACATAAATATAATTATTTCATGATGATAATAATTACATTATTGTTGTTTTATTTTCAAATAATGTTTAGATAGGTAGTCGTTGTCTTTAGATTATCTAGTAGAATTCTGGTGGTCTGAGAGCCGGCTAAGTTTAGTGGTTTTCATGGCCTCGTTTGGTGGATTGGTTAAAATAAAGTTGGCAACACTAGGTTGCACCAATTCACATTCACGAGTGAATTTCGACTTGCGATCGCACCATTTCGTGCGTTGGACTGCTCCTAAGTGGCCACCTTAAACAGAATAAAGAGTAAACATACAATATAAACAAAATGTCTCTCAAATCTCATAATTATATTTACTAATCTAATAAATGACATAAATCGGAAACGTATATCAAACATAAATGAAAAGTCAGAACATAACAGTTTACAACACTATTGTTTCAGTAAATGGTCATTATTTTGTATTTAATTTGAATGACTGTAATATTTGTATCTCTTTAATTTGTAACCCATAAATTAATTAAATGTAAGTAAATTCAAAACTATCCTTTCATATTAATACTAAATAAATACATGAATTTAATTTTAAATTATCCAACATAAGAATAAAATAGTAATTTCTACAACATTGGTATAAATCTACCAGATTATATTGAATAATAATTATTTAACTCTTAGTTAAATAACTATAAAACTCTTGCATTAAATTATTATTATATTTTTAAAGTGATATTTTATATTCGATTTATCGTGCGTCATAATTCCAAAATTCAACTCAACACTTTTGAATAACAATAAAAAAATTTCGAATTCTCCTTACAACTTATAATCTTGTCACTCAAGCATCAAAATCTACAAATCATTTCTTGGGTAGGTACTTAGAAACTTGAAATTTTCCGCACAAGTGGAATGAAATGGAAAACATTCAACTTTATTAACCTTAAATATTAAATTAAACAAACTTTCGTAAAGAAAAAAAAACTTTATGACATTTACTTATATGCGTTTAATTAATTTGCCGACAGATGACACTACACGAGTATTTGTTTTATCGCAATAGATGTTATAAAATTACAAACTTTAATTAATTGCAGTTTTCGAGCAAAATTTTCAAGATTTTCTTTTTCAACTTCACCTTTGTCTTGTGATCGTCGGCGGCCCGATGCGTGCTAACAAGTAAAGATTAAGACTGAACAAGTAAACCTGGATATTTAGTGAATAATAATCACCTGAAAAACTTAAAAACAGAGCATCAATAAAGATAAAAGGTTTCAAACTACTGATATCGAGCAAAATAATGACATCGAAGCAAAAATAAAAATGCGAATAATGGGCCAAATCTTCCACCAGTTTATTTAACCAATAATTAAATGACATTTAAATGAAACTACGTGATGTAGTATTATTTCTACTCTCTTTAAGTTCTTTAGTGGTATAACCTTGTTCTAACTTTCAGATATCCTTGCTATTGTATAAATATATTACTGAGAATAACTTCCATTTCATTTTGTTACATACGCCGGAACATCTGCATTGTATAACCTCATAGAATAACATCAAATTAATTTATTACCCCCACTAAAACACTTGTATATCGTATAACTCTCGGAAATATAATAAAACCTACACCGCTCCCCTACAATAAACTCACTAACATAAGCAGTGGGAAACCCCACACAAACCCGGCTTCCCCCATTGGTTTTGAAACATATAAATGCTGTTGGATGTTCGTAAGAGTTAATCTTTGCTAATAGCCCAACTGAAGATGTTGTAATACAACGAAACTTAGGTCGTGGTAAAGAACTTAAAGAAAGTAGAAATAATACTACGTCACGTAGTTTCATTTAAATGTCAACAATGAATTTCTACAAAATTAACGCCAAATATATTCAACAATCATCATCATCATCATCATCAGATATATTAATACGCTAAGGTTAAGATGTTACACTCCCGTTTTAGAAAAAACCTCACAACATAAATTATATATCATTTTATAGATAATTGCTTGCTTTACCGGCATCTACAACTAAAAAATTTATTATTGCTATTGTTTTTGCAAATTAATTAATTATTAAAATTATATACACAAAACAGCAATGCTGCCCTCTAACGGCTCAACGTCAATATGATTGACGGTCGGTAAAATTTTTGTTTAATTTCAAATCCACTCACGTATAAATAAAGTGGCGCTTTAGCTCAATGCTTTTGATACTTGCGCCTCTATATGTCAATTTTAGTAAAATATTTGTTTGATCTGTCATCTGAGCTTCATAATGGAATAAATAATGCGAAGACTTCGCACGGGTCACGCTAGTAATTTAATATAAATGTTGCTTAATTCCATTCCGAAACCTTGCTATAAGTTTAACACGAGTCGAATTTTAACACAATACGACCTTTTTAAGATCTAAATTGACACGTTTTAACATCTAATTGAAAAAGGCACAAACCGGAAGCATTTGTTTAAATATTTATGGGCAAACACAAGCCTGGACTTGACTTAAGCTCAAGTAGTTCCCGGAAATGACAGCAATGCCAAATAAAAATGCTACAGAGCCAACTGTCAGTTTACTCGATGAATACTAATTTTTTTTTTCACTTTCATCGCTGAGTCGCCATTAAAAATATGTACGGAATATTTATTCGTATTACGTGACAAGTTGATCTTTTAATTATTACGTGGGAAGTGATATTCGGTATGACAGTCTTCGTTCGCCATTTAATATTACTGACTCTTAGCCCTCATTCTGTCGACCGAAATATACAAGTTGTTGGTTAGCTTGTAGGTGAGGCAAGTATGTTTTTTCAATTCCTTCGGAAAAATAATATACAATATTTCCTAACTAAATTAATACAGAGAAGGACCTTTTATACGAAGAAATAAGTTATTTTTTGATAAAAAATATAATTTATTTTCAAAACTTTCTAAGTTATAATTATACTTAAACCTTTCCTTATCATAAATTAAACTTCAACAGAAAAAAAATTAAGGGCAACAACGAAATATCGACATAGAATAGAACAGCATAATAGTATAGAACAGCATAATCGTATAGAACAGCATAATCGTATAGAACAGCATAATCGTATAGAATAGCATAATCGTAAAGAACAGCATAATCGTATAGAACAGCATAATAGTCATTTATTTCTATAAAATAATACTTGTATCGCTGAACATTCAATCCCAATAAAAAGTTTATTTCAGCATCACCGTTTTGCTTCTTTCGTATTTCTTTGATGCTGCCACGCGGCTCCCGGTGTGCGTGCACTGCACGATATTTAACCCTTGCATTGACGTTGAAATATTGTATCCCAAAAATGGCATGAAATACAAAACCATTTTATAGACTATAATCCTGTCATTTCATACTTATTACAGGAACCAACATAGACTTGTTTCCCATATGTACTAATTCACAAAACCTGACCAATATTGTTCTCTTTCTCTCTCTTCAATCTTTGATGCTGCCGCGCGGCTCCAAGTGTGCATGCACTGCATGATATTTAACCCTTGCATTGACGTTGAAATTTTGTATCCCAAAATTGACATGAAATACAAAACCATTTTATAGATTATAATCCTGTCATTTCATACTTATTATAAGAACCAATAGAGACCTGTTTCCCATATGTACTAATTTCACAAAAATCTGAGAAATATTTTTAAATTATCTGGAACGATCTGCAGGCATAATTATTCTAAATGTAAAGTCGCATCACAAATAAAAAAACGCGTATGCGAGCAATATTGTTAAATTATTGGAGAGTCGAATTATTAATGATAGTTTAAAAGTAGAGAAATTATTAAAACACATATATTATCAGTCTGAAATGATCTGCAGGCATAATTATTATAAATGTAAAGTCGCATCACAAATAAAAAACGCGTATGCGATCAATATTATTAAATTATTGGAGAGTCGAATTATTAATGATAGTTTAAAAGTAGAGAAATTACTAAAACACATATTATATCATCAGTCTGAAATGATCTGCAGGCATAATTATTCTAAATGTAAAGTCGCATTACAAATAAAAAACGTGTATGCGAGCAATATTGTTAAATTATTGGAGAGTCGAATTATTATTAATAGTTTAAAAGTAGAAAAATTATTAAACGCACATTATATCATCAATCTGAAATGATCTGCAGGCATAATTATTCTAAATGTAAAGTCGCATCACAAATACAAAACTTGTATGCGAGCAATCTTGTTTAGTTATTGGAGAGTCGAACTATTAATGATAGTTTAAAAATAGAGAAATTACTAAAACGCACATTATATCATCAGTCTGGAACGATCAGCAGGCATAATTATTCTAAATGTAAAGTCGCATCACAAATACAAAACTTGTATGCAAGCAATCTTGTTTAATTATTGGAGAGTCGAACTATTAATGATAGTTTAAAAGTAGAGAAATTACTAAAGCGCACATTATATCATCAGTCTGAAATGATCTGCAGGCATAATTATTCTAAATGTAAAATCGCATCACAAATAAAAAAACTGGTTAATTTGTATGCGAGCATGCGTAAATTATAGTTTGACAGTTGTCTCTATGTCTTGAAATAGTTGATACAAGTTAAACTAAAACACACAAACACACGCGCGCACGCACACGCACATACGGATACGCACGTTCAGATCACTTTGAAAACTAATACTTCACAAACGGGACTTAAATTATAAATGCTGAACGGAACCTGAATTCCTTTAGAAACGTCTGTCTAATAACATACCAACAATGGGGTGTGCGAAAAGATACATTAAAATAGTCATTTTTATAATTTTTCTACATATTTATTGTAGTCACTAACTTAAGCATCCCTTTATAAAGTTTTAAGCAAGTAGATCTAAATATATGAAAATAGTGATTGCTTCTGCGTCAAATGGACGAACAAAGATGATGAACAATTAAATGAAACTACGTGATTTCTTTAATTCAAAACCTACGTTATTACTTCAATTCAAGTATAGATACTTCAATTCAAGACATGATGATATATAAGATTCTTTATTTCACTACGAAACCTTCAGGGTTTATACTCGTATAAAGAGTCTAAAATAAAATGATATTTAAAATATTTCTAACAACACGTCCGTGTTGGGATTTCAGTCAGTTTCTGATGCAAACTTTTATGCATGATTTAAAAAAATACTTATATACTTACTACAGGATATTATTTCACTACGAAACCCTGAAAAAAACTCGTATAAAGAGTTTAAAATAAAATGATATTTAAAATATTTCTAACAACACGTCCGTGCTGGGATTTCAGTCAGTTTCTGATGCAAACTTTTATGCACGATTTAAAAAAATACTTATATACTTACTACAGGATATTATTTCACTACGAAACCCTGAAAAAAACTCGTATAAAGAGTCTAAAATAAAATGATATTTAAAATATTTCTAACAACACGTCCGTGCTGGGATTTCAGTCAGTTTCTGATGCAAACTTTTATGCACGATTAAAAAAATACTTATATACTTACTACAGGATATTATTTCACTACGAAACCCTGAAAAAAACTCGTATAAAGAGTCTAAAATAAAATGATATTTAAAATATTTCTAACAACACGTCCGTGTTAGGATTTCAGTCAGTTTCTGATGCAAACTTTTATGCACAATTTAAAAAAATACTTATATACTTACTACAGGATATTATTTCACTACGAAACCCTGAAAAAAACTCGTATAAAGAGTCTAAAATAAAATGATATTTAAAATATTTCTAACAACACGTCCGTGCTGGGATTTCAGTCAGTTTCTGATGCAAACTTTTATGCACGATTTAAAAAAATACTTATATACTTACTACAGGATATTATTTCACTACGAAACCCTGAAAAAAACTCGTATAAAGAGTCTAAAATAAAATGATATTTAAAATATTTCTAACAACACGTCCGTGCTGGGATTTCAGTCAGTTTCTGATGCAAACTTTTATGCACGATTAAAAAAATACTTATATACTTACTACAGGATATTATTTCACTACGAAACCCTGAAAAAAACTCGTATAAAGAGTCTAAAATAAAATGATATTTAAAATATTTCTAACAACACGTCCGTGTTAGGATTTCAGTCAGTTTCTGATGCAAACTTTTATGCACAATTTAAAAAAATACTTATATACTTACTACAGGATATTATTTCACTACGAAACCCTGAAAAAAACTCGTATAAAGAGTCTAAAATAAAATGATATTTAAAATATTTCTAACAACACGTCCGTGCTGGGATTTCAGTCAGTTTCTGATGCAAACTTTTATGCACGATTAAAAAAATACTTATATACTTACTACAGGATATTATTTCACTACGAAACCCTGAAAAAAACTCGTATAAAGAGTCTAAAATAAAATGGTATTTAAAATATTTCTAACAACACGTCCGTGTTAGGATTTCAGTCAGTTTCTGATGCAAACTTTTATGCACAATTTAAAAAAATACTTATATACTTACTACAGGATATTATTTCACTACGAAACCCTGAAAAAAACTCGTATAAAGAGTCTAAAATAAAATGATATTTAAAATATTTCTAACAACACGTCCGTGCTGGGATTTCAGTCAGTTTCTGATGCAAACTTTTATGCACGATTAAAAAAATACTTATATACTTACTACAGGATATTATTTCACTACGAAACCCTGAAAAAAACTCGTATAAAGAGTCTAAAATAAAATGATATTTAAAATATTTCTAACAACACGTCCGTGTTAGGATTTCAGTCAGTTTCTGATGCAAACTTTTATGCACAATTTAAAAAAATACTTATATACTTACTACAGGATATTATTTCACTACGAAACCCTGAAAAAAACTCGTATAAAGAGTCTAAAATAAAATGATATTTAAAATATTTCTAACAACACGTCCGTGCTGGGATTTCAGTCAGTTTCTGATGCAAACTTTTATGCACGATTAAAAAAATACTTATATACTTACTACAGGATATTATTTCACTACGAAACCCTGAAAAAAACTCGTATAAAGAGTCTAAAATAAAATGATATTTAAAATATTTCTAACAACACGTCCGTGCTGGGATTTCAGTCAGTTTCTGATGCAAACTTTTATGCACGATTAAAAAAATACTTATATACTTACTATAGGATATTATTTCACTACGAAACCCTGAAAAGAACTCAAATAAACAGTCTAAAATAAAATCGTTTACAATCTCTCAATGAATACTGAGAGATTGTAAACTGATGTTTGTGCGTGAACTCAGTACATGCATTGAGTTCACGTACAAACATTCGTAGTAGTAAGTATATACGTATTTCCTGTAGTAAGTTTATACGTATTTTTTCTCTTGAATTAAAGAAATTACGTAATTCCATTTAATTGTGAATTGTTCATCATCTCTGTTCGTCCATTTGACACAGAAGTAATCACCGTTTCCATAAATTTCAGAATATTCATATTCTGATGTTGCAGAATTCGACCAGTTCAATTCTCCTCTTTTTTTAATGTTATATTTGAGATTTCAAAATTAAAATTGTGAAACATTTAAGTAGATCACGGTCATTATGTGCGATTTGTAGTTGATATGTTGGTTAGGGTGCTTTTGACACGTTAACAGGTTAACGTTAACAGTAAAAAAGGCATACAATCTGTCTATCCTTGATAAAAAGGGAGAATGAAGAAGACAACAACCTGGACTTCCTACAAAATTTAATTTTAAAATTGCAAAAAAAAACTCTAAATCATATCATATTTAAATAAATTCGTTAATTATATGCTCTAATTATCATAAATAGTAAGGGCAGACGTCCAATATTCTGTTTTTTTTTAATAATTGTAGGTTAACTTGTAAAAAATGTTTTTTTTTTCAAATAATCATTCTTTCACAATTAAATGAAACTACGTGATGTAGTATTATTTCTACTTTCTTTAAGTTCTTTACCACGACCTAGATTTCGTTGTATTACAAGATCTTCAGGTCGGCTATTAGCAAAGATAAGAAACCTAGGTCGTGGTAAAGAACTTAAAGAAAGTAGAAATAATACTACATCACGTAGTTTTATTTAATTGTGAATAATGAATTTCTACAAAATTAACGCCAAATATATTCAATAATCATTCTTTGTTAATTTTTTATCCTCTTCATTCTATTTCTTATAACACTAAAATATTCTCGGGAGACATGTCCGAGTACGTTGCTGATTCTATAAACGAATAGCGTATGTATACTATAAAGGTACATGTCGGTCCGTATGCTATACAATCTAAAAACGCCTGTCTGTACAACATAAGTTATAAAAAATTTGGTCTCTTTTATTTTAATGCTCTTTATAGGTAAATTAAAGGATACGTTTAGAGGCAGATATGGACACAACGCTCCATTTTTGGTATTTTTTATAAATTAATTATTTTCTCAGCGAGATCTGTTGCAGAAATTGATATTCAATTGATAACAAATACATAAACATGCACATATGCTGTCTGTTTTTTTTTCAATATGTCTGCCATGAACAATATTTTAATCTCAAAGGCAAACATTACCATATGATTTAAAGCCATCTTTTTTGCAATTTATAACTGTGCTAACTGAAAACATAGCCATACAGTTTTGGAAGAAATGATAATCACTATTTTCTGTGGTATCACATTGTTTTCTATGACATTTCTTCATGATAAATAACTTTTATATATAAGCTTTAAGATTGAAATGGCTTTCAGTTTTTCACTACTTTCTGTTTAGTTTTTGACTGATGCTGCGTGTTGTTTGTTTCTGACTGTCTTTGAAACTAATTGATGGATTTAAATTAAACTTTCATCGTTTATTAGGGATTTGCAATTTTTTCGTATACCAGTTTTTTTTCAATTAAAAAAAATAAATAACTTAAGAATGATCTTATTATTAATTTCTTAGAAGATTTAAATAATTATGAATGAAAATTAAGGGATGTTAGCTTTTCGGGCAATAATCAAACTATTACTGAATACAAAAAAAATTATATTTAAGACGGACTGAGTGAAATACTCAAAACATGGACATACCGTTTACAAAATTAAAATGTAAGCAATAATTATAACATAACAAAAGACGAGTGTTTTTGTGATTTTAATCAAATAAATTTTCATCAGTATACATTTGGACAACCCTGATTTTACTAAATACATTCAAGTTAAATATAGTCATTGAATACTAGAGGAAAAGAGAACAACTTTCAGTAAATCCTATTCAAGCTGTTTAGAGTAAAAAATAATTTACTTACAAAATGACAACTGAGCTGAGTACTCCAACAGAAAAATTGTTCAAAGTAAAAAAGTAGTGCGTCGGGATAAATGATAATATTGAATATACTTGGCATTCATTTTGTAGAAATTCATTATTCACAATTAAATGAAACTACGGGATGCAGTATTATTTCTACTTTCTTTAACCTCTTTACCACAAGTTAGGTTTCGTTGTATTACAACTTTTTCAGGTGGGCTATTAGCAAAGATCTTTGCTAATAGCCCACCTGAAGATGTTGTAATACAACGAAACCTAGGTCGTGGTAAAGAACTTAAAGAAAGTAGAAATAATACTATATCTTTGCTAATAGCCCACTGAAGATGTTGTAATACAACGAAACCTAGGTCGTGGTAAAGAACTTAAAGGAAGTAGAAATAATACTACATCACGTAGTTTCATAAATAAGTGATAATGTTCAAAGAATGTTTTCCATTAATATACATAAGTCGAAAAATTGAAATATTTCTTCAAACATAATTTAAGCCCTGTTCCTCCAAACATAACCAAAATAAATACGACGCTTTTTTGAAAGTGGAAGACAGTTCTATTTTTAATTTTTTTTTTTGTCATTAAATATTTAGTGACGTCCGTTGCAAGTTATCAGAAAATCAAGCGAGCAAACACCTATTTTTAATATTGTATAAAAATATAAGATGGGAGCATAAAATAAAAAGTCTGATAAATAAACATTTCTTCGTATCAAATTTTTCATTTTATGCATTAAAATATAATCAACATACGCGTATAAATAATATTAGCAAACCCAAAAAGGAATTGTATACCCCACCTCGGATATTCTATTTCTGGATTTCTAGATCTGGAATCTGACACTAATTTACTATCAACTTTGTATCAACATCATTACCTAACCAGCACGAATCTCGGGCACTAACTTAAAATTTCTAAGTAACTAATATTCTAATACTTTATTATGAATTGCACAGATGATTTCATCTATTATTTAACGGCACCTTAGTGGTCATGAACGAGTCAACAATGTTCTAAACAGCTGATGGCAAAAAAAACGAACAATAACACTAAACGTAACTGCAAATATCCTTGTACAACATAGCCGTAACTAGAGCAAGGCATTGTAACAAATAAGACTGCTGTAAAATAAAAATGAAATTCATGAATAGACTCGACTGACGAATAGGGTTGTCCAAAATCTGTTGTTTGATTAAAAATTATGTTGTTGAAAACTAGGTTACTATTTGCAACCAATTTTGGTATAATTTGTTTATTGAGTTCATACCCTACCATTATTGTCATATGAACTAAAAATGAAGAATTTAACCAAGTATGTGAATTTATGGCTCCTAGACATAGACAAGAAAAACAATTTAAAAAGCACCCCTACCTATGTCACATTATGGAGTACACTTAATAAAAAAATATGTAACTCTCCAGACAGAAAACAACATTACGTTGTTTTAAACCGGAAATAATATACCAAAGCAGGAAACATAAGACACTTATGGAATCAATTTTATATTTATCCATCCGTCCGTCTGTCAGTACATTTTCCTGAGACCACGCAACTTTTATATAATTATTCTGAATGCCTAGCAATCTTAGAAATAACTTTCAAGATGTTCATAATCTTTCTTTGTATTCAGGCTCCAAAGCAGTTAAATACTTTAAATAAATCTTAGGGAAAAAATAATATGTTTTTGAATAGCTTACAAATTTTTCACTCTTAAAAACAAATGTTTACTGTTATTCGTGTTTAGCCCTAATGACGAATACGAAACAATCATATTTTTAGTAAATTCACATAAATTTAGCAATGAACTTTTTAAAAGGATACACACTGGATAATTAGGATACACACTGGATAATTTACCAGAGACCACTGAGCACAAAAAATACAAGGCGAATTTATTTTATCAAAAGCGATCTTCAACACATTTACCTACGCATATATTCAATATAAATCTCATATTTCGACACCAGTATATAATAATCACACAGGTACGACCGTCTCGTCGGCGAACTTGGGAGAACATAAATTTAGCAATGGACTTTTTAAAAGGATACACACAGAATAATTTACCAGAAGAGACCATTGAGCACAAAAAATATGAGGCGAATTTATTTATCAAAAGCGATCTTTAACACATATAACTATGTATATATTCAATATAAATCTCATATTTCGACATCAGTATATAATAATCATACAGGTACGACCGTCTCGTCGGCGCAATTTGGGAGAATATAAATTTAGCAATGGACTTTTTAAAAGGATACACACTGGAAAATTTACCAAAGCCCACTGAGCACAAAAAATACGTGGCGAATTTATTTTATCAAAAGCGATCTTTAACACATATACCTATGTATATATTCAATATAACAATCATATTTCGACATCAGTATATAATAATCACACAGGTACGACCGTCTCGTCGGCGCACTTTTGAGACCATCAATTTAGCAATGGGCTTTTTAAAAGGATACACACAGAATAACTTACCAGAAGAGACCATTGAGCACAAAAAATATGAGGCGAATTTTTTTCATCAAAAGCGATCTTTAACACATATAACTATGTATATATTCAATATAAATCTCATATTTAGACATCAATATATAATAATCACACAGGTACGACCGTCTCGTCGGCACAATTTGGGAGAACATAAATTTAGCAATGGACTTTTTAAAAGGATACACACTGGATAATTTACCAGAGACCACTGAGCACAAAAAATACGAGGCGAATTTATTTTATCAAAAGCGATCTTTAACACATATACCTATGTATATATTCAATATAACAATCATATTTCGACATCAGTATATAATAATCACACAGGTACGACCGTCTCGTCGGCGCACTTGGGAGAACATAAATTTAGCAATGGACTTTTTAAAAGGATACACACTGGATAATTTACCAGCGACGACTGAGCACACAAAGTACAAGTCGAATTTATTTTATCAAAAGCGACCTTTAACACATATACCTATGCATATATTCAATATAAATCTCATATTTCCACACCAATATATAATAATCATAGAGGTACGATCGTCTCCTCGGCGCACTTGTGAGATAATAATTTATATGGGTACAGCATTAGCAGCTAGGTTAGCGGAGAGCGGAAAAGATAGTCTGTTTCTCTCTCGATCTATTTGTATATGGATACACAAGACCAAACCTTATACATGTATTATTAGTATTACATATAGCAATGTGATAAAAAGTATAACTTTTGCTATCCATAGTGATAATCGCTTTGGTTTCTTCGCGGAGGGAGAGAGGGGTTCATAGCAAATATTCTTATTTCATCAATTACTTCTTTTGTGAACCAATATGAAAGAAGAGTTAACCATTCTTCTACATGTATATATAATTATGTGCACACATACAAAGCACATATATATCGATGCATACATATAAAGAGTAAAGTTGGAAGGGAATTAAATGTAATACAGTGTTAAGAATTTCACGATAGAACAAACTAAATGTCACTTCAACGGACGAAGTTGAGATTTAATTTTAAATAATACACATATAGAGATTTAATTTAATTTTAAATAATAAACAATTAATTATTAAATTAAAATATAGAAAGGTATTAACGAAATAACATGTAATTTATCTACCAAAACTTTATTAATTTTGTTGTTTATTCTTAAAATCATCGTCTTCTTTTCGGTATTGCACTAAAAAGCTGAAATCAATCGATTTCGAAATCAAATATTTTCACTTTGAGTTCTCGAATATCCCAATATTATTTTAGGTCATTTATCCTTTCATGAATTTTTCCAACTAAATTTTGATGCCATAAATTTTACATCAACGATATTCCGACAGCTATCAGATAGTAGAAACACGTTGGCAATTAAAATTTTCCTGGAAAGCTACACATATATACCAAGGAGAATAATATAAAAGTTCATACATGGATACCCAGAATATATTAGCTAACAGATTAAAATATAAAAGTATCTATTCTATTCGGTAATTTTCATAGGATTTTTTGATTTTTCGTCTAAAATATGTAATACATATATAATGTAAATAAAATGTATATATAATATGTAATACATATATAATCTAAGCAAAATAACTTAAGAATATACTCAAGTTTTTGTTGTTTTAATTTTTCTCCAATGTGGAATTTAACTAAGAATTAAAAATCAGGTATGAGATTACAATTTAAATTTTCCTGGAAACCTTTACATATATACCAAGAAGAATAATACAAAAGTTAGTATATCAAAATATGAAAGTTAAACACAGCGAACAGATTAAAATATAAAAGTATCTATTTAATTCTTCAAAGAATTTTTTGATCTTTTCATCTAAAATATGTAATACGTATATAATCTAAGTAAAATAACTTAAAAATCTACTCAAGTTTTTGTTGTTTTAATTTTTCCCCAATATGAAATTTAACTAAGAATTAAAAATCAGGTATGAGATTGGAGAAATACGTTGGCAATTAAAATTTTTCTGGAAACCTATACATTTATACCAAGGAGAATAATACAAAAGTTCATATATCAAAATATAAAAGTTAAACACAGCGAACAGATTAAAATATAAAAGTATCTATTCAATCTTTCATAGGATTTTTTTATCTTTTCATCTAAAATATGTAATACATATACAATGTAAATAAAATGTATATATAATGTATATATAATATGTAATACATATATAATACTAGTAAAATAGCTTAAACAACTACTCAAGTTATTGTTGTTTTCATTTTTCCCCAATTAAAAATCCCCAAGTAAAAATTAAAAATCAGGTATGAGATTGGCGATATAACGTGAATCAGGCAATTCGTATATCCAATACACAATATTTTTCATCAATTTAAAAGTGAAACCTTCAATTTATATTTATAAATAAAATCTATATATTCTTAAATGCGAATATATAGATTTAAAATCATATCAGTATTATCACTAATATAATACTGATATGATTTTAATAATTTGCCCAGAGGCCTTATTATTCAAAATCACAACGCCGAGACAACAAATAATTACACTAGAATTATATTATAACTCTCATTTATCACTGCTGAACAAACTATTGATTGCTGGCATATATTATCATAAAAGCACACATGGGAAATTCTTTTGTTTTATTAAAAATATTCAGTAATAAAAATCAGTCAAGTTCAATTAATTTCTGTGCCTTCATGTAACTCTCTGTAATTTTAGTTCATAGAAAGCTTAGCACTCGACAAGCATGCGAAACTCCATGAAAGGTGTTTTGTGCTTTTACTAATCGGAACTGCACAAATGTTAATAAAATAACCCACTGATTGGCTAGGAATATTCTTTAGTAACTTTTGACCCTACCTCTTCTTTCCCCAACTAGACTTTTATAATGCATCCTTCGGCTGCGGGACAATATAACAAAAAAATTGAAAAACAGTTGGTAACTTTTGAAAGGTTTGAAGTAAATATACACTATAAATAAAATGTATAAATGTATGTTACAAATTAATCATTGCCGACCTATTGCAGCGTTTAAATATAAGACGTATTGACAATACTAAGTGCCACAAAAATAATTTCAAAATCAATTTCATAAACCAATTAATTTCATAATGTATATAAAAATCAAAAGCAAAACATTACAAAATTAAAGTTGTTTCTGGTGTGAATATCTTTTATAGCCTCAGCCGATAAAGTATTGCTAATATCTTGCCGTATTGTAATTTTTGAATATACAATACAGCATGTGTAATACTAGTATATTGCGATTCACTGAATTCATTTGAAGTTAATTTGATTACATGAGTTATTCACCACTGACATAAATGCTGAAAAAATAGCTTTTTACAACGCAACGCAAAAACCACGATTCAAAAAAGTTAAATAATTAAATTAAGTCAAACTTACCATTTATAACGTATGGTTAGTTTAATATCAGCATTGTTAGTCAACATTGTTTGCGGCTTTACTATTATTAATCAACAATTTTAATTTCAAACTTTGGTGGCTATTTAATTTCAAGCTTTTCTGATGACAAAAATAACTAAACAGTAATAACTAAAAATAATGTGACAATAAATAATATTTAAAAAATTTCACAGGTTTTCGAGATTATCTAATTGCTTAACAAATAGCTTTTCAGATGACAAAAATAACTAAAAAGTAATAACTGAAAATAATGAGACAATAAATAAGATTTAAAAAAATTAAAATGTTTTGCAGGTTTTCGGGATTATCTATTTGCTCAACAAATTCCAAAAAATATATAATATTAAAAAGACATTCTTTTAGATTCATATGCCATATAACCCAATTCAAAAGTTTCTAAAAATATTTTATAAATATATATAAATACTCTAAAAAAATAAATTATCCTACATACCGACATAGTAAGTATATTTCGAAAATTGAAAATGGTCGTTTTATTTTTTACCTTTGAAAAAATTATATGTTGCAGAGTATAACTTTAAAATTTTATTAAAGAATTGTTATTTGACCTGGACCATACAGCATTTAAAAAAAAGTTAAACTATTGCTATTATTATCGGCGTGTAATCATAATAATACAAAAATAAATAAATAAGTTAAATATTTTGTAATTATGACACTACGCCGACACAAACAATAATAAAAAGGTGTTTCGAATATACGTACAACAGATTTTTATTACATCGATTGGCCACAATTAAATAAAACTACGTGATGTAGTATTATTCCTACTTTCTTTAATTTCTCTACCATAACCTAGGTTTCGTTGTATTACAACATCTTCAGGTGGGATATTAGCAAATAAGGATTTGTTTGCTAATATCCTACCTGAAGATGTTGTAATACAACGAAACCTAGGTCGTGGTAAAGAAATTAAAGAAAGTAGAAATAATACTACATCACATAGTTTCATTTAATTGTGAATAATGAATTTCTACAAAATTAACGCCAAATATATTTAATACATCGATTGTATTAAAATCGATCGAATTATTCAAAAGTTGTGAATATTTTTCAAAATGTTTATTATTCGGTCCTGCAATGGATGCAATTTTAAGTATTAATATTGGGGATACTAAAAATATAATAAATACTACTAAAAACAATATTCGAAACTGATTTGAACAGGGATAGATTGGCTCTTCTTATCCGCCTTTCAGACTGATAAAAACACTTACAAAACATCTAAGGCATTCCGGATGTGATCATGTTTCGGATTTTGCGAAAATTTAAAAAAAACAGGCAATTTTGAGGTTTAATTTGTAACATTGACACCTAGTTTTACTAAGCATAATTGACGTATCGAATTGGAACTTTACGTTTTTTAAAAACAATCTCATACATGGAGAATTAAGCTGGTGACAGGTTTGGTGCCGCTGGCTGTACACGCAATAATCGAGTCCAATCGACAAAGACCTAATACTAATTCCAATTACAAGACTAATTCTCTCTGTCACGCTCCGCGTCTTGCACAAAATAAAGAACTAAAAAAAGAGCGAGCCGATAAGCGACAAAACTAATCAACTAAAACAATGTTCAGCCAACTATGTCGGGTAAAAGTATCGTCCGGTGAAAATAATGACATTTGTCGCCATAAGGCATAGACAATTTTCCGGTCGAGCGCGGCACCATGTACTTTTTTTTCTTGCACATTTGTTCTATTTGCTCTTATTCATCCCGCCGTTTGGCGGTTACACTTTCCCTTGTACGGCATTTCGCTTTCGTCGATGCGGACAACCGGTTCGACGAGGTCGTAACACGCGTGAACTTTAAGCCGGACGACCATCAAAATTACAACGCCGAGACAACAAATAATTCTACCAGAATCATATTATGACTCTCATTTATCACTGCTGGGCAAACTGTTGACTGGTGGCAACTGTTATCAAAAAAGCATACATGGGAAATTCTTTTGTTTTATGTAAATATTAAAAATATTCGGTAATAAAGAGCAGACAAGTTCAATTAATTTATATGCCTTTGTGCAACTCTCGGTAATTTTAGTTTATAGAAATCTTTGCACTCGACAAGCATACGAAATGCCATGAGAGGTATTCTGTACTTTTACTAATTGAAATTGCACAAATATTTGATTATAATTTTGCCAACTAATAGGAACTCTCCAGGATCGAACGTAACATTTAGTCTCGTATATACCAAACTACACGAAAGCTTTAGGACATTTCCTACAATTTTGTGCTGATTCTAAACAACTTCTAAAATTTTGATGCTGATTTTATACAACTTTTGTAATTGGCATCTAGTTATAAACAGATTTCAATTTTAATTGGCATCAAGTTATAAACAGATTTCAATTTTAATTGGCATCTAGTTATAAACAGATTTCCATTTTTAACTTCAATCTTGTATCAAATTAAAACGAGGAAGATTCGGTAAAAGAACGAAATTTTCCTACCTTTTTTCTATCTTCCTGTACCTTACAAACAAACTATTTTATACCTATCTTATCCACTTTGATTCCAAATATAACCTATCAAAAAATATAATATATAAAATTGGTCAGATAGACGATGAACAGATGAAACCAAATAATCCTATAAGAATTGCATTTTGAACTTTTGGAATTTATGATTTTTGAGTCCTAATTTTTATAGTAGTCCTTATAGTAGTCTGTTGAAATTGTTGTAGAATCAAATAACATATTCGTGTCATGAATTAAATACGGAAATGGATCTTGGGTAATACAAGAGAAGGTTTAACCAAATCTACACTGTGGAATTGAGACTGTTACGGAATATCCACCTAAACGTGACAGGATTAAACAAAAAGGATTTCGACGAGAATTCGATATCAGTTAGAATGTGATTGCAAAACTAAAGCAAAGGATATTGAGATGGTTTTGATAATAAAGAACCTATTGGCATTGAAAGAAATAGCTTTGTAATGAGATACATAATTGATATGAGATATATAGAGATACATAATACATGAGATACATAATTGGATGAGATATTTTAAAGCATACCTTACACACATCATCATAACCGTTGATATAACGAACGTTGTTTTTTTTTCAAGCGCCCCTAAACTATAAAATAATAAAATTGGGTCAAAACAAGCGTTAAATAGGATTCCGTAATTGTATATACCTTTCGAAATCGTCAATGTACGTTACCCGAAATAATTTTAATTAAAGTTGTAATCAAATTAATTTTTTCAATTGCCTATTCGATTACCTAGAATTGTTACACATTTTTTGAAATCAGTACTTAAAAAATTAGAAGATTGTATATAGTCCACTTCAATCTGCAACTCAATAATTTGTAAATGGATCTCAAAAATCATAAAAGGTAAATGATCCCGCAATATCATTTTAAAAGGTAGTACCCACACTACTGGACAGAGAGTGCGAAAAAAGAATTCGCCCACATTTTAAATGGGGTACCATAAATAGGTACATTCAATTTATTTTGTTACATAATAGTTTAGCAAAATACTAAAACAATTTTAATGTACTTATTATGGTACCCAGTATAAAGTGTGACGTTTAATTTTTTATAATCTCTATATGAAACATCTACTTACAAAATTTCATTCACATAGGTCTAGAACTGTAGAAACTATTACACTGTAATATACATACTTAAATTTTAGGGGTTCTCTTTTCCACTACGGAAACCTAACAGGAATATGAGAAAATGGAAGTTTTTAGCTAGCCTTACTAACATTCAATTATGGATCTTACAAAATTAAAAAATACATTTAACATAATAAAAACCAATTGTACAATAATCGTCATTTATCAGCCGTATTTATAAAAGAACACGAAATATATGAATTCCTAAATCTACATAACATTTCGCTACCTATTTGTTTTATATGATAAGAAGTATTTGTATCACGATATTCAAATACCACTACCAATCCTAAAAGATTCTGTATAGATTCTCATTTGTAAAGTTTATAAAATATCATTGCATCTACTGAGGACTGAGCAGTGAGTAAGAAAAAATTGTGCTTTAGAAATGGAATAATAGTTCTTCAATCAAAAATAAAGGATATACCAGTATTCACGCTTCTTTCCATCAAGCTGCTTTTATGACGATAAAATATCACATTTCCCTCTTGTGTCAGTATTTTCGTGGGAAACGGTATTTAAAGTACCAATCTCCGCAAATTATGTAACAACCAATTACACCATCGTCTTGGTTATATTTAGTATATCAATATTATACATAAATAGACAAAATATCCCAGCTTTAAGAGAAACGTAGTAAAAACGTTCTATAACCTCTCAATATGCTGGAGCAAAGACAATCTTCTCTTAAACTGCAAAGAGTAAAAAATAAATAATCCTAGAACATTGATCGAAACAAAAAGAGGAAGTAAATATAAAGAAAGATGAAACAGCATCTAAAATTGTTCTTATCTTACGTACAGACTCTTAATAATGGTAGCCAGATCTTAATCTATTTCGTACAGATGAGATCTTATTCTATTTCGTAGAGCAAACTAAAAAACAACAACCACTGAAAATTCCTAGTATTATGCAACACAAAATTCAACATTTTAAATTAATTTTTTACCGCATCAGCCATATAATCGTAAAAACTCAGTAATAAATAAAAACCCGACACCCAAAATTATTGACCCCGTTAAGTCAACACGGACGCGCCCGACATTTATCGATAAAAATGCCTCCGAATGCGCCTTTAAAATTTTAAAGCTATTTGGAAATATTAAAATGTATAATTGATTATTGTTTAACTTAACTGATAAGAAGTATACTCATTCGGTCGTTAAGTCAACATTATTAACGAGAAGCATCTGAAATATACAGTCTTATCACAAAGAGTTTAAAATAATCACTTCAAATTTCCATATTTTCAACACGAATTTTAAAATTCTTTGAATACTTGATTGTAAAGTCAAAGCTCATTATAGAAAAGAGTTCTTTATTGCAGTACAAGTAACGTTTCGTAAAGTGACATTAAAACAAAGAACATTATTATTTTATTTTCGAATACGTCATTTATATGAATACAGATTTTTAAGTTATAAAAATTGTGTTCCTCCTCTTCTAAATGTAATTGATACTACTTGGAATAATTGTTTGAATACTCAATTATAAAGTCTAAGCTCATAATATAAAAAGAAGTTCTTTATCTCAGTACTAATAACGTTTCGTAAAATGACATTAAAACAACGAACATTATTATTTTATTTTCGAATATATCATTTATATGAATACAGATTTTTATCTTATTATGCATGTAACATTATTGACAACTCGAAAAACCGTCAGATGCATGTTTATTTACTAATTCTTTTGCAAAAGAAATATCTAAAAAACCAAAAGATGAGCGAACTTGTTGTGTTGTTAGACGTGTCTTTGTTGGCTATGAAATTCCTGAAATAAGTTTTTATAGTTTTCCTAATCGATCATAGGAATAAAAGTCATAGAATACTGGTTTTATGTGTGAAACCAACTCACTCTCTGAGTCTCCTTTTAAATAAGCTTTTTTTAAAAGGACTTACAAATGTTTCATAAATATAATTCCAAATAATTCCACATATTATTTTAATTGAAAAAAAAACAAATAGGTATTATGAAACTTACCATCTTTTCATATATTTTCACAGGTACTGTAAAGTGAGCACAGATGAATTTACCATAGCAATGAAGGAATTCAGTATTCCTAACATGAAAATAAGAAAATCCGCTTTCCTTAAACTACATGAAAGAAGATAGAAAATTTAGGTTTAATATTTTCTGGGTCAATAGAAAATTTAATTTGTACCCAGTTGAAAACGCATTGGGTTACTGCTAAAACTAAAACCGATCAAAAGCCATAAATTAAACTAGAACTACACATGCATAAAAATACAAAACTAGAACTACACTTGCATAAAATAAAATATTTTTGCATAAAAAACAAGGTTTTGATTTTGTCATATTATTATCATAATATTATTTATTGAGAGGTTGTATTAATTGTAATTGTTACTGGCAGGTATAGTGTATTCTGGCACATAAAAACGCGTTCGTTGTTCGTTTTCTAAATTTGAAATTTATTGTTTTTGAATGAAAATTCTCTTTCACTGACAAAAACGTATTTTTGGCGGTAAATGAAATCCAACTCTTATTAAGTTATTTTTCATTTATTACGTTTTTTATTTTAACGAAAAAAATTTAAATAAATTTCTGCTGTTTGCTGCATTAGTTCAATTCTGTTTGCTGTTCTCAGTATGGTTGAAAAAACGATAAGAGCTAGTAAAATTATTGCGCTGCTTGAAGAAGGCTGCAGCCAATGTTATGTGTCTCAGCAGTATAATGTGAGTTGTGCCACCGTCCAAAGGACCTGGCAACGATACCAAGAAACGAACTCCGTCTGTAGAAGGCCCGGTTCTGGAAGAAAACGGTACATTGAGCCACAGGACGACCGCTTCATAGTCAGTCAAGCATTACGAAAACGTCAAGTTACGTACGTGGATCTCAAACAGAACCTCGAGGACGTCAGAGGTACACGAGTAAGCCTATGGACAGTCAGAAGGAGACTTTAGGCCGTCAATATACGTAGCTATCGCCCAGCTCGAGGCCCTACATTGCTCCGTGAGCATCGAGTTGCCAGATTGAGATTCGCTCAAAATTTTTCGTCATGGACTCAACAAGACTGGAATAGTGTTTTATTCTCCGATAAAGCTCGTATGTCGATTAGTGGTGAGGATCGACGTTGACGAGTCTTACGAAGACCTGGAGAACGCTTTGTAGAAGTGTGCTTTGAGGAAATCACCCCTTACGGTGGAGTCTCCGTAATGTTTTGGGGTGGTATTAAGTCAAATGATCGTACCGAGTTAGTGTTTATGGAAAATGGCACACTTAATGCGCAAAGATACATAACAGAGGTTCTTATTCCTCATGCCCAACCCGCATTAACACCAGTTGGAGACGAGTCCATTTTTATGGACGACAACGCTCGCGCCCATCGTTCTAGAGACGTTGATGCGTATATGCAAGAGGCCGGAATTCGTCAGTTAGACTGGCCAGCTAGAAGTCCCGACCTCAATCCGATAGAACAGATATGGGATAATCTCAAACGACGCGTCAGAGCCATAAAATTAACTCCAGAAAACATTCAGGCCCTTAAAAATGTTATCGTCGCTGAATGGGAACGTATTCCTCGGGAAATGCATCAAATAATAAGAAAATAACTCTGATATGGTTTATTCCTATAAGTGTCGGTTTTTAGCAAAAGAGTTTTTATGTAGATAAAAATTGTGTACATAACGACGCATCACCAAATCTATATAAAAAATTACTAAAGCCAATCGAATTTTTATAGATTAGGCAGATATCTGAAATCGAAAACTATATATTATATATATATATATATATATATATATATATATATATATATATATATCATACGAATATTAAAAGAAAAACTAAGTTTCTGTCATATAAACAAAATCTTCCAAAACATGAACGTTTACACGAGGAGATAAGGAAACCTTTGGAGTTTTTAAAAGAAAAATTTTAAGATTATTTCTTAATGGTAGGAAGATTAAGAGAATATAGAAAATTAAATTATATTTATAACCTTACTCAGATATTATGAAATTTATTATAACTGGAGAATAACAAAAATGTAATTTTTGGCAAATCCGACTAGGACACGAATAGACAGCAGATCTTAAGAACGATTTTAATGAGCTGCAAGCTAAGAACTAGATACCGTGAGTAAATCAGCATCAAAGACACTTCTGAATAAGACTAAACGATATATTTAACTCAACGAATAGCGATACCCCTTTTATGTGTTAAGTCCGACACTTTAGCGTTTTTCATTTATGTATCAACCTACACACATATAATACAACGTCTCATATTAAATTGAAAAACGAAGCAACACACTAAGGTTTAAATGTGTTGAAATTACCGGTACTATACAAACGTTTATTCACGCAGCGATAAAGGCGAGACTTTCAAACAGAGCGTTTTCCCAATTGTCATTCAAAGAACGAGCACCATTGTTGCTCTGACACCGCAACGCGTTGTAAAGCGAACCATATATTCCGTACACGACAACGGCTGAGCAAACAATTTCATTGTTGTAACCATAACTAATACGCGAGATACTCGTGGCCAATTCGAACCAAGTGCGCTGTGTTTTTAGCCTTAATTGTTGGTTAAAGAATAAATTACAAGCTTGTTAATAAACTGCCTCAATTCAAAATACAATTTTGTATTTCAATCACCAATCGATCTAAAAATACAATAGTATTAACCTTAGGTTTTTAAATTTTAAATAATTGTTACTTGTTTTGATATACTACAGATAAAAAATATCCAAGACATCCACCGGGTCCTCTTGGAAGCCAAATGTTTCGAATGAATAAAGTCTTATCTAATCTTATATAATCTCCTGCTACTGAATGCTGAGTCCTTGTCTTTGCTTGGTTCTCTCCTTTATCGAGAAAATATCTATCTCATTGTAACTGAAGGCCAGACCCTACCACTTAATACGATAGAATTTAGTAAGTAAAGTTTTTTCTAGTGAAGTGCTTCTAGTAATTTCACTCTGTTTTTTCATAATTTTAACTTCAACAGTTTTGGACATAAAGGGGGAAAGTATTTATAAAAACATTTTCGCAATATCTCCGAAACTATCTAACATCATGTTCTGAATAAAATAATTTTAGAATTCTTATAATTTGCTCTTGTGAATAATATCCCACACTATGCAGGGAATTATGGAAAAATCTGATACTTTAATTTTCCATCTTAAAATTCTTGCATCAATATGTTTGAGTCTTTACTACTTTATTGCGGGTTGATATGTTTTAACACCGCTGGGCCAAATTTCAAATTCCCTGAGAACATTTTTTTAAACATTTTCATAAATAACATTTTAGAAATATCTTCCATAAAATTTTAGAATGAAGATTATTGGAATCATTATAACTTTTTCTATTATTTTAAATCTCATGTGATATGCACAATTTAAAAAAATCTGTTACTTTGTTTGTCCTTTCTAAAATTACTATGTAAATATTTTTTTAATGTCAACTATTGAAATATATATGGATTAAGATGTATTATCACTATTTACAATTTCACATGTCTAGACTAAACGGTACTGAGGAAAACAGTTGTGACACACACACAGACGGTTGATGATAAGTGATATTATAAACTTTCTATTTTTTCCTTTTGAGATATAAAAGCCGAAAAATAGATGAAAATTAATACATAAAAAATCTGCGCCATCAATTAATACTGAGTTTTTTTTTCTTCATAATAATTAAGTCTACGTGTTTTCATTTCTTGGGTTCCTTCCTAATTTTTTTAATATTATTTCCTTTACACAAAACTCTTTCAAACATAAGATACTTCTTGCATTTACAAAACCGCACTGCTGTATTCGAAAAGAAAAGCAAACAAAAGCTGCAACTATAAACTGATTTTATATTAACTTACTCAACGTTACACATTGGGTAAAGCAACGTTAATATGAGATGAAATATTGATGTTAGATATGAGACGAAATATTGATTTTTATTTTCAAAGTCGAAAACATTGAAAAAAATGAATATATAAAGATATTCGAGTAGTTTCTTTCGAAATGATTTAAATTTCTTTAAAGATAATATTAGTTTATTATGTGCAATCATAACAACATAACTGAATATTCATTAATTTTGTAACAACTGTTAGCAGCAGACATTAACAACTTAACCTTTCTTAGACCTCTTATTTTAGTTAGGTAATTTTCTTACATTCATATTATTTTGTATCGCAATATATCATATCTAATATTATAAAGATGAAATTTATTTCTTTTTTTTGTTTTGTTTACATTTATTTCCAAGCAAAAATTGAAATTGTTGTTATTAAAATACATAATAAGCAATTAAACCGCCGAAAAAACCATTAATAATCTTTTATGGATTATCATAACAAAAAAAATTATTAAAACAAATTTCAGACATTCTCAATTTTTTCTCAGATTTATATCTAATTTAATAACAATGAACAAATTTAGAAAAAAAATGAGGTTAATTCCTTTTTGCATAAATCATAATTTAGTGAGATCTTTTAACTCTAATCAGGACCTCAAGCTAAAGTACAGTACGATTAATAATTTTTGAGGAGTAGGATGTCAAAAATCGAAATTTATTCTAAATAATAACAGGACTTTACCTGTTTTGGCCCGATAATTTAGATAATTTCTTATTGGCACATATGAGTTCAGAACTGTGCTTCTCTAATTACCGTGCGTTCAACATTTTATTCTCATGTATAGAATAATAACAGAGCAGCTAAGCGGAAATACGTAACTGAACAACTAATTTTGAACCTAGCACATACAGATTCAAAGCGATCGTAGATCGATACAATTCATGTAATGTTAAGTTATTCTGAATATTTACGGTAGACTGGGTACGGTTGAAACAATTTTACTTATATTGTCGATAGTTTTGGTTTTTATAATCCTACAGATGAAAAAAAAATATATGTCAAATAAAAGAGCTTATTTCTATCTATCAATGGGTAATGTGATTTTAGTTCCAGGTGTGTTATTTTTAACAGTAGATAAAATTTTTAAAAAATCCCATTTTTTTCAACCGTCCCCATACCAGGGGCGGTTGAAACAGTGATTGGGGTCAGTTGAAACACATACGAATAATACAAAATATAATATTATAACATGTTTGATTAATTGTTTATTTTAACTCTAAGAATAACTAAGGACCTATTTGACAATAATAATTAGTCTTCAATATTTTAAATACTTATAAAAATATTTTTAATCAACCTTTAACATTTTTAGATTACGCTAGTTAAAATCTATGTATATTATCAGGCATCTGTAACTACAATTTATTTAACATTTATATATAATTTACGTAAATTAACAAACAACAAAACAAAAATCAACTGTTTGTTTTTTAAATGTAACAGACTAAACAAAAATAATTTGAAAATAAACGAAATGAAAATTCTCTTTGAATTTCATTAGCAAATCAGTCATTAGTCAAATATAAAGATCAATCTGAGTCGCAATTATGGCAAACATAGCTAAGACTACCTTCTGTGTTTTGTTCGTGACTTTTACAAGTGATGCATTGCATCCACTTTTCTTCAGATCTGCTATCTTAATATGGTGACATACAAGCGAGACAGAAGCACTTTTTTTCTTCTGATGGTACTTCCTGTTGTACATTTTTCTTTTATGGTAATTCTCTTACTTTTTCCTCCATCCAATTGCTTATTAATTTGCTTAGTACTTGTTCATTTCATTCTTCTTTCTTCCTCCTTTCTTATCTCTTCCTTCTCTGGTGTATCAGTATAAATTATAGTTTTCCTGATTTTTCACTTTCTATATACTAAAAGAAATTGTTTGAACGCTTGTAGTGGGTTTTGGAGAAGTTTCCTGAATACTAATGCTACTGTGATATCTGGGTGGTGTAATTAGAAGTTTCCGGATGTTCAATTATGTATTCCTGTTCAGTTCTTCGGAGTGGTGAACTATTGATAGCGTTTTGTTGAACGACCATTTCTACCGATGGTCCATGATTTAACACAGAAGGCGATAGTGGCGGCGTTTCGTCTTCAGGTGAGATAGTATTTGGTACAGAAACAATTGCTGCCTCTGCTGTATTTTTGGAATTTGGTCTATCCGTAACAAATGCAGGAGAAAAATCGACCTCAGTAAACAAAGTCCTTCCTGAATGGTTTCGCATCTATGCATCGCAGGCTAAATTTAGAGCATTCTTCAAAGGGCCATGTGCAGTTCGATCAAGCCGCTGGAGTATGCGAGTGCGAGTGAGTGTGGGGTGGGAACGACAGTAAGATAATGATATTATTCATGCAAAAGTCTAGTGCGTTAATATAAACGGTGAAGAGTGATTATCGAGCAGAAGTAATACGTTATGTGACGGAGACACATTTGTATGTTTTTTAAAGTATTCCAGGAAATACATAAATGTTTCATCCTGGATCCGGCCAGAGGGTTTGGCACCTCTAGCGGAACCTATGGTCCCATCCCTAATAAAATGATCTTAGTAACGCACTCACAGGAAGATAAATAGTGGCGGAATTACATTTCCGATGATATTCCCTGCGAAGATAAAAAAATGTGTAAAATTGTCATAGAAAAGAGTGGTAAAAGTGTCATAGAAAAGAGTGGTAAAATTGTCATAGAAAAGAGTGGTAAAATTGTCATAGAAAAGAGTGCTAAAATTGTCATAGAAGGAATTTCCGTTAGTTTTGTTAAAGCTGATCGTCCTGGAGAGGCTTATCGCTTATACTGCGCGTAGAGACAGTTCGGGGTTTCTTCTCATAAACATGCGAAACCATTACTCACCTGCTAGCTCGTTGTCTTATTAAATTATATTTAACTGTAAGTTCATAGGCCAACTTTCTTACCTCCTTCTTAGGTAGACCAAAATACATATCTGCACATCGAAACAAATACTTTGAAAGCTCTCGCTCTTGTTCCTCGTTAAAAACTCTGTTGTGTGCTTTATATTCCATGTCTTGATTTTCTTTCTCGCCAGATCCATCTCGCTTTCGAAAGCATTTTAGGAGCGTAGAGTGGTTTACTCCGTGGTACTCTGTCGCTTTTCGCAATGAATCTCTTCTATTCTCCTCATAAGCGTCTTTGTGCTTCGAACAGTCTATTTTCCTCTTGAAGTCTGCTTTCGCTTTACGCGTGCTTTCGGCGTCAAAAAAACAAGAAAAAAAATAAGTAAATACAATGTTTCAACCGTACCCAAGAAAAACGTTTCAACCATCCCCAACTCCTACTTTAGGTAAAAAGCAGTTATAGTAATTATGACAACAATGATACATAAAAACTGGTCACAGTGCCACATTCTACAAGCTTCATTTTAATCAAAAACACACGCTCAACACTCTCACTTAAATAGAAACCATAATAATTGGAAAATTCTCCGAGCAAAAATACTTACTTTTGATTTAAAAAGACAATAGGGTCTTCTAAAAAGACCTAAAGTGCGCGGCGAGCGATGCAACACTGAGATTCGTGTTCCGATCGCTCGTCCGCTTCATTCTTCCCTTGGACACCTCACCATCCCGGCAACGGTTTGCGAGATATTCGTGTTGTTTCAACCGTCCTTTGTTTCAATCGTACCCAGTCTACCCTACTGTTATTAATTCCTGTCCACTATTTTATAAATGGATCAAAAATAGATCGACTATAACTTTCACAGAGGCATAAAAAAATATCGTTTTATGTAAAATATCTACAAATTAATGATTTTAGGATTTTTTCTTTACTATTTGAGACCTTGCCTTTTCCAAAATTTCATTATTTTAGATCAACGGGTAGTTAGTACCTTATAAGTTTTCATTAATTTGTGTCAAAATATGCGGCTTAATTTGCCGTATTCTTAAGATTTTTCTTGATTGGCGTTGACTTAGACGCTTAATTTTTACAGCGCCAAACGACCGTATACCAAAGTCTTTGATATTAATTTCAAGCAACCGTAGACCTAAGTCTTTGATATTAATTTATTGATACGTCCACGCATTCCTCAGAAAAAGGTTGTTAACAGACTGACAGACGAGCAACGAAGTGATAAGGATTTCTTTTTTTTCCTTTTGAGGTACGGAAACCTAAAAATATTCATTTTTAACCGCTACTTTGTGATTCACATACCGTCAAACCACTTTCATACTAAAATCTCGTAAATTCCTAATCTCATAGTCAAACTTAATGGAAGAATGGAAAGACTGAAAATGATGCAATGATATACTTAACTAACAAAATAACGAAAATTTTATAAAAGCAACTAGCTGTGTCCCGCGGTTTCGCTCAAAATTATAATTTCATTATCGAACTGTTATAATTATTATCATTACTATTACCAAAAACGCTAATAGATGTCGTTGGCAGTACCACTACTGTGTTTTTTAATCTGTAAGATCCAAATAAAAAGTATCCTATATGCTGTTAGAGGATATAAACTAATTACCGTACAAAATTACATCAAAGTCCGTGCAAGTAGATTTTGCGTGATTGAAGAACAAATTAACACACAGACGAACAAAAATTCTAAAAAAAGATTTTCTGGCTTCTACTGTCATTATATAAACTGTTTTAATATATCAATAACTGTTTTAATATATTTTTTATGGTACAGAATTCACTGTGTTAATTTTTTTTATATGGATAGTTATATGCTAATAAACAAAATGGAAAAAATTGTTTGTTTATTTTTTGTATGCGGTAATCTCTGGAACGATACGTCCGATTTCAAAAATTCTTTTTTTATTAGAAAGTTTATACTCCGAGTAATATTATAGGTTATATACTATAACGTATACGATTTAAGATGGCAGAACGGTGATAAAAATATAACGAAAGTTGAGAAACACTTCTTAAGGAGGCAAGATAAAAATAAATCGATTTATTTGATTACTGGTTTCCGAGTCCCGTCCCGTCGATGTGCCCGAGACCCCGGAAGACCGATATCGTTTGGCGAATAGAGCGAAGGCATTTAGTAAATGGGGGGGGGATTAATGTATCGATAAAGAATATTAAAATAAGATAACTTGTCCATGTTGACAAATATTGACAAAAATTTTGGATGAACCGCATTGAGAAGTATGTAAACAACGATAATGTAAATAGTCTATATATGAGAATAACTCAGAATGAAGGAGTTGAAATTCCACCATTACAATTTATTCTCCATATGTGTGAGACGACGTGACGTAGGCGATGGGGTCTTAAAAATAATTTTTTTTTCCTAATTTAGGTAAAGTAATTTTTAAATTAAAAAGAGTATATTTTTTTGACATTTTTCAATGTACCTCTGAAGATATACTAACCAAAATTTAAAAAAAATGTTGATATCTTTATCACTAGCCTTTTCAAACAATGTACTATACTAGTATAGGGAATTTTAACTTTTTTTTGTCAGTACTTAATTTCGCCAAATAACTTTCTACGTCAAGCGTTTTTGAGAAAAACGACAAACGGACACGTGAGTGATCTTATAAGGACCCCGTGTTTCCTTTTGGGTTGCTGAACGAAAAAAATTAAACAAAGAAAGGTTGAAGAATATTCCGAGTTTTAACTCCCTAACGTTACCGGTAAATGTAGCAAGAGCGAAATCGAGGCGGTGAGTATAGCAAGTAGAAAAGAGAAAAGGAGAATACCTAGGTGTTGAGTATTTTTTGACCAACGTTTACAGATAACGTTTAAAGATTAAAGATAATACCACACTCAGAACTACCAGACCATTAGTTTTATCGTATTATTTTTGATTCCGACAAAATTGAAACTTAATAATACGGGAAGTAAATTGAAGAAAATTAGGTTAGAATTATAGGAAAATTTCAATAATTTCATTAAAATAATTTCGCTAAGAAAATATATTTTTGTTATAATTTTTCTAAAATATCTTAACCATTTAAATATAAAATTACTTTTACCCGAAGTCAATTAACATTGGTAAATAAAATGGAATAACTTTAATATTAGAGTTACTGATATATTTTACACATTTTTAATTCGTAGCGGCAAAGAAAATGAAAAACAATTAAATACACAAAGAAATCTAATGAAATGGTAAGACTTTGATACGATAGGACTTCAACACATTCTCTTTCACTGCAAATATATAAAATTCAAGTATGCTCGCGAGATGAGAGTCTATAAAAATTCCCTACCACAGCACAACGGGGTGCCGCAATATAGATCATTTCGTGACGGAGGTACGGCGAACAGTTTGTGCTCACGAGCTCTGGTATATTTATTTGGAGCAAAAAGAATAGACACCTGAGAGTATGAAACAGAATTCTTTTCACACAATAATTTGAAAATTAATATCCTTTGAAAGCACGAGAGATTGTAATTGTATCATCTCGAGAATAAAAGAAGCAGGGAAGAGAAAAGATAAGTAACCATATTGTCTTCTATATAAATACCATAATTTTTTTCAACTCTTTCAAGCGTAAGATACTTTTTACATTGTCGAGAACTCCATATGACGCACGATAACTCCATCTTACAGCGAACTAATATCTTATAAAAAAGACGAATAGAGGGTAATGTGATACGATCGCATAAATTTCGCAGAACAAATTTTATGGCAGGATGACAAGCGGGGGTACAGCAACGTAATCGTGAAAGGCTAAGTATGTGTTTAATTTGACACCCAAATCCGTAATTTCAAACCGACAATGCAACGAGTCATTGCCAATATAATATTATGGTATAAAATATATATTAAAATACTGACAGGATAATATATTAGAGTAATTCGTTATTGGAATAAAAAATACAATTTTTTTTATTATTTTATATACATACGCCCTATCCGTGCAAAGGAACCCGAGTATCCGAATCGACGTCATCGTGTGTTGTCTTGATTGGGGTCCCAGGTCCGACTTTCGAGCCTCTCGTCGAGGGGGACCGGAGTTAAATTTTGTAATCGCATAACTAAATTCTATAGACCAGTAACGGGTAATTTCCCCCAGTAGTGCGAGAAACTTCGCACTGGGTTCATCAACACGCTTGGCGATTATGGGCATTACCTCCAATGACACGCACTATGAGAGGTTTATGTCCAGTAATGGAATGAGACGGGCTGTTGAGGATGACGATAATTATCCGAATAAGGCATTATCGCGTAGATGACCAAACTAATCTTATTACGCGTCATAAATACTAATTGTTCCAAAAAATTTATTGCTTCAAAAATATTCTGACTTACATATTGACACTTTTTGGCATAAATCTCTCAATTTAAGAGTTGTTATATAACGTACAAATAGGAAATCAACAACAGTGTTATCAGTAATAAATTTAGGTAGCATTTTATTCTCATAAAACATAAAGAAAATGAAAACAATTAAACGAATTGTAACTTGTATTTTAATTAATACGCATGTAGGTTTAACACACAAATCAACCAGTAACACTAAAATACGTCAAGAAATTCGATTTCAATATTGAAACAATAAATACGTTATAGAATAAAAGATAATCTTTACAAAAACTCCTATTTAATTTGATTCGAAGCATGAGCAGATATGCTAGTATCATCAAAAAATCACTCTGCTCTAATGCTCTGAGCAATAATAAAACACAACTCTGCTAGAAATACCTTAACTCGATTCAACCGATATAAAAAATCAAAATAAGATAAAATCGGGAAAAGAGTACGTATTCTTCTTAAAAATTACTATAATTTATCCTACAGTTATCCACGAGAGCATTATCAAAAAATAACTATTGTTTCACTGGCTTATTTATTTATTTATAAACCGAAACATGGCGTGTATGATTGGTTCGCGGATAATAGGGAGGAAGGTTGATAGTGTTCGCTGTCTACAGATTGATAAAGGATTGCACGATTAAAAAAAACCAACAAATAATTTACAAAACAACAAAAATATTAAAAAAACAATAAATTAAATTTAAGTAAAACACGTAATTAAATTTTTTTGGCATTATTGGGAAAATAATAAAAAAGGGCGAAAAACCTAGATGGTTAATATATCAAATTGGCTCGACTTTTGAGTGGGTACCCAACAGCCATAATTTCAAACTTTTCTTAATTTATGCAAACACCTTCTTCAGTGCCACAGCTGCAATTGAGCTTCTCAACAAATAATGAGTAATCGATTGAGAATCGTCTGTTACAAAGCATCGTAATTGTGAGAAATAAAATTCATTAAGACATCCCAACAGAAATCCATCTACAAGATCATAGTCATCACTTTTAAAAACAGTGAATCAAATTTTCGGATGTCGCATTACACTTTGTTGATCTACCCATCTTATAACATGTGGTATGTTATCGTGATACCAGCATAATCCATAAAATAGAAGAGTCCATAGTTGATGTCCATTTAAATTCATTTTCCTTTATGCAATGCACTTCAAGATTTGACGCTAACTTGCGCTTTAGCCATTTTATACCTTAAAATAAGATATTTTGGAATATATGACAAACACTTTCTAGAAAAGTTACGAACTGGTGAATAAAAACTTGTTCATCAATTCACTAGTCAGAGATCTATGTAAAATAGGTAGCATATTTTCAGAAAACTTTGTATGGTATCATATAATACATTTCCCGACAACTATACAGATATAATGTTGCAAAATGTTACCACATACGAAATTTTTATTGTAACAAACCAACAGCCAATTCAATATCAATGGAAGATCGAGATTAATTCATTAATCCTCCGTTTGAAGATCTAGTGAACTCCACATACAATAAATTAACCTGTCAGTTTGCTTATCTCTGCGATTTGGAAACTTGGTCGACCGTAACAGTGTTTTCGGACACAATCTCAGTTGAATGCACTTAAGTTTCGTCACTATCCATTAAAATAAGCTGCACGCCTCACGTTGCACCAACTGCGAGTGAAGATATAATCCACGATGTCACGAAACAGCATTCACTTATCGCAGATGTTACGACAGATGGCGATCAAGTTATTCGCGGTTTAACAGAATGAACGTCTTTGTAAGTCTTGGACGAATAGCATTTTCGCCAATGGTTCCTTAACATACTTTTCTTTCAAACTTTTTGAAAGGAAACAGGTTGACCATTTCTTTTGTCATAGCATTTATATTTATTTGTGAAACTTAACGCTATCTCACATTCAGAACTTCGGTGACGAAACAATCCAACATACTTAATAGCATTTGTTAATGCGGAAGATGAAGCCATTGCCAACTTTTCTACAGTCGTTCTCATTTTCCTTTAGACCATTAATTTGAAACACGTAAATTATTAACTCCTCTTTTTAGAAATTCATTACCCAAAAGAAAAACACTAATTTTTAAGAACACTTGTGTGTCCGTCCGTCTGTCACAACCGTTTTCCATGGAAATAATTTGACGTAGAAATTGAAAATTTGGCATGGTTTTATTTTAAATAGGAAAAATGAAAAATATTCCAGTTACATTTTTTTTGAAGGGACAAATAAAGTACTGAATTTATTTTTACATTTCATATGTCGTGTGAAATATTATTTTGAGAAAGCATGTTATAAGGATTCTACAATCGTTATTTTTTTTAAATTCCTGAGTTTGAAAACAATTCTAGAGATATTACTGAAAATATTATTCATAAAATCACTTTTTTTTTAGAATTTTCATAAATCACCCATCTCCATTTCCGAAACTGCTAAATGAAAATCATGAAAAACCAGCGATACTAAACATTTACATACGGTTTAATATAAAACAATAGCTATAGAAAAAATAAAAATAATACCCTTAAATGTTTATACATACATGAACAGTATAGAGTCCTCTGTGCGAGTCCTACTCGCATTTTTTATATTTGTACATTTAAGTGATACTTTAGTCATGGCAATGTCCAAAGTATACGTAAATAAGCGTATTTTAAAACTCATTATCAACTAAACAACGTTCTAGTTGAATATATTAGAACGTCTTCAAGCAGTTTAAATTCCAGTGCATCGTCGGCCTTCGAGAATACAACCTGGTTAGACGTGAACGGCACACCCATACAGGATGTTGATTAATTGGTACAACATGAATTTTTTTCGGATTCCTTTCAAAAATATAAGGCCAAAATAATCTATAACATTTTTTTAATTTAAGCTTTTATTACTAAGAAGTAATTTATTTTTCAATAAAGGTATATTTTACATTTTCAATATTTTCTGAATCACAATTACATTTTAACGTTACATTATTATCAACAGAACATATATGAAAAAAAAACTTTTCGTGAGTTTTTTTTCTGTATTGAATAATCAGTATAACTGTAAACTATAATGTTTAACTGTAACTGTATTGAATAATCAGTAATAAATTTTTCTTTCTGTGAAATAATTTACTTGTATTGCTCAATTTTCTTAGTCGAATAAAGAATTCACCGCGTCGCTTTTAAACCGTGTGGCGCCCTTTATGCTTAACCTTTTGGATAACGTTGAAATAGTGTATCTCGAGATAAACCACAATGAAAAATGTATTGATTATAATAATCTTCTTTTGTACTCAGTAACACATAGAAGCCGACATTCTATACTAATTTAACAACACCTGTATATCAAAATAACAGCTTACTTTTTAAATCTAGACACGGGCAAGTAAATCATTAATTTCTAATAAAAATAATAAAAACGAGATGCAACCAAGTTCAAAAGCTGTGCTCATAAAATAGTATGTGACTATTTATGAGACCGAATACGATATGAGGAAGAATATTTAAGAAACTAAAATCAAAATGATCAAATTGTATATATCTATGTATTCATATACGAACATAGACAAACATATAGATTCACATACACAAATTGTTCGTAAGAGTTGTTCACTGTATGTACGACATCATATCATGTTTTTCTCGTATCACAGAATACAATGATAAGGTAATATAATTAAAATATGTTTTTATTTTTTAATTAACTTTACCAAAATATAAAAATGTAAATCTTATACCCTTCAAGCTACGTTTTAAAATAAAAATAAGCATCCATAACAATTGTAAAGCTCAATAAACAATGAAAGGATTGTAAATGAAAAATAATTAACTTTTGCATTTTCTTTGAACACATAGCTTCAATTCAAAATAAGGAAAAAACTGCAGATAAAACGTTCTTAAGTTCAACACGAGTATGAAAGTTCAACTGGCCACTCTAATTCCTCAACAGTAGACTTTTAAACTGAGAAAAACTGTTTTTAAAACTGTACCAATGAAAGAAGAATTAATATCAAAATACTAAAGAATATGAACGCAAAAATAGTACAAAAAATTTGTAAGAAACGTTAATTCAAATCCAGGCTCAGTAATAAGTTATCCCACCAAAAACGTTAATGCGAAAAAGATGCAAAGTTCTGTGCTTTATTAATTAGCTTTCCCGATAAAAATTAAAATCAAAAAAGGATAACAAATTCTACTTTAAAGGTAATTTGAATTCTAGTTTTGTGTCATCTTTTTAACTCGATAATGGAACAACGTCTCCTGGCCGTTTTTGGGCTTCTAATTGTTATATACGCGGTGGTCTATCCAGGATCATGAATCTTTGTGTCTGGGCAAGCATACGTAGCTGTAACAAGAGTAAAATCACTTTATGGACTACAGATCGAAGAATTAGAAGGTACAGTCACTTTGTGGACTATAGATCGATTAATTGGTTGGCGCATTCAGTCGTCCACAGACATAGAATCAAGAATAGACTCTCCAACCTAATCAACTATTCTGCTCTGCTAATTTAAATTTTTTTAATAAAGTGTTCAGTGTTAATATTTGTAAAAGTATTTCTAAATATAAAAGAAAGCAAGGTCCAACAAATATTCTCTCCTTTAATATGAGATTAAAAAAATTAAAAATAAATTGTTGAAAAAACTAAAAAAACACGCTTTCATAAATACTGCAATAAAAAATTGTGCGTGTCAGCTCCGATGCGCGACTGGAGTTTACATACATACATACATACATACACACACACACACACACACGCACGCACGCACGCACGCACGCACGCACGCACGCACGCACGCACGCACGCACACACGCACACACACACACACACACACACACACACATATACATATATATATATATATATATATATACTTTTATTCATATTTATTTTTTTGTATTCATTCTTTATCAACTGGAATGTCATCACCCACAACTGATATTTATATGTATTGAAAAGGTTTGAAAACTGTATAATTTGTGACATTCTTCCTTTGTAATAATCTCATTGCTCTAATTATAATAAACACATAATTTATTTTCAAATGTATAAATAATATTACCGATACGTGTATTCAAAGAACTTGAATCATTATATGTTTCTACAGGAAAGTAGCACCAATTAGAAATCAGCTATAAATTGCCTTAGCACTGGTTTAATTTAGGAAGTTATTAATACTTATTTATTTTTCACATTTGGTAATTTAATAAATTCTTACAAAAAGACATATTGCATTTTTGAAAGTTATCAGTATTCTGAAGTGGAATTTGAAATTCTATTATTTAAATTCAATCTGAGTAGCGACATGATTCCCTTTACCTATAGATAGAATATTAAAACGTGCATTAGAATTAGTTTGCACTGGACGGTTCACTTTACCTATAGGCAGAATGTTAAAATATGCATTCAATTATTTTGAACTGGATGATGTGAGCCAGTGACTGCTTTAATTCAGGAAGTTATCAATACATATTTATCCTTCATATTTGGTAATTTAACAAATACTTGCAAAAACGTATATTTTATTTATCTATTTTAATGTATCTAATTGATACATATGACGGACTTATTGCTACGAGAGCAATCTCTTACAGCCAACCATAACACCAGTCCAGCCCCGTTCGACAAACGGCCAGGAATCGAACCCGGGTCCCCGCGGCGCACCGCATCGCCAAAGTCCGTATGCGTTGTGATCAATCCAACACACCACGGCGACGGCGAAAAACATATAGTATTCTGATAAATTGGATTCGAGTATAAATGATGACGGAAGCTACATTAAGTAAAAAACGTGCATTAAATTAGTTTGGACTAGCTAATACAAACCATTCTTTCATAGGGTTTCAATATGAAAATCCTATTTCATTGGTTAAATACTACACATACACATTGAACGTTTGTTTTACCAAATATCTTACCAAGTTGTAATGTATACTTACAGACCCTTATTAACAAAGCTTCTCATTAGTAATTCAGTATATAATTCCCAAAACATATTAGTAAATAATTCTCACCATTTTTGTGTAAGATCATAAATATAAACATTAACATTTTTTAGCTTTTAAATCTTTTAAACAACGTGCTACGCTGCCTTTCTACACAAAATAATGACTATATGATTTATAGTACTATAACTGTTGTGAAATTTAAAAAAAATATAAAATAAAACACAATATGAGCAAAAAAAATTATAAAAATGAAAATAGTACAAAAAGAATGTAAAAAAATGAAAATGAAATAAGAAAAAAACAATATTCTAAAAACAAAATAGAATATAATGTATAAATAAAAAAATAAATAATACAAAAACGTATTTCATTTATTTTTCAATTCTCTCTCTGCAACTTCAGCCCGAGTCTTCGCTTCTCGAGCTTGACTTAACAAAATTTCCATGCGGATTTCATGGAACTCGTCTTCTCTTCATTGTCTCTGCTTCATTTTATGCCTCACGCAATTTCTTTTTAATTCTTCCATCTAAAGCAACTGACGTTAGCTGAAAGTGAGCCGGATATCCGAATGCTGGCTACTGGTGCGTTTCCTGTGTATTGGTATAATCGTGTTCACGTCCAACATGGCTTCCGACACCTCACCTCTAGGCTTACCAGCAGAAACACCTTCCGTTTTTTGGCTTCAGCAAAAACTTCACTTCTACTTGTCGATTTTTTCTCAAACGAATCTGTAGATAATTGACTCCAATTTATTCTATGTCAATTCTTGAATATAACAAATTTACTAATTTTAAATTTCAACACATTTTCGCATATCACTAAGTAAAATCCACTTGAAAGGTTCTTAAATGAATTTTACGATTTGTAATTATAAATATGATTAAATTACAATCTACTTTCATCTGTAATACTGCTTCTTCAGTATTAAATATAAATTTTAATAAAATTCAATTCAAATAAATCAATCTAAAAATACTATTAATTAAAGATTAATTGTACACTTATCGAAATTTGCGTTGTTTACCTCGGTTGAATTGCTGGGCAGAACCGTTTGATGAGACTTCCACAATTAGCCCTGGCACTATTAAGAAAACGACGGAGTCAAAAGTCAATGTCGCTAATCGCGTCTTCTTCGCCGGTAGCCATCTGCTGCTGCATTTCCCTTGCCAACTCTCTTCTCTGCTTAGCTTTTTTATTAAGCCAAAGTCAGCACAGTCGACTTCCTTTTGCCTAAAGAAAACAAATAAAATACACGTTTCTTAACACATTATTTAAAAAAAAGAAATTACATTGGTGCAAACAAATTCATTCTGTATTCATCAAACATATTAATTCTGATTTCATCTTGGACAAAAGTATAGGTACTATGAAATCCAACTACAGAGATTTAATTTGTCATCACTAGCTGCACAGAGAAAAATCGCTGATGTATTATATAAATATAAAATCATACATTCGTATGTTATCGCTATTTCCTTATTTACTCAACTTCAACACTCAACTACCATAAGGTATAACAATAATACCTAATAACAATAATAAGTTTATAACAATAATACCTCTTTTTATAACCCCATAATTCGAATGTGCTGATTACATAACGATATTGTTTCTCAACATCAGTCTTTGGACATTTTTGAACTGAAATTATTAACATTTAAACAGGAAATACAAATTATATTATTTATAAATTAAAAACAGCTACAATGGAATTGGTGTTTTGTTCAGCATATAGAAAATAATATAATTCTCAGTTAATACTAACTTAAATAATTGGTCAATACATTTTGTAATATATTTAATAAACAAGAAACCCTTGAAAGTGTGTACATAAATACTCTAACAATTTTGTGCACACATAATTAGAGTTATATTCTAATTTTATACTCTGTTCTTTTTATTATACATCTACGTGACTGTAATTTGTTTTGTGAGCCTTTTAATAAATAAATTAATAAATTCTATTTTCATTATAAACGTGAACATTTGACTGTACTTGACCTTTCATTGATAATACCACTAGCATTATATAAATATTTCTACATTTTTTTATTTTCACCTTTGCTCCGTCGGTATGTTTATTTTCAATTACATATTTGTAAGAGACAAATATATGCAACAATAGCCTTTTCTCTGTTTCCGTGTAGTTTTTTTTTTCTCGTATTCATTTTACTACTTTTGTTAAACGCAATACTTTCAGCCAAATAAACGACGCTTACAAATACCCGTAAATAATTTGACATGTCAATTAAACATGTGCCTGAAATTAGCTCGTAATATATTTTTTAACGCTCTGAACTTCTGATTTTACTACTCATACGACTTCATATGGGGCACTATATATGAAAATCGATTCTTAAGGAATAAACTCCAAGAAGCAAAAAAATATTATCGAACCTGTTATTTCTGTCTACCCTGTAAGGACTTTAGTGTAAGCCATGTTTGCTATAGAGTATAATATTTGTATGTAAAACGTGTGGTGCTTTTTATAAAAAAAAATTTACTTCTCAAGTTAATATTATGAAAATTAAAATCGTTAACATTTCAGTTAGATTTCAAGACAAAGTGAAAATTACATAAGGCAGACTAGAGAGAAATAGAAAGATAGAGCGAAAATAGTCCTGGCGCTACAGAAATAGATGATTTTTTAAAAAGTTGAATTTTTTTAAAATAAAAAAATTAACAATTCAGTTTGTGATTATAATCAGAAAAGAGCAAAAAATAAAATGCAATTTGTAACTTAAGCTATATTCTATAGAAAGCTATATTAATGAATATGCGCATATTATATTTTTATTATAAACATTAAAAACAACAAAAAATAATACGAAACTTTTACAAAAAATGTCAACGTATTAAAAAAACTCTTGACTGATATTGACACTAGTTATGTTGTTATCAAAATGATCATATTTTTAACTCTTTAAAAAAAATTTCTGGCTTTTTTCAACGATCTGTTGGGCATGCGAGTTTGATGAATTAGTATGTTATATCGGTGTGGGGAGAATATAACAGAATACAATCTGCACTTCGTATCGTCTTATGCTGGCTCAAAGAACTCAATAAATAATATTTAGAAACTGTTATGAAAAATAACCTGTTTTTTTTCTAAAAAATTCAAAATTTCTCATTTATCCGATTGACGGTGTACTCGTAATTAGAACTTTAAAAGATTAGTTTTTGTTATATTCTCTAAATTAGAATGTGTTTTGGTAATAACCAAACATTATATGGGCTTTTGCGGCCCCCTTTAGAACCTCTGGCTTGACATAATGGGCCAGTGAAATATAGTTCGTGTAATTATTCATGCGTCCTGTTCCTGCACAAACTTGGCCAGCACACTGCAGTGTGTCTACGTGATAGACCATCGAGTACGCTTTGTTCGATTTAAAACTTTTGAAATAAATTAATCATTTTCTGCCACTTTAAAATCCACAGTGATAATGTCAATTTTTAGGATTCCGTGACCAAATGGGGAAAAGGAAACCCTTGTAATTTCGTCCTGTCCGTCTGTCCGTGTATATTACAGCTATTTTACTCGGAGACTATCGGCATGAAATTAGGATGGTAAGTGTCTTCCTTATGTAACGAAATAGTAGAATTAGGAAAAAAAATATAATATTAGGGGTTATATTAAATATAATTCAGTGCACTTAGTGTGTGGGGTATCGTTAGATAGGTTTTAAAAATGACGTAGAGGTTTCAAAATAACTTTTTTATTTAAGTGAGATATGCGTTTTTAAAGTCTTAAAAAGTTTCCGTCCTCCTCACTAACTTTTCAAATAACGTGTGTAAAATTTTGAAAAAAATAAAGGAATAGAACTTAAAATAAATCTTCAAAGAAAATTGGTTTGAATAAAATATGTTGTGTAGTTTTTGAGATATGGAATGTTATCTATACCGACCGCGGCAATAACATTGTTTTTCACAGTGTCTTTGAGAAACATAAATTTATAAGTTTAATATTATTTGGTGCTACGGAACCTTCGTTTGAGAGTCCGATTCGCGCTTGGACGGGTTTTATATTTTTTTAAAACAATTTCTCCGCATAGATTTAATGTACTACTATATTAAGCCTACATCTTTGCGATTCTCAGACTAACTTGCGGTATAACTCATGTCTTGTGGATAAGATAACAATTCAATATCGATAGGCCCCAAACGTGAATGAAACCATGCTGTCGCGTCATACAGCTCCAACCAAGCCACATCTGCTACATAGTGCATCCGCAAATGTTTTTTTTTCAACTATCCTTTTAAAAAAATAATTAATAACTCCTATTGCCGTACGTTTATCTACGTCAATATATTTAGAGTATTTAATAATAGTATTCAATTAATTAAGAACTAATAACAAAATCGAAAAATAGAGACAGATTACGTAAGCGAAGAAACCGCACTTAAATTGATCGCAGAATATATATTAATGACACCACATTATTATAAGCTATAAACGAATCAATCCTCAGAACTGGTTTATGATTTAGAAAAGTGAAATGTCGGCGTATGTCTGTCGTTACGGATTGAATCTTAAAATAGATAATATCGGTATAAACCGATTCTTGAACATTAAATGTTTCGCTTTTACAAAAGTGCGTGGATACAATTATTATTATTATTTGTTTAGTTGCTATGGCTATTGCTACATTTAATCTTGCATTTATTGCTGCACTTATTTATAGCTCTGGCTGTTGTTAAGAATATAGAATTATAGGTTATATTTACTATGTTGTAGCCTCAGGATTGTACAACTATAATTATTGACATATTATTAAGAACTGACTGCTTTATAATCTATAAATATATAAATACTTCCTCAAATCCCGACTTCCTTGGCTACCATCAAACATATTCCAAAGATGGAAATTAAAATCTAGTTATAATGATATAATGAAAAAATTTAAAAGTAATTTTTTTGATTAGTCACACTCTTCATCGCAGTAGATCGTGTCCCTCTTGAAAGGTCTCGTTAATCTATGATAGAGATTATTATATTACAGAGAATTATTTTTTTCTAACTTTGCCTACCGGCCAAAAGAGGACGAGGTCTTACAGCTATTGTTACTGAGAGCCCTGCAAGTTCTACATGGCCGTTAAATTAAAGAACTTTCTAGTAACAAATTGTTTACAGTCTTGTTTTAATCCTCATTTGTTCGATAATAGATATATATGCCTTCCTAACTGCTCAGGACATCACAGAATCTCTCACCAGCACCACACCTCCTAAGCATATATCTTATTCTTTCCGAAAAGTGAATTGTCCAATATTTGGTGCCATAGAGGAAATTGGAGAACACTAGTGTTTGGATCAGTCTTTTGTTAGTAATATTGAAAGTAATATATGAATATGCTCAGGACATCACAGCATCTCTCTTCAGCACCACATATCCAACACATATATCTTCTTCTTCCCGAAAAGTAAATTGTCCAATATTTGGTGCCATAGAGGAAATTGGAGAACACTAGTGTTTGGATCAGTCTTTTGTTAGTGACATTGAAAGTAATGTATGAATATGCTCAGAACATCACAGCATCTCCCTTCAGCACCACATCACCAACACATATATCTTCTTCTTCCCGAAAAGTGAATTGTACAATATTTGGTGCCATAGAGGAAGTTGAAGCACACTAGTGTTTGGATCAGTATTTTGTTAGTGACATTGAAAGTAATGTATGAACATATATATAGACTGAATAAAAGGTTTTCTGTACTGATACTGACTCATCATCATCGTCCATTATTACATTGAACAAAAGGAAAATTATAAAAGTTTATAAATTTTAAATGTAGCCTTAATTATAAATTTTCCCTATTTTCACTTTTTTTCTTAAAATAGCAAGCGCTAATTCTGATTATGAACATAATTTGTTCCTGGCGTATGGTAAACCTTGTTTATAATATTATGGTTGCGAAAAATTCCAAACTAAACGGCCTTCGTATTACATAAAAATTCCATAAAAATTAGCGAAGATAAGAATCCATATCACAGATAATTTAATTATCAAGTAGACGTTTTCTTTAGATATCGATCAACATTTTGCAATTTTTTTGTTATTTAATTCCGGTATTTGGTGACGTTTACAAAAACACACCAACTCCTCAAAAAATCCAAAAATTTAACACCGAGATTTTTTAATATTTTTTTTATATCTTAATTTTTGATTTCATGTTTGACTCTTTCTCACATGATATAGTTGAATTATTATAATAAATATATATGTTTAACACTTGAATTAATTCTACATTTACACTTTAAGAATTAAACTAAAAATAATACTTTATCTGTGACTGTTCTTCGCACATTGCTTCCTAATTTTTCTATTCAATTATTCATTAAAGTATTAATTAATAATATTAATATAATCAAAGACAAAAAAATAGCACACAAAAATTTTATGAATCGAACAACGCTGTTTTCTGAGAAATAAACGAAAAAAATGCTTCAACATTTACTAGTATACATGTAAGTATCTCTCATAAAATTGTAATTATGTAAATTTAAAAACCAACTGATTCAGTAGTAATAAAAAATAGGGTTGTTGTCCTATTATAGAAACATCTATTACTGCAATAGCCTTGTCAATAAAGTATCAATATAACTAAGTGATATTATAATGTAATATAAGTTTATATACCAGTCCATTATGAAGGGTATAATACATGACTGGATATTATGATTGTCTAGCATTAGTCTGTATTCAAAATACGGTTGGTTAGTGTACGTGTAGGAATCAAATTATAATGGCAACAGGAAAGATAACAAATCGGGTAAAGTAACATTCATTAATTACCACATTGTCTGGTTTTTACCACTCGTCACAAAATCGTCTCAATAATTGTTATCAAATTTTTTAGGATCAGTCAATCATGAACATGTTTCATTAATACAACCCCCTTTAAAGAAAGTTAAAATGAATTTACAATTTTATTCACTTTAAATTGTTCAAGAACGAAATGAAATTACAAAATAATCAAAAAATCACCGTTCGTGTAACACTAGCAAACTAGCACATATATATATATATATATATATATATATATGTATATATATATATATATATATATATATATATATATATATATATATTTCATGTACTGGCTATGAGAGGAAGAGAGAAAAAAAATGTGCGCGCGCACTGCTCTCTCTTGCTCCTACAGTGTGATACAGACAATAGGCTTGCACTGTGTCAGATATACGAAACATAACTGGCTATGAGAGAAAGAGAGAAAGAAAATGTGTGCTCGCACCTCTCTCTCTTGTCCCTACAGTAATATACGAAACGTAACTCTCTCTCTCTCTTTCTGTCTTCACTAACTTATATCTCCCTCTCAACTTCCGTTCGCCTCGCCCGATCGCACTTTTCGTAAAGCTCTCGTTACGCATTCACCAGCTTACTCCCCAAGTCAAGCGTGCGTAAAGAGGTTTTACTTCAAAAATTGCATTTAATATTAAGGTCTACATTTTTATACACTAGTCGGGTAGTAGGTATTTGGAAGTTATATACAATGTTGAAAAGCTTAACGTAAAATGAAGTTACAAAAACTTATTAAGTTTTTAATATCAAATTAAACAACCATATACATTATATTTGTGAACATTATATAAAACTATGTAGTGTAAACTTGTGAAAAAACATTTTTTTCATTTTTAAATCTCTATCCAAGGGTTAAAAGCCAGAAAAGCAGTAATCAAAAGATAATCACACTTTATTTATACCTAATAATAGATTACAACATCAACTATTATATTAGATCCAGAGTACACATGTTTATCGGCTATCTCCAACTATACTTGTTATGGATTAGGTTGTAATTTTTTGATTTGTTATGTTTGTTTACCTCATCATTTACTTATTAATAAACATTACATGTAAACAAAATATCGCTATATTTATCTGTCTTCTGTATAAAATGTCCAATTTCAAAAATTATTAAGTTTCACTTAAAACTAAAACAAGAAAAACATTAAGAAAATCGTATATATACATTCTATAATAAAGTTCTTATCTTCTAAATGGGCAGCTATATAAAATATTTGGTATGGGTTCACAATATCATGGCTGGTTTTTTGAAGAAATGTTCATATAAAACAGATGCTATATTCTAATAAGACGTAGAATATTGAAATAAAATTGATGCACAACTCAATTGGTAGCCAATACTATAGAAAATTTATAGAAATATAGAATTACAAAATACATAAATGTATAACAAAATACTGTAGCTACACATTAAATATGTAGGTCACAAACAGTTTTGCTAAATAATTTGTAACATTAGCTACGTACGAGTATCATCCAATGCTTATTAACTCGTAACAAACATTTATAAAGTATTACTGCGCGCATTAACCTTTATAAAACATTAACTATTTGATACACGTATTAACTTTTTCTCGCATATTGACCGGTTAATACGCTTATAGGCTTTTTCTTGCGCATTAACCGCACCGTATCGTTCAGCAGATGCGACGTCGTGTGGGATGGTCGCGTGTAGTGTTGCGTTCGTGACTGATGGTATATCATAAATTAAATGATTTTGTAACGACATTTGCATAAACTACAAGCGCTGGTGATTTAATGTATTTATTAAGTTGTTTTATTTAGTAGCTTAGTTTTTAATGATAAACGTGGGCAGTTGTAATTAGCGGTGGTGTTATTTCCGTTTAACAATTAGTGGTAATGTAACAAGAAAGGAGACACAATTAGTGGTAATGTCTCCTTTCTTGATACTCTGCAAAATAATGAACTAAATCTTTAGAGATCTGTTTCGACCTGTCTGAAAATAATTAGACAGGAAATCGAGGATTACCTTTTATAATGATGTGATCATCAACGATTATACATGGAAACGAATATAGGGGTTGCTAAAGGGTAATGGGAATGTGATTTAGAAGGCAAACTATGCGTGAAAGTTTCGAAAAAGGCTACAAGTGACATGGACACAAATCACGAGTTTGAGCTATATGACGACAATAATATTGAATTAAAAATGGAATAAGCTCAATATATTTACAATAATAATAAATTAAAAATGGAATAAGCTCAATATATTTACAATAATATTGAATTAAAAATGGAATAAGCTCAATATATTTACAATAATAATAAATTAAAAATGGAATAAGCTCAATATATTTACAATAATATTGAATTAAAAATGGAATAAGCTCAATATATTTACAAAAATATTGAATTAAAAATGGAATAAGCTCAATATGAGGATGACTTACTTCGATCTACTTTAATATTCGATTTTCGGCTTAAGAGTTAAGATCCGTAGGTTATTTGCATATTTTACGGTAGCGCATAATTTTTTGAATTATATTTTTTGATTTATATACTTATTACACCTGTATTAAAAGTTATGTTATTTTTTTCACTTAATTTTAATTACATTATATGTAACGCTATATCTCGTTAACTTATTCAGCGCATTATTAGCAAGCAATGTATTGAAAAAACCATTTTCATTGAAAACTAATAATCAAAAAGAAGAAACAGTTCATAAGGTTGGCTTTCGTCTACGGTATTTTTTCCATGTTAAATGTTCGTAATATTACCTGTCTATTTTCTTTTTGTAATTTTCCCGTCCATATTTCCTATATATATATATACACTATTTTTGTAAGATATAAAAATTTGTAATTTTTTTCGCATTTTTCCAAAAATATGGATACTAGTATTACATACAAACATGGATATATTTCAAACTTAAGCCTAATCGACTTATTAATTTTGAAGTTTCGTGGTGAACAAAGTTAACAAAGTTGTCAGGTTTAAAGGAAAACCTAAATTAAGCATGAAAAGATATGAATTTTGATCAGAAATTATAAAAAAAAATAAAATCGTAGTATAAACACCGATCAAAAATAAATAAGAAGATAAATTGCGATATTAAAAAGATTTATGAAGGATGTTCCTTCATTATTTCATTACAGTAAACATATTTGATAACTTCTTGCAAATTGCTAAAATGTTTATGTGAGGGTGACATTACGATACTCCGAGGTTCATATTTATAAATCACAAATAAAACAAGTGAAAGTTGACTAAACTTGAGCCGTATTCAGTCGTTAAATCATCAGTGCAAGGTCTTCATGTCTAGTCTCTTCTCTCGTCACTTTTACAATATGTTTTATTTTCTTTTATTTGAAAGCGTACCCGCGATTTACCAGCGACTAATGCACACATTTTCCGAACCGCAATCAATTTAAAACTATCAGAAGGTCTTCAAGTTTTTAAGAAAAGCCCAAAGTGTGGAACTCACTTCCTGTCACGCGTTTCTCAATTCTCACTCAATAGTAAAACAGGAAAAATATTAAGAAAATCGTGTCCATACATCTCATAATAAAATTCGTATCCTCTAAATGGGCAGCTGTATTACACAATTCTGAGTGAACTACCGCCGTATATGCGCCCACAAGTTCCAAGTAATTTTTTATCTTTTTTTAACGCTCTCATAGGATTTGTATAGTTTCAAAACTAACGAAGCCATTTACTAAATACTAATTTCTAATATAGGGTTTAAATACAAAAAATATTTTTAACTACGAGTATAACCCATATTCCTAAGATGCCGTACACGAAGCGGTACGTATAAACATTTTTATCGTGTTCGAGATTAAAATCATTGTTGTAGTATTGATGTAAGCGTACACACTTAGGTATGTATAAACATTTTTATCGTGTTCCAGATTAAAATCATTGCCGTAGTATTCATGTAAACTTTGGTTAAATTTCCAATAACGTTGTTTTTTTTCATGATTTTGATTTTAAAAGATTCATAGATAAGAATGTTTTGCTGACATATTGTTGCAAACATATTCGTCATTATCTCTAAAAATATCTTAGTTAATTTCTTAAAAAAAGGTCGTTTTGGATTTCTTACTTCTTCCATTTGGTGCCCCACACGACACATAAAATTAAAAATAGATATTTGCTTAGATTTATGCGGCTTTACTTTATTCCTACGCCATAATTTCAAGGTTTTACGTTAAACAGGTTCTGGAAAAAACGGCTATAAAAATACGGCAGGCCAAAAATCTCATGCGGATTCTGTTCTTTTATACCCCAAAAAAATAAACGAATGAATAAATATATGAAATTGAAATGGTAACAATAATCTATATTCCACTTATATATAAAACATACTAATATTTACATTCCATAAACATTCCTTAAACATCCTGATATATAAATTATCTTACGCAAATAAAAAACCTGCAGATAATCTAATTTAAGATGAAATACCAATTTCAACAAAGTTACGACATTTTTCTTTTTAATTTCAACAACGTTACAACGTTTATTTTTTCAACAAAGTTACGCCGTTTTTCTTTCAATGTTTTCGATATTTTAAATACCCATAATTTCTACTACAAATATCATTCATTCATTAAAATAAAATTAATTTTCGTAAGAACGTTTAACAAATTTTAAGAGACAATATTAGCAAAAATCATTTAAAGAATAAAGGCAATATTAGCGAAATTTGATTTAATATCTAATTAAATCTACCCACAAATGTTTTTGTTAAACTTACACAAAATATATTGCTGTATCATTTATTGTTAGATCACAAAATAATATGACGAAATAAAAATCGAACGGTTTTCTCGTTCGACAATAACGTTTTGGATGTGTCTTACTTTTTCATATCCAGAAAATATTTTTTTCAATAAACGCTATGCACATTGGTGGATATAAAAGAAAATGGCTATTAAATGTTTTTACCGATTTTTCTCAACTGTCTTGTTTAACAGGTGAAATTTGTCAATAAAAAAATTGTTAAGTACAAGTATAAATCATATATAATATATATATATATATATATATATATATATATATATATATATATATATATATATATATACTGTACCTATTAAAATATTTACAAATATTAACAGTATTTCTACAAAGTAAATATGCTAGTATACCTATATCTAGAATACCTATCACAGAAATAATAAATATACGTCTTAAAATTCAAAGTCATTTTTGCAATTGATTTTAGTCATTTTTCTATAAGCTTTTTAAAAACGTTACTACATGTTATGAGTTAGTCGAGTACTACTCGCAAACTAATAGAATCTACTTAGCTGTGATAATTTTCCTTTTAATTTTCGACGTGGAAACTTCTTTAGGCGCACCTTTGCAATTTTTCTGAGCAGTGAACGAAAATGAGCCATCAGGTTCGGGGTTGATGTCCCTCCAACATTGACCAAGCAAATTTACTATCCGACACGGAGTACATCCTTTCAAGAATCACATTCTATTTTTTAATATTTTATTTGAGCATCATTTAATATGCGTATATCGTTTTTGTTTTTTAATTTTCGTATTGAAAATTTTCAAAGTACGGTTATATTGGTTGTCAAAGTTTTCACTTCTACGTTGTGGTCTTAAGCACACCAATTTTGTTACGTATGCCACTATTCTGAAAATGTTCAGATATTTATAAAAGATGACATTTAATCAATTGAATGCGAACTGGATTGTTCGGGTAAACTCGGCTCCTTTCGGCATCGGCCGAGCGAATTCACTGTCTGACACGGAGGACATCCTTTCAAGAATTACGTTCTATTATTGAATAGTATTTTATTTGCGTATAATTTAATATAATACGCGTATGTCATTTTTTTTTTATTTTTGTAATGAAAATTTCTAACGTACACAGTACGGTTATGTTTGTCAAAGTTTTTACTGCTACATTGTGATCTTAAGCACACCAATTTTTTTTGCATATGCCACTATTCTGAATACTTTCAGATATTCATAAAGAGCACGTTTAATTGGTAGGGGGATAGGGATACGTTACTATAATAAAAATGACCATTTCAAAATCTCAATATTTCATGAACGGATCCCTATATCGAAGAAGTGTTTAGACCTTTTCAACGATACCCTATACAATGGGGCACGCAAATAAAAAAAAACACTCCATTTTAAGGATTTCCAAAGAATCAATTTGAAATTTTCGCATTTTTATTCAAACAATCTAACTTAAAAGACACAGGTAAAATACACTTTTATGCAAATTTACACTTATTTTCCTTCAGTACAACGGAAAAGGCTGTAAGTTCCAATGTACATAAAATAAAGTAATATTTAATAATAATAACTTAGTTAATTTCTTTATTATTTTCTAAATACCTTAGAACTTAATGTTGACAGACCAAGCAAAGTTGCGAACGCTAACTGACATTATTCCCGTGCGCAAGGTGAGATACCGCACATCTGTACATATAATAACACTGTAACTTTGTGTGTCTGTACGTTGAAAATATTTGGGAAAAAATGCAATTGGAGGAATGAAGTGTTTTTGGTCTTTTTGATTGTGCATGTATCAATCACATAAAAACTACTAAACCAATTCGGATAGAAATTTTAAAACAAACTTAGGAGTCAACTTGAATGAATATTTAATTATTCATTATTTCATCGCAATCGTTTCATTCAATCAATAGTTAAGCAAATTTAATATTTTTAAAACTTTATTAAAAAAACCTTTAAATAAACATAACAAAAAGTGCCCGGGTTCTTAAGCTTTTCTTCATAGTAATTAGACAAATGGGCACTTTACTTATTTACACAACTAGAAGCGCAACACGTATTTAAAATTGCGAAATATAGTTTTCAACACGGACATACATTAAAATTAAAGTGTGGAAATACATTTATAAAAAAATGCCAGATTTTCAGTGGTCTGAGAAAATGATAGATTTTCAGTGGTCTGCGCCTACGAAATCGCGGCCACAGTTAGTGGCGAATAAGAATTGTGTTGGGCACTTGTTCACTTTGAAGGCGTAACACCTCAACTTTGAGGGGCTTCTGCCGGGTCTATTGATGCTCAGCATAGAACAGATGGGTCTTCATCGTCTTTTTTCTTCATCCCTCAATCATTCTTTCTATTAACTTTTTCTGTACTTCATTTTTTTTATTAGATATATTTTGGACATTTCTAATTTTTTACCAAAAATCTTCGCGCTTCAATGATGATAGTTAAATAAGTATTAGACATTGAAGTTTTATTTATGTTCTATTTGATAAAGCGTAAAGAGACAAAATAAATGTTATTTTAAATATCCTACTCGCATAATTACAGTTAGATTTAGACTAATTTAATATGCGTCGCCGCACACATTTTCATACCTCAAATTTGCATTACGATTGCATCAGTCAGTGAGGTCAGCGCAATGTTAATAATTATAAAAAACGTGCTTTGTTTAATACTTTATTGAATTCATTATTGTTCATTTCTATTATTAATTATTTTCAAATAATTAAGTTTTTCGCGCTCAATGTTTTTTGTGCCACTCACGATTAAGCGTAGAACACCGGTTTCGAAACGTAAGACATAATCTACTTCTAAAATGCTTTTACTTCCAAATCGTTTCTTTTAGTTGATCTACTAAATTTGGCAAGGTCGCTGCCAACTTTTCAAATTAATGTTTAAAATTAAAAACCTGAAAATATAAATGTAAATATTATTTATTCATTTAAAACTATTTTACTATTTACAACGTAAACCAATACATTAAAAAAATTAATAACGAATATGAACACAGAACATAATTACCATACAATCGATCATAGAACATAGGAATACACATAACAGCTTTTAAACTTAGACTATATAATATACACCAAGCAGAAAAAATACTTATATACAAGGCTGACCTCGACAGCGAGTTAAGAGACATAGATTTAAGATACAAAATGTAAAAACTCCCAACAGCTGAAGGCAAGATTTAAATATAAATATTTTTTTTCCTAGCATATCGGTATAGTTAAGAAATAGAAAATTTGCACAAACATGACATTACAACAAGTATACTCTGATGTTAAAAGTCAGAATATTTGATAACTGGATACCGTAAACCCTCAATTATGCATACACTCGCGCGCAAGCCACGAGACGAGCCACGAGACGCTGTAAACGGTAGGCTCGCGGGTCATCTCGCGTCTTGAGCAAGACACGAGACACGAGACCGCGAGACGAACCGCGAGCCGCGAGTGTAGTTGAGGCATAAGAAAGTGGGGTGTTCAAACGTAACTCGGTTCCACATGGTGATATTACCAAAAGACGGCGATTGTGCATACAAACAAACTTATAGAGTAGCACAAACGAGAATCTCTACAATAAAACTTAACAAACACATTCTCACTATAACACTCGGAAAATAAATTTCTTAAAAACAACGGCTTTTGCTGCCTATTACACAAAGAGTGAAAAATGACAAAACCCATAAAGAAACCAGGAGGAAACAAAAATATATAATCAAATATGGATTTTAATACTTAATTTGTGTTGATAATATTATCATTAGAAACGTTTTGCGTGATTATATAATCTTGTCGTTTGTATACTTCTATTTAAATTAAAAATGAGAAATTTTATATTTAAATAAAACATGAGTTGTAGATACTTAGAAAAATAGAACATGTTAATTTTTCACTAATTAATACCAACATTTTGAACAGATAAAGAAATATGCTGTAAATACTCCGTCGCTTTTCTAAGTGAGTCATAGTCGCAGCGGTAAAGTACTGAGTCTGAATTAAAAAATACCGGGTACAAATGTTGAAATGAATATTTTTCCTTTTTTATACTAAGATAAAAAAAATCGTTTAATCAGAATCATAATGTTAAATACGGCTAAGAGAAATAAAAATAATTGTTTTTCTTTAAAACTATTAAAAAAATAAATACATTTTCATTTCACCACCATCTATAGCTTTTCCAACATTACATGTTGAGTCTTACAAAATTTGTGTTACGTTAGAAAAAATATTATATTATGGATTAGTCATAAAGATGAAATGATTAAAAGTATCAATCCCAATTTTTTCTCTCTTTTCTTCCACAAATTATAAAGGTGTACAGAGAGGAAGTACATACTTATGTTTATCATCTACGATATATATATATATATATATATATATATATATATATATATACATATATATATATAATCTATGTATTATAATTAACCACCAATTGATAATGCAGCTAAATACAGTAAAAATGTATCTAAAAAAACATGTTTAGTCTTCGTCATGTTCAAAATAGTTTTCTAGTTCTCCTTCACTCCATAGTCATCTCTTGACCTACAACCGAAACCAATCGTTCAAAGAATTTATAAATTAAAATGTCGCCAGATATTAATCAATTTGGAGTCGGTTTAAAATAATGACGCGGTCTTGCTTGAGACCTTAACCTGAAATCGCTATCGTTTGGTCACTGTTTATGCCGTCATCAAAACTATGATCAACATTACTGTCTATTAAGACAAAATTAAGACTTTTTACTGATATTTTGGTACTACTTCTCAAACGTAAAAATTGTTTTAAATTCAGATATTCTACTGAACTAAGTTTTGAAAAGAAGTTAACATTATTATAATGTAGTAAAATCCAACTTATTAGCGAATAATATTATTTTACTTTCTGATAGCATTTGTATTTATATATAATGAGCATGCTAATATTATATTAATCAGAAACTAAACTCGTTTTTAGCATTTAAAAACCATTAGAATTTAGCCACTTGGCTCAAAAAATTACAACTTTGTGTAAATTCAAGACAATCTACGTAAAATTGAGCAAACGGAAATCTTAAATAGTATACGGCAAAATTAGTGTCTTTACATTTTCTACACAAATACGTTCGTAATATGTAACTAGGAATTATAATCCTATTTAACTAAATATCTATAGAACCTTCCCTTTGCGTATTTCGATACGTATCTGACCGGTTCTGTTCTATATATTTTTACATTTTTACAATGAAAATTTATTCTTTAAGTGACAATATTCCATTAATCAACTAATTAATCTAATATTGTCGATATATTGTAAAATAGCGGAACATAGAAATATAAAATTCCTATTAATTTCAAAAATGCCACATAAATTAATAATATCTTATTTATTACAATTTCCGATACATCGACAACTTAGTTTTCTTCCGCCATAAACAAATATTTGAACAGGTTAAGAAAGTGGAGAGTTCAAGATTTGAATGGGTTAAGAAAGTGGAGAGTTCGAGATTTGAATGGGTTAAGAAAGTGGAGAGTTCGAGATTTGAATGGGTTAAGAAAGTGGAGAGTTCGAGATTTGAATGGGTTAAGAAAGTGGAGAGTTCGAGATTTGAATGGGTTAAGAAAATGGAGAGTTCGAGATTTGAATGGGTTAGGAAAGTGGAGAGTTCGAGATTTGAATAGGTTAAGAAAGTGGAGAGAGAAATTATAAGAAAAAAGAACGTTCTTCAATAAAGTTACTGAAAAAACCTTTCCCTCGGCAATCTAGGAATAACGCTTATAAAATACACCAACTTACATTTCAAACAGTTTTCTGAAAAATATATTTTTCTTTCTCTGTTACTACATTTCCTTTTCCTCTCCTATCCTATCGTATCCTCCTTCACCATCCATATCGATACTTAAATAATTTGTTGGTATTTTTTAATTTCCTACATTTATGGTACTGGCAATCTATTAATTATATTGTATATAATTAACTTTATTAAACTGCTCATACAGCAATAAATCAACCTAATATTCGTATGTATATGTTGAAGCTTATAATTAATCAATAAAATAGATGGTCCATAAATTGCTCAATAATTATTAGAGACATTTTTATTATGATTATTATTTTTAATACAGGTCAGAACATTTACATGTTTAATTTTAATCTTCACTCGAATAAATAAAAATAACCAATTACACCTGAAAGATGGTTCGTCGAAGAAATTCAAAGCATCTTCAAATTGGCTGACGGTGCTGAAGAAATTGTTTAATTTCAAAGGTATTCAATTAATTTAAAATCTTTCAATTTATCGACTACCGCGCAGTACTTACGAAGTACTTTGAATAGTCGCTAAATTCAAAGGTTTTCTAAGAACTATAACGATAAGGTCAAAGAAAACTGGGCAACAAATTTCATCAAGCCACAAGAGACTTTAATAACAGAAGGGAGTACAGAGAAAAATTTAAAGACAAATAAAAAATGTCTATCAATAGACATTATATTCAATAACTACAGAGAATGATTACTATAGTGAGCTCACAAAATAACTGAACAAAAAAATGTCTCCATTGCACGTTAAGCTAAAAAACTATGGAGAACTATAGCTTTGGAGAGTTCAGAGAAAAATTGGAAGACAAATGATATCAATATACCTTAGACTCAATAACTATGTCGAATTATAACTATAGAAAATTCAGAGAAACTAAATAAAAATAAAAAAATACAAACCAAATTTTACCAATGCACTTTAGACTCAATAACTATGGAGGACCCGCGGAAAAATTTTAAATCAAATTTAACAATAACTATAGATAATTCTGCGAAAATTGAAATAAAAATTTCCCCAAATCTTGAAATAAAAACATCGAACATTAACAGCCTTGGTCAGAACTTTCTCAGCTAGGAATAACTAAACAGGCTCACAATATTAACTAAATATTTTGTTCAATATACAGTTTTATAAATAGTTTTAAACTGAATGGTGGTATTTAAAGAATTTCACTATGGTGCAATTGTATTTGATGACTTGCCTATAAATGTAAATCTTGCTCTAACCGCGAATAAATTAAAATCTTAACCACGTCTCTAGCTAATTCTAAATATACAAAATGCCAATAGATTAGAGTAACTATAATTAATTACAATAAATACAATGTACAGAAAATACTGTAGCTATAATGTAGCGATGGAAAGTTTAGCCAAACCGATAATAAATAAAACGGAAGCCGTAGATTTAATCAAATAAGGAGCAAAACAAATCAGAAAATGGGCTAGACACAATAAAATACCGGAAACGAATAATAATAAGTACAAAGTAGTCATATAGTGAAGCTCCATTTAATTAGAGACGGCGAAGGACCATAGATTATGTGGAAGGACATGGCGGGAAAGGACCATAGACTATGTGGAAGGACTTGGCTCTGATTGCAAAATTATGTAAAATGGAATATAAGTCATATAAATTATCTTGACTTTTATCTTGTTGCAATCCTAATGTTGCAATATTTAAAAAGCAGACCAAGATGTGAATAAACTCTTTTTTCTCCAAACTTTGTCATCTAGTTAAGTTAAAACTTGAAGAGTTAACTGTCACGATTTAAAGTTGCAATATTTCAACGATTAAACGATTCCAGTACACCATTAACTAGATAAACCTTTTGTGACACTGAGAGATAATCGAAATATTTTTAACGGACCGATGGTAAAGCATGTTTCGTTTACTTTTCCTACACGGTTAATTGTAAGAGCTATTTGAAACTATTAAGTTTTACGTAAAACATACAAAAACCCAACGGCTCGATTGCGTAAGTTGACATTTTACAGCAATTTTCGTTCATATAACGTGTACGTAGAGAGACGAATTGATAAGCGTGCGACCTCGAGAACGATAAATTACTTCCCGCACGTCGAGTCACGTTTCTTTAAATCGATTTGGGACATTCTAGTGGACATATCTATTGTGGTTATTAAAGATATTTCCGGAGATTGAAGCGGTGTAAAACATGAAATCTCAGTCCGTTATCAGTTTTCATCACAGTTCATGACCGTTAATGGATTAATTAATTATAGTTTTATTGACCGGAAATTCGTTATTGTATACGTTCAGTGAAATTTTTTAAACGTTGACATTTTAGTATAGACAAAACCTATTGCGCACCCCGTACTACACGAAGCGTAACCGAGTTTTATCTATTATCGCTCAATACGCCGTAACGTTGACATTTTTCTGCAGAGTTCACGTAAAATATATATATTTTCATAAAAATTTGTAATAAATTTCGAAATCAAATATTGGATTTACTACGGAGGTTCAACCGTTATTCATACTAATACCGATATGTTCAGATTTTCCTGCGAATATTATTCGAGCAATTGTTTTTTTACTACGGAGGTTCACCTGTTATTCATACTAATACCGATGTGTTCAGATTTTCCTGCGAATAATATTCGAACAATTGTTTTTTTACTACGGACGTTCACCTGTTATTCATACTAATACCGATGTGTTCAGATTTTCCTGCGAATATTATTCGAGAAATTGCTTCATTTTTGTAACTTTATTATTATTTAGTTTTACCAACAATTTTAGCGGTTTTAATTTACTATTTATTTCAATAGAATTTAATTTACTATTTATTTAATTTACTATTTATTTCAAGTGAATAATAGATTTTAAATAAAACCGATGACATGTGCCAATCAGAAAAGTGAAGTTCGTGAAGTTTCCGACCCGCATTGTTTGTATTGTTAATGTTGAGAAACAGTGTACGAGGGGGGAATCATCTGCAACTAACTTGTCGAAAAACTTGCTTTTGAATCGACTAACTTGCTTTGGGAAAAACATAAAAAAACACAAAAATAACAATAATATACAGAAACGTAATTAGTTTTTTAATAAAATTAATTTCCTGTATTTTTTTATTATTTTTTCTATGTCATCCATATATATAAATACTCACGTGCCTGCCTACGCTACTGAAAAAAAATAAATATAAAATAAATAATTCACCAGATTTTTGTTAACGTATGTACTAAATATAGAATCAAAGGTACTATTTCTGGAATAAATATTCATACAGTTGGGGCGTTTTTATTTTTTTGCAGTAAATGATAAGATGATTTTGTAGCGATTTTTGGTACCTTTTAAACTATCGCGTTTTTAAATTTTGGAACAATTTTTCCATCTACCGATTTAATATAGATTTTGTTAGGTTTCATCCCAATCAAGTAAGAATCATGATTTCCAGAACGTCCAAAAATTTTCCCATATATAATATGTACATATATATATATATATATATATATATATATATATATATATATATAATGTATATATGGTAACATTGGATTGTAGTTACACGACAATTACCATACAACTCTATTATTTAAGATATATCTATATTTAAAAGAAGAATAATTATTCCAGGTAATTGTATCACTGATAATTATTTTAGGCAACCAAGGTATTGCAACCAAGATATGATAAATCATTATAACCTGAAAAATTGTAACGGATTTCATAATAAAAAAAGCTCACATTCGAGATATACGCCCCCAATTTCCCTTTTCTAATTCTACTCTTATATCAACTCTATTGCACATAGACATCTTATATCAACTCTACTGCAACTCTATTGCACATAGAAATTATAAATTTCTTATATCAACTCTATTGCACATAGACATCTTATATCAACTCTATTGCAACTCTATTGCACATAGAAATTATAAATTTCTTTTGTTATTAAAAAACGTAATACAAAGTTTATGCGAATATTTACGAATGTGATTACGAATTAATTGCCTTAAAGTATAAGGCAATCGCCTTTTAAAAATAAAAGTAATTTTTAAATAAAATCGCCTTTTAAAACTAAAAGTTATTTTGAATAGAAAGAAATCATGCAAAATAATATATTCTTCCTATACGTCTAACATTTCTTCTTTCAAAATTCATTCTTCATCAACTTTATTCCAAGTTTTTCAGTCCGATCTTTATTGACATACAAAAGAAAGTATTATTTAAAAAGTGAAAGTAGCATTTGGAAGTACTTCATCGGCTTTTATCCAAAATTAAATTAATAAGTTCAATGCGGATATTGATACGTTATCGACATAAAAAATTTAGTTTATATAATCGACATCAAGACGCTGTCAACATACCAAAACTTCTCCAAAAAATCTTTAAATGGCAAAAAATTAACAGAAATATAAAGGCAAATAAAAAAGAAAAAAATTAGCCAATTTAAAAGTTTTTTCTCGTTAATATCATTATGGCGTAATATGATCGAAATTACTTGCCATATTGATAGTGTTAGGTAAACGTAATAAAAAATTGAATTCAATTAAACGCCTCATTATCAATATTAGTTTAATAATTTGGCTTCATTCCAAGCCTTCACGCTTTCTTTTATATTTACAAATATTTGAATGCTTCATAAGACTGATTTTATAAGTATATATGAAACAGTTTAAAAGATACATGACTATAATACGCAAGTAATTCATTCAATGGGCTTTATGTTTTGTTTTAAGTTACAAAAACCCAAAAAACCAGAAAAATAAACTTTGATCAAAAGAAAAGAAGAAAACTACTGAAAATTTCATAAAAAATATAAACAGCAGTGATTATATTTGACGACTACTAGCATTCCGACTATTGGGCTCAAAATTATTCCTCAATATATCGATAGGCACAATGAAGAGGTATTCTTGTATATAAATATAATATTTAAAATAAAAACCCATTCCTAGGAGAACATCTCTACGAAATTTAAAGTAATTTTAATTTAAATAACGAATATCAAAATAACAATACAAAGCAAAATTACACACATCACTAATTTAAAATACCGGTTCACAATCATAGGATTATGTGATATATACTCTTAAAAACAAAACAAAAACGAGTAAACATATTTATTGCATGAACTTTTACGACAAACGCCCGTAAATGTCTGGGACTTGTAATTTATTTAATAGTATAATAATATAGTCTAAGTGAGACTTAATATAAAGTGTTTTCGTGCTTGAAAGATAAATTTAAATAAGTAATTTGTCAAAACATCTTTAAATGTCAAAAGTTTTTTCGACCTATCCAATATTCTGAGCGCGTCCATTGAGAAGCGGAAATCCGCATCTTCGGCGTGACTAGCTTCTAAATATTTTTTGAGGCAAGTGAATTGTGTTTTATGGTATTATTATCACTAGCTCTCACGAAATATATTGTACCGATTAAATAGTGCTTCGCCTATACTGAGAAGGATGACTTGTGACGCAGAAAACTGCCAAAGGAATGCCTTTATGCTTAAAATAAAACGGTCAATATTTATTACCTAGTAGGTTAAGTCCAGCAGACAATAAACTAAAAAGTTAGAAGATCAAAGCGATGACGCAAATTGTAGAAATAAATGTATCTTTTTACATACGTTTACCCTTAAACGTTACCAGCCTTCAGGTGTTAAAGAAAAAAATTATCTCGCTTAAAACAATAATAACTCGACAATTATTCTAGATGAAAGTAAAATTTCCACAAAGCATCGAGCGAACCAATCAATTAGAAGTCGAGAAAAAAATTATAGCAGTTTCCGGTTTATTCGCTGAAATATTAAACTTTTAATTTCCTTTTTAAAATAACTTATTTGACATTAATTTTCATCTCGTAACTCCACGAATACTTCTGAAACTTTTCTACTGCCCGACACTTTTATTTTTATTGCAGTCTAATTAAAAATGGAAAAGTGAGGTAATTTTCATTTAAAAATTTCACCACACAATTATATATCTAATTGAATATAGTTTTACGGTTTACATTTTAAAACATCAACGGGAAACAAAGTTAATAAAGACTATTACTTTTCATCGGCAACTTGCAAACAGAAAGGTGATATTTCCATATCGTATACTTCATGGAGCATATAATATATAACAAAAGATGTTAAGTAGGTATGGCATGCACGCCGTATATGATCCTTGTATCACATATTATTCTAATGACGTATACTTTAGTCGTAAACCGAATACAATTAGTTACAGTGCTCCGTTTTTCATTGTTCATTAGGGCCCAAAAATGCAGTTTTGTGTCATAATTACTAGCAAGATTAGCAAAAGAACGTAACCAATTGCGGAATTTTCTATTACCAGTTGGTTAGTTTGAATATATTTTGTTCGAATTTAAATAAAAACGATATTGGCGACGTTGGTTACACCAGAACGCGCCATTAATGCAGGGCACTTGATATCATTATCACTTAAATATAGATTACGTGGATAATTTTCGAACCGATCGTCCTAATGAGATAAATCACACCTTAAAATAGTTTAATTTACATAATATGACACATTATAACAATGATATTCAAATAAGCGACTGATATATTTTCAATAATTTCATAAGTTAGATTAAAAAAATAAATAAAATTGTTAACTATAAAAGTGTAAAGTATACTTTGTTTGAATAAGTTATGAGTTTAATGAAAAAAGAAAAAATATAATCAAGGCTTTAAATCATATTATATCCATGAAGGTATTTGATTGCACTGGTACTACCAGAATGAAGATTTTTTTTCAAGCAATTTAATGAAAGCCGTAATTAAGTATTACATTAATATTCGTTTATTTAAGAAAACTTTAAAACCAAATTGACCGAAGGTCAATTATTTAATAAATATGTATTGTTTTCTGGGCAATAAGTTAAATATTTTCTGAAATTTTTTATCAAACAAATCGATGAATCCTAATTTGATTGGGCCATTAATGAGTAAAATGTAATTAAGACATTTTAAATGTAAGCATCTCTTTTGAAACAAAGCAAATATTTTATCTTCATTATTATCTGTCAACGGCCCTTTACAAACAAAAGTACCTGTATATCTGAAATTTAAGGCATCTGAACTAGTTATTAATTAAACTTACAGAGTCTTCAGTAGCTTTACTACCCTGGAACTCCTGAAAGCTTAAATCCACAAGTCAAAATTTTAACAATTCAAACTAAAATCGTTTTAATCAATACGAACCATAACTTCTTTTGAAACCTGGTTTTCCGTGGAAAATTGGAACCCTTTGGTGTTATACTTAATTAAATCCATTTTTTTATTTAAACTTTACTCAAAAAACTTTCCATCTTTATCTCTATCGAATTTATAACCATTTAGACACATTATTATTTTCTTGCGTTAAATGCAAAAAAAATAAATAAAATTTTCTTGCATCCATTTCAATATTACAATTTCACGGAATCATGAGCGGTTGATAAAGTTGCAAACTATAGAACAGATAATGATTTTGAGTGAGGTGAGATTGTGCACCGCAATATTATTAGCACTTCAAAGATCAGAGTTCGAAATTGGTGACATGTGTTCGCATAGAGTTCCGGGAACCAGTCATGTTATTTTATATCACAAAATATATGTTTTTTGCGTTATTTACACGACACCGAATCATAAAATGTGTTTTTTTTAAGTTTTCTTCATATAGTTTTTATATTCTGTTTAAACAATTTAAATCTAGCAGGTTTTAACTAAAAAAAATAGAATACTTTTGAATATCTAAAAAAAAATAATTTGTTAAAACAAAACAAATGAACGTTTGTATGTATGTCTATGATGAATATGCAATATTTAAAAATAATATAAAGTTGTATGCATAACTTAGGAAAAAATCCAAGAATAATTACATTATCTCAATGTATCCTGGCATATTGAAAAAATAAATTTGTATAAAACTTCTTTCATGCCGTTCGGAATAGATGGTCATTACAAATTCAAATTATCATAAAGGTTTTTTATATTCGGCAATTATATTAAATTATTTTATTAAATGTTATTTTATTTATTTTTACCTTTGTCGCTATATTCACTTATTAGATCACGCGGTATGCGTCTCTGTCATTTGTTAAACTAAAATGGCTAAAATGGCTTCGTTGTTTACCTGCACCATCGTGCGTTTTATCGTCTAATTTCCATTGAAATTAATACGATGTTGTTTGTACATCATGGAAATGTAGGTATGTCCAAAATTAATGGAGAGCCCAGAAATTTTCTTAAATAAAATAGCGAAAGGTTTAATTATAATGCTCTGAAACCCTATTAGCAAATTCTCATTTTAAAAGAGTATAAAAAAGTTGTGGCTTTGCACGTAGATAATAAATAAATAAACATTTTATTACGTACGTAAACATTAGTTTCATAGAATGTAAGTTTCCTTAAAAAAATATAATTTAAATATTAAAAAAATATAATTTATATAATATTTATTTTGTACTTCTGCTTTCTGCTGTCTAGATATCTCAGTGAATGGTCGATAAATGTGTGAACAAGACTAAAATTTTAGAATATTTATTTCGAACGGGATAAAAATACATAACTCGAGCATGCGGAAACGAGAACGAATTTAATAAATACTCCATGATGATTATGGGGGCGTGCGTCTCATTGTGATTGACGCGTTTGAAGTACATTTGTTTCAAACTGGCGACATGTGTTTTCACAAATTTTGGCGGAAATACCACTTCCATCTTATTTTATGTTCTATGGAGTACCTACTTTCTCATTTATTTTTGTTATGTAATTTTAAAAGCTTAATATGTCAATAAAATAGGACTTTTTCGTATGGTTATTCCAAATATTTTTTGGCAATATTAGTAAGGACTACGTCCTGAATAATTTACCAAGTTATACCGTCTGAGGGGCTATGCTAAATTAGGCATATTTGCAAAAACTTAAAGATAAATGTCTCATAAATCGTTGACTTTCTTGCTATTAATTTTTTTCTTCATTCAACTGCTGATCAAACGTTAAAATGACGAACAAACATTTTGTAGACCACTATATTTACTTATACTTCCTATAATTTTTGTAATAAACGCCATTTTATAAAATTAGTAATTTACGAAAAAAAACACAAAGTCAAAGAGTACAAAAAAACAATTTTCGTTGAATATCTCATCAGACATTTATCTGACGTAAAAATAAAAAAAAATATTTTTTTAAGTTCTAAAATGTCTACAACTTTTATTTAAAATGTTTATTTAGTGTCAATATTTTATTAGGTAGTCTTTTTAAAAAAATCAGCCATAAAAAAGATTTTTTGGAATATATCCTTAGTTTTTCCAAAATATAATATGGACTATAAGTAATCAATATAAAACTGCACATGACTTACTTGTTTAATGCCACTGCAGTTTTAAAGATTCACAAATGTCAAAGCAACGAACGTCTTACGACTAACATTCGTGAAAATTGTGAATTCTCAGGCTATATCGAAACTTTAATCATTAATAATCCCCATTAATCGTCATTTTATCACAGTGGGTTAATAAAACGAATCAATGTTTTAAAAAAAACCTGCTCTTCTGATATCAAATTCTAATTTCGGATTTCATGGCATTTACCATTTTAACCCTGTAGATAATGAATAGTAAAATATTTATAGTTACGTAAAGAAATTGTTAAATTGCATACCGGATAATGAAGAGTATAGTATACATTTGTACAAGTGTGAATGTATAGAGTGCACAGTTATTATACATGATTTTTATTCAAAAATCTAAACCGCCACCATATTAAAACTAAAGGACCAATCAGGTCCCAATTACAGACAACCAAAATATTGACCTGCAATATCTGTGTTACCAAATTTTCAAATCGATTGAGAAATACGGCCTCCAATTTGTTCACAAGAAAAACCTTGTCCCAATCGCTATGGTATTTGAACCTCACTTCTACAATTTTGTAACGCATACCGTGGGTAGTGCATAGTAGGTCGATCAGTAATATTAAGGTTCTCGACCCCTGCCCCCTTTTTACATAAATTTGCTTTATTTTAAGTAATAATATTTAAGATAGCTATAACATTTTAACAGCTCCACCTGCCTATTTAACCGAACACGAGGAATAATTCCTTTAAAAGTATGTCAAAACAAAAGAGATCTAGGAAAAGTATGTCAAAACAAAACAGATCCAAGGCGGAGTGCAGACATAATCTAAAACCCTCTGAATAATAACTGGTATAAAGATTTTAATGCCGTTAGGGCGAGTAGAAAAAGTATTAGATTAAATACTTCGTTTTACGAAATTAATTCCCCATTTAACTCTTTCGAAATTTCTTACATTGCCGAAGCAAAATCATTATGCACCTACATCGCTGTATATAGAGTTTAAGTCAATTCCCATTAAATTTAAAATAAACCTTATTTAATTTCTGCACTGACATAAATGGATTTTGTTGATTTGCATATTTCACAAATGTTCGATGAATTTCAATTATTTTCTGACTTTTCTTTGAGAGAAATTCGTGAAATTAAATTTATAAAGAAATGTTAAAATTAAAAATACGCGCAATTCGCTGTAATTAGAATAAAAACATCTTATCTTAAAAATGTTTAAAGATTAATAAAAATTTATAACCAACTTTCTCGTTTAACGGATAAAGGCGTTTATTTTCATTTAAAAAAATAAATAAATATACGTGTACATATTTTCCAAGATTTCCTCGCACGATCATTATTTAATATACACACTTCCTTTTAATATGCTCTAAATATATTTTTTATTCAAAAATATCATCTATGATATGATATGTATATTGTCAATCGACCTTTGAGTATTTTATCCTGACAAGATATTATCCTTTTCTCATATTAACAATTATATTGTAAATCTTCCTCGATACGTGAAGTACCATGAACGTGACCGTTTAACGTGAAGTACGTTCTATCTTCTAGAAAACAATTTTTTTTTATATCCGACCCGTTACTCTTTGTTCAAAATACAAAATACCGACTAAATAAATATTATAAACGCATACACGCTAGCAGGTAAAACATTTTTTTTTATTTATCTACCAGTACTGTACTCTTACTTAAAACTTTTGGTGTACACTACTGTGAGGCCATTTTCAGGATAGAGTTCTTCGAAATGATAATGATTTTATATCACGATCGTCGAAAATATTTCTAAAAGACAACAATTAAAGACACGCTTACATAGACTATCTATGCATACATTCTATAAAGTACTAAATATATAACACTCATTACCCAAGGCCTAGCGAAACAATTCCAAGAACATTTCCTACATTTAAACAAAAGTACGAATACATATTTTTATTGCTCGGTAAGTGTTTACAACATAATGAGAGCGGCTGCCCGTTTTAATTTACAACCAACCTACTGCATGAGGCAAGGCTACATTACTGGTTATACAACGTTTGCTCTAATACCGGTTGAGAACTTATGAAATGTCTGTGCGAGAAACAATTCATTCGCCAAAGGTTGAACGAATAACAGTGTGATTGGAATCGAAATCGTGTTAGGAAGATCGGTTTATTCGTCAGATATTATTTAGCGTAAACCTCTTACGTCAGCTCAAAACTGTGCTACGGCCACACTATCGGATGAACATTCGTAGCGTGTTGTCGCGTTAAAAACTTCGCTTTTACTTGTCATACTGCGGCTGCACTGTCAGACAATATCTTCTGACCCAAGTTAAACCCGACAGCTAAATTATTGGCATTCGTTGTCCCCCGAACGCAACGAATGTTCGTGTCACGAGACGAACTCTTTGGACACCTATCAAATGACGCGAATATTCACCGAAGCCAGATAGTGTGGCCCCAGGGTTGGAAATGTTACTAAGTGCTATTGCATAACTACAACAAAAAATAAGTGTTATAATTTCTAACAGCATATATATAAATATTACGGCTAATGTTGGTATTTATGTTAAAATCAAAATAAACTTAGAATTGGTTTTAATCATAGATCAATGTTCGACAGAAGGTCCTCTTTATCAAGCTAAAAGCTTTAAAATAAGCCAATACCCAAGGGTTAAAAAAGTAATCGATATTTTTAACTTTTTATGTGGGATATGTAATTGATTGTAGGAAGAGAGATGATTTGTTTGTTGGGTAGTTTATTTAATTTGTTAAAAGAGATTTTATTGATATTTTGTCTATATTGCGATATTCGTATAAAAGTAGTTTAAACTTACCGATAATATATTTATGTAATTGTTGAAATTTATTAAAACAGAACTTTATTTTTTTGTAAATTATTCCGTTCACCAATTTGTTTTATGACAATAATGTCTAAAAAATATATTGATTAAATTATAACATTATTTAAAATAGAAATTAACTATTAAAATTATGCAACTGCTTTCATTTTCCAAATTCTCCTGTGTTACTGAATTTTTAGATTGGGTTTAAGATTAAGTTTAATCGTCTAATCTTAAATGTATAATCAATACTTAGATTATCTATAACATAGATATATATTTCGTTAACAGTCATTTATCTAAATATATAATGTAAGCATGTATATAAATACATTATTTACTGTTGCCCAAAACAAGAGAAACTGTGCACACATCCACTATGAGTGTACATATCCTGATCTACCCCATCATCACTGCTCTCAAGTGAAAAAATGGAAGGTTATCCCTTCACTTTTCAGTCTCAAGTGGGATGTACGTAAAAATGCAATATTGGCAGTTTGAAATTAAAAATTAAAAGGACTACATAAAAAAATGAATTAAAAAGTTTAAAAAAAGCCATTATATATTTATTATAAGTACGCATGCAATAATGGAGTTAGTTCATATAACTAGATTTGTCAAATTAACAGCAATATAATATACCGTATAATATACAATTATATTCATCATAATTTGACCGCCATTAGTAATGTGCACCAAGTAAAGTTACTTAGTGTCGCAGTGACCGGTTCTTATGAATTTGCCAATTCACTGTAAGTATAATAACCAACAGTGGTTATGCATATTCACAGTCCTAAACTCCCGGTTGGGAGAAACATAGCTTATAGTTACCCGACGTCACTCGTGAGATAAAAACAAATCTAAAACCCCTAGTACATTAAAATCCATTAAGCCATTAGGATTCTACGAGGAAATAAAGAATCCGACATGGGAACATACATACATACACAAGCATGAAAAACATAACTCTCCTTTGCTTACATAAGTCCGATAAAAAAAACAACTGACTGCTACGTATTGCCTTTTATAAGTGTATAGCAGTATCAAATACAAAATTACCAACTACTGTCACATAATTATATGTGCACAAAAAACCTGCGCTATAACAACCGATTTCAATAGAACGTATCGTGATGTTAGCATAAAACGCTGCGTAGCCTAGAGTCCATTGTCTATATGATAGTAATTTAAAATAAACAAAAACTTAAAAGCAAAATTATTACTTAAATAAAAACCGGTCACTCAAAAGACTTAAACATGATCCTGTGCGACAGATACACGTTCCGTAGCTTGATAACAAATAAGATACAATCTAGTCAGTGTCCGATCGTATCTTTAAAATGTTATTAATTGTTTAAAAACAACTGACATTTTAATGTATCTTATTTTAAAATTAATAGATAGAATTAGTAAAGAGAGGTTATTCTTATTTGACACGCATAATAATATCTAAGTTACATAATGTCTCATTCAAGAGATTTATCCGTATTAGATATAGATGATTACGAAGTACATATGTATCATGTATAAAATATAAATACATGTGTACAATATATCAGGAAAATTTATCGAAAATTTTGTACAATTAGTAACCTGTCCAAATGAAATCCTTAAACTTCTGCGATGAAAGAAGTAACCCTTTCAATTTGGTCTCGTCCATCATGTATCATGTACACAGTTTGTTCACTTTTAGAAATATGTGCATGAAACTGTGCAAGTAGATATTTCATATAATGATCCTAACAAATATCTAGGAAAATATTTAAAAAATAATTATATAGCGTCCCCCCCTCCCCCAAGTATGTCAAATGGTTACGAACAATTTATTTAGCGCATCTAGGAGAGTGGGGTTGATACCCCACTCTCCTAGATATTAGACAGTTTTTTTAAAAAAAAGTTAAGGTTTCATTTACCACTTTTAGTGTCTCTTAGCAAAATTGCCAAAGCGGAACACTAATGAAACCACTTCGGTGTCCGTCCAGCTATCCATCCGTGTCTCACAGGGGTTTTTGTCGGAAACTATTTGAGGTAAAGAAATTAAATTTAACACAGAGATAGAGTATAGTGACCCAAATACAGATGTGAAGATTTCGATTCTGGTATTTAAATTCAGGGGGTAAAGCGGAATATTTCAAATGAAAGCTTATTAAAACACGAATTGAACATATTTTTTGTGAATTTTTTTAAAAATTTTGGGAAAAATGCTTAAAAATTGCAGCCCACCGCCATTATCACCAAAAGGTTCACTCGTAAATATCTGAAAAAAAACATAAACATTGGAAATAAGGTCTAAATTGAATGACAGTTGTCAGGGGTCAAAAAAAGTTAGCACTAATAATTTTATAAATAATTCATTTGTTTATTTCCTTATAATTACTGTACCATTGATTATAGGGAAATAGTTTTCGACAAAAAATGTTTCTGCGTTCTAAGGAAAAACGGTTACCTTTACACGTTTTTCAAAATTTTTAATTTGGCTCAGTCGAAACCGTCCTCTCTCAGCTCTGCGGCTGCGCGGTGTGATACAGCATTGATCGACGGAGGGTAGCGCGGTAGAATGGGGCCCTTTTGAATATATAGCTGGAATATATTACTATTAATAATAGACATTTGTGGATGATAGCACGGAACACAAATTCTGCAAGTATAGCTTGCACCTGCGAAACATTAAGTTCATAAGTGGCATGCAACGTACCATTTTACTTTCCAACCATGTAAATGAAAAACCTAAATCAATTCTAGATACATTACCATTTATTTGATTAAAACTTTCAAATCAAATCAATTTGGTTAACATATATAAATTGTTCAAGGAGATATAGATAACTATAGACCTCTACGTTTAGTCCTACGTTGTATCATTCACTTTACTTAATATATACGTTACTACGCACGACAATAACGGATGTTTTAACGTTCACTTTCAAAATCGGCGTATTGTATCGCACCGACTTTATCCTAAGCTTTATTATTCGTTACAATAACATTATTTTTCGTTGGCTTGAGAGAAAAGAATAGCATCATATAACTTCACGAGCAGAAAGAAAAGGACGGGTCTATTTATCTCGTCGACGAAGACAGTTCTGTACTTTACCTATATATGACAAAAGACATGTTTTTGCTGGTTATTTTTAAACAGTATAAACACGTTGTTAATATTTAATTGAATATAATAAAAATATGTGCCGCTATAAATAGATACTTGCTACATGGATAGTAGTATATTAATTGTGTAATAAAGTAATAAACATTATTTTCTATCAGAAATATTACCAACTTATAACTAAATTAAAATGTTGACTACATAACTCGTTAATTAAAAAATATGTTTTTCTTGCGTGAAATCGGAACTATTTATTTATCAGTAAACGATATATACTGTATTAAAAAACACTGACCTCATGCTGTTTCTGAAAATTTAAACTTTTAGACTATACATTTAAAATATGACAGAGAGAGAACATTTAAGAGTGGCTGGATCTATGCAGTGGTGACTTAAAATTAATAGATGGAATTGGTTATTTAACTAAATTTTTTTTATTTCATTAATCATAATTTCAAAGTACAAGCCGATGAAGACTGAAAAATTTTTTTAATAATCTTAAAAATTGACCGAGTTATAAAATTTAAATTTAATCTTTAGACAAGGACGGGAATACTGTGTTATGAGGTCATTTTTAATATTGCACATTATATTCTACAAGAGGAAAAGAGACAGGAATATACCCAACCCTATCCGTATCTTCAAATTTAGAAGCCTATAACTGGCTTATTTTCCAATCAATTTTTGAATTTTTTTCAATACTGGTTTTTAATTAACTTATATTTCACAATATTGTACGAAAAATACCAAAATTTAGAATGAGTCAACTACCGTATTAGTAAATTCCATGTAAGATAGAATAGAAAAAAAGTCAGAAGAAATTTATAAAGTTATGGTAATTCGCCAGTTTCCTTGACGAATTACGATAATTTTCTAAATTTCTTTTCTAATCTATTTAGACTTTATTAATAACCATAGAATTTAATCTCGATAAGTGATAAATCAAAAGTGTTATATATCAGAGCTGAACAGACAACAAATAAGTATAAAAGTATTTTACTATGTCATACCGACTGAAGGCAAAAAATAATAATTTACGGAACACACTTCTGATACCGGCAATGACGTTTAATTATATTAGACTAGAAGTTATGTTAATTGATTCAAAAAAATCAGCCAAATGTTGATTTTTAGTTTCTAATCACGAGACAGTTTCAGATTGCATATATCGACAGGCACGTACAGTAGGTTTTACCAAATGGCAAAAACCTGTCAAGCACCATCACGTTCACGCATTTGGGCTTCCCTGTACGAGCTCTGAATGATTTTTAGAAATAACTTATGAAATTGAATACTTCCGAAAAATATTTTTAAAACATTTATGATGGGATAACTTGATTATAAAATTCGTATTAAATTTAAAAAAATGAACGAGAAGTGTCGTGGCACATCCGGTTGGAACGAAGTTTCTTTCCCTGTACGAGTTCCGAATGATTTTTAGAAATAACCTATTAAATTGAATATTTCTGAGAAACATTTTTAAAAGATTTATGATGGATAACTTGATTGTGAAATTCGTATTAAATTTTTAAAAAAAGAATAAAAGAGAGGTGTCGTGAGACATCCGGTTGGAACGAAGTTTTTGCGCTATATATCATGTATTAAATACCAGGTTCGATGATATAAGTTAACAACGTTTGAGAGTAATTAAATTAAACATTAAAATAAATAAAAGAAGAAATGGTAATACAATTGTAATTAATATTGTGTTTTTAAAAGTTATGAAAATAAACATTTTATTATTAATTATTATAAAACTATAAACTAACCTAATCAGTATATTCAATCTTAATATTAATTACTTACTATAGTAGGACACATATGTTTGGGATTCGATTTTATCTAAGGGTCTCAAAAAAACTACATCGATAGCGGTATTGTGTCTCGTTGTAGATTCTGCTGGATCATTGTTAAGTGTTAAAACAAATTCATCAAAAAAAATTGTAACAATGGCTCTTGGCGCGCACTGATTGCTAAACATATACGCTTAAACGAATACAGCTTATGTACACGCCGCACGTCTATACTGTAGTAATATACCTATACATTGACATACGCTTATAAACACGCAAACACTTATATTGTTGCAAATGTGCCGGTCGAAATCTTACACTTTTATAATGTAGCAAAAATGTCGGTCGAATTATTATACTTTTTTCGGGCTAGCTTCCATTCGTATTTAGTATGTAACGTACGATAAGGAACTTCGTACCAAAAACTGATTTCAAAAAAATATAAGATTGGCCATTCGGACTAGATTGATCTCATCAACATAATTCAAAAACTCAATTAAAGAAAGAAAAATGTACTATTAAGTGCACAAAATTAAGTTTTACTAGCACATTTAAAATTCTTCAAATCAACGAAAAAACTACGTCCTACCGGTAGACCATCAAATAGTTCTAACAAGAAGTTGAACGTTCTATCATTAAACTTGAATAAATGTATCTGATCCAATAATGGAGAAATGTTGTTTTCTCAGCAAACTTTCCTAAACCAATATGTAATTCTGCCAGCGCCGATTTTCTTAATTTTTCCCTGAATCCATCTTTTTATGGTACCAGAAATCAAACTTTCTGACCAACACTAAACGTTTTGCATGAAACATGCCATGTTACACATGTATTCTTTATTTTTAGTTTGAAAATGTGTAAGGTAATTATTTAATATTTAGGCAATTTAAATAAAATCATAAATGAATGATTTTTGTCAATTTATACTAAAAAGTTTAACAAACACTGTCGAATATTTAAACGTTTTCTATCTTTTTCTAGATCTCTACAATTTCACTTCTAACATCGGTCGAAAGTGGAAAAATTTGCGTTGTCCAATTCTTTCAACATTATTGTCAATTGCAACGACCGATTTCCGGAAGATAACTCTCTTTATTTTCACCGTTCCGGATATAACGATTTCTCGAGGTAAATAATGGACTAAGTCATCATCACATTAAGTCCGAAATGTCGCGCCGACGTGAACATACAGGAAGGAGCTCAGAATGCAAAGGCGGCAGACAGATGAAAAGGTCAAATTAGTCATATAAAGGTGGTTTCATAAAAAGTAAACCATATTGAGCTACGTTGAATATCTATATGAAGAACTGTGTTTTATCTATATGTGTGTTTTATGACTTTGATTTCATGTGATATATAATTATATTATATAATTATATTCTGTAAAATACATTAATTATTTTGATTCTAAATATAAATTTATAATTATTAAAAAAATATTTCAGTTTAATTCGGTAAAATTATTCTCCTTTTGCATGATAACTCTACGATATTTTTTTGGTTACAGATTGTAAATGAGTAATTTGTCAAGTTAGCGCGATATTAATTCTATGGTTATTAGATCGACGGTTTCATTAGATTGCTGTTTTAACCATTTTAATGTTTTATCGCTAGATTTTCAAATAAATTCAATTACCATTAGTGTTATCATATATCAATCAATGTAGAACATTCTGTGTATCCGCCTTAGTGTTTCAAGTAAAAATTTTGCTGGCCGATCTCACTTTGAATTGTATTATTAACACAACTAATAACTTTACGAACTTCTTCCACTTTGTGATGCAACGTAGAAAGATTTCTCCCTAATATTTTTTAAGGTGGGATCAGGATTTTATCTTTACAAGGTCTTATGGCTGCTTGAATAAAAACACTCTAGTGGATTAACAACTACTCTGTGACAACTGAATCTCTTACGAATAATTTATAAATATTTCCTTATTTTTTTCAAAGTATTTTATCATAGACATTCCATTAGCACTCTTTTTCTAAGCCTTCTTTGATAAAAATAAAAGTGTATGCTCATATCCAACATTTAAACATTTTTCATGAGTTTATTCTGTTATAATAACCAAGCTTTTCGACTGATAGATGATTATTAAGCTTGATTAATTTTGTCATCCTTCCGACTATTCGTTTGCAAACGTTTGTTTTTAATTCCATAATTTTATAAACAATAAATTGTTTAAATTCTAATTATAACGTAAAATTATATCTTAACAAACGGACTACGTTGTGAAATGATTGGATGTTCATATATATATATATATATATATATATATATATATATATATATATATATATATATATATATATATATATATATATATATATATATTTATATATATATATATATATATTTATATATATATATATATAACAAAATGGCAAATTTTTTCAATATTAAGGTTTAAAGTACAATAATTAATGTATTAATTATATATTAACTAGCGTGACCCGTGCGAAGTCTTCGCATTATAAATTATTCAACTCAATTTAATAAATCAAAATTGATTGCAAGTATTCAATTCATTTCTAATTTTGCACACTGCTTATTACGTTTTTATTCCATTATGAAGCTCAGATGACAGATCAAACAAATATTTTACTAAAATTGACATATAGAGGCGCAAGTATCAAAAGCATTGAGCTAAAGCGCCACTTTATTTATACGTGAGTGGATTTTAAATTAAACAAAAATTTTACCGACCGTCAATCATATTGACATTGAGCCGTTAGATGGCACCATTGCTGTTTTGTGTATATAATTTTAATAATTAATTAATTTGCAAAAACAATAGCAATAATAAATTTTTTAGTTGTGGATGCCGGTAGAGCAAGCAATTATCTATAAAATGATATATAATTTATGTGGATTAGTTGTGAGGTTTTTTCTAAAAAGGGAGAGTAACATCTTAACCTTAGCGTATTAATATATATGATGATGATTATTGTACTTTATACATTAATATTGAAACAATTTGTCATTTTGTTATACATTAATTATTGTACTCATTTTATGGGTAATACATTAATTATTGTACTCATTTTATTGAGTTGAAAAAATAACAAAATTTCATATATTCTGGATACGGATAAAATCTTACTATTATTCGTTAACAAAAGTATGTATGTAGATATTTTTCTCTACATTACAATAAATAAAAAGACAACAATCTAATATAACTTAACATAATTTAATCGAAAACACTAATAATACTTTTCTTCGACAAAAATAACAAAGGGACAATTGATACGTAATTAGAAACACAATATTAAAAATACATGTAATATAAATAACAGCTGACGTCTTCCGTTATTATTATATTTTAACTTTTACCAAAGCTATAATTTAAAGTGTACAAATAAAATTGACGCGCCTTTAAAGTTGCGGACGCTAGACGGCGCTGATGTCTCACGGACCCAGCCAATACCATAGATAAAATTGCAACTCGAAAGCTACTTTTGAATCAGCTCGAATTTCTTACACACGTCGAATAAGTGACCACTTAAATTTCAATTTAAAAATCTGACGTACATGAACACTCTTTTAAATAAAACTTACACACAAATCTTGGAAAAATCCCTCAGACTTGTTCTTTGTCCTCAGTGTAAAGACCTGTTGAAAACAATTACATCTGGGTGCTATTGTTATTTCCTTTTTAGTTGCTCACAAGATTATTAACAATAAAAGGCGACTTAAGTTTACATCTAAGATATAATAATATTTTATTTCCTTTATGATCGTAACAATTGTTATAACAAAGTGCCTTTCTTTCAATTGTTACAAATACGTGCTTTCCGAAATTATGGCGGTTGCGCTCCTTTCGAAGCCAAATTGAATCAAATGATATTAAGCGGAACCGTTTTGATGTCATCTGAAGTTAGCAATTAGAATTACTTTTTAATAAAAAATGTAGAATTAAATAATTTCCAGGCTCTCCGTCTCAACTGTTGTATAAGAGCTGCATCTGAGAAGGAAGTATGCAGTTTTGATTTTACAAGTATTGACTGCCATAACTTTACAAGTATTCCTTGCCCAGCTTGTTGTAAGAATACGTATGAGGTCTATTATGTTATATATAACATATGATGATGAGCGAGCCTAGATTATCGGCCTCATCATCACCTTCAATTTCTTTAGCCACTACTTCATGCATTTTTGAACCAGTTTGATGGGATTATCTGTCACAAGAGAAAAGTAATCATCCCATATCAAAATAAGTATCAAACATAAATTGAAAACCAAATAATAATTTAACGTTTCTGACATTTACTGCTTCCTTCGTGCCATATTTTCTTCTACAAAGACTTCATACAAATGTGTAAATGCCACACCAGATAGAATATTTTAATTATTATAAGTATTCTCAAAATCCGAAGCAAAAACTATTTGAATGGAGTCTATTTTCACAATAAACTTTCTTTCTTGTGAGATTCGCCAAAATTACCATGGTAAAAATATAAATTTGAAGGTTTATAGGTTCTTAAGACTTAGGATATAATAACGGAAGTCTATGAAATAGTATGTCATTTTTAAAAGAAAATTGAAAATCCAATATATCTTCTACCGACAATTGCTTTGCAAGAATCTACTTAACATGTAATGCAGACAAAAGACTTTATAGGTGGTGAGTCGGGGGCCTACTGCTGCCTGAACTACCGACTCTTAGCGGTCAATGTCGGTGGTCAATTTTTCAGGAACTCAAAAGGTACGCGCCACCAACTAAATGTATCTCATTTCCGTAAGCGCGTATTTAGTTTCATTTTCTCTCCATTTCGCCGTTAGCGTTTTTCATTGGTAAGGTCCGAATCGGCGAGACTTGACAAGAGTCGCTTCCATTCTTTACGAGACTTATTTTTACAGGATGTGCGCGTTAAAATATTAAATATCATATGATCTAATATTTTCAATTATTATCGGTTGTCTGCATAAAAACCGTCTACAAAAGACGGCCATCATCTACTATTTGCCAACAAAATATCATTTGAATACTTAAAGTATATAAACCAACCGGTGCTTTCTATTATTAGGGTTGACTTATTCATACACAATCTTTTAAGTCGGGCTTCAAAATCTCCTTCGCTCAAAACTAATACGGGCCAGACTATTATAAAACAAAAGAAAAAATTAAGTCTGTTAAATTATTAACTTCTTAAAAAATACAGGGTAGTCATTATTTTCTTTAAAAATACTTTTTATTTATTTATTTAATGTATCTAATTGATTAGACTTATCACAGGCCGTATGCCTTGTGATCAACCGAAACACCACGGCGACAAGATAATTTGGTAAGCATACATATCAACAGAACCAATGACGGAATGCTATACAAATTATTTTTTACTAAATACCAAAACAGAAACTGCGTGATGTCTAATACCTTGTTCTCGTTCTAATGCCTTGTTCTCATTTCACGGACATATACCATAATATAATTATTGAATAAAAGTTCCTAGAGATTGGGCACATACGAATGGAAGCAGACTGCATCTACTTTACTATTAAGCGGGCTGTGAAGAACAAAACTATCAACATTTCTGCCGATTACGGGGATATCTGCAGAAATGCTAGTAAAAAACCAGAACCCGCAACGTACTTAAATTAGTCGTGGAAAAAACTCCAAAAGTAACTGAGGTTCAGGCGCTGCGCTATACTCCAAGTGCTGATATATTTTTTTAAACATTAATTCCCTGATGAGTGGAAAATAATACCACAAAGAAAATCAAAGTAGGTCACCCTGTTGCCCTTTATATGCTTGCAACAATTACATAGAAATAGAAAGAAAGTCACCGCAAGGAAATTTGAGGAAATGCAATATCTAAAGACCTTTTTACTCGAAGATTAGAGTCCATATTATAACAATGTAGTCATTATTTTGTTTTAAAATACTTTTTATTTATTTATTTATTTATCTACTTTAATGTATCTAATTGAATGGGCTGATCACAGGCCGTATGCCTTGTGATCAACCCAACACACCAGGGCGACGACCCTCCTTTTTAGTGTTCCGTATCTCAACCGTTGTGAGATCACTCACGTGTTCGTCCATCTAATTTTCTATGACTGCCGCTTTTCCCAGAAACCGTTCTCAGTTCAATTATGTAACTTAAAATTTGGCATTATAATAAAACATACTAACCCATGTGGTGCATATATATCAAATGTTAACAGTCAAAAACATTTATGTGCCACTATAAACTACTCGTAAATTTGGTTTATATCATGTGTCATGTGGAATACGATTTTCAGAAGGTCTTAAAAATAGTTTTATAATAATTTTAAGAAACATATTTCCGGAGATCTCATTAACATGCGTTTCTGGTTATCGTGCGTTGGTTATCATATTGGCTATAATAATTTTGTTTGTAGCAACTCTGTAAAAGAATGTCGAAGATCTGTTAAACCATTTCCTCATGTTTTGGAAACACGAGGACCTTCTTCGAAATCCAAATAATTCGAAATACTAATAATTCTTGCGTCAGTTTTTCTCTAATACACACATGTATAAGTAGAAAGGCCGAGAGCGAAACAGACGATTATCTTTTCCGCTCGCCACTAAATTCGTCAACCCTTTAAGCTACTGACGTGGTGATCATATAAATTATTATCGATGACGTCTCAATAAGCCCGTCGAGAACCTGTGAGGTTGTAGCTCTATTATAACAGTTTAAATCAAATCTCATACAAAAACTCCATAATGCTATTTCAAAATATCAAGACGTGGAAAAATGCTGAACACTACATTAAATAATGCAGTGTTACGAACGATGCACAATACTGACACATCAAACAAAGGCAAACTGCTCACATCAATATGATAGATAGCGAGAAGCACAAAAATGCGTCATGCCTTTACTTTCATGAGTAAAGCTAGAAATAATAGACGTGAATTTTCTCCTTAGTCTTCTTGCATACGAAGCTGATTCGAATATGTTCATTGCAAAAATATATCTGACTATGGCATAAAATAGAACTTTAAACATTTTATACGAATGCGCTCACGACAAACATACAATTTCGACAAATATATTTAAGTAATATATTATTTCATTTTTAGAGTTCCTTAGAGATAGTAAGTAAGAAAGGAATGGGTGGATCCTCTGGAGAGATTGGGTTTCTTTAAACAAGGTAACCTTATGTCATATTGCTCCATCAATAACAAATAGCTCAGTACTTCAATACAAACAGTCAGTTAAACGGATACTATACAGCCATTAGTCCTTTGAAAGCATTGACACTACATTTTCATTTATTCGAATCGACCTGATATTCTTTTTTTTCTTTTTATTTAATCGATATTATTATAAGTGGGATAGTGATTACTATTAATTCTATTATTGATAACTGTTACAGTGAACTTTAAATGAAAGGCTGATTTCAATAATTTCAATAGTTATTGCTTGATTGTTAACAACATTACTTTATTAAAATTTAATCTGATATTTTATAAAATTTCTGAATATTTAATGTATCATGGAAATATCTAGAAAAGACTGAGGATATATGTATGTAGAATATTACTTTCATGTGGGAATGTTAGGATATAAGTTAACCTTATTGTCAAAAAACTCTTATTTTGTATTTCACTATGACTTGTATCTGTTTTTTCTCTGTAGGTGATAAATAAATAAATAAATAAATAAATAAGTAAATAAATAGCTTTAAATTGACGGTAGTCACACGTTTTCTATATACAATACAGTTTCCGTCCGCCGTCTATCAGCCATACCCTCACTATTACCAACATTTAATTATAACTCATATTAACATTTGATCAGGACGATCAATTAAAATTATTTCAGTTAACTTGTATCAACAATTTTACTGGTTATGAACAACTACGGAACCCTATATTATGCTTGCCCCAACATGAACTCAATCGTTTTTTATTCAGTCGCAACATGTTGATATGTAGGGTTCATCGTAAAATTTTATATTGACCTCGCTTTTATATCGGGCGATAGACTGTACTTCTAATAGAGTAAAATTAATGTAAAACAAGAACAAATATTTTTTTTAATTATACACGTATTCCAATATTATCTTTTAGATACAACGATTACAATTTCAAAAAAAATTAAGAAAAGTTTCTAAGTTTGCATGATAATATTCATTACTAATTATCAATTGCATGTATAAAGATAATCACTGATTATATGATCCGGTGAGAAACGACCTTTACTCGCATTTTATTGACTTTGATTAATTAACATCAATATTCGCACACAGAAGTGTACCAGTAACACAAAAAAATGCACAGGCCCACGATAAATACTTCCCGTCGAGTATTTAAGCACCGTATATTATTTACTAATTTATTACATTATGTATTTTTCCACCTCCATATATGGATACAGTAATTTATTATGTTGATAACTAATAAAACGACCACCATTTTAATGATTTCTGGTATATTATGGAAACTTCTCGAATATCGCTAGTCAGATATATCGTTGGCTTAAAATGTAAACCTGCTAAATCCATACTTTGACACATTTATGATATTTATACCATTCGAAAGATGGGGCACATCGGTTAGATGATACAGCTAAATTCCAGAGTGGTTTTATGACAGACGCCATTTTTGCGTTATTTTTGCCATCGCCACGGCGGGATGAGATGGGATTCTCGCAAAATATTTAAATTAAAAGTGTTTTTGTGTCGATGGAAGGCGTAATGACTGAAAATTTCCAAATGTAAATATCATTACCATTATTCAATAATATCTCATCGATAAAATGAACAAATTTTAAGTGAAATCTTGTTGTAAAATAAATAACCTTAAATGTGGAATATTAGCATAGGCAGCTAGATTTTTAGTAGGCTCTTTCAACTAGATATTTGTTGTCAATGTTATCATAACATTGAAATAATATACAAATAATAACAGTAAATAATTCCATTACAATCGTGCCACAACACAGAAGAAATATTTACTGCCAGAGTGGAATACGAAAAAGCTTTATACGATATTTACAAAAACGATTGGCGGGTGTCACGAGATATGCAACCCCTATTCATCGCCGTTGTTCATTATGTCTTGATTCCAAAAACTTTGCTTTATATTTTCCCAAAAAACATCAGTGCGAAAACTGGGTTTTGTAGAAAATTTGCACCCTATCTGGATAGAACAACAAATAAAGCAAAAGAAGCCAGAAGAGAAAATATATATAAAAATAACTATGATACATTACTCTACTCATTTCTCGGTAATGCTCCCAGCAAGTATAAACCAAAATATTTTAATGTTTAATTTAGTTCAGAACGAAACTTCGAAAAATATTTTAATTTAGTTCAGAACGAAAGTCGAAAGGATATTTTAATTTAGTTCAGAACGAACCTCACCTAATTATCAGTTAATAAAAGAGTGACAATTTCAAATAGATTTTGTTTTTCATAAATCACCGAGGCAGTCACACGACGCTTGAATACAATGGGCATCCAATCATATTGCATCTCTATTCCCAGCTTTCATTGTCTTCACGCTCAATACGTTAATTTCACGAAATATGATCTAATGATAATGCATTTTGTACCGAGCCACTCTATCGAATACAATGCAGCTATTTATTAGCTATTATGATCGAAAGCATAAGACGATTGATCTGCTTTGGATAGATATTTACGGTAGATTTTATTGTTGAATTATTTTTACATCTGTATCAAACCAATAATTCAACACAAACAGCCGACTGACCATTATATCCATTATATATATATGTTGTATTTATTTTTTATAAATAAAATGTGATTAAAATGTTGTTTTTTACAAAGCCAGTAATCTCGTTTGGAACTTATTTCCAAGAAAAATTTGAGAAAGAATAATGTACTGTGTAAAATTAATTTAATTCTAGCAATAAAGGAGCACTCTATGTAATATAGAAAATATGTTTAGAATATAAATCACGGTAACCCAACATCTTATAAAAAAAACTTGCAATGAGTGATGCAATCTTATCAATTCCTTTGAAATACAGTTATTTCATAAACCGTAAAATATGAAAGTGCTTACTACTGGAGATAACTTATTTCCATCTAGTAAATATGCGCTAAAATGTACACAGTTTAACTTAAGTAAATATATAATATATTCTTAATCATTTAGTAAAGAAGTAAATGAAAGGAAAAGCAAATATATACCATTACAAATTTCTAGTAATCCAATATGAAAATATATTTTGACGTGCGTGTTTGATATTATGATATATAACCTGAAGTTTAAAAAGTAAATAAAAGGAAAAGCTAATTTATACCATTAGAAATTTCTAGTAATCCAATATGAAAATATATTTTTACGTGCGTCTTTGATATTATGATATAAAACTTGACGTTTAAAAAGTAAATGAAAGGAAAAACAAATATATACCATTACAAATTTCTGGTAATCCAATATAAAAATATATTTTTACGTGCGTGTTTGATATTGTGATATATAACTTGACGTTTAAAAAGTAAATGAAAGGAAAAGCAAATATATACCATTACAAATTTCTGGTAATCCAATATGAAAATATATTTTTACGTGCGTGTTTGATATTATGATATATAACTTAACGTTTAAAAAGTAAATGAAATGAAAAGCAAATATATACCATTACAAATTTCTGATAATCCAATATGAAAATATATTTTTACGTACGTGTTTGATATTATGATATATAACTTGACGTTTAAAAAGTAAATGAAAGGAAAAGCAAATATATACCATTACAAATTACTGGTAATCCAATATGAAAATATATTTTTACGTACGTGTATGATATTATGATATATAACTTGATGTATAAAAGTAAATGAAAGGAAAAGCAAATATATACCATTACAAATTTCTGGTAATCCAATATGAAAATATATATTTTACGTGCGTGTTTAATATTATGATATATAACTTGACGTTTAAAAAGTAAATGAAAGGAAAAGCAAATATATACCATTACAAATTTCTGGTAATCCAATATGAAAATATATATTTTACGTGCGTGTTTGATATTATGATATATAACTTGATGTTTAAAAGTAAATGAAAGGAAAAGCAAATATATACCATTACAAATTTCTGGTAATCCAATATGAAAATATATATTTTACGTGCGTGTTTGATATTATGATATATAACTTGACGTTTAAAAAGTAAATGAAAGGAAAAGCAAATATACACCATTAGAAATTACTGGTAATCCAATATGAAAATATATTTTTACGTACGTGTATGATATTATGATATATAACTTGATGTTTAAAAGTAAATGAAAGGAAAAGCAAATATATACCATTACAAATTTCTGGTAATCCAATATGAAAATATATTTTTACGTGCGTCTTTGATATTATGATATAAAACTTGACGTTTAAAAAGTAAATGAAAGGAAAAGCAAATATATACCATTAGTAATTTCTGGTAATCCAATATGAAAATATATTTTTACGTACGTGTTTGATATTATGATATATAACTTGACGTTTAAATTATTTAACTGCTCATAATCCAAGTTTTGCCTTTTATATTTATCATCAACGTATCTGAAAAACGTAAATATATTTTGAGAATATTATCATAGCGAGGTCGACCATGCGGTGCACAGTTATAAAGCTCATAAATAATGCCAGAATATATTGAGTTCGAGTAAGAAGATTGTGGGAATATATTTTTACGTATGTGTTTGATATTATTTTATAAAACTTGACATTTAAATATTTAACTGTTTGTTATCCAAATTTTGCCTTTTATTTTTATCTTCAAAGTAGCTAAAAACCTGAATAGATTTAAAGAATATTACCATAGCGGGATCGACTATGCGGTGTACAGTTATAAAGCTAATAAATAATGCCATAATATTGAATTCAAGTAAGAAGATACCACATTCTGCAAGTTAGAAAACTATTTATTATTGTTGCAAGACCAACAAGAATAAGAGATTATTTAGAACACAGCTGCTTATATTATAGAAAGCATATGGAATATTATCTAAGAAAGAGGAACTAGAAAACCCTGACGTACTCTTTCTTTAAATAAGCTAGAGAATCGTGGAACTAAAGTTTATAGAAGTTATTTGTAACTAGAGGCAAAAAGCTACTGTCTCTAGGTGTATCTTTTGACTTTTTATAGCGGTTTGTTGATGAAAATAGTGCATGTACATTTGTTTATTTTGTAATTCCAAATGGACAAAATTTATTCTAATAGGTCTCTGGTTTATTCATTTTGTTTAAAAATTTAATTTTTCACAACTAAATGAAACTAGGTGATGCAGTATTATTTCTACTTTATTTAAATTCTTTACCATGATCTAGGTTTCGTTGTGTGACAAGATCTTTAGGTGTGATATTCAATTCATTGTTTATAAGTCGCAAATAATCAAAATGCCCTTTCAAATCGTCACGCTATTTTCTCTTGAAAATCTTGTAATTTTACTCCGCTAGATGCATCTTCTCTCATTATTTATTTTATTTTATTTTTCATATACCCCTCCCCATAAATCCCTATCATTTTATTTCCCCCCCCCCATAAATCTCTATTATTTTATTCTACTCCCCATAAATCCCTATTATTTTATTTCCCCCCCTCCCATAAATCTCTATTATTTTATTCTACTCCCCATAAATCCCTTTTATTTTATTTCCCCCCCCCCCCATAAATCTCTATTATTTGATTCTACTCCCCATAAATCCCTTTTATTTTATTCCCCCCCCCCCATAAATCTCTATTATTTTATTCTACTCCCCATAAATCCCTATTATTTTATTTTTCTCCCCCCATAAATCTCTATTATTTTGTTCTACTCCCCATAAATTCCTATTTATTTTATTTTTCAAAAATACTTTCTAAAACTCTTATGTGCCTATATTTCCCATAATCCATAATCTCCATGTGGTAAATTTTGTATCTCATTACAATCATAACATCTTCCCAGTAATAGTAATTATGCTCGCTGTCTCTACGTGTCATAAAAATGATGTAACCTTTTTCAAATAGTAAGCGTTATTTCAATTTACCACGTGGTTAAATGATGACATCCACATCACAATGAAGAAATATATAATATAATAAGCCAACTTTTTCCCATAGCTCTGCGTACGTTTTTCTTTACTACGTGCAAAGAAAACATAGGCAGACTTTATTTATAGTTTATTTAAATAAACTCAATTTTGAAACCTATAAACCTTGTCATTTAAAGTAACTATTACTCATATTTCAAATATATTAATCTAATATTCGCATGCTTCTTTTATATCGTTACGTAATAGAAACATTTCTCATAAAGTCTCGAAAGAAAGACTTGGAAATAAACTGTACGGGACAATATATGTAATTTTCGTTCGTAGTATCCGAGAAAACTAAATTTTGTCTTTTCTATCCAAAAACAGGTTTCGGAGCTTTCAGAGTAAGCTTTCAGAATATTTCCAATGTGATGTAGGTCCAATAAGCACTGGAGTAGGTACTTACAAAAATTATATCTGACAGTAGGCAATGAAGTGTAGTTTGAGTTATGTTTGAAAAAGTCTCGCGTGCTATCTTAAATATTTAGCTCTACAGTTATTAATTAAATAAAAAAGCACTTCTTAAAGAATTAATTAGAGCAAAAAGTTTAATTAATTACCCATTTAATCACATCGCTAATCAGTTACGTAATATCGATTACTTAATTAGATCACTCGTTAATAAGCGTGTTTTTAGAACTGGTATAACGTTCTAAAACAGCTCTTCGGATAAACAAATTTTTAAATGAAGAAACAAAATTGACTTTCACATTTAAAAGTTGCGCTGGCGAATTATAACCTTGGATTAATTAGTATGCTACATTTTTCAAAGCCGTTGATTTCTTATTTTGAGGGTAAATCATTAAAAATGAGAGCAACACAAAACTTTAAGATGTCTTTATCATCGTTCATTTTACTTTCTATCTTATATACATATATATATATATATATATATATATATATTTATATATATATATATGTATATATATATATATATATATATATATATATATATATATACTTGCATATATACCGAAGACATCGACGTGCCACCGGAACCAATTTATTTCAAAAGCATTACAAGGGTGAAAATATCGAACCAAGAATTTGTTTTAATTAATTCGGTTCAAAAAATAGCTTATTAACCAACTTCATCAAAAGTTCGTTCAGCAAGAAGAAGTAAAAAAAGTCAAAAGGGACGCAGTAGAAATTGTATCGCAACATTCAAAATAGAACTACGCTGCTACCGCTCTTATAATGTAGTTAATCAAATTAGTAACAGATGGCGTCAATTTTGTGACGAAACGTAGTATGAACAATATTGGATAGATGGTGTTAACTTTTTAATATTAATATTATTTCTTTTATTGGAAAAAATAACATACAAACTCAAATTAAAAACTAAATATATAATCCTACTTTATTCAAGAGATAAAAACGAAGAGTTATGTTGTTTATACAATTTAACTAATGACGTATTTTTATTGCCAATCCCTCTCTCGTCTGTCTGTCTATCGTCAAGTCATAAATTTAAAGCCTCTTGCTGACCATACTTACAATATTAAAATTAAGAAAATGTGTTAATTGCTATTGAAAATGGAAAACCATTGTTTTCTTTATGTGAATATAATATCGAATTGAAGTTGCTAACACTGAAAACTATCTGGCACACAAAACTGCAGATAAGTGAATATTATTTTCAGTTTCTTAATTCCAAAGAATATAAAAAAATTATTATAGAAACACTTATTTGATTGTAAAAATGAGAACGGGATGTAGCTTTCTAAAGCAATTTCTTTTTGATAAATTAATATTTTCTTTAGTTGTGAAAAATAGACAAACATTTTAGCGCCCACGGACTGTTATTTATTCTTCATAATTGCAGATTTCGACTTCTATTTACAAGGTTTGCTTCTATTACTACGGAGACCATGAAAAAAAAACATCAAACACTTTGACCAAAAGGAAGATCAGACCATTCCTTATTCTGGAACATTATTTTATTTTAAACTTAACAATATTATTATTTCTTCAATATCATCTTCGCCACCATCACTTGATTGATTTGAACAGATGAGTAAAAATACAAAAAAAATACAAGTGAAAGAGAATAACATAAATTGACTGACACTTATACAGCATACATTTTTTCCGGAACCCCCATTCTAATGCAATATCAAACAACACGTAACGTTGTTTACGCATTGTTTGATATTCCATTAAGCCTAATTGGGCATGTTGAGCTTTGTCGCAATGCAATGGTACACTCAAGTTACAATTCACAATTGTGATTGATCAGACTGTGCAATGCTGGTAGATACACAGGTATGACCTCGCCTTTCAAACGGCAGCCAAGTGGCGCCCACATTGTCCGAACAAGCATTGGCGGCCTCGATGAGATTGTAACTTGTCGCCTACCCTATTGACATACCATTTTTTGCAGTAAAAAAGTTGAGAAACAAGCAACCACATGCTGACATTTAATATCGATTTTCTGTTTTTGATGAAAATATGTAGCAAAATGTTCAAATCCGTTTTTACATTAGGTGTTCCGTAACAAAATTGGAAAAAGGACACTTATGGAATCATGTCAGTTTACTCGAAGATCATTTGACACAGAAAGTTAAAATTTGAGACAATTGTAAGTAATTATAACCCGATTACAAACGTTATATACGAAAATTTGGATTTTCATTTTGAGGTAGGAGGGGACGGGAGAGTTTTCAGGAAATAGACGAAGTGGTTTTTTTTTAATTTGCCATTAAATAAAAACTTATTAAAATACGAATTCAAAAATATTTATATATTTTAACAAACTCTTCAGGAATAGACAAAAACTATGAGAAAAAACTATTTGTTAGAAAAATCTGAAAAAATCAGGAATATTCGTAATAATTATTTGATAATATATTGATCAAAAATTATTAGCAATTGTTATTTTCAAAAATATTAAACTAAATAAAAAATATTTTGAAGTGAAACTTCTTCCACGACGTCTGAGTCATAGAGTATTTGCAATTCTTTACTGATGCTCGCACCGCTGGATTTTTTTTTATAATAAAACTATTTTAACCTAAAATTATCGTTTAATCGTGGCAACTCCTATAGTTTATGTAAGAAGGGAATATAGATAACGTTTTAATATAGTGATTATTATAAATCGTTAACTAACATGACGCGTTATAGAAGTTTCACTTCTTCTTTGAGCTTACGTGGCACTCACCCTTTTTCATTTATTTTTATTATTTATGAAATTATTACAACGATAACACAATTTACACAAAGGCACCTAAAGGTTGGGCGTGTGTCACATGGGACCGATACAGACTTCGCGTATTCGTGTGTATATATATATATATATATATATATATATATATATATATATATATATATATATATATATATATATATATATATATATATTTATTGTTTGTGTTAAAAAATACCCTTACATTTTTTCTTCTTCATGCGCTTTATCCATTCCAAATTTGAATCTATTTTGATCACAAAATACAATATAACTTATTAGCATTCGTTCTCTTTAACATATACTAAATTGCTCCGTCTTTATTACAGCTATATAGAATATTATTTTTAGAAAGTATTCAAGCATATTACAAGTTGGCGCAACTTATAATATTCTTACAAGATCATCAAATGTTTCTGGAACATTTTCTGTCAACATCGATTATGAAAAATTTAAATTGTGGGATGATAGCAATATTTTCCTCCCGCATTAAATTGAAAATTCTTTAAATTCCTATTTTCTTCTTTTTTAATGAGAAATACTATTACTGTTTTTCTTTTAACTATTTTTCCCTTGGTTCCAAACGATTTAGATCACAAAACATATTGTTACCTACACATACTTTACAAATACTAATTAAATTCGGCAAGTATTAAAACACTCTATTTTTGTCATAGATGGCTGGAATGTTGTTTTTGCAACGTATTCAGGTATAATGAGCTATACTGAGCAAGGTCATCAAGTGTCTTTAGACAATTTTTTTTGTATTTCAACTCAGGTTTTCAACGTACCTCGCATAAACTTTGAAGTCATTGAAATAGTCTTCAAATATCGCATGTCTTTACAAAAAATATATTGAAAAACTTAAATCTCAAGTAATATTGAAAGAGATATATTTTTATATTTAATTTTTTTAATTAAATATTAATCTATTTACAATTTATCATACCCTAATTAGCTGCAATTTTAGTTTCAGTAGTGCAGTGGAAATAATTGAATTAAAAAAATGGCTGGAAATTTTTCCAAAAGACATGATGAGAATCAGTAGTAGTGAGAATCAATAGTTCAAAGGATATGATGAGAATTACATCTGTTTTCAGCTACCTAAATAAGTTCTGTAATATATCTAACTTTATGTTTTTTATTATTTTGTTGTCAGCAGTTCAAATATTGGTATCTCTTCTCTAATTTCACCAATGGAGAAACCCCGATTTCAGACTTTATTAATAAAAACAAAATACTGGGTCGGTTATGGCAAGCTACATTTAAAAACGATGACTTAAGTGGAAATTACAAATTTTTAATTTTTCCTCTACACAATTATTACAAAAATAATCCTCGATAAAGTTACGAAAATAAAAAAAGTGTCCAAAACATTTGGCAACAAAAAGACGTGGGAATATTAGAGTAATAATTTGACGGCCATAAAACTTCAAATTGAATCAAGCTAAAGTAATTATCAAAAAAGTAACGTAACAAATCATAAAAAATAATAAAGAATATGTGAAAATTATAGTTTTCTATGTTATTTCAAAATCTATGTAATTAGGAAATGGAATAAATATGAAAACATAGAGGTAATGTCAGCCTATCTATCAGTACGTGGATGGATTCTTCAGTGGAATTTAAGAAAATAGTTTTACCTGATTGCAGACAAAATAAAGCCTATCTTTCAATACGTGGATGTGTTCTTCAATGGAATTTAAGAAAATATTTTTACCTGATTGCAGACAAAATATTATCTTCTATTTTATCCAAAACCGTTCAAAAATCTACATAGCTAACACTCTTTCACTTTCAACATCAGTTACAGATCACTATTAATCCTCGAATATTATAAATCAATAAAACGTTCCACACATTGCCATATTTGCAATTCAAATATCAGCTATTCGTTTTATTGCTAGCTTAAATGCTGCTATATAAATAATAATTACTAAACTTCATCTTACAACTCAATGTAATAACCGCAATCAAGTCGTTGATGTAAAAGCTGTTGCGTTTTTAAGTGTATTGCTTTTACTGAATACAGGACAACGTAACTGGAATCACATTATATTGCTTATCAAATTCTCTAGCTTATTAAGTAAATGTAGCCATTAAATAACAATGAAGTTGTTACATATTTTTATACGCAATCACTGAAATGTCACACAAAACAGTGCTTATCGAGTGTGTAACTAATGTCACAGTTATTTTATTACAAAATAAAACTGACTTTTATATTGGCAATAATCAATATATCTTAAAATTATTACTAAACATTTCTAGGCAACAACATCAGAATAAGAATGGCAACTCATTCAATTAGACTAGTCTGAGAATTCGCAAACAAATTCAGTAGCAGAATTACGTTATCGGTCTTCGTGTTTCACAAGTTTCTCCTTCCTATAAGTATCGATAAATCAATAATCCGCGATCTGTTCAAGATTTTGATAAGTTTCGATAAAATTTATAGATTTGGAATTAATTTTCGAACGTTTCAAAATAAATATGACATTAAATAAAAAAATTACCAACTGCGTGTCGAAAAACGCATAAAGTTCAGCAGTTGTTTGTACATTTCTTTTGAAATTTTTGATCCAAGTTAGCCGTCAAATTTCAACTGGAGTGATACATTTTAGAATTTTTTCAGATTTATCAATCCACACAGGGAAAATTAAAAAATGTAGACACATAAATTACAGACTTTAAGATATTTCTCGAACGGATCTGAAAAATAGTTAATTTCAGTTTGAAAAACTTTTTCAACAAAATTCTACTCGATGAAAACAAATTTCGCCCCCCTTAACATTTATGGAGAGATACATTAAAAAAGAGATACATTAAAAACACTTCTTTTATGCGCAAGCGAAAGAGGAATTTTGAAGTTGTGTGCATGTGTGACACTTTATAACATCTTAAGAACTGAACGGCTATATGGGCTTTGATATATGAGGTGTCATTAGATTTAACATAGTTTCAAGTATTATGAGAAATTACGTCACTGAAATTCCAACATGGCGTGAGCCATTCTGTATTTACAAGGAATATCTTGCCTAGTGTAACATGTAAAAATTATCGCGTCGTAAAAATTAAAAATTAGCGTAAAATCACGCGTATAAACATATAATTGTGAGGGGGCATTTTTGCTAATATTTTCCACAACGTAGACAACGTAACAATAGAGTCTTTTATCTTGCGTTTTAATGCAATCGCAATCGACAAAAAAGTTTTTTGAATCTTCGTAACGGGATATAGATTCCCACTATTTTTCAGAAATAGTATTATTTTTCAAAATGATTTTTTTTTAGTTAGGTATTTATACAATTTCAATATTTAAATTGATTTTAGTAATTCAAATAGTATTTCGGTGATACCATTTTTTTGCAATTTTTTTTCTGTATTAAGGTTATTATGTACTATGTTTTACGTATTTTTAATATTGTTATTAATTATAATTTTTCTGAATTACGGTAAAACTTTATTTTCTTACTTGACAAACTATTACTTTTTAAGTTTTGTTTGTTAAGCAGTTCAGTTATGGTATACTAATTTGACATTTACTAGTTACAAATTTTTTACACGTAATTTCGAAGATACATTAAACTTTTTTTAACTAATTAACTACATTTTAAAGTATAAATTAAAGTTTATGACACTAAATATTCATGAGACTCCAATCATTAGATAAATATCAGTAAATATCGTTGTTCCTTAGTTATTTCATAGTATTCTGATCCTCTAGTGGAACTAAACCATCTAACTTAACTTCTAGCAAGCAAACGGATGAATAAACGGAAATCAGTGTTACTAAAAACTAAAATAAATATTAAATAAGTAAAAAAATCGACTTCATATTAAAAAACGAATAGAAATTTATAAAAAAGCAAAATCTGAGACTCCAAAACGTGTTTAGAAAAAAAATCTGGCTCGCTAAACTTTTACTAATCAAATAGTGATGATTCACAGTTAAAGAACATCAGGCCTTCGCAGGCATTCTCATCGAAGCCAACCCGGTCATAAAATATAGACAATGACAATCAGGAGTATACTGATGTAGATGTATCTACATACATCAGTGCTGAGAAAGTGTCTGAAGCCCCCATTGCAAGTTAAAATAACTATTTGGTTAGAAAGAGTATATAGAACCAGGTATATTTTCTAACTGCGCTTTAGAATCTCAGACTTTTGCTTTTTTATAAAATCTTAGTTCTCTTTTTCGTTTTACTATGACTTCGGTTTTATTTATTTTTTATTCATTAAACGAGATCTTTCCTTTACTTGATAATCTTTATTCGTGTAAACTAAAACTATAGAAACTGTAAGGCTGTTAACACACGAAGGTACTGACGAAATTACAAGTTCTTTGTTTCGCTACGGAACAATACAAATAAGAAAAACAGGCTATAAAGTATACTCATTAAAGAAACAGAACATAAAGTATAATTTTAAAAAGTGCTTTTCCAGAAATTACGTCTGTTTTTTTTTAGAATTTCGCTAATATTACAAGACAACTATATTTGTACTTAGTCTATCACATTTAAAAATGCACATATGTAGAAAACTAATTTCTTTTATACTTTCCTAAGAAAGAAATTAGTTTTTCCTAATAAAGTTTCTTTTTCTTAAACTCATATAGCCTGTCGAGAATATGCATTAAACACGAGGGCAGTTGGTAACGTGACCTCGTATGGTCTTGGCACAGTTCACTATTTTCCTTCAGACGCGTAAAATGAGTAAAAACCACTTGTTCTTGACCCCTGACATTATCCTCCTACTATAAACTTGCACCTGCTCAAACTCTGCGGTCTTCATTTATCCAAATCTTTACAAAAAAATTGTCACTTTTTAATTTTTTTTTTTAATTAAATTAAAAATTAACCGCCAATAAATATCAATTTCATATTCTTTCGATTATAGCACTTCGATTATATAGTATCTATATTAAAATAGCAACGCTATTTAAAAAAAAACAAGTAAAAATCACAGACAATCCGAATTCAATTACGCCAAAACACAATTCATTTGACACTCAAAGCGGTTTTAAAAATGGCGGGTACGGAAGAAAGTGACAACTGTATCGACATCAACATTGCACTCAAACCCAAGAGTTTTGGAGAAAAAGTGCGAGCCTCGATCGCATTGGAACAATTTTCATTGTGCACACAGTACCGTCTGTACGAGCCGAGAAGTGGAGCAACGAGCTGCGAGCCCCCCTAGAAAGTGAAACTCCACCTCTCGGTCACTATAAAGTTGTACACTCGAGTTCGGCCGCGACAGTTCTTTACTTCGCGCCTTAATATTAACAACATGAAACTGGTTAGTGTTACTCTTTTTGATTATTAAAATATATATTATATCGATAATATTTAGATTTATGTTTAATTAATAATTTGGATGCTATGTTTTAATTATACAACGAATTAAGTGTTACATAAACATAAAAATTAATTTACATTGTTCGATAACGATTTCCGCATTTGAAATGTCAGTTTCAAGTAATGTTATTGGAGGGAACGGAAAACGGTGTATTCCATTCTGTGCTGATAACTTGCATATTTTTATTTTAAATACGAATTGTGATTATTTATTTCACTGTAATAATACATTAAAATTTACTTTAGTTGCGATTAACTATTGAAAAAACTTTTCTTTGTCTAAATGTACAAAATTTCATAAAAAGTTATAAATAAATTAGAGATAATTTGTTGTAAAATATTATGCTAGGCAACTTGTTGTAAAATATTATTCTCATTGTTATTTGACTAAAAATAATTTTGCTCCTCAATTAAAATCTTTTGATTTTTGTAAATATACTATTCTTCTTTTAAATATACTATTATCTTTCAAATTTTGTAAATATACTATTTTAAATAACTGATATGGATAAATACTTTATATGTCTATAGGCATTTTTCTAAAAACGTAATTATTACGTTTAAATTTTGATCAATTAAAGTATTTTATAAACATTTATAAATATATTTAGATATCCCCCAATATAAATTTGAAGATAGCCATATAACTTTGTGTTATTATGTTGTTTACTGTATTTATTTTTCATCACTTAAAATTCAATATTTCATTAAAAATTTGTGAGTAAACTCTGTTACCAATCTGGCTGCGATTGCGTATTTAAAATTTTAAATTAAGACCTTGGTACACTTTTTGACAATTAGCGAAACACGCGTTCAACTTGTTATTTTATCAAAAGTTAAAATTATTTATTTATACGCTTCATTATGACATAACAAAATCTTGCGTAAGTTAATTGATTTTTGATCTGCATGAACTGACCTTTTCGAATTTGAATAAATTGATTTCAATCAAAAGTCAAACTGATCGTTATCAATCGAAATGTTTAATAAGTTTCTTCAACAAGTCCAATAAAATATCATCTTTTAATTATTTTCAAAAACTATTTTATAACACTAAATTATATCTAGACGAAACATATTTCTATATTAATTAATTAATACCAATAATTATAATTAATATATCTCATTCTCTTACATAAATTGATGAACCGAACAAAATTTAAATAAACGATTCCGATCGATATTTCACACGTTCACTTAGTGAATTTAACAAATAGATACTGCATTAGATATACCCATGTTTATAAAAAAAACAATTCAGTTCCATCTTTATAAGAAACTAGCTGCGCCCCATGGATTCACTCGCGTGAAATTTGAAAGAAGAAACGTTATTAGAATTTTCTTTTCTCTCATATATTGCTCTTGGGTATAAACTATTACCACACCAAATTTCATCAAAATCCGTCCAGTAGATTTCGCGTGACTGACGGACAAATTAATATACAAACAGACAGTCGAAAGCAGGTTTTCTGGCCTATATTATCAATCTTTATGCTAAATCAATTACTCTTTTTAAAATATTTTCTAAGTACAGAATTCACTCCGTTACAATTTTATTAATAGTATAGATGATAAACGCACCCCTTAAATTGAAAATATTTCTACGACTTTCACAAGTATTTATATCTGAAGATCGTGAATAAAAATATACGAAAACATGACTAACATGCGTGTGAAATAATTTTTATTTTTCCACATTATATAATTAAGGCGAAAACGAGAAAACATCGGAAAATTACAAATTAGAACAAAAATCTTTAATTTCGCGTCGTGTTCCATAACACTGGCACGTTACAAAATAAGTTTAAAAATAAAACCACATAATAATTTGCAAATACTATTATATCTGGAACTACAAGCAATAAAACATGAACAATGCTATACAGCGCATGATAACACGTATGGTTGAGATATTCTAATACTCAGTAAGTTGTGGCTGAGATACTCTAATACTCAGTAATGAACTCGAATAACGAAGATATGCATCAAAACAATTGTTGGCGCTGAAAACATTGATTTCTCTCATTGCATTCGATACAGTTTTTGAACTGCCTTTCTCTTAATTTCACTTCTAAACGTTTACATCATTTTATACATTTAATATCACGAGGCTTATATGTAACATCAACTAAATATTCAGAACTGTTTTACATATCACTTTTTATCAAAACAAAAATGTCAAGGACCATTTGGTACTTCTACAAGCATAAACAAGCCTTTATAAGATCGGTACTCAAGCTGGACAATCACTTTCGATGTGGGCACTGATTTATTATATATTCATACATGCTTATATTGCAACAGTCGCATTGCTGTGTTGTTATTCGTTCGTGGCTTGCACGTAATGCTTGGTGCCGGACCGGTTTTCATTGTAACCTCCAAAAAAATATCCAAATGAAAGAGAAAGTAAATTCAGATCGGAACGGATCGCGTCAGCGATTCCGTTGCGAAGTGTAAAGTTTTGACAAAGAACGAATTATGTTTGAACCGACACAATGGCAAAGACAACAAATAACAATAAACAACGTTATCTTCCTATTAAACATAGATAATAAGATGGATATTAAAAATGTGCTTTCATTAGATTACGTGTCCTTAACATACTTTTTTTCGGAAATATTTGCAGTAAATTAATACTTTGAACATTTTTTTTTATTTCTTAAGATAAGAATATATAATTTCCTTAAATCCGGTTCAGGCAACTGAATTACTTCTGCTCTTAATGCGCTTACATTAAAACTAAATGCGAAACGAATCACAACAGACGTGAGAAAATTTACATTCAAAATGTCTGCAATGTAATAACCCAAATAACGTACTCCAAAAATATTATTACGCAAAGGAACTTTTAAAATTACTTCAAGAATAAACGAATTCACCGACAGTAAAATTATTTACTGCAGAACTGATTTTGAAACATGGATTGTCATTCATTTCTCTCGCCATCTTGGACAAAGCGAGTTTGGAGATTGCGATCTTTAATCGTTTATAACTCTTTCACAACGACTTTATTTCGTCGTTTCAACGCGCGTTCTGTTGCTCGTTCCCATAGCAAACATTTGCATTGTTGCCTTATAAGACATGTTTCTGATTTGATTAATCACTGCACAATTACGTTTATTAACCTAAATAAATCACATTCGGTGTGACTGCGCAATGGTAAGTGTTCCATGGACTGGCAATATAAAAGATACATATGGTCAGGCATTCGTGACTTGTAGTCGTTAAAGAGCCCAGTTAAGTCGCGGGAAGTACTCATTGCGTTTCTATTGCGAAAGAGCCATGTTGTACCGTAATGGAAATAGTATGGCCGACAAATGTACGGCGAATTCGTAGTACACAATCGTGACAGTCATTAAATTCAATACTACACCTATTATTGGATGTTGAAAATTGTACGTTTATACTTGCTTTGATATTTCGTATTGACATACAATTTATACTCAGTTAATAGCGTTTTTTTTTCTAATAACCTATAACAGTTGTTATTATAACAGTCTATTATCGATAATCACAAGGTAATTTAGAATAAAATGATATAATTCAAATACTGGAATTCTTTTATAAACTTCTAATCGAATCCTGTGATAAAATCGTTTCATTTGTACAATAACACAGATTGATAATTTCAAAAATTTATATTTATAGGATTTATTTAATAAAATTATAAAAAATAAATGTAAAGATTCAACAGATTAAAAATAATTTGTATAACCGTTTCCGATTTTACGTAACAACGATTTAAGTCAAAAAAATCACGCCAATAAATGTAATAGTTTTTCTTTCCGATTAATACGTAACAAACGTATAAACGCCCACTGTGTTATTCTATTCATTTTCGCATTAAGTGACCCTTAAAACGACACCGTGGGCGCTGTCGTAACCTCGGCCCACACTTTTTACATCCGCCCATTTTACTTTCGAATCACAACTTGTCTGTTACTTAACGCCCGAGTGGTGTTCGATCCGCGGAGGCGTTTATAATTGTGTTCTTATTATGTTGAACAACAATATTTCACCGTGTTCAAATTAACCGTAATGTCCAATTAATATTACCGCGCATAACAGTCTTAATTATAATATTTAAATGGAATTTTGGTAAGCAGAAAAAGTTGCCATTTCTTTTGTAGTTACGTAAGTAACCTTTAGTTTAATGGAAACCACTTTATTGTAATAAATATCCGGCAACCATTTTCACGGAATTTATTGCGACTCTAAATCTAACAGGCATTACATAAGGAGTACTGCCAGTATATTCTTGAAGAAATACTTTTGAGAAAGGAATCGGCAATGCGCCAGAAAGACGTAACACTGGTAAACTTTTCATTAAACGAATGAAAACAAAACCTTATTCTGACACACGACAGACGCAATCAATGGAATCAAACTTTATGGTTCAATTATATTCTTCAATATACCTATCAACAATTTACAACAAATTTAGAATGTAAAAAATATAAACAAGAAGGTTTCTGCAAAGCTTCTCAATTAATTCCATGCTCTGAAATACGATTTTCTTTTTCTGAATCATATATAAGTATCTATTGAAGAGAGTTTCTACGAATTTAACACATGCCTTACTCTATTATTCTACCTGACTTGATTTTTGGTACAAGTACCATTGTATCAATTAATCAACCAATTAATCAAAAAGATTGTAATAATGAAAATAATTTTTAACGTTGTTTCAACAGATTTTCACATATATCACTCTCCTGTTAGCCATGGGCTATATGGAAGCCAAACCGCGTTACATCGCTGTGCCCGCAGGAGATATACAGTTCTTGGACTTGAGAAACCTTCACCTCTCAGATCTACAGAATTTGAGAGCTACTCGACAAGCTGTTTACGAGCCTCATATCGACGATCGCGTTGGTAAATATGATTAGAACTTTTAAAATATTTCAGAAAAAGAGAATGGGTTAACCCATTCTAAATAGACCATATTGAATTTTAAAGTTGGCTACGAATTTCTTTCCCATTGGATTCTCAATCCCACCTTGTCTAGAATCGTGTTTGTATTGTTTATGCTACGACATTTTCAAAAGGGTCAATATGATTAACTATTGCAATTTGGCCCTCAAGTTCTTGCAATATGGAGTTAACATTTTGTCATCACTTTTAAATATAATCAGTCGTATTATATACCTTTTTTCTCTTGCTAATCCATTTACCCATTCTAAATAGACCATATTGAATTTTAAAGTTGACCACGAATTTTTTTCCCGTTGAATTCTCAATCCCACCTTGTCTAAAATCGTGTTTGTATTGTTTATGCTACGACATTTTCAAAAGTCAATATGACTAACTATTGTAATTTAGCCCTCAAGTTCTTGCAATATGGAGTTAACATTTTGTCATCACTTTTATATATAATCAGTCGTATTATATACCTTTTTTCTCTTGCTAATCGATTTACATTAATATTTTTTATAGAGTCACAAGTGGCAGAAGATGTCGAAGAATCTGCTTCGGACAATAGACCAGCAAGGGAAGCGCATCACCATCTAGATCCCAATGATTATGTTGATTTCGGTGCCCACACTGGGCACCATGGTTCTTTCGGCTGGTACGCGGATTACCCGGTCCAGGCTCACGGTCACCACTAAACATCCTCGCCGTTCCTACTTCAAATCTAAACATCTTACTTCCTTCATTTACACTTTTCTCGTCTTCGTTTTATCTAAATCTGTGTCTGCCTTTTCTTTCTCTTCTTTACTCTTAAATCATAGATTCTTTGTCAATGTTATGTCACAACTTTTTTTACCTTTGACTTCTATTATTATCTATTACCATTAATTTATGAAATTGTTATTAAAATTATTTTAGATCGCCTAAATTCAATTACGTTAGAACTCGTCTCATGAGGTCGAAGATGGCGAGATAATTTTATAGATAGAATTCTAAAACAACATAAGTTTAAGTTTAAAACAATAATGTTGATAAATTCTACAATATGTTTCAACGAATATTATCAACTGTTTACGACTAAAGTACATAATTAGGTGATAGGTTATTTTTTTTTTAATAAAGCATGTTGTGAGGCTTTTATTTATGCCAAAGATATATAATTATATTTATAAGTAAAATTGTTATAATTTCGTCGCCTAAAGATCTTAAGAGAGGATGGTCGCTTGATATACTTTTTTCCTTTTATTATATCTCCATACTTCACGCTACATCTTATCACCACTTATTGTTTCTGTGTATAAAGTTACTCGTACGTATGTCTTTTATAATTTCATTTATCTGTAAATACTTATTTTTCGGCCTGTATGTATATAATATTTTAACCCAAATTTTCAATTCTTTATCCTTCGTATTTTATGTTATCTTTTTATTATAGATACCTCTGATGCTTATAAATTACGTAAGAAGTAATTACTTATAGTTTAATCTTTTCCTTTGCTTCTTCACTTTTATTTTGTTGTTTGTATACTATCTATTGTATATTTATTTATTTGTTTAACGTTTCTATTGTTTTCTCAAGAATATTCGTCTTCCTACAGTTTAATACGTAATATTTTATTTAAATTGTATTTTAATATTTCATGGTTAAATTTGATTCTTTTATATTTCCTACTTTTAAAAAGAATTAAATTTATCTTATCAAACCTATTTCGCCTAAATTTTTACTATTTTCCTAATGTATTTATATATTTATTGTATTTATATCATTGTCATTATATTACATTGTATTTTTCCTTGCTACTTTTATTTAAACAATCATAAATTATCTATTTCTTTCATTGGTTACTGTACCAAATTTGGATACTACCTTTTTCTAAATATTTATAAACAATTGATCTAAATTTTGTAATTCTTTTTAAATATATTTCCCAATCCACGAATTACCCACCATTTCTTAACTTAAACCTTTCTCTTTTTAATTTACAATGTCTTTTATCTCATACGTTGCTATATATATCTTCTTTTATCTATTATGTATCTCACTATATTCTATTTATTTTAAATAAAGTCTTCTTTCCTATGTATACATATATATTTTAAGTTCTTATTTATCTTTATCTCTCTTTTCATTTTATTATCTCTTTTCGTTATTTATATTATTATTTTTTGGTTTCTTAAAAATATATCCTTTTATATACATTTTTTATCATTTTATCTCATTCTTCTAAACAACTTTCTTCATTCACTAGCCTATGTAATGATTTCACTTATTTTATGTTGCTGTATTTATCTACTTTTATCTATTCTGTACGTCATTATATTCTATTTATTTTAAATAAAATCTTGTTTCCTATGTATACATGTATATTATAATTTTCTTTATTCTCTATTACAATTTTCTCATTCTATACTTGTTCCTCTTTTTATTACTGATATTGTTATTCTTTTCGTTTCTTAAAAAACGTATCCTTTTGTAAATGTGTACTACAATTTGTTCTTATTCTTCTAAACTATGTTCTTCATTCAGTAGTCTGTGTCATGATTTCACATATTCATATTTTATTAATATATTTAATGTCTTAATAACTATGTACTTTATCACCATGAATCTGAACTTATTTAATTTTTTATATTGTTCCAAAAACTTTTGAACATTTTATCGACTCTTTTTTTACTTACTATTCTTCACATCTATATTCTTCCATTTTGTGTAATAATTTTCTTGCTGTTTCCCTCAACTTATGATTTAGTTACATATTATTTCCCTAAGACTTCTGAAAACTATAAATGTATTTTCCTTTACTTTCCTCGACTTCAACTCTGTATTTTATTTCTCTTCGACTTTTAAGTATTATATTTTTATCTCTCCTCACTTAATTCTGAAACTTTTGTCTATAAAAAATTACGAATACTTTTAATACCTTCCAGTCTACTTATTCAAATTCTTTAGTACATTTCACTCTTAACTTTTTCTATTTCTTTTTATCTCTTCTCTTGAACATTGCTGAACCAATTTACGAAATGTGATTTCAGTAACTTCTTTGGTCTTAATTTTTCTAACTCTATACCTTTACTAATTTCTAAATTATAGTACTTTACCTCTGGTCTCCTTTCAATTCTTGAAGTTTTCTGTGTATCTATTTTATCGCTCTTCGCCTCATTCTTGAATATTTTCACTCTTTAACATTACGATATTTTCTTCTCCTCTCCTGTATATTCTTCAACCTTTACCTACAATTTCAATCATTTTCAATATTCTTTCTTTTTCAGTTTTTCAAAAATTTAAAAATTCCTTAAATTAATTCTGCTCTATTCTTGAACATTTCTTATTTATAAAACTATACTATTCTCTGTTTCCTTAAACCCTTAAAGATTTGTTATTTTCCTATTATTTCCTTGTTTTCTCTTGACTGTTAAACATTCATCATTTACATCTTCTCATTTCTCTTGGCTCTTGAAACATATTTATTCTTTACTATCCTCTGTACCTAAAGATTTATGTAATGTATGAATAGGTTTCTTTCTTTTATATTTCGCTCTCTTCTCTTTATTGCATAGTATGTGATTTTAAACCACCGTTTACATCACAAAATTTTTTCAATCTCTCTCGACTCTTGAAACATTTTTTCTCTACTACCCTCTATTCTTAAAGACTTATATATTATTTAAATGGATTTCTTTCTTCTACATTTCTCCCTCTGCTCTTTATCACATACTCGTATATTATTATAAACCACTGTCCACCTTACTGAAATTCTTTTATTTTCTCTACTTTCAAATCTTGGAACACTCATATTCATTCTCTATTACCCTCTATTGTTAAAGATTTACATTTTACTTTAATAGGTTTATTTCTTCTATATTTCTACCTCTTCTTTTTACATACTCGTATATAATTTTAAAGCACTGTTTATTTAATGAAATTTATTTTGTTTGTCTCAACTCTTCAAATATATTTACCCTCTATTACTCTCTATTCTTAAAGGTTTACATACTGTATAAATAGGTTTCTTTTCTCTATATTTCTCTATCTTTCTCTCTCCCTCTGTTCTTTATTACAAACTCATATATGATTTTGAAACACCCGTTCACAAAATTGTAAATTCTTTTACTTTCACTCCACTCTTGAAACATATTTATTTTCTGCTAATCTTTATTCTTAAAAATGTATATATTTCTGGAATAAGTTTCTTTCTTCTATATTTAAATCTCTCCTCTTTGTTATGTAATTGTAATGATTTATAAACCGCTTTTTACGTGACTATAGGCTTTCTTAATTTCTCTCGACTCTTAAAACATATTTCTTATCTACTACCCTCTCATTCTTAAAGATTTATATATTGTTTGAATGTATTTCTTTCTTCTATATTTCGCTCTCTTATCTTTATTACAAAATCGTATATTATTTTAAACCATTTTGCGTCACTGAGATTCTTCTTATTTTTCTCGACTTTTGAAACAATTGTTGCCTACTATCCTCTATTCTTAAAGATTCATGTATTGTTTGAATAGGTTTCTTCCTTCTATACTTCTCTCTCTTATCTTTATTACATAGTCGTATATCATTCTAAACCATTATTTCGGGTTATTGTGATTCTTCTTATTTTTCTCGTCTTTTGAAACAATTGTTGTCTCTATTCTTAAAGATTCATATATTGTTTGAATAGGTTTCTTCCTTCTATACTTCTCTCTCTTATCTTTATTACATAATCGTATAAAATTCTAAACCATTATTTTGGGTCATTGAGATTCTTCTTATTTTTCTCGACTTTTGAAACAATTGTTGCCTACTGCCCTCTATTCTTAAAGATTTATGTATTGTTTATGTAGGTTTCTTTCTTCTATATTTCGCTCTCTTATCTTTATTATATAATTGTATATTATTCTAAACCATTGTTTTGCGTCACTGAGATTCTTCTTATTTTTCTCGACTTTTGAAACAATTGTTGCCTACTATCCTCTATTCTTAAACATTCATATATTGTTTGAATAGGTTTCTTCCTTCTATACTTCTTTCTCTTATCTTTATTACATAATCGTATATTATTCTAAACCATTGTTTTGCGTCACTGAGATTCTTCTTATTTTTCTCGACTTTTGAAACAATTGTTGCCTACTATCCTCTATTCTTAAAGATTCATATATTGTTTGAGTAGGTTTCTTCCTTCTATACTTCTTTCTCTTATCTTTATTACATAATCGTATATTATTCTAAACCATTGTTTTGCGTCACTGAGATTCTTCTTATTTTTCTCGACTTTTGAAACAATTGTTGCCTACTATCCTCTATTCTTAAACATTCATATATTGTTTGAATAGGTTTCTTCCTTCTATACTTCTTTCTCTTATCTTTATTACATAATCGTATATTATTCTAAACCATTGTTTTGCGTCACTGAGATTCTTCTTATTTTTCTCGACTTTTGAAACAATTGTTGCCTACTATCCTCTATTCTTAAAGATTCATATATTGTTTGAGTAGGTTTCTTCCTTCTATACTTCTTTCTCTTATCTTTATTACATAATCGTATATTATTCTAAACCATTGTTTTGCGTCACTGAGATTCTTCTTATTTTTCTCGACTTTTGAAACAATTGTTGCCTACTATCCTCTATTCTTAAAGATTCATATATTGTTTGAGTAGGTTTCTTCCTTCTATACTTCTTTCTCTTATCTTTATTACATAATCGTATATTATTCTAAACCATTGTTTTGCGTCACTGAGATTCTTCTTATTTTTCTCGACTTTTGAAACAATTGTTGCCTACTATCCTCTATTCTTAAAGATTCATATATTGTTTGAGTAGGTTTCTTCCTTCTATACTTCTTTCTCTTATCTTTATTACATAATCGTATATTATTCTAAACCATTGTTTTGCGTCACTGAGATTCTTCTTATTTTTCTCGACATTTGAAAAAATCGTTGCCTACTGCCCTCTATTCTTAAAGATTTATGTATTGTTTAAATAGGTTTCCTTCTTCTATATTTCGCTCTTTTGTCTTTATTATATAATAGTATATGATTCTAAACCATTATTTTGTATCACTAAGATTCTTCTAATTTTTCTCGACTCTTGAAACATAATTATTCTCTACTACGTTTTATTCATAAAGATTTGTATTGGTTTAAATAAGTTTGTTTCTTGTATATTTCCCTCTTTCTCTCTCTTATCTTTATATATATATATATAACTTCTCCTTTATTCCAATTCACGATTAGTACATTACCATTTCCTTTTATTCTGCCCTATTATATTATTCCAAAATTTCAGTTTTCTTTTCATTTTCAACTTATAATCATCTTTATTGATCTATACTCTCTTTCTTCTTTCCTCTTTCTTATTATATATTATTATTATTATTATATTTTACTAATTGCTATTTCATAATGCTATTTTCTTTTTCAACTGGAGCCTGTTAGCTATTTCATAACTTCATTTTCTTCATCTACACGAGAACCGTTATTTTTAATTTTCACATTTTCACATTATATAGTACTGTATTTATATCTATAGTTCTTAATGATTTGCCATTATTTTTAGTTGCCAATCAGTAAATCAAAACTTTTGTATTTCCTTCATCTAACTTTCATTGTACTATTTTATGTAAATTTTAATTATGTATTTATATTTCTCTACTGTATTTAATGTAGTCTTTCTCGTGCAAAGTAATATTTTCAATCTTCTGTATGTGTTTTTGATATCTTTGTAGGCATCAAAATATGGCATTGTACGAGTATATATGTGTGAACCTATATGCATAACTATTTACAAAATCTCTTCTTCATTATTCTTATTCAAATTAATTCCTCAATACTTATATATGTATGTACTTATTATGTATAGCATTGTTCCATCTGCAGGTCTATATTCTTCACACGTAGACAAGCTGTCACTACATCCTATTATAGCGTACTTCGGTCCGATCCACTATAACTTTCGTTTTCATTTAAAAAACTTTCTCTTCTTTCTCTGTTTCATTCTTAAACATTCTACTGTTGTAGCATTAATGGCGTCTTTATTGTTTTAATAAAACAGTTTGAATACTGATTAATGATGGCGTCAACGCCGTATTAAAAAAAGTAAAGATGATAAAACAGACGACGCTAAGGAATTTTCAAATTTCGAATACGTTAGAGTTACCATTTAAAGTATAAGTATACATTTGACATGATTGATGTTCAGCGAATTTCCCGCTTATTTAGTAAATTATTTGAAAGTACTATTTTAGTAGTGAATAACGTCTTCATTTGTTATTTTTTCTACTGTTTAATGTGATCACTATATGAAAGTTCCTATTGTTAAATGATACGTAATAAAAATGTTAATTGTTACAATTTTTTGTTAAACATTTTATTGTTCTTCGTTGAAATTATTATATTATACCTATTTTTAAAATTGGAACACATTGTTTTATTAAAATAAAATCCTTAATGTAATGTCAATGAACCAATTGATAAATAATCTGTAAAATGATTGTTATTTGCCGACCAAAGCACAGACAAATAAGTTCTAAATCTCACAGGTACATTCAAAAAGTTTTCACAAAACATTATATTTTTCCTTCAAAAAACTTTATGCAAATTAATACTAAGGAGGAATCTATAATATTGGACATAAAAAAAATTATCATATACAAAAAAGATATATGGTAAACTAACTAAACAAATATAGTTTTAAAGGACATTTCACTTACGTACATTTTTTATTATTATATTTTAAAAATTGTATTTAATAAGATATTATTACATTAATTAGATCACTAGAAATGTCCTATTCTCTAATTTCTGCGGTCATGTTCATTAAGAAATAATTAAAATTGTCTTTATTTATGGGTCAATATTTAGTAATCGACCGAACAAGTTCCCAAATGTTTTTCTACATTTCTAATATAATATTTAAACTTAATCAATCCAACAAATTATATGGATTTCCTGGTTTTTGACTTGACTTATAAATATTAAAATTTTATGAAATGGGACAAAATATAAGATACTATTTTTTGGCTTTTTTCGCCGATTATCAAATATTGACCCTTATACGGACTCATTGGACCTAAACTTTTCGGAAAATTTTATTAACTTCTCAACTTGCGTAAAATGAGCCTTCTGAATATTTTATTTTCATAACCTGGTGAGTTCAATATTTACTTGCATATTTGTATTTGCGACTTAAATATAACAAATGCTAACAAATACAATACAAGCTTATTATTTATAACCGTATGAAATCACATCCTGACAAATTCCACGAAGATCGTTCCAAAAATATTTGCTCCAAAAATTGTCTTCTCTAATTCTTTAAAAATTACATCAAGTGAAAAAGTCCTATGAAAAAGGCTAAAGCGCATTACGCACCATCTATTTTGCACGACCAACTGAAAGAGACGCCGCTATATGGAAAAGCAAGATTGAAATACCGTTTAATTGTTCCTTCTCGTTTTTTTCTAATAGCGGTATCTGTCTCTACTTATACATGATGAATATTAAAAAATAAACGCTTCTCCGCCACTATTCCACCGTTACCATCTAGTGTAAAAACACGCTTTCGTCGAAAACAGCTTTTTTGTAATAAGAACAAATTAAATCTCGGATATTTTGTTCAAAAGTTTAAAATCATCCTAAGTAAACCTATTTTATTATTAGTGTTAAAATTTAATTGAATATTTGTAATTTCATACAAATATGATTATCAAGTGAAACGTAAGAAATTGTGCAAAAACAAAAAAAAATGCAAGTACAAGGGATTGCAATGAAAATACAAAACTAGGTATTCAAAACCCTCTCCGAATAAACGAGGAAATACTGAAGAAATAATAGTATAAATACGTTCGAAAATTTATAATAAACTTTGATGGAGGAATGAAATCTGAAAAAAAAATACTTCAAATACTGGTTTGTTATTTATGATTTCTACTTACGATTCTATTAACACTACGACTAAAAGTAAAATGTAAATCTACAGAAGAGAACAGATCACGATCTAGTAGTAAATTGTTCTATACAGAAGAGAACAATTTACAGAAGAGATCTTGATCTGCGGAATTGATCTTTCATAGAGGAATTCAAATCAAAAATGTTCTTCATAATTTTTTATTTATTTAATCAGAGTGCACATATATAAACTCATTATAATTGATGCGTGATTTCCATTTTAATAAGTGTAAACGTATGCCGCTGTTGTAAAATTCGGTAGAACAGAATCGGTCCTTCGAAAGCTCCTTCGAAAGGTCCTTCGAAGCTTCTCTTTCACGGATTCTATAAAGCGGTGGAATTTCATTTCTTATTCTATATTATTTGAAAAAAAAACCGAAATCAGTTGGTGCAAAGTTCAACTCGTACAAAAGGTATGGAATATAAACAGTTTAAGCGCCAGCAGTCGACACGGGTAAAGTGTTTAGTACAAAATTAATATATTGTAGATTTATAATTTAATATTAATTACATAAGTTAATTTCTCCTGCGTAGTCTAACCATGCGACAACACGACGATAGTAACGATCTAGTAAGAGATTCGCAGTTGCGCCATTACCCTGTCTAGTTTTTGAAAATATATAAAAAATTTCCTAAGGTTACTTTCAGGAAAATAAGCCATCGCTTTTTAAAAAAAATATGTAGAGCCAGGAGGCAATTGCAAGTGCCCGCCAGGTGCGTACATTTATACAACAATGTGCCACTGATAAGACAACATTTGAAGCACCAATAAAAAAAGTAAAAATGATATTTTTTTCAACTGAAACAAGCAAAAAAGGGACGAGTTAGTTATAAAACTGAAGAAAGACGTATTCAACCAATAGGACAAAACGTTAATTTATAAAAATCTCTTTCGTATCCCGTTAAAGATATTCTGATGTCTTTAAGTCAAATGGACAGAACTACAAGTATTCATTGAAATCAAACCTTGAAGTTCTTTAAAGTTCTTGAAGTTCATTGAATTCAAAAATTGAAGTCGTAGAAGAAGTTTTAGAGAAAAATATTATGGACACAAATGCAACATTACATTTTGGGGTTATTCCGTGTAAATGAACACAATTTTGAAATAAATTGTTCCTAACCATTTCGTAAGTAAAACAAAATTCCAAATCTTATTTTCATGTGACAATTGGTTTTGAAGTTACAAAACTTTAAAGTTGCCAGACTTGTCCACCAAAATGGTACATTTGACACTTATTAAAAAGTAAAATCACTAACAAGCGACGGCGCTTGTGGTGTCCAACTAATGTATAGTCTATTCGCATTGCTTGATCGCCTATATTATAACTAAAATGTAAACATGCGTTCAATATTAGTTAATTACTTGTAGGTATTTTGTATTAACTAAGATTTCATCTATTGACCAGACCAGCTAACTATAATGACGGTGTATACAATGATTTTATTTTCCACATGCGGCTTTATCGAGGTGGCAATAACTAATTAGTGTCTACTGGTCTTTTGCCTTTTGAACATGCGGTTTGGTTAGCGTGATTAGTTTCTGCCTGTAAATTAAAAATACAGCTTATAAATATAACTGCTAAATGTCATATTTTTAAGTGAATAAAAATTTAAATACAATAAAATTGTCTTCTCTGATATCTATTTTCGTAAATATCTTCAAAGAATAGGACAATTCTACAGTTTTATTATCATAACTAATGTAATGCTAAAAAGCGTTTGTTTGTTTCTCTTTCACGTCGCTGTGAAACAATAAATTGACATGATTTCTTGCACAAAAATAACTGGAAGTTTCGGAAATGACAGAAGCTACTTTTCATTACAAAAATTTTTTTTAAACTGAAAAAGTATACAAAGTGTATAAGGAAACAGCGTCGCAATGAAGCAACGGGTCGACGTGATTTTTTTAATCGTTACATACACAGTTGCCCCTTTAGGGCAACAGAATCATTCAGTTTAATTCATAATTTAGACCCCCTACCTATAACACTATAAATGCAAAAGTGTGTCTGTTTTTTCACGTCATAGCTGAACAACGTAGCGTGAATTTTTTTGACATAGGCTATTTTTGTGCCGGGAAACCTCAGTCGAACTAATGTTATAATACTAACTTATATTATAAATGAAAAGGTGTGTTTATTTGTCCTTCTTTCACGTGGCAACGGGGATACGGATCGACGTGATTTTTATATAGAAATAGTTGACGGGTTAGGAAATGATATAGAATACTTCCCAATCCAGGAAATTATCATAACTAATATTACAATCCCAACTAATATTAAAAATCCGAAAGTGTGTTTCTTTGTTCCTCTTTCACGTGATATTGGAACAACGAATTGATGTGATTTTTTGCATATAGGTAGTTACCGATCCGGGTAATGACACAGGCTACTTTTTGTCCTGGGAAATGTTATCCTAACTAACTAATATTTTAAATGCGACAGTGTGTTTCTTTATTCTTCTTTCACGTCGCAACGGAGCAATAGATCGACTGAGTTTTTGTACAAAGATAGTTGGTGGGCCGAGAAATAAGCTAATTTTAAGAAAATCTCATCCTAACTAATATTATAATTCTAACTAATATTTTATATATGAAAATGTGTTCCTTTGTTCTTCTTTCACTCACAAAGGAGAAATAGATCGACGTGACTTTTTGCACAGAGATAGTAGGCAGGCCAGGATATGATGCAGGCTACACTTTATTTTGGGAAACTACTACTTATGAGGGGCTATTATTTATTCGGAAACATTCTTATTTAAGATAAAAATAAGTTACGGGTAAAATTAGTATTTATAGACATTTTGAAAGTCAGTGATGTTGGCGTACTCCATAACGTTTATAGTAAGGGTGCTATGAATATACTACACGATATATCAAAAAGTAATAAATAAATAGTGATGGAGATCAATGACATTTCTTGATTTCAACCGTCAACTTTTAGCGATCCCTAGGAATTGCACAGACAATGTAATTTAATTTCGGTATATTGACTTTGACTATAACAAAATAAAATAGGTTTCACTGTGATATTGCTCTTTTTATACACAGGCAGTTCTAATACTTAAGACATGTTAGGTTCCAGAAATATGTGATTTTGCTTCTTATCTAAGTTTGTTTCGCTTCTTATTTTCTTGTCATCAAGAAGGTCTCTATAACACTTATAGGCATCTCTAATTTTGTTAACAGTAAGACTTCTGTCAAACTTAAGACCATTTTCCTCAAAAATCTGCAATGAGCATTTTCCAAACTTGCGTAGGTTTCTAAAAGTTTTTTTAATGAAAGCCCTTTTTCAATTTTTCCTTTGTTGTTTCCTTATGTGTTTCGAGTTCAATGAGATCCTCATTAGTCAGTTGTTGCGAATGTGAATTTAATAAATCTTCAATATCATCAGCAAGTGACTTCAATATTGGGAAACTGGCTGGTCAAATCAACAATGTTAGTTGTGGTCTCATCCATATTTGGATGATCTATGGTTGAAGAACATTCAGATGACTCAAATAAGTGACACATACTCAACGACCTAATTTTCTCCAAACTCCTTTGAAATTGTTGGGAAGTACTACTTCTCATGACACAGCAGTTTTTTTACATCCTGCAAGGTGTAATATTTCCAAAAATCTCTCAGTTCCATTTCTTCATCTTCATTCGCCTTCACTGCCTGAGAAAATGTTCTTCTGAGAACTCCTTGACACATTGGTTGCAACAAAAATGTAGTGTTTAGAGGCGGAAATACCTTGATTTGGGGTCAATATCGGCAATACTCGGAGGATGATCAGGAGCATTGTCCAGGAGGAGTAAAGCTTTATAAGCCAAATTATTTTTTAAACAGTATCTACTGTTTTACTTCAGATATGAAATGTTTAATAAACCATTCTTTAAGATGTGTTAAAGTTAGCCATGCCTTTGGGTTAGCCCTCTATATTACTGTCTCAGAGTATCCTTAAGATAATTTTTAAGAGCTTGCAGATTTTCAGACTTATAAACCAAACGTGGTTTTAATTTGAGATCGTTGTCAGGATTTGACCCCAATAACAGCGTTTAACGACTTTATAGCCAAGCATAGACTTCTCTTCTTGCGATATAAAATTGTGGGTGGACATCTTCTTTCAAAATAAACCGGTTCCATCCACATTGAATATTTGTTTAAGTAAAAAGTCCCTGATCTATGATTTCTTTTAATATACTGGGAAAATTTTGAGCAGCCACGTGATCGGCACTAGCAGCCACTCCACTCGAATGTTATGCAATGAATATCTCATCTTAAAACGACTGGCAGAAAAAGTTTTCATATCTTCATTACTATTTTCCCCGTTGCTGAGTTTGGTCTTGAATCCAAGAGGTTTGGTCTTGAATCCAAAAGAGTTTATATTGCCTGAACCTGACACAACTACAGCGTGACGAAACTCAAAACACTTACTGCTATTTTGAGGAATGGTGTCAACATATCGTTTGATGTAACTCAAAATGATTTATGTCAAAACAATGTACCTCAACGATTGCCTGTACAGTAGCGTGGACATTCGCCTTTAGTCACATGGCTAAAATGAAACGATAATTGCTTTCTTTAACACATAGTTTATATATTTATATCAATTATATTCCAATATAATTCAAGTATAATTATTTAAATTACACATCAATATTACGTTTAATCGGTTACATGGTGGAGCGTCTAGGGTGAAAATTTAAGAAATAATGTACAACGCACAAAAAACAAATTACATAAAGGGAAGCACGATACTGGCAAATAGTTTGAAAAAGATCAAAATCCAATTCAAATTAATAACCATAAATTAGGAAACAAAATATCTGCCGCTGGACACATATAATGACAAAATGTAATATTAACTTTTTAAAGGTCAAGTTACATGCAATAGTGAACATGGGGTGGTTCCCAAATAGAACATTTTATAGAAATTTCATGTGACAAAACATTTTCTGACAGAAAAAATGTTAACCCTTGCCATTTGCGTCAAATTACATTACCATATTTACAAACATTACACTTTATTTTAGGGCATTACGACAACCTCTATATTTAAACTTAAAGAAATAAATTTATGCAACGAATAAACGTTTTTTTTTTATTTTGTATATTGAAAATGAAACTGGAACGTTATGTTAAAATTTATTATATTTTCTCATCTTTAAATATTTAAAAGCAATCGGACATCTAAATATTTGAATATACTTTATAACACAAAAATTACTGAGATGCTTTTTCTGAATTTACCATAAAATTAAAAATTCAAACAGGGAATATCGCTTTTTAGAATTAAATTTATTTTTGCTTGTAATAATATTTGAAACATTATAATCCAAAATAAATCCCTATAAAAAAAGGAGTTACTGGATCAAGTCTTATATAAATACCTATTTCAAAGAAACAGAATAAAAAATAACAATTCCCAAAAAAAAAAAATTTTCAAAAAACCTAAACATGTGCTTTAGTAAAATAACTAATCAAATTTTTAACATCATAATCCAGTCAAATTCTAGATATTCAGGATAACATAGAGAATTCAAAACAATCAGAAAATGTTTTTGTGCCTGTCCCAAAAGTTTTGCGTGGATCTTAAATATTTTTAGCAATGGTGACATTAAAATATAGAATTTCAATTGGTGCTTTTTTTGAACTGTATTTAGACACTTGTTACCTGGGACAGTATTCAAAATTTTGTCAATTTTACACTGAATGTGGTTTTCGGCATACTATAAAAAATAATATTTACCTGGATACACAGAGCTTATTCAAATGTCCAAGTTTTAATATTATCATTCAAAAATAAGTTTTAAATTTAGGGTCAAACACCTCAATGCATGTTTACATGTATGTAATAATTATGAAAGTAAGATGTCATTTTTAAATTTCTACGTAAATTTGTATAAATTTACATAACAGTTTAATTATTTTGTTTTACCTTAAAATAAACTTTTTAAAATGCTTATAAAAGAATTCAGGAAAATGTGTTATAAACTATAATTTATAATTTACAAAATGAAGAAAAATTACTTTTTAGCACAATTTTAAATAAACAATATTTAACATTCTCCACTCATAATATATTTCAAGGAATACAACTCCGTATAATATAATTTGAATTATTAATCCAATTCATTTTAAAAAAAAATGCACCACAGTAATTAAAAACTATCGAGCAAGTGGATATACTTCTAATTCATTATATTACAGTCTGTTTTTAAAATATAATTACTTAATAGTGGGTATGAAAATTGCGGTCCATCAGCTATTAGATTAAAGGTTGAGGAATATTATTTTACATATATTCCAAATTGTGTCAAAATCTATTAAAGTGCCAAAAAGCAATCATTATATAAAATAAATGAGTCTTGTAAAAATTTTATGGGCCGATCTTTGCAATGACAAACGTGATGATGCATTGTTGCCAGTAGAAAACAAAAATTTAATATGTTAAGTTCGCAATTGCAACACGGTAGTTGACTCGTTCTAAATTTTGATATTTTTCATACAATATTGTGAAATATAAGTTAATTAAAAACCAGTCTTGAAAAAAATTCAAATATTGATTGAAATTAAGCCAGTTATAGGCTTCTAAATTTGAAGATACGGATAGAGTTGGGTATATCCCTGTCTCTTTTCCTCTTGTAGAATATAATATGCAATATTAAAAATGACCTCACAACACAGTATTGCCGTCCTTATCTAAAGGTTAAATTTAAACTTTTATAACTTGCTTAATTTTTAAGATTATTAAAAAAAATTTTCTCTCTTCATCAGCTTGTACCTTGAAATTATGATTAACAAAATAAAAAAAATTAGTCAAATACCCAATTTTCAGATTAAATAATAATGTTTTCTTTATTTACATGTAGTATACCAATATAGATGATTTTTGGCACTTATATAATTTTAATCAAAAGATTTACTACTAGATTAATGCGCAATGTCAGTTTTCAATAAAAAGTATATATTTTATAAAAACATTGTTTAATTAGATATAAAGAAAATAAAATTAATATAAAAAAGTTTGCTATATGCTGCTAGGCATTTTCAAATAAGAACACAATACACAGTAATCTCTAATCTTTCAAAAGCAATTCGTAAAAAAAGTAGATAAATCCATAAAATGAGATCTAATTGGGTCTAAATAAAATGTCTTATAAAATTATTATATTTATAAACGTCTCGTAAAACTATTAAATGTTATGTTTAAAAATAATATATCACAGTTAAATAATACAGATTTTGTGCTTAACTTAAACGTAAGTAAGAAAATTTCCATCATATTGCACAATTTAGTACATTCATCAAATAGGCATGTTTTAACTACCACATAAGATGTTTTACGCATGCTGTCAGTGTCATTTAGGCCTAACACGCACTGCTGTTAAACGGAAGCAGTTTTGGAATAGCTAAACTGTGTACGAACACGTGAAAACGCTAAACTGTGTACGAACACGCACTACAATCTGTGTTTTCTCTATTTTCGTAGTCAGTACTACCATGGATTTGCGGAGAGCGGTATGTATTGTGGCTTTGATTATAAAAAAACGGAAACGGTAAACAATGCCACCACAATAGATAGTGGATACATTCATTAATTGATCGGAGGCATTTGAAAGGACACTTTGTTCCGTAATTTTTTTAATTACTATAGCAAGTCGGTGGGTACTTTTCACAATTACTATGGATACAAAAAACTGTGCGTTTTCAAAACGCTTCTAAAGTCAGTCACTTAAAAAAACCGTTAATGCATGTAATTATATAAAAACCCATACGTTACATTTTTGATGCTTCAAAACCACGTGCGTTTAATTACAGTGCGTGCCAGGCCTCAAAATCACAATTTAACATTTTCATAGACCGTAAAAAAGGTTTACACAAGTAAAAAATTTTGCATCACACTGCTAAAGACTAAAATATTCCAGTACAATTTTCCCTAAAATAATTGACACGGGGATGAAGCAAACACACAAATAAGAATCACAGGATCTCCAGTATTTTTTTAAGTCTGGCAAGCAGAATTTACTATTGTCTAATAACAGGATATACAATTTATTCTAAAGTATGTCAAATTAAGCCAACGATGAATGATTTCAACTGTACTAAATCATTACAGGTACTCTTACATAAAGGCTTTAATTCCAGTCATTAAAAATATTTCCTACCAGGTTTTCCAGATATAAATATTAATTGTTTTCTTTTTATGTCAACTGCTCGATATTTGACACGATTATCCATATTAACTTCGTCGAATAGTATTTTATATGTATTTTAATAATATCATTTAAATTAAAATTACATAAAAAATAATTATTGTTTATATAAATAGATTTAGATTTTGGTAAGTAAATAGAAAACAATACACATTTTGTAGTTTCTAAATACTAAATCAAAAACTAGTCTTCAAAATCTTCACTTATAAAAGAATAGAATATAATAAGGGGAATGAAATTTGAGCGTTAGTATCTAGAATAAGTTTTAGCATATTTCTACCAACTCAAATATACTTGAATATCACGTAACTCTAACAGGTCTTTTCTAATGTCAATATTTTATTTCCATAAATAATATTCAAACTGTTGTGGTCTCCAAATGCTTTGGTTATCAAACAGCCTTATAACTTAATCAAATGTTGTGTATATAATGTAACCAATGTTGTTATTCAATAGGCAGTTAATAGTTAGAAATAAATAAAATTTGTGAAATAGTCTGTTCCAATGCCATAAAAATTTTAATAATTTTAACATATTGGGTGTGGACACATTCAATAACTTGGACGCCAACTTAGTTAATCGCCATGAAATTAGTTAATTATTTTATTTAAGAATTTGTTAGTTTATTCATATGGACGTAAATTAATCTGACCTGACACCAAACCAAGAAATAAGGTACCTCTAAGCGATTGATCAGTTAACAGTCTGATCTATAGACAGGGGACAACTGAAAGGTCCAGATTGAAACAGGAACAAAAAGTATTACATTGAGGGCTAACAAAAAGAGCATGATTTTCAAAGACATATATAAAATAACACTGATAACGAGTGGAATTATACGATTTGATGTAGATAAATTTGCATATGGTAAATATATATAAAACTCCATAAAACCTTAAAGCTAAAAACTATTTTTTTAAATCTTACGATTAACACAGCAAAGCTAAGCATAAAAATATATTTTGTAGATAAATGTGTAGATCAACATTTAAAAATAAATTATTTCCTCAATCACACACTCTTAATGAAGGCCCGTGACATATTATATATTCTACAAAACCTATTTTAGTAATTGCTTTGGCTAGTGTAATACAAATGTGATTCTATAAATAGAAAATGGGAGTAATCCAAAATTTTAAAAAAAATTTAATTCTGATATAGTTTGTGACTCTAGTATTGGTTTGCGCTCAATTTTACAAACCCTAAACAAAAACATAACTTATAAGCGCATAATAAAAAAGTTATTTAAAATTATGAATTTACAATGACAAAATTTTTTTCCAAAAATTAATTGAATAAAAAGTCTTATAATCATAATGGGCTTCATAAAATTATTGATAAGCATCGATATAATATGCTAGATGTATAGAAAAATATAAAAAATTATAAATCACTTATCTATAAAAGTTTCTACAATTAAAATCATATTTTACTTAATCTAAAGTGAATTTATCGGCATTAATCTAGTTAACATGCATAAAATTCAGGCAAAAAGTCTGCAGAAATTACAATTGAATTTTTTGCATTTTTTGAATTTCACCGTTTTAGTGCCATGATTTTTTACTCATATATACTTAAAAATGCCAAAGAAATCCTTTGTTTTTGATGTCATTTACCCGTGTCTTGAAAAAAAACTGTATCTCTTCCAAAATTATCCAATTTTAATAATTTTTTCGGTGTTTTCTTAATAAAAACTTATACAAGGAGAATAAAATACAAAGAAAATTATGGAAATGTATATAGTGAACAAAAATTATAACAAAAACTGAAATCAAGGTCACATCGTCATTTTCGCAGTCCAGTACATCCTCCGTATCAGCAAAATAATTGTTATCGTCACTATTATCACTATCACTCAAAATTTACAATGCGCAAAATTGTGAGCGCACCACAATGTCACTCCCACTATCACTCTCTTCACAACTTGAAAAACGATCATTTTCACTCAAATTATTTTCGTATTCCGACATTATGGGTTAAAATTTTTCTTTTCCTGGATCCTTTTTATATTGTAAATACTAATAATGTTATAATTTGAACTTTATGTAACAAGTAGAAAGATAAAAAATTAGCGATGCGTGTGAGCGACCTCCCCTACCGCGCGCTAATCGCGCTCGTGGCAAATTTAGTTAGTGCACGCACAATGACGATGGCGCTCGTTGGCACTCAAACGGTTAAATAATACCTATATAATTTGTTCATATTAGTTTCTTTACAACTCTTAACCTCATTTAAAAGGTCAACAAAACATTTTATTTATATTTTAAAACAAAAGACAACAAATCCACTGTTCTAAAATTAACATATCGGAATTTTTTTGCCATTTACCTTATACTAGTAATCATTAGATATTACTTCAATGTAAATAATCAAAACTCTTGCTTTCGGTGATTTAATTATAAAAAACTATATATTTAGAAACTATTATCATAATATAGGATAGATATTAGCAACAAATCTTTAAGTTAAGGAACCTGTCCATTTACAGTATTTCCCTTATTAATAGACATGTTTTTTCCCTTAATTAAGCGCATAGTATAAAAGAATTATATTTTTGATACAGCTATTAGCTTAATAAATATTACTTTTTGAAAGTTACACTGCAATTACATAAAATGGAAGAGAACCTATCTTATTCTTTTTCATAATTTGTAAGTTTTTTATACTTTTTATTTGGCAATCAATGTTTTGCTTTTGTATCTTTTTTATTTTATATTTAAAATGGAAACCATTGAGCAATTTTTAAAATGAAACCTATTATATATAAGAAAATAACATAACCTATATGATTTTTCATCTTAGGGACTTCACGATGGGTAAACCAATACTAGCGTCACAAATTTCCAAAGAAATATATAAAAACTTATACACATTAAACATTTCACTATACTAATTAGGTATATATTCAGTTTGAGCAATGATCTCTAAAGCACAACGAGACAAATTCACCTTCAATAATGTTAATATGAATAAAAGAAAATGTTAAAAATGCTATTTGCATTCTGCATTAAATTCAATAAAAATGAGATAACTTTAATCTTTATAATAAAAAAGAAAGCAAAGTAGCTGGAATGGGAAAATCTCTAGTCAAAGTGAAATTCCAAGTGCTTAAACCACTGAAGTCATCTTAATGTCCTTTAAAGACCACCTCCCAGTAATAATAAATCTAATATGCCAATACGATGTACTTACAGTAACATCGACACATAAATTAATATACAACAATATTTTGATACTAACAGTTATAATACTAAACAGTCAAACATTGAAGGTTTCATACTATATCCCTTTGAGGGTACATATTAGGCTATCTGGTAGGTTGGACTGGCCGGCAGTCAACTATTTATTCGTATAGATAAGTATTATCCTTTCAGACTTGTACTACTGGTCACGTCAACATTTAGTAATATGCAAAAACAATTACTTAAAATTCGTTAATTATTATATGAGCAATACGATTAAGTTTATTATTTGGATAGTTTAGATACAACCTGACAATGAGCCCAAAAGAACAAAAAAGAAAAAATAATTTTTTTTAAAATCACAAAAATGACACGTAAATAATATTTAAGGAACAAAATTGCAACCGTATAAATGTGAAGTTCAAAAGTGCATGTTGCTCATTTTCTACCAGCACTTTAAAATATGCAAACAATAAGCTAGTTGTACAGTAACTGAAATAGCCAAATTTGTTTTCTATCCCGTAAGACTGTCCCTTTCGCCAGTTTGACAGGAAAAATTATTTGCAAAAAAAATAGACAACACAACTTTTTAAGTTCAATAAGATCTAAAGATAATATTATCATATATATTCCATTTGGACATTTAATTTTACCATAGACAAAAACGAAGTGTCAATTTGCACAAATAAAAAAATAGAATAAAAGTTTACATCATCCAATTTTTTAAAAATATGCTTTTGGGTAAAAAAAATTCTGACACTTAAAATTGAAAAAAGGTTAGCACAAGGTTTTCTAGTAGTAGTGGAACTACTTAGAACAGAAAAGTAACCTCAGTAGGTACTCATTCTGCTATTTTTAACAAAATTGAAACTTTCAAAATGTTTCTTTTTTAAAGGCAAATACTAAGAAAAAGTAGAAAATAATTATTATACTTACCAGTAGTACAAATCTCACACTAATTCCATCGATTTATTTACTGGCACGCAATTCATAATATGTAGTTTGACTCTAACCTGTATAAAATGTATTTGCATGTGTTAAGTTATCAAAACTTATTGCACAACATCAATAGCCATTTCGAGTCATTGTTCATTATTTACCCAAATGTAGTCGACATTGAAGTGATTTATTGTATTAATCAATAATAACATATTGGTAATCAATTAAATTCCTAAATGTGTTATTTCTAGCTTTAAGATCCATTTCATTTAAGACAATCGAAACAAAGTTATATCACAGTAAACATCATGCATGTTTCTTGAGGTAGAGAAATATTCAAATTATGTACATTTTTACTAAAAAAATTAATTTTTAGAGCAAAATTTGGGATATTTAAACATCAACAGGAATATCACCACTCGCCTAGTAAAAGCGCTTTTTTTATTCTTTACATGTTAGCAGAAACATGAGTATCCTAATAAAAAGAGCAGCTTTGGCAAGCAACTTTCTTTGCCATTAATAAAGAGCAATAGAAAAAGAGATATTATTAATTCAGACTAGCATCATGATTATCAGCGTCAAGTGGAAAATAAATTATGAAGACTTAAAAAGTTTTAAAACTACTGTATATGTAACACTGGCAGAGGCGAATATGAATGCCATTATTATTGTTTTAAAAATAAAAATGTTTAATGTCTCAGAATATCTTACAAACATAGTATTAAGGGCCGATTTTTCATTCAGCAAAGAAGCTGTCAAATAACTAACAAAATAATTTATTCCATTAATATCAGTCTGATAAACGATGGTAATTTTTCTATAAATATTTATTAGAAGTTTTGTTCTACGATACAATAACTATCTAAATGAACTTCATACAAGTAGTGTGTAAAAAAGAAATAAAGACCGATTTGTATGCTAGGACGGTATAGCTAGAAAATCAAACATTTGTTAATATGTACAAACATTTCATTTAAATCTAACCATCATCACCAATTTTTGTTTATATTTGAGCATCTATGATTTCAATAAATTCCATATTTTATAGTAAAATGATAAAATTCCCATATAAAAATACAATTTTAATTTTAACATAAATAGAACAACATAACCTCTGCTTGAAATAAAATGTCAATTTGACAGATGTAAACTAACGAGTAACCATTTTTTGGTTCTATTATTAATGAATAAGTTTTTCCATTTGATAATGGATACATTTCACTAATACTAGTTACCTGGCAGTTTAAAAATTCAATTATGTTGTATCTGACAAATAACTCTAACTTGACTATTAATCAACGATTAAAAAATTGACCCTTAATATGATTATAGACTCCATTTCAAAATTTTTAAATAGTATAAAGCACCCTGGAAATAACCGTCATTATTATTCAAACTATTTTATTAAAGAAAATATTTTGAAATGCTACCTTCAAAGCCAATCTACTTACCAAGAATTGAGTGCCAATATAATTTGCCACCTAAGAAATCCTAACCAGCCCACGCCATTACCACTTTGCTAAAAGGGACAAAGACAGCAGTGTGGTTGACATCTGATCTGAAATATCGCCTTCCATGCAAAGTACCATCGTTAACTGGTATAGCCGGGTATTGCCGAGATGGTACTTGGACCCCAACATAGATTTGGGGCGAGAGGGCACCACCTGGAGACGAAGTGGGGCCGCCAGCCAAGCCTACGTATCTGAAATTTTAAGGTTTATTCAATTCATATCTATATTAATTTAAAAAATCTGATGTGATGATATGAACAAGATTGGGTGCAAAATTTAAAATTTCAGTCTGTCTTTTTTTTTAAAACAAAAGTTTTTTAAGACAACAGTTTTATAGCAAAAATTCTCAAGAATTGGTGTGTACTTATTTTTTTTATATAAACCCATTGACCTGGTACTAAGATATTAAAGAAACCCATATAGTACTGTTTCCACTCACCTTCATTTTGTTTCACTTGGCACTCAATAGAGATAAAAAAAATTTTACAATATGTCAAGCAATTCACACAACGAAACAGGGAGCATGTTACAAATTTATAGGTTGACTTTATGAACATACACTTAAGTCTTATCATATGTGGTTTTGCTCAAGCCAAGCTAGATATGACAAGCTAGATATACAAGCAAGGCGGCAAATAAAAGTAAGTAAATATATATTATGAAAGACAACCTCGACTTACCTTACTTTTCCAACTGCAATTCTGCCTTGTGGAGCTATTATCTTAACCACGTGTCCTAGTCGCAAATGCTTAGGCTCTGCAGGTATGTAGGGACGTGACAATCCACCAGGCAGATAATCTGACGCTAAACAAAATTACTGTTTTATTAGAATTAAATAAAATAACATTTGCTTTAAGATGCTGGTAAATTACCAAATTATTTTTTTCTGTTCCGAGTTGGTCATTTTGAACCGTCATAAAATAAGTAGTTGCTTTCTTCATGCCCCTATTTTGAATCATAATTAATTATTATAATAATTAATTAATAATCACTAATCAATACATTAACGCGTTATTAAATTTTTGTCAAATTTGATTTGTAAAAATATTTATTTAGTTTTAAATGATTCAATAGTAATTGCAAAATTTTACAAAATAATAAAAGAAACCTAATAATTAAAAAGGAAATTATTATTAAATTAAAAATAATTATATAATTTTGAATTGAATAATTTAAAAATAAATACTTAATACACTATATTAAAAATTTATTTTCGATTTGATAGCATATCTAGTCATACAAAACATCTATGTCAGCTAATTGAATGCCATTAGCCTAAGAGCGTTGACCTTGACCTTTAAAATTTTTTTCCCGTTTCAATCATAGCACTCAAACTAATCTTTATAAAAAATTATGTTATATTTTGATTATGGTAATTAGTGTTAAATCTCTATAATTTAACCCTAATCCCATAGCCAACCTTTTAGGTATAGCACAGCTACTGATATAGATCTTATAATTCTTATAAAACCAAGTTTGTTTTTCTTTACTATTAATGAATCTTTTATTATTTATCACTGTATATTTATCAAAAGTTACAACAACAGAGGGGGACAGCAAATTTGGAATTTTTTTAAAATACTATGAATATCATTATGAATAGAAAGAAATATTTTGGTCTCAATCGACCAATGTTTTTTCAAATGTCATATCTATATGTATATATTGTATGGGATTCTCGAAAAAAATGTCAATACTCAAAAAAATTAACAAGTAAAAAAATCACTTTGAAGTTTCTAGTTTGAAAACTTTTTTTGAGCTACGGTTTCTGAAAAATCGTAAGAAATATGCTAGAAAATGTTTTCCAAATTTTTGTTTTTCTTTCGGAAGTTCCACAGAGTGAGAAAATTTTTTTCGTATTTAACCAATGTAGAGGTCATTTAGTTTGATTATACCACTTTCATTTGGTTTTTAAATGGTCTCTATTTGATCATTTGTTGGTGAGATGTCAGTCACTATGAGGGAAAAGAACACTTTTACCTTAGATCATCAATATCTTAGAAACCAATGAACATACAGCAAAATCAAGAGTTGTTTTAAAAACTTGCATGAGTCCTTTTTAAAACTATTGGCTTTAAGGGAAAAATTTTTTACATTCCCATTATTAATTTGAACTATATTAATATACCAGAAAATTACATTTTCTGGTTTTTCAGAAAATCTTCCCCTACTCTGCAAATATTGTTGGAAAATCAGCATCTTTTTTAGGTCAATATTGATCCATTTAACCGTGTTTCCGCCCCGAATAGTCAAAGTTTTCCAAAAGAATTAAAGGAACAAGATTATTGCACCCAAACAGTATTCATGATTCCAGGTGGAAAAGAAAATTCTTATCATTTCAGTCATTATTTTACTATCATTACTCACCTGATGTTGAAAGGAATGAAAAAGTTTTACCGAACAAAAAGATTTTCTTGAAATTTTCAGAAAAACATTTTTATATAAAAGAAATTTTAAGAAAATTTCTTTTCCTTTTCTTTTGACATTACATGAGTAATGAAAGTGAAATTATTCTTTGCAAATCATAAATGATTTAGCACGCGGGCGCTCAGGGGGCTAACAGCGGGACTGTCCTCGATACAACCAATTCTATAGAATCAGAACTCTGAGAATAATCTATGACATCAGTTTTTTCAGTTCTAATTTATCTTCAATTTCCGACGATTCTACTGAAGAAAATGCTGCTGGTTTCTCATTAGATAGTGCGTTGATTATTCACTCATTGAACACTTAAGGGTACAGAGTCAGTTGGTAGAATTTCTACCATTCTATAATTTTTCCACAATTGTTACACTTAGCAATTAATTGATTATTAGCTGCTATGAAATTATCTCATATCAAACAAAAAATATGCATTTTCAAGAAGTTTTTTAAACTAAAATATACATTATATACAATACTTACCAATATCAATTGACTAGAATATGTTTTGCAGAATCAACCATTCACAGTAGTCACACTTAAAGTTTTTTTTCTATAAATTATGCTAAAATAATAAAATAGTCTACTTATACAGAATGTCGTTTGATTAGCAAACCAGCTTCTATGTGTTCCCTAATATAAAATGAGATTATTATAATCAATAAAATTATTTTGTAACTTATCCCGTTCCTAAGATACACAATTTCAATGTTAACACAAGGGGTTAAGCGTCCAAATCAATTTGGAATAACGGTACTGAAAAAGCATAGTTTTGAACAAAATCCTGAAATATGATATTAGAAACCTTAGTTTTATTAGATGAATAGAATTAAGAGCTTAATAGAATTCAGTTCTCGAACAACAATGATAACGGTTTTTGAAACTTTTCTAAAGGAATGCTTATCACATATAAAACCACTTTAGAAACTGTGGAGCTTGTTTGTATGCTGCTACAGATTTTATCCTTATTTTGAAGTTTTTCCACGGTTTTTCTGTTGATGCTGCAGACTTGTTTTTGGTCTAGTATATTATTTTTCTCCATTAATCCCATAGGTTTCTTTTTCTTTTATTAACATCAGTCTTATGACAATCACTAGTGCGTTTAGTTGTAAAGCATTAGATAATAAATACAATAAATAAAAACATTTTTTCTCTCAGCATATTAATTGACATTAAGTAACAAACATAGCAAACTTTAAACGAAGTGATAATTTCCAAAAAAAAAAATAAACAAAGTGATAATTTCCACGTTGTTCATACTTCAATAATTAGATATCAGAAGCAAGAGGCTGAGAGAGCTGTGCGATGTGACAACCTGACGGCATTTGTGTAAAAGCAAACAAGTGCCTATAATTCTATGTGGATATATTCAAAACTTATCATATAAAATAAAATTCTGGTGACAAATCATCTACACATGACCAAACCACATAAAATAAACCCTTGTAAAAAACCAGGATCTTACTATTTTCGTTAATCTCATAAAAGAAAATTTAAATTTTGTGCTACTGTGCAATATAACTATTTCTAACTTTAACCAACTCTACTAGAAATTTTTTCATATATTTAAAACTCACCAATGTCGTCATGTCGGTCACCCCCAGCCAAATTATCGATGGAACGACGCAAATAACGCTCCGTCTCCTCAAGCAGCTCATCTGTGGATTCACCGCTGTCGCCATTTGCCGTCAACTTTTGACGAAGCTCCGGGAGTGAACTTCGCCAAGCTGTTCTCTTGTCTGAAATTTAAATTGGTCAGTTGAAAATTAAAGACAATTTTTTCTTTTATAACAAATAATATTAAAGGTAATCAAAACTATTTATCAATATTAAAAAAGATAGTTCAGATAAATCTGAAAATTTCCATTAAAAGATCGGGATTAAAATGTATTGTAACAAGTATTAATAACACAAAAGCTCTGATTGTTAAATTATAAAAAATAATTAAGTGACTCAAAAAACACAAAAATACGCTACAGATATTGCATCTCACACACACATTGGTACAAAATAGACGTAATAACAAATTGAGTTCAAATTACAAAGACACTTTCAAGAAATGGTTAAATGAATAAGTAACTGACCTCTAGGATCGCTGAAAGTTAAACCTGCCGAATAGCTATTCCTCCATTCAAGATTCCGATCAGCAGAACGGTGATTGGAACGATGGATTCCACTGCGACTCCAATATCTGTTATTATTAAATTATTTTTATTTATTTCAATTTTCGCTTAACTGACTAATACTCGTAGCTAGATGTCAATGCATTGAGTATTATTGGATACAAACATTATTGAATATACAAAAAACCATAGGAAAAAAAATAGTACAAAACAAAATCTATAAATGTGCACATTGCGATGTTGCAACGTATGCAACGTTATAAATTAAGAACACGATGCCTAGCAACCAAATACTGTTGAATATAATGATAATTTTAGACAAATTTTATTCCTTGAATAAAATTACTTGCAACATGGAATTTTGCCAAGTTAAACAAACCTATTGTGTAAATATTGTAAGCATATGGGAACCAATGTATGTCCTCTTATGGCGTATAATCATCTGGAAGCTAAGCACCACCCATATTATGTCACACGAAAAGGAGAAGAATGCTGACATAAACCACAACTATATTCCATTTTATCATACTCCGTATTTCTACCATACTTCACGTTACTATTTCCATTTTAGGTTGTCTTTTTACTATAACAGTAATTTATGAGTCAATTAGTAAGTTTCAATGAAAGCTCATTGCTTAACCCCTTAAACGTGCAGGCCATGTACACATAACATTGCTCGTGCCATGTCAACAAAATAATGTATAGTTCTCAAAATATTAATTTCATTCTAATGTAACTTATTAAGTCGTTCGAGAAGAAATGCAGTTACAACATAGGGGAAGCATTTGTACTTTATATACGTATTTAAGAAAGAGCTTGTAAAGAAAAAATCTTTGAAAAATGCAATTTTTATTAACTCCACAAAACTGTATAAACAATTAAACGTACATGTAAATAAGATATACACTTCTCTAATTATTTACTTATAAGTGTTAAATTTCAAAGGGTGCCGATGAGCTAAGAGAAACGTATGTACCAAACTTTAAATTTATAGGCTTTATGGTTCTAGAGATTTCATAAACAATTCCTCAAAAAGTTCATACAGTCAACTGGTGATCTAAAAAAGTTACAAGCAGTCAAAGGTCACGAAAATCGTTTTTCTGAAATGTCTCATACGTTAATTTTGCCAACCTGCAACACTTTTTCCAATATGAATTAAGCCCGTACCCAATGGCTCTTTTTGAAAATGAATGCACAAAACAAACAAGTCGACTCTGATCTCTCTGTACCAATTTCTATGGAAATAAATAATAACAATAGTACATATATTATCAACGGATGTTTTCTTCACTATCGTGTTATATATAAAGGACTCAACTTTCGGTTGTATTATTGATCAGTACTTTAATTATCTCCTTAACCATTATGGTACTAATATAATCATCATATTCGATGACTATAATGACAATAGTAAAAATATTTAAGCAATGGAACAACTTTGACATATTAAAATAATTCCAAAATCAGCTGACATGCTTTTCGAAGTGACAATGCCAATAGCTTCTAACCAAGGACAATTCTCGCCCAATAAATTGAATAAAAATAGATTTACTCCATTGCTAATAACGAAATAACAAATTTTTTAAATTATAGTATACTAGCCCAGGGTGACGCTGATGTTTTAATCATCGAAACAGCTTTAAAACTATCAATTGCACGCACTGCTATTGTTGTTAGAGAAGATGTTGACCTTTTCATACTTTTAATAGGACACACTCTGATTAAACACAACATCAATTTTCTTAACCCAGAAAAGGAAAGTTGCATCGAAGACCTACTATCCCTGGGCATACGACAAGTATGCAGATAGTAGAGAAGATATTTTATTTTTATATGCTGTTAATGGTTGCAACACCACCAGTGCTTTATTTAGAAAAAAAAAAATAAATGCATTTAAAATACGAAAAAAAAAGTCCAAATTTACAGGAAGCATTGGCAGCATTTAAAACAAAAAATTGTTCAAAAAATTTGCTATCAAATACTCCAGAAACAGAGACTTCAATCGATAATAATAGATATTTCAGTTTTGCAAAATGCACTAGACTAAATAAGCCTGCGCCATTATCATCACTTCCACCCACAGGAGCAGCTACTCAGCAACATGTACTTATAGCATACTACCAGGTACAAATTTTGCTGGGAAAAGTTTCAGACCCTCAGCAATGGGAATGGGGACTTTAAACAAAAATTGATTAGAGCTGACAACTACACGGATTCCTCCTCACGAAAGTAGGATTGCCATGTTTCGTAGTGTGTGGCTCTTGTCGGGGTCAGTTGTACCTGAATATGATGTCCATTGAATCTAATACGACCATTGAATCTGAATTTAAGTATGATGAAACCAACCTCTTTTCTTTCTTTTCCGCTGAAATGATTGTAAATGATGATGAAAATAATGAGGAAGTGGGAACCAAAGAGGTAGACAAAGACGGAAAAGGTGAAGTCAGAAAAGATACAAATAATTGACAAAATTTCAATACAATTTTTAATCCATGGATTAGGCCTACAGATCAGATACTAGGCCACCTCAAAGGTGAATCCAAATAGTTCACGAAATATTTAAGAAAAACTGATTTTCGTGACCTTTAACCTCTTGTAACTTTTTAAACTCACCAATTGATATATATGTCTATAATTTTATAGACATTTGAGGAATTTTTTTTGACACCAAAATAAAGAAAATTCCGAAAGAAATTCTTCAGTCGCAGCTTTTCAGAGGTTTGGTCTTTTTTTGTATAAGTAAATTGGGCTATTGAGTCAATCAGTGGTATTAAATTTTTATTATGTATATAAATAATGATATCCATCCAGACGCTTGATAGCGTCCTGGAAATAAAATGTAAACAAACATTGAATATTATAATCATTCCACAACTCTATATCCTATACTATTAGTTGCTGAAATATTACTCAAAAGCTATCTACCAACCTCTGTCCCCCCTCTGCACTAATCCCTCCTCTCGTAGGCGATGTAGGCACGGACCAGAGTCGTGTGCCCACTGATGAGACACTGCGCCGCAATCCACTACCACAGCCACGGCATGCAGGTGGCGCACCCACCATTGGTACCGGTGCTCTAGCTCCTGCTCCACAGCCCGCGCTACAGGCCCACAGTGGATCCGCAGAGCGGGACAGCTCGGGAACCATGGAAGTGAAGCCTGAAAACAAATATTATATACAGACAAGAAACAAAAAAACGCAAAATGAAGCTTCAAGAAAATAAAATACATAATTTTTAAAGTTCTATAACTAAAAAGGAAAAATGAAACCCTTTATCAGATCCCTCAGGTGTCCTCGGCATTTTTCTCGTCAGGGTTCATCGGCATGTTTATGGAAATTGTTGAGGGGGAAAATGACATACTCAAAATCATTTTTTGTTTCAATTTAAAATGTCATATTATCGGTATTATTTGATTTGGTTTATAACGATTCTAAAATTATTTTCTTAAGAATTTTACGAAAGTTACCTCTAAAGATATTGCTAAAAATGCCTACAAAAGACACGTTCCACTCACACATTTCCGAAATTGGTTAAGTTAAAATTATGAAAAAAGAGCGTTTCCAGAAATTTATAAAAAAACTATAACGATTACATAGTTTTTGAAATGTTCACAATGTTTATACATCTATGAACAATGAAACAATATTAACATTAGAAAATAGTATTTACACTTAAATGCATATATATATATATATATATATATATATATATATATATATATAAATGAGTACAGAACCATCACAGTGTGAGTTCTACTTGTGCTTAATAAACTGTTTTCTTAACCATTTTACATGCATAAAAATTAAATACAATAAACAATAAAGTGTAAAAATATTCAATAGTAATAATATTAATTTTATGAATTCTTTATTTTAAAACATATTCAATCTAGCTATATAAAAAGATGACTTGCCCAACATAAACATATTTACAAAACAATTTACCTTTTATTACCACCACAATATTACATAGAGTCACATTAGGAAGTAAATGCTGTGTATTGTTCCCCTTTCAATGTAGATCAATATGTAGATATAAATATATACATATTTTTAATCTTTACATACAACCTATAATATTTTAAGCTGTATTATATATAAACTTATTTTCATACCATGGCTGTATTCCATTCTAACATTGAAACCATTTTTTATTAAAATTTAACACAAATTGACAGCTTACTAAAATCAACACATGTAGTATGTGATTTTGGATGCACTATGTAACATCAATACTAATAGAAAAAACCTTTATGTAAATTTTTTATTAATTCATTAAATTCTTATCATCATATTAAATAAAGGTGAGAAATTATTTTGGAAAACACCTCTCTAAAACAATGGTATTACAGTTCAAAATATAGAAATTTGTATGGTTCAAATTCAAGCATGTGATAAGTCTACTTTGCTAGTTGTGTATATAGGTACATCTTTATAAGCCTAACTTATCAAATATCTATTAAAGGCAGTGACAAATAAAATAAAGTAAATTTACAAATAATCTGCAAAGTCGAGAGAAGAACGACTACAATAACTTATCTACAATATATATACATATAACATATAACATTTTCAAAGCAAAAGACTTACGCATACAAATATTACATTTACGTCTATACATGCTGAAGAAACGAAAACGGAATGAAATATTTAAGTAGCCATAACCCACAAAGTTAGGGAAAACTTTCACAAGAGGCCGAATGCCGAGTGAAAAGTTATGCAACAATGCCAATATAATTCGAATTGAAATTTCATTTCACAGTGACATGGAAATTGTTTAGGTTGCTATGGGAACAAAATGTCTGAGTGGGCTAAGTTTAGGGAAATAAGCTGATAATACTGAGTAATGAAAATATTGATACCAATAGAAAAACCGATAAAGTAAATGAAACATGGCTGTATTTGTTTTTTGTTCATCATTATTGGGTTATATTTCTAGAAAATATCCTTAAAAAAATTATATTTTTTGTACAATCCACACTCTTATTTACACATTTTTTTCCACCAGATCAGAAGTTTTTCAATATCATTATTGAAGACTAAATTTGGTCACATCACTAACCAATTGCGCGCGAGTAATTACACATCTTGGCTGTGGTCGGTGGTTTTGTGGTGGCTCCATGGGGACGAATCTGGGTTATAGGATGTGTATTCGAATGTTATCCAATGAATTTTTACAAATTTTCCAAACAACTCTGTGTGGAACTGCATTGTCCTGAAATAGACTCATTATATACCACTTTGGGCAAGCATGTCTGTTTAACTAAGAGGCCAGTTTCATATAATCAAAGAGTTGGCAGTAGTGTACAACATTAATTTTACATCACTCATGAAAAAAATCAAAGAATGTGCCTCATGAATTAAAAAAAAACAGTTAATAGGATTTCTCTACAGAAAAACAGGCCTTGGTTTTCCGAGGTGATGCTTCTGCAGGTTGTCACCATTCCATGCTTGCCTACCTTAATTCTAAGGTGTAATGATGCACCTATGTCTCATTACTGGTGACACATATGACAAAAATTATTTCTTTCTGCGCAATATCATGTCAAATAGTCTTTCACACATTGTAAGAGAGTAAGCTTTCTTAATTTCAGTCAGAAGACGAAGAACCCACTATGCGGACAATTTTCAGTAACCTAACTCATCCAAAATTATTGACTGAGCCACACAATACAATATCCCAAACTCTACAACAATTTCCAGTGTTAGCATGCATGACTATCGTTTTTCACTGACTCTCATCATGATGTTATATGGTCAATCAACTCTAGCAAACTAGGACTATGGGCTTCCCTCCTCTTGACATCAACACCCAATACAAAACGAAGCATTGCTCCGCTTGCTTCCCCTAGTGAGTATTAACAACAAATTTTTTAATTAGATTAACCATTTGAGTGCCGACGAGCGCCATCGCGCTCGTGCGATTACTAACTAAATTTGCCACGAGCGCGATGGCACTCGCGAAATCAGTTTCTGTTTAGCACACGGTAGGGGAGGTTGCTCGCACGCATCGATAATTTTTTATCTTTCTACGTGTTACATAAATTCCAAATTATAATATTATTAATAATTACAATATAAAAAGGATCCAGGAAAAGAAAATTTTTAACCTATAATGTCAGAATATGAAAATAATTCGAGTGAAAATGATAGTTTTTCAAGTTGTGAAGAAAGTGACATTGTGGTGCGCTCACAATTTGGCGTAATGCAAATTTTGAGTGATAGTGATAATAGTGACATTAACAATTATTTTGCTGATACAGAGAATGTACCGGACTGCGAAAATGACGATGTGACCTTGATTTCTGTTTTTGTTATAATTTTTGTTCACAATATTTATTTCCATATGGCACTAATCACAATGGCACTAAAACGGTTAATAACTAAAACCATAAATCTCATCACTATATATAAGGGACAAAAAAAAGTTTCAAATTATGTTTACGTGTCGATATAACATCATATTGCCTTATGATTTTTTCAGAGTAATACAATACAAAATATAATTGCAGCACTCCAGTAAACCAGGTTACATCTACAGAAAGACTTTTTTAATCTAAAGAAAGTCTTATATAATGACTAAAAAAACTATCCATTTCAGTAATAATAAATACACTGATCATTTGCCATTCAATGTCAGTTAAAGTAACGCAATTTAATTTCAAGTACAATCATACTTTGATATAATTATTCCAAATAATTGAGCAATTAAATAATGTGAAAAATTGTGTGTCTACAGAATAGTACTTCGAAAAAATTATATTTAAAAAAAAAAATCTTTTTTATGCTATAGAAAACAAAGAATTCCTCCAATTAGCAGAATGCATATCGGGACCTTTAGTTGTAGACGAGTAATTGTCATTGCGACTGGTTAAGCCTCATGTGACAATGGCTTATAATTAAAAAAAAATATATAATTTAATAAAAATTTATTTTATTCAGATTCTAGTGACATATCAGGGCAAATAATTTAAATTAATTGTGTATCATGTCCTGTTACAGTTGTAACTGCGACCTATAGATATTTATTCTATGCTAAATACATTATTTCTATGTCAAAAACCCAAAATATATCTACCGACTACTAGATTACAATTATTAGTTATGACCACTATAATACATGAGATTTATTCAACTAGTAATTTATTATATGTTTTAATGGTACAATAAAAGCTTTTAAAGTAAGTGCCCTCATCAAATGTTTAGGGTACCATTCAGACACATGCATGAAACAATCATTTCTGCCCACCTCACATTAGTGTAATACAGTGACAAGCAGTGCTTTTTGGGAAGGACAAGCTATTAAGGGAGACGCTTGTTATGAAAGTTCTTACCTATCTAATTCTTACCATTTTTAAGCTTCTTGCTTCACTTTTTCAACTTTTTCGATGCCCAAAGGCCAAAAACTACTCCACATAAGCACATATTACATAATGCACACATATTAAATTGTGAACCAAACAAACACATTGAGGATCACTACATTCACACTTTGCATTCATATGTTTTTAATTATTTCTCTAGATATCCTGCTATAATTCATTTTATCAGAATTTGTAAAATTACTTAGATTGGAACAAATGCAGTTTAACTTTAGGTAATATTTCACTGTTACTAAATGAAAGAACAAACATTAAAACAATATATTGAACAAAGATCTTTTTCTCTCTCAATCATTCCATAACAAAAAATTGGTTTGAAAAATATTTCTCGTACACACTGCAGTAACACTGTGAAAAAAGGCAGTGTGTCTTTTTTCAAACTGCTGATTAAAATTTTTTCAACGTATTGAAAATGCAAATACAAATGACACTAAATACTGAATATACAAATATAAATACAAATTTACATAAGAAAATAATTCAAAAATTTCAATAAGCAAGGATGTTTGATTAAAGAGAGATTTCCCTCTACACTACTCGCGAAGTTACCTCGACGAAGTGCTCATCGAAGTTGATTGTTGTTGACCGAAATACGTGACTTCACTCTCGTGCAACCTCGCGAGGAGTTCAGTCTCCGTACGCTAACCTCGCAAAGTCCTTTGACTAAGGCGCAAAAAACTGACAGCGATCGGAAGTCACCCGAGGCGAGACAAGGCTGCACAAAGTGAATTGAAGTACCTCTCTTCGCCTAACTTCGATCAACATTGCGAGTAGTGTAGGTTTAATGTTTGACAACCCTTTCATGATTCAAGCACTTTTCAAATTTTTTTATTAAGTATGTGTTTTCTATTAAAATTCTTTCATTAAAGAAAGAAAAAAGTGAAATTACCATCAAGGCCAGCTCAACATTTTATTCAAAATTCAACTTCCCGGCTAACTGCAAATATTGATCACTTATGAAAATGGCATACAAAACATGTTTATTAAGAACATGTAATCTTGTTTGTTAAAAAACAAACAACGCGTTTATTAAGAACATGTAATTTTAAAATACGCTATGGTCTATCAGTCACGATGCAGATAAACCATAATAAACTAACAAAATTAAAACAAACAGTTAACAGGCATCACAACAACTAATTCAATAAATTAAATTCCCTAACAAAATATAATAGATGTATTTCTAAAATGGAAAAGTAGATATTTTCACAAAAACATATTTCATTAAAGTTTGTTTACTTTAGCTAGCATTTGACAGTTGGCCGAACTGTGCACAGTGACTCTGTATGTGTATTCTCTCACTCTAAATATAACAAAAAAAGGGTTATTTCACTCTGAATATAGACAAATCTAAGCTGACAAGTTACAGTAGTTTTAACAAAGACTTATTTTCTTACTATAAACGGCCCTTGAAGTGACATAATAAATTTTACTTTCTTATCGAAAACTTCTGCAACACAATATTTCGTGTAATTTGATAGGCATGAAGTTTGTACATTTCATCTATTACACACACTGGTAACATTCAATTTGTGCATCCAGGTTACAGATCATATATTAAATTGTAGACTTCGCTTGAATACCATAAATTATATATTCAAATATTCATAAATATATTATGTATATAGGTCAGCTGTTCACGGCAAGCTATGTGTAATTACTTATAAGGCAGTGCATGCCACTTGTGTAATATAACATGACATGGAGATAGAATATACAAATGTACAATATAACAAATTAAATAATAATCCAGAATCATACAGTAGTAAAGATTCTCACCAATGTCACTGAGCATGACACGACGTGTTTCATCACTGCGGTATGCAGTTAGATGCGTTGCAGCAGAGAGATGATGCATGTTTGCAAAGGCGGCCTGCCTAGAGCCAACGGAGCTACGGCTCACGTTGGGAATTAGCTTGCTTGGTAGCGTAGTCATATTAGCACCCATACCCACCTTAAACAAAAATTTAAAACATTTACATGTTAGCCAGTTCCAACAATCCAACACACGAAATATATCCGAGAATAATATATATATATATATATATATATATATATATATATATATATATATATATATATATATATATATTTATATATATATAAATATATATATGTATGTGTGTGTGTGTGTGCACATACATATATTTAAATATATATCTTGAGCGATATGTACGTATTTATGACCAGTGGAGATGTCACTTTCAGAGCAATGCAAGTGTTAAATTCACAGAAATTTTCTACTCAAATATCATAAAAACTCAATTTCTAATATGTTTTCATTATACAATGTAGTAATATAATAGTAGATATAAAAACATTCTGAAGTACGGAACCCTAAATATTGGAAAATGAAAAGAAAAACAACTGCACTAACATTACTTCATTCACTTATTTATTTATATTCAGCGAGACTATACGATGATAGGGCATTCTCAGGTAACATTGCAAGCCGTCAATTTGTTATCAATCCCTGTAATTAACAGCTTTCTTCATTATTAGAAAAAATAAAAACTCACCAACTTCTTTAAAATTCTCTCCCTAGGTTTCTGCGACATTCACTTTATTATTGAAAAAATACCCATATATTTAAAACAAAGTTACATGAGAAATGTAAACATGCTGTAATACGATCGGATACACAGGAATGAGATACTCAATAATAAATTTTTCCAATATTTTTAAACAATCTTTGCACAAGAAGATACTGTCGAGTGAATCGTTCAAACACAGTGAAATTAATGGCAGTTTTATCTGGAGACTTAAGTAAGTTAGCACTTCCAGCGATTGTATGTCTATTTGTCACTTCCAGCCATTGTTTTATTAGTGTACACTGTTTTAAACTGACAAGCTTTAAAAGTGCTATCTGCAAAGATTTCAGATAAAACTAAAAATTTAAATAAGTAAATTTGCAGACAAAGAACGGCCGTTTTAGTCTATCAGTAACGATAAGCAGAAACTTTTACTAAGGAAGTAACTTAAGTTCGATTTAGAAAAAAAACATACAACGATAAACAAAAAATATTCAGTGATATTGCAATATAATTATATTATTAGTGTGTGCAAAGTATTAGGCTCTCTTAGTCTACTAAGCCATCCTAACACGATTTTCAATATCATCAATATGACTAAATGAGATAAATAATTAATAGGTAACTAATTAATAGCTCGCCTTACCCGATAACTAGTTCAACTACTGGTTTACATGGAGAACCAACCAGCTTCGAACAAAAAAATCAGAAGGAAAGGTAGCTACAATACATATGTGCTGCGAATGTAAATGAAATGTGTGATCGTTTGCTTAAGTACAAAAGTATGGTCAGCTGTGAGGATACATATTAGATACTTATGGGCCATATGCAACTCAGGTGCAATCGTATTGTGAAGAATAGTGTGATGGCTATAGATAGCATTGGTTTTTTCATCCTGATGATATATTTATCATCGAAAGGTGCAGAAGGGTTTAGCATCGTGGGTATTGAAATTTCCTGTCCGACTTAAGAAAGTTCAGTTATCAGAAAACAAGCTAAAAGGTTTAGGTTAGTCACTATAGGCCACTGGCTGACCGAAGTGATTAATGGACAATTCAAGCGTGACTACAAGTTCAAGGCTATTTAAACCAAGTACTAAATAACATTTTTAAAGACTTCAAAATAGCAGCGTCCCTACTTAATGCTTTCTAGGAGCCCATACCATACAGCACTCAAGCAGACTGGTCTGGCACCTGAAAACCTTTATTCATCTAATAAATGACCACATGAACTGACCAAAACTATAAGGGGGGACATGTCATTAATTTCAATGTAAATAAGCAGAGTCGCAGCGAGTTCGCGAGCAACGGCGGTGAGTAGCCTATATTCGAAGGTTTTTCCGGTCTCTTAGACAACCTCTTTTCCTGTTTACTCTCAGTATATATCAAATCAAGTTAGCCTGCAGTTGTTATGGTGAGTACGTCAGATATGGCTTATATAAAGTTGTAGTGTACAGAGAGCAAAAATAAGAGGTTTTTAGTGAATACATACAAGAGCAAGATGTTTATGAAAACAGTCAAAACATATAAGGTCATATAAGCCAAGACACGTAAGAAATAAATGAGGAGCTATTATATAACATTATTGTACATGTGTGAGCGAAAGGCACACTGTACGATACTGCATATATTATGTGCTGGACCCTAAATGTTATTTAGGGTCCAGCAGCAAAATTGGGCACAATTATAGATCACTAGCCTTTAGCAACCATCATCATTTGAATACACATACTATATTTATATAATAAATGTTTTTGTAACTATCTAGATTTTATATTCCAGTTCACATTTAAATTTTTCTACTTAACATTAACGAGCACACTTTGCAAATATACATTATTGAAATAAAAATATGTATGGAAATCTATAACAATAATGCATCCCATTCACTTTATAATGAGATCTTGGTAAACATATTTGTGGAGAGTAATTTTACGGCTAATAAACATCAATAAGTATTAACATTTTTAATGGCCGCCATGGCCTACACTAGATTCCATAAAAATTTGCCCATTGTCCTTTAGTAATTTGTTGTGAGATAGAAAAAAATATAATTTCTTTTCAGGCCACTCATTATCACAATGAGTATGTTAGAATATAAGAAGACTCAAAGCCAAAGGGCAGAAATCATCAATGATGAAAAAAATGTGCTAGATTTCCCTGAAAATAATTCTCAAATAATATATAAATACATAGGATAAGACATTGGTATTACATTTATAACATAATCAATTTCATTATGAATGATTTTGGTCACACGAGCGTGGGTTGCAACGTACTGGAAGCAAAGATATTGTACTGAAATATTAATGAAACATTACAAAATGAATTCGAAAGAAATGAAGCGTAACACCAGCATTATATTTTTTACAATGATGTAAAGCATTATAATCTAATTGAATGGCTGTTTTTTATTTTCTTAATACATGCGCAATTAACTTTTAACTCAACATTTTGACAAATACTTAAAAAAATTGTTCAATACTGAATCGGTTAAGAAAAATAACAAGAATCTTTTATTTGTGAATTCCTGTTTAGTTTTCCTGCTCTAGTTTCCATTCACAACACTGTCTTTTACAGATGTGCGAGTATCCTCAAAGTTTTCTCCACACAAATTACATTATACAATGTAAAAAATTTACATATATTTATAATTAAATAAATAAAATGTTTACTGATGTAAATGGCATATATAAAAATTTGAAGTGAAGAAGTCAATGAGACATGAGAAACAAGAAACAAGAAACTAGAAACAAGAAACAAGAAACAGTACTATTTAGAAAAGCTATTAAATATAAAAAGTTCCCATCAAAATCGGTCTAGTAATTCTTAAGGTTATTATCATTACTAAAATCTTTATAAATCTGTAGAAAATTTCCAATAAACAAGAATTATTATGACTTACCGAGTACCATTAGATGTATGCTATCGTAAATTTTTGAACCACTTTTTGAAAACTAAGAATTTTCAAATATTGATTAGTATGAAATTATTGCATTACAGTACATTGGTACAACTTATAATAGTAATTTTTCTACTAATTTCTATAGTTTGTTGTACTCGTTACAAAATATGTCATACTCATTACAATTGATAAAGAATTAGAAAACAGAAAAAAAATTACCTTATGAGCAAGATAGCCATCAGAGCTCCAACGTGGTGGTAATGCGCTAACATCTGTTTGTGCAACATTCTCACGACGCATAGTTAAACTCTCATTCTGCTGAATCGGCCGTAACCTTCCCAGTGGGCTACTGTAAGGTGGAGTTGCTTTAAATGGGCCAATATTGCGTGCGTGGCTTCTTATGGCTTCACGATGAGGAATAGGCCTAAAATTTATGAAGAAAACAAATATAACATAATATTGGCCACTGTGTAAAATTAGAGCCCTCAAAAGTGTGGCACTGTGTTTCTTAAAATGTATTTTGATTTAAAGTAATAATATTAAATACATTATTCTATCCAGAAACAGAATGTGTCATTCATTATTTGCTTCTTACATGGAAACTATTTTGGCGTAAAATATCAATATAAAGTTATTTACCATCACCAAGCCACTGTACTAACACCATTATTTACATTTCTATAAAATATTAACTTTAAACTTATATTAAACATTTTTTTGATAAAAGCTTACTTGAATTCACTACGTTTAAAAAATTCAACTAAACTAGTTAAAACAGGATTGTTCAATATTATAAACACATTCTTAAATGTATATTTTCAGAGACATATTTTTTACAGTAAAAAAACACTTACCGATATTGAAATGGATTAGGACAAGTATTACGCCTTGTATTCAAGTTAGCAGTCGAAACATCCTCTTCTGAAATACCACATTTAGATATATCAGTCTCGGCAAACAATGAAAATCGATGGCTCATGTTTCGAGGTTGAAAACTGTCCATACTCTCCTCCCTTTGCAGAATGTCCATACTTGAACCGAGCTCGAAGCTGGATGACTTTGTATTATCAAAACTAGGCCCTCTATTGTAATCAAATGTCAAACTATCCGTGCTATCTATGCTCTTATATCTAAATTTTTTGTCCTCACTCTTGCTATCTGAAGTCTTCAATATGCCATGCCTTACGCCTTCAATGTTCATTGAATCTTCACCCACAGCTCTATCTACATAAACAGGTCTAGAACTATTAGCTAAAGCTCCCTGTAAGTTTGAATTCTCTTGATTTTCATTCTCGGCATTGTCACTGTTTTCGGCAGCATTTGCGTCTGTCTGTGTTTCCCCATCTTGGCACTCGGGATCGATGGTACTGAATTTAACAAGGACGGGAGTCGCGTGACTCGGTGAAGCATTCCATTCTTCAGCTTCGCGGATTGATACAAGATCCTCCTATAGCAAATTGAAAAAATTTTATTTCAAATTATTTTTTAATATAATCTTGTATTGGTGTGGTTCATGCAAAATATTTGTGATAAACTTACTCAATAAAAATTTTAAAAAATATACTTAATACAATAAAGTTTCATCACCTGAAAGCCTGAAATATCTTTTGTCTCATCAGTCGTAAAGATTAGTTCTATATCGTCAACTTCTTCTGACTCGTTCCCGCTTATACTGTCTTGTTCACAAACAACCTTATTCTGTTCATCACGTGTTTCAGATATAGCATGAACATTGCCTTCCAAAGGGGTATGCTGATCCTCAGAAAATACAGAATTGTCTCCTTCAGACATGGACCTACGGGAGTTCATTTATTATTTTGAGTTTGAAAAAGAAACATTACTACTATTACATACTGCAAAGAGCTAATACTTAGATTACACATATATATATATATATATATATATATATATGCCATGGCCATGCCTTATGCCTTCAATATATATAAATATATATATATATATATATATATATATATATATATATATATATATATATATCACAGTTAACAACAACAACTGGTTAGGAGAATGACTAAGATCAGAAGATCTAGTTCCGATAGATGGCTAATTACAAAATAAAATAGAAAAAAATGAATTCTAAAACATGGATATGTAAAGAATATAAAAATCTAGATAAAAAAAAATAATAGTAGTAGTCCATCATTGGCAGTCAATATATGTTTTAGTGTTTAGCCACAAATTTTAAAACACAATATTATTTTCAAATCAATCATAAAGTAAAATATTGATATCTAATTTTCTTGCAATTAAACATCTTTAATCATTATTCTTAACCCGAAAACTATGACATACATTAATCAGATATTTTTTATACATATAGAAGATTGTTCAGTATCTGTAAAAGCAGTTTAGTATCATGTCAGAGACCATCGTGAAATAATGTTTTTGAAATTATTTGGTGTGTATTTTCACAATTCAGTCTTAGTTGAAGTTAAACACATTTTAATTAGAGAATAATTATTTTTGAAATTACATATATTTAACTGTAACATATGCAAATTTGCTAAAATGATTTTATAGATTTGCAAAATGCTACTATGGTGCAAACGCTGAGAAAATGAATATTTTTGAACCTGTAATTTATTTTGACACTGTATGGTACATCAAAAATTTCTAAAGATATTGCAATTAATTGCACTCGACTGTTGGCAATTTAATTTAAGTATTAATTCATATATCAAAACTGCTACAAAAAAGTGCTATGTAACCTAACTTCGTTGATACTACAATCTATGTTGTTTTGAAGCATATAATAAAATGTAATTACAAGTACAATTATGGTTAGGGTATGATAAAATACCAAAAGAATTGGGATGCAAGACTGGAGGAGCTTCGTTAAAAAATATTTAAATGAATCAGCCACCAGCTCCAGAAATTTATTGAAAAAAAAAGTTACAGGTGCGGGAAGCCATTTCGCGTCTGTAAGACAGAATGTGACTAAACTTGTGCAGGCAGACAAAGTAATTTAGATTGTAGTTTGCTTACAATGTAAAGGAATAAATTGTTTAAATATAGCCAAGGGCGGATACAGAATTTTTTTGGGGGGGGCACAACCAAGTTGGCAACAAGTGTCAGTTGAAGTAAATTAGCAGGAAAAAACTCTTGCCGATCACTCGCTCGCAGACACACGTGCAACTCAAAACTGTAGACTACATACGTAATAGCTGTGGGTACTAGTACCAATATTATTTATTCTATAATTTCGAACACGCAAACGCACTTTTCATCGTTAAAAAAAATAATTGTATGGAATTTTTACGTATATTGTTTTGTAACTTGCGAGAACTAAACAAAATAGATTATTCTGGACTTCTGGGGGGGGACCCCTAAATCCGCCTATGTATGTCACCAACAATCTCTATAGATATAAGCAATGAAGGTATTAAATAAAATTGTGCCACCGGTTAATTTCTCCTTTATATAATAACAATTATTTGATTATTTGCGTATGATTTTTTTGCTTTTATTAGTCTCTAATTTCTAGTATATACATATTAGTCTCTAATTTGTTCATAAATTATTTTTATTTTAAAATTTTAATGTTTGGTTATTCTCAACTATTTTAACATGTATTTATTTTTGACTATGAAAACATGTTATACAGTCGCCTTATATCAGTAGTTAAAAAAATGTTATCTTAGGAACTCAATAACAAAGAATTATGAAAATCCTTTAAGTTTAACAGAAAATCCTTTAAGTGTAACATATATGTTAAACAGCCTACACAATATTGCATTAAATGTCAGCCTACACAATAGTGCATTAAATGTTTATGTTAAAAGAACTTAAGACATAGAGTATCTACTAGCAAATATTGGAACAAATGAAATAAAAAATTTACTACAAAGCATCAGGAATTTCGTGTGACATATATAGTAAAAATTTGTATCAAAACAATTATTCCTTCCCCAACTTCATTTTCCATATTCAATATTCAAAACCTGTCAAGGCCAGTATTATCTTTTTTCTTTGTGAAAATGCTGCTGCTAAATTTTATAGGATTATGTATTTATTTTGTAAGTAAATTGTGTAAGAATATTGTTTCCTCAGTCTTTTACAATCTAACTACGTAATTGTTGAAATTACTTTGCTATGGTTAATTGAATTGTATTTCTCTTAAGATCGACAAGAACTAATTATTTTTTCTTATTCTTATTAATGCTAATACTAAATAAGCAACTAAATTACAATCAATTACTTTACCAATATTAAAATGTTTTTCAAAATGTTGCCATTATTTATATTTGTACCCATTAAATCATTTCAAAATTATAATTTCTGGAGAGTATAGAAAACAACAAAGCAACTATTTTTTAGAGATAAACGAAGTAATGAAAAAATTCATGTGTAAACTGTTCATAATAACTTAACATGCGTATTAGAAATTAAAACATTAAAATGTAATATTAGAAAATAAAACATCTTTACCTGATACTCAAATCATCAACGTCCAAATTCAGAGTCTCAGTATGCTTTCCCTTATCCGAACTTTGGTCTACGACTAAATTTTCTTCAGACGTTATTCTAACTTGAACATTGAACCTATCAGATACTTTTTTAGCTTTGCTATCTCCATCGCTAGGCACAGCCATTTTTATATTTTCAGTTGACACTGTTGAGACCGACACAACACTTTTTGATCCTAAATTATCCTTTACTTCGTTTATACGTATGTTATGATTATTTTTATTTTTGGCACCAACATCTTCTTCCTCGGTTTGTTCCTCAATATCCTCCGACTTCTGATCTGATTTGACTAATTCAGCCGAAGAATCAGTTTCAGATGCTGAACTGGAAAACACTTTATCACCAGATTTTGAGGCGCAAACCTTTATTGTGACATCAAACTTAGATTGTAATTCAATCTTAGTTTTAAAATCTGATTTACGTTTCCTCCGGACTTTTTCGTCCCCTAAATCCTCAGTTGCAGACAAAATAAGATTTTCTTCTTTCGGGAACTCGTAATAGACTGGATCATTTGAATCTACATCATCATTTGATTTATTATCAGTATTTCCTTTATCTTTATAATTATTTTCAATACTGCATCTACTTCGATGGCTATGGAGGGCAGCTTCTTCTTCAAATTCTTCTAAACTTGGTTCATTTATAACAGGCGAAGTGACATTATACTGATGAGAATTGTCACTAGCATTCACGTCATATTCCAATTGGTCTTTAGAACAAATACTTGCGCCTGTTAAATTATGAATATCTTCATCAACAGCAATATTTATATCATTTGTGTCTTGATATTCGGCGTTTGAAGTTACCGTTAATGGATCTTGAAATGTTACAGACTTCAAAATGTCTTCTGTATCATTTATATCAAGATCCAATTTAACAGATTCTCGATCAAAATCGTGCTGCAAACCTTCAGTATCTATTATTTTCCTCCGTAATATATGGTTTTCCAAAGTCAGCTTTTGTATAGTGTCTGTAAGTATAGTGCAGTTTTTATGATTTTGATATTTCTCACGAAGCTGACTTAATTCGGTCTTGGACTCCTCGAGGGCACTCCGCAGAGAGACAACAGTCTGATGTAGAGCTCTTACAGTGTCAAGATGAAGCACATTGCTGGAACCGATCGCGATGGCACCATCCTGAACCTCCATTCTTTTTTATTTAAATTAATCATAGCCCACTTCTCATACATGACTAAATTGACTATTTACACTGGCACTTCAATCTCACAATAAGAATAAACTGTATTTATATTAGAAAAAAAATATATTTACACTATAGTCACATTACTATCAAAGCTATTAAATAAGAGACCACACCTGGAATAAGAGAGAAAATATGCAGAAATTATTCAAACAGCATTATAAAAAATGGTTAGTTTAAATTATAATTATATTCAGCAACAAGCTATAATAATTATCACAATAAACCAAAAGATAAATTTGGTGTGATCTACTTGTCACCAGTAGGACAGAAATAGTTTTTCTATGGTATGTTTCAAATAAGTAAATCACTAATGAAAAATTTGTTCTTTGTACAGCTATGACAGCATGATTTCTAATTTAAAAATCATAGTATAAAAAGCAAGTAGATGAAAATATGATTTTGCATTGCAATTAAAGGAGGATTTCCAAATAGTTACTAGGAAAAGACTCAGATGTCATACAAGATAAACACAATTGTACCAAATAAAATTGTAAAAAAAAATATTCTTTATCTGTAGAATCAAAAAATTTTATGAGAGCCTGTTTCAAATTGAATAAAAGGGTTATTGGAAGATAGATCTATTTGGCACTTTATCATTATTGTTCACCTTATTAACATGCAAAATAGCCAAATGTTATGATAAAACAATAAAAGTTATGAAGATACTAAATAAACATATTTTTAAAAGTGTTTAGTGCAAATTTATTTAAAAATATAGAAATCTATTGAATTTAATCATATGTGTACATATTTAATGCCATGCGTATAAACTTTTATTATAAAGTGAAGTAGACAAATAATTGTGAAATAAATATATAACTAAATAAAAAAATTTGTTTGAGAAATCATATTTTCATGTTAAATAAAACATGTTATGAGAATAATTAAATATAATTCAATTTACTAGAAATAATATAATATACCTATAAATTTTAAAGTTAAATTTCTAAAATAGGGTTGAAATAATAATTTAATAAATACAAAGTTCAATTACAAAGACAATTAGTGGAATAAAATATTTAATTTGAATATATGGTAACTGAATATATAGAAATGACCAAAAATAAATTAAACAACCCTTGTTTTACATCTTAATGCAATTCATCTTCAAAATGTAGGTACTTCATTATTTACATTTTCATGTTTAGTTCTGTTCTTGAATTATAAATTGATAAAATTTAAATTTATACACAGATTTTAAAATTTTGTTAAGAAAATAAAAATCTTCCAGATTTTAAATAGCAAAAAAAACGAGACGAAATTTCGCAATGTATGTGATCAAAAATTAATAAACCCTAATTGAATATTCAAGCTGTCGTTTTGATCGCGACTGCGTGTTATTTAATGATCTAATAAACTAAATATTATGGCAATTTAACCCGAATACACCAGATCACTATCTATTTAAATTTGTTACTCGAAACGTGCGCTGGAACGCCACAATCGATAGAAACACAAGCTTTCCCCATCAATAATTAAAACAAACTTCAACTTATCTAACCAGCGCTGCAGTTATGGAAACGTAAAACACGGATAAACTTTTCCACTAAGCTAGGCCATCAAATAAATTTATTACCTGCTAGATCACTATTGGGGCTCACTGCTAATTTAGATATACCGAATTAAATAACTATCTCGCAAACGTTTACATACCACTAGTAAACAAATCAATACTTTCACTAAGCCTTCAAACTGACGTTTGATGAAAACTCTTGAGTCATCTATCTCTTTTTAATTCATTGAATAATTGATGCGAGCGAGAGAGATCGTAATATACTTCATCTTTGTCAGATTCGGATCTGGAAAATTATTAATTGCGATGGAGTAAGTAAATAAAATAACTGTATTCAAACGAGCGAGACGAAAATAAATGATCAATAAGTCCTTATTTACTTCCGCTTTGATCGGTACAATAAGTTACATTCACTATTATAATTTGATTGCTTTAGTTTGTCGTGTGCAGTGACAGCTGTCAGTAGACAAATTTACATTTCAAATATTCCCGCTATACTAGCAAGTAAGGACTCTATATGAATAGCGAATCTATATATACTCCTAATAAGATTTTATAATCTGATTAATATCAATGAAAAAGTGTTTCTTCACAAGCAGCCTTAATAAAGTTACGTGTTTCTTTTTATAATTTGTGGAATTTAGTAAGAAAATATATTGGATCCAAATTAGACACGAGTCGACTTTTTGAAAATTGTAAAAGTGTGAAAAAATTCTGAAGTCGATATAAGCAAGTGATACGCCATTAGAAAAAATTGAATGAACTCCAAAATTTATGAACGTTTCCGTTTTTATCCTAACACAATGAAATTTATGTCAAAATAGATCCGAATAATATTATGCATGGTCATTGAATCCAAAACTATGATTTTCTTTTATAGTATGATACTCCTCCAAAGTCACTCCTTAGTGATAATGTCCAAGTCAGTATACGATGGATGCTATAAGAAAAAGACATTAACGACCTCCTGAGCGATGTAATGATAATATATTTTTATTTTAACACGAGCGTGATTAGTTGACAGACACGTAAGTGTAGCGTGCATTGGATCAGTTTTTTGAAAGGCATGCTATTTTGATGTCCCCCAGAAGTGTGTGGGAACAACGAATCATATTATTTAAAATCAAATCCGCCGATGTGAGATGTCTGGTCGCATTATGCTGCAGCGTTGTTTCTTTTTTTCTAAAAAAAGAAGTATATATTTTTTAATCCAAAAGTAACAAACTTATAAGTTAAAAAATATTAAAACAAACTTCCACCTATCTGACTAGTGCTACAGTTATGGAAACATAAAATTTGGATAAACTTTTCCACTGAGCCAGGCTATCAAATAAATTTATTACATTCTAGATCACTATTAACATTCACCGCTAAGTTAGATATATTGAGCTAAATAATTATCTCAGAAATATTTATATCTCGAAAACATTAAAAATGTAACACCTAAATGAATCATTAATCAACAAACGAAGCCAATTTGAATATGTGGCCACAGTATCAATATCCGATAAGATGGCCAATTTATTAACGTTTTTTGAGATAATATAGCTTTATATATTAAAATTTTCTGTGCATATTTTTTATATAAAAATGATAAATTAATACTGCAGCACAATTAGAAAAGAACCAAACAAGTGACTATGCTATTAACAACTCATCTTTAGTTGAGTGGCCATCTGATCTGGACGAATACGGTAAACTGGCTAATGGCACAATTTTATTTATATTTCAAAAGTAATTATTTTTATAGTTACGAAAGATTAGACTAGCGACACAAACTAAGGTGGTAACGTTTAAAAAAAAAAGTCTTAATATATCTTTTTATTTTAAGCTCTAAATAGACTTCCTAAAAAAGGAAGTTAGAATTATTTTAATAAGTCTTGCATAGATAAGTATATTATCGAATGTTATGATGAAATTAAAGATTGAAATGCTAATTATATCTTTTTATTATATTAATTCTAACTTTTATTTTTTTCATACATTTTATTCCATAAATATTTAACTACTGTTTAATCTATCATCGTTCATTTTCAAAGGATTATATCGTAGATAATGTTCAAAGCTGTAGTTTCAAAGATTCGCAACAATTAAAACGTTTTCAATGGGGGCAACTTTGACATTTGGCTGCAAAGTACAAAAGCATAGATAATATACTAAAGTACAAAAGTACATTATTTATGGCCCAAATAAGTTGTCAACTAAAATATAACCTATAAGTAAAAATAAACATAAGCTGTTATTGTAAAAAATAAAGATGTTTACTGTAAATGCCTTTACTCGCCGTTTAACATATTCTGTTATACAACAACGTTATTATGCTTCAAAAAAATCTGTAAGTTTATCATATTTATATAAACAAATACCATCTGAACGGTACGATGGTCTACTATCATGAATAAATAAAAGTATTATTGTGAGTTTCAGAGTCAAGTTTACAAATAGCCTGACTCGATATTTGATAAGAAATACTTCACATACACTTTACATTCTTCCTTATACCGTTTCGTTTTTATTCCATAACAATTACGTCTTGGGTGGTTTATCCAATTAACTTTATTGATTAGAAACGTTTATTCATTACTAGTAAAAACCCAAATGCTGTCTTAATTGAGATTGCTCTAACGGTCTACCTACAAGTCCCAGATATTAAACTTTTCTAATCAAATTTTGGTGAAGATTCCGGTCAAGCAGGAGAAATATATGATTATAATTTTGAAAATTTCAAACAGTTTACTTTATTAAAACTAAATTTTTTTTTATTTTTAGTGATTGTTTGGGAAATTGAGGTTGTTAGAAAATCTTTTTCACTGTTTGCAGCCTCTGCAAATATTTTATAGTCATTTAATAAGAAACAATCCTTGCCACATTCTATTAATCCTCCATTTTAAAAAAAAAGTGTGAAACATTCGATTTTCTGCTTCAGCATTCATTTTGTTTTTCTGTATCATCATTCAATAAGTTTTTTTATGGACACTGTACAGAAAATTGGAAACCCACTGCCATAGCTGTTTACACTGTAGAAATGGTTGCAGTGTACTCAAATATTACAAAATTCACAATCAAATGATTTGCCCGTGGAACAATATTTATATCAAAATTGTAGCAATCTTGATGGATCCGGATTGATTTCCAGCATGACTTTTTTTTGTTAGTATTAACTTCACTATACATATTCGTCTCACCCCTTTTGCATAGAAATGGGGCTTGAATAAAAATTTGGTTTCATCTGCATGGAATACTCTTCTAGAGTTTAAAAAAATATCAAAATACTGAATATTTTGCCCACCAGAGCACTGGAATGTGAAGTTAGATACACCTCAATTTCATTAAATCACTGATATATTTTCTTGACTTAGTATTTCCTTTGATAATAGAGGTGGGGCTTATACGAGGTGTGATAAAAAAATAAACGGGGATTTTCATTTTTCTTGAAGAATCTTTATTCATCACCATCAATTTTGTTCCCTTTCAACAGCGCATAACTTACGAGTAGTATTGCAAGTTATTGGTTATTGTTGTGCTAGGACATCCAGAGATCAACATCTACAACGTTTTCACAGCCCTCTTGAAGAATCTATACCACTCGTAAACTCTTGTCTTACTCATAGTTAATTCACCAAAAGTCAACATTTCGAATGCGGGGCTGCACTTTATTCTATTTTTGAAGCAAAATTTAATGCAAATACTTTAATTTATCTTTTTTGAAGGTAACAAATCGTAAAGCACACTATAACATGCATAACTTTTTTGACTGACGCCAAAGAAGTAAACATTAAAACAGCTGCAGTCAGCAACATGTGTACCAACAAGATACAAAAAGTTTTGAAATTCGATTGACAAAGGCACCAAAATTAAAAAATTCATATTATTTTTTGATCACACCTCGTATACTGTAAACTGATCAAGTACGAAGTATTTGCATGTTATGGACATACTAGTGTATGACATTCCTTAGATACAATGGCTCAATTCCTATAAAAGCAAAAAACAAAGCTTTTATGGATATATTCAGGCTTTCCCATTCATCACATATATCTCTTAGGAAAGAATGAAACAAAACTTTCCTCATAATAAGCTCATATTCGTAACATACCATACTTTTGGACATGCTAGTATTTCATTTACCTGTTACAAAATATGCGGCTTTCCGTCTCTGTTCATAAAGACTCAACTTCTGTTACAGCGAAAGGAACAAAGCTTTAGGGAACAGGAATAAAACTTTATGGTGAGTGTGTTTGAAGGCACTCGACATAAGGTTTTATAACAATAGAACAGTAATTATTAAATTTTACATTTTAACTTTTTGTTAATTTAATTCAAATAAGTGAAAGACCAAAATATGTGTAGGTATTTATAGTAGTTGAATAGCAATAAAAGTTTTTAAGAGAAAGTATAAATATCAATTAATTAATGCATATATATTGCAATTAAAAACTTTGAAATGCCAGTCTTAAAAATAAAATATGATTGTCTTATATACCATCATTGTATAGCATACTTGTATTTTCACCTCCATTTTAACTAACTGGTATAGGATACAATATTTTCTATAACAGACAGTCCTAACCTTGTATAAAGTTTGAAGGAAAGTTTTCTATGTCTTATATAGCATCATTTTGTAAAGGTAGACATTGCTGGAAATCGTGGTACGCAATAAGCAAAAAAACATTGAATATTTTATGACAAGTATTTATGTTGCATGTTCCCACTGCACACCCAACAAGCAAGTATGATCTAGTATATTGTAACAAGTGTACATAACTATTATTGTAAAAACTCGTAACAGTAACACTTAGTATGAGAAAATACTAATATCACAAACCTCTATTAGATAAGGACAGTTCTGAGGAAAATTATTCCCACATTAATCTTTCGAGAAATGACTTTCCTACCTTCTACTCGACTGATCATCCGTGAAACAATTGGGCCAACCCAATTCTTGCACTCGTTTTTTTACTTATCACAATTTTGCTATCTGTAACAGGAAACCTTATGTCACTCTTTGCAATGATCCATTAGACTAGCATATTTTCTCCATCTTAGGCAAGATAGCTGATTGAAAAACTTTGCTCCTGTTACGTTCATTTGTTTTCAATCATGTTTGTAATTTGTAAACACATCACATTCTTGTGCAGCAGTCTACATTGCCGTTCCTCCCTTTACTTCCTGAATTGCTTCTTGCATTTTGTCTTCATCTTACTCAAACGTGGAGCCTCGTGAGCAGGATTTTTTTCTAATCATCCAATTGCAAAGAAAGGTTTCATTTAAAGTTTAGATAAAGCAAATTGAAAAAATATGAGGGAACTGGGGTATATCCCATCTTGAGAATCAACTACAATTTTAAAAAATAAAATTCAAATTGGTAATATGAATTTTATGCCTGAGATATGTGTAAACATAAAAACAAGCTATTTTGTTTTAAATAAAATGTACTTTACACAGGAATTTTCATTCAGGGCTTTTAGAAAATATCGGCTTTTTTACTTTTGACAGTGCAAGGCAATTACCTTCTTGTTATTATGTTTTAAAATTTGTAGTCGCATCAACTTAAAAAAATATACTTGGATTGATTATATGGCTTTAGGTAAGTGATAAATTTGGATAGACACGGAGCCTTAATTTGCCCTTACAGAGTCACCGGTGCCCTGTCTCATACAGCCCTCTGTCATTCTACACCCAATTTGTTGAAATAATCACTAAACAAATTGAAATGGTCTCTTTATATTTTGGTCCTTTGTTTAATTTTTGCTACTTTTGATATTCAATGTCAACTTGACAAAACTAGTAATTATCATAAAACTGATGTTGTTAATGGAGAAGAATAACATACTAGATTGTTTGGATAAAATCTAATCTTATGCAGCAATGACAAAATAAAAAAAGGTTAGTCATCATCAAAATAAGGACAAAATTCATAATACAAGAAAATTTCTTGTTTGAAAAGCAGTCCTTTAGAAAAGGTTGGAAAAGCATTGGCACTGAGGTGATTTTTTTGTTGGTTGGTTCCAGAACTATTTCATTCCTGAAGTTAAAACAATATTTAGAGTTTAAAACCACTACATTTAAAGTTTTATAGATTTCTGGTTATTTAAAATGCTCCAAAGTAATCGCTTTATAGTCATGTCACCCAAGTGATCGCTTTATAGACGTACATCCAAACACAGATGTGGCATATCTGCCACCATACACTATATCTTTATCACAGCCTTTTGACCTTAGTATTATCGCTACCTTTAAAGTTTTCTCCCATGAATAATGCTTAAAAAACTTTTTTCATATATTGGACATGATCGTACTGAAACTGAGAGTAGTTGCTGGAAGATTTACATAATCACTAATTGCATAGTAAACATAAAAGACTCACTCGATGAATTAAAGCTATCTACCTGAATAAATGTTGGAAGGCATTGACCTCAAGTGGTCAGAAATGACAATCAAATCATTTTTGACTGTTTCCGGTCAACACCTTCCAACATTCTTTCAGGGTAAATACCTACCCTTAAAGACTAAAATAATGTAATAACATTGCGGGCCACACAGTTCCCGGGAGAAGGATTCCATTATCTCCAAGTTAGTGACAAAATAATTGTTAGAGTCACACAATACAGAGCTGATTGTAGATAAGCTAGTAAAAATGACAAAAAAACAATGATTGCAATGATCATTTTTATCATTGCAATTATCATGTATACCAGGACTTCTCAACCAGTGGGGCACGCCTCCCTAAGGGGTCGTAAAGAAATCACAATGAGGGCCCAATGTGTTTAGACATTTTAAAGAAAATCCATTTGAAGCCATTTTAAATCAACTGAATAATTCTTTCGGTCGCAAGCAGATGCAAACATCACATAAATTTTATAATTCAATTATATTTATTTATTTTTAGGAGTGAACACCAAAGTTTTAATTTATTTGTTTATGCTTGTAATTGAGGTATAAATGTCTTAAAAATTATGTGTTTTTTATTGTAACAATGGAAAAAAATTAAAAGGGAAAAATATATTATTTATAATCTGGGAGTCTCAACGCAAAAAAGGTTGGGTATCCCTGATGTAGACATTGATGACACTAAACTACACAATTTTACAGCTTTTTAAACCTATCATAATTAATGATAAATAATCCGACTGATTTTTAGTTAAGGATGATTGACTTTGTGCTTGTGTTAATGCCGTATAAACAACTTCAACATAAATTGACGAAAGATTGCAAACAGACCACAATAACTACTCACTTTTTGAAAGAGTAATTTTGTTTTTTTTTCTTTTATATTAGTTTGTCATTAACGAAAATGGACAGCAATAAATATTTATAGTTTTTAAATTTAATAACTGAGCTTCAGTTAACATTGTTTTATAGATATTCATATAAAGTGTCTAAATGTGTGCAAAACACTTAAAATGCTCTTGTATTTATGTCTACTCGTATTTAACAGGTTTTATTTTTAAATTTGCATCTTTCAAGAAAACTGATTTTTTAGTTATTTATTCTTAATGTTCAAGGCTGAGAAAAAAATATTACTAATGTATAGTTACAAAGCAGTTTACTTTTTATTATTTCTCATAATTCATAAAATTCAAATTATGCAATTTAAATCAATAGCAAAATTTTAAAATGTTGAAGTAATTTTGTCGCCTCTTTATTTTTTATTTCATAAAAACGTATTCAAATGGTGTAGATTGGTAGAATATATTGGATGTTAAATCAGTTTTAATGCCTTATAATAATCATATTCAGTTTGTTTAACCATTTTAGTGCCATTGTTTTTTACTCATATATACTTAAAAATGCCAAAGAAATCTTTTGTTTTTGATGTCATTTACCCTTGTCTCGAAAAAAAACTGTATCTCTTCCAAAAATATCCAATTTTAATAATTTTTTCAGTGTTTTCTTAATAAAAACTTGTACAAAGATAATAAAATACAAAGAAAATTATGAAAATATATATTGTGAACAAAAATTATAACAAAAACTGAAATCAAGGTCACATCGTATTTTCGCAGTCCGATACATCCTCCGTATCAGCAAAATAATTGTTATCGTCACTATTATCACTATCACTCAAAATTTGCATTACGCCAAATTGTGAGCGCACCACAATGTCACTCCCACTATCACTTTCTTCACAACTTGAAAAACGATTATTTTCACTCGAGTTATTTTCGTATTCCGACATTATGGGTTAAACATTTTCTTTTCCTGGATCCTTTTTATATTGTAATTATTAATAATATTATAATTTGAACTTTACGTAACACTTAGAAAGATAAACAAAATTAGCAATGCATGCGAGCGACCTCCCCTACCGCACGCTAAACAGCAACTGATTTCGCGAGGGTCATCGCGCTCGTGGCAAATTTAGTTAGTACGTGCACGAGCGCGATGGCGCTCGTCGGCACTCAAACGGTTAAAATAAAAAATATTTATGGTACCAGGAAATACTGGTTCATTTGTTTGAAGTAGACACTATAATAGTTTCAAGTGAAAATAACATGGAAAATAAATACTCTTAATTAATTCCTAGAGTTATTGTGAGGCAAAGTGAAGGAATAAAACCAGTCAAATGAAGTTATATCTTTAAAATAACAGTTATATTTCATTTTAGTCACTTTCAATGTACTCTCCTTGAAATTAGTCCGAATGTAAAAAACTAAAATTAACGAGACAGTATCTTTTACTGCAGAGTATCATATATAGATATACATATATTATTATTACACATAAAAGTGTAAGAATCTGGATTTGAAACGGAAGACATGCAAGTCAGTTTTTTTTAAATATTTCTGATAAATCGAAAAATTCCAAATATCTTAACAATTATGTGTAATTATTTAAAGTCTAAGAAAGCAACGGCCACTCAAAAGGCAATGGACCACTTTGATGACTTCTATGGATCGGTGTTTGGAGCGAGATGGGAGTCAATGCGCAAAGCTCTGCTCAGGAAAAGAAAATATGTGGCCCTTGTGAATAATTTTGGGGATACTGATAAAACTATTGAATATTTAGAAAATAGAGGTATTGTTTATACTTTTTACATTACATTTCATTATATTATTAACTCTATTGGGTAGACTTAAGCCTAAGTATTCTCTAGCAAGTCTTAAGAAACATATACTAGTAATTAATTGAACGAAGTAATTATTTGAAATAAAGCAATGGAATTAATATACATTGATACTAAAATAAATTTATTTTAGGAGGCACACATACAGGCCAAACCTACATAAAAGTTGTGAAATTATAGATGTATTTGCGATAACTTTATTTTACGTTTTTGATTAAAATTAAATTGAGGCAAATAGTATTTATAACTTTAAATTAGAGATTTTACCATTTCATTTCAAGATTTTTGGATAGATACCGCCTGTGCCTACTTATATTGAAAATGTTCATAAACTTTATTCAGAATAATGTCAGTTAAAAAATAAGTTGAGTTGTGGAGAATACATGTTGAATGTGAAATTTAACAATGTCAGTTGTAAACATTTAACATAAATTTAAAAAATTAAAAAGTAATATTTCTTTCAAGGAAATGAAAAACCAAAGTTTGTAATATTTTCGCTTATATATTGTACATACAGATTGCTGGTTACTTTTTATAATTCTAATCTTATTACATTTTTGAAAATGGAACTTGGGAAAAGCAAAGTTGCATTATGTACTGTTGGCAAATGGAAAATCAATTTAATTTCTTTATTTAACATTTTTATGTCAATATGTCTAGATTAACAAACATGGAGTCATAGGCTTCCAATTTCTTTCTTTATAGTAGAATGATATTTTACTCATAAATTGAAAAGACATAAGCTATAACTGTCTTATTCCTAGATGATCTTAAAGATGATCTAAAACATTTCCATCTATAAAAATTTGATGATCTAAAACATTTCCATAATAATCACTGTTTTTACCAAATTATTTAATTTTGATTTTTCCTAAAATATTTACAGTATTTAACTTATCTTGTAATTTGGTTTATTATGTTTCAAATGGTAATAATTACACTCATACTTTAAAGACTTCACTGTCTAGTGTTCGTCTGTAATAGCCGCATACACTTCAGACAATTTGACATAGAGACAAACAATGAGCCAAAAAATTATTAACAGTAATATTTTTTGGCTCATTATTTGTCTAATTATAATATGAAGTTAGCAGGAAAATCATGGCGGGCAGATTTTCTTTGATCTTGAGGTCTTCCGTAATGTGGGTTATAATTAGATAAAAGCTTGAAATGTATCTTTAGTTGCCATTATAATTACTTCGATAATTGCTTGAGGATGAAGTTGTAAATCGATTACGTATTTATATTCATAAAATTGTGACTAAATGAAAATATAGTAATTTCCTAAGGTCCTAATTAAATCAAATGTACAAGTATGGGAATTTTTCTAATCCATTAAGAAGCTATGAAGTTATGTCTAATAGGACACCAGATGTGGATTAAATAGGATTGGTATGTTATAAATAACATAAATTTTTATGTAGCTCTTATTATATGCTATATAATAGCGTTTTGCCTAAAATTATTTAAGAGAAGGCAGTAAATTTGATTTTTTTCTCCAATCTATGTAGAAAATTTGAGTCAAACAGTTAATGTTTGCTGAAGCTTTGTATCAAATATTGATGTATCAACAGTCAATTAATTTGTAGACCATTCATTGAGTTTTGACTGTAAACTTTGACATTAACATATGCAAAATGTATAATTACAAATATTGTGTTAGTTTTAATGAAGTTCCTCATTAATCAATGAACACCGCTTCTACAAGGCTTATATACAACATGATTAATAATTTTAGATATCATGCAAATCGAACGAATTCCAATTTCAGGTGCACATAATATGAAAAAACTAATTGAAGTGCAAAAAAATTTTCAAGAAATATATGGAGCGAAATCACCTGAAAAGATTGAAGCAGTAAATAATGATGGCTTCATGAATGTTATCCAGAGCTATCAGAGTCAAGTGGAAAGTCGTGAAGTATCTGATATTTACCCCAGCACAATATCCAACGTGGAGCTCCCTCGAAATATACAAACTTCGAACAAAGACGACAAAATCATTGAAGAATCGGATGTTAAATTACTAAAAAATGCAGGTTCTGCGTAAGTAATATATTTCTTGTATAATTTATTAGGCCCTTTTTTATGGAGGGTTAGGTAATAGACATTTCTTTTAGGAAACAAATAAGTTCTTAAAACCGTTATTTTCATTCGAAGAGGCTAGTTAGAGAAATGTAAAACGTTTGTATCATTGATGTTGTGACAATCTGATCAGCAACAAAATACTGACTTATTCGCACAACCAAAAGTAACTTATGGCACAACAAAAAGTCATTTGGTGCTAGATCCGATGAGTAAGGAGGGTGGTCAAGCAGTTCAAACCATAATTCATAGATTTTCGCCATGGCGACCGTTGAGGTGTGAGATGGTGCATTATCTTTGTGAAATAAAACTTTTTTTCTGCAATTTCTGCCTGCTTCTTCTGCTTCTTAAGCAATGATACATATTATGCTCCTGTAAAGGTTTTTTCTTTTACAAGATAATCAAAGACTTACTTCGTGGCTATCTCAGAAAGTAATCGCTATCACTTTCCCAGTCAAAGGAACAGGCTTTGTCTTTTATAAGGCTGATTCCCCTTTGCAGTCCACTGTTTTGACTGTCTTTTTGTTTCTGGAGGAGTATAATAGTTTATTCAAGTTCCATCCACAGTAATTAATAGGTGCCAAAACTTCGATTTGTTGCAATTAAACTGTGCCAACAGAGTGTTGGAAATATTAATTCGAACACGTTTTTGGTCTGGATTGAGCAAGCAAGGCTCCCAAGACAGCAGTACAGCCAGCTTTCTCATATCGAAACCTTGATTCAATATATGACAAACACATTTTTTGGACACGTTCATAACCTCAGCTATCTCTCTAACTTAATTGTCGTCTACATGAGCGATATTATCGTCAGCGATTACAGTTTTTGGCTGTCTTGAACTTTCGTCACACAAGCTGGTGATACGGTCATTTTTAAAATTTCTCCGTGGTAAATGATGGTACAGAGTTCCAATACACAGTGTCCGACTCCTCTTTAATTTGCATAGGCGTATTCAATTCAAAAACAAATATTTAATGATGGCGTTATACTCAATTTTTTCCTTTTTCACAAAAATACTTTGACTCATTGTAACAATTGTCAAACAACAACTGCACGTTAACACAGTAGTATGTATGAGTGTGTCTTTACTTTATTTTTTAAGGTGTAAACATAATTTATGAATATATAACAGTAACGGATATCACAAACTAATCGTATGAATGGAAAATGTATTATTTATTTCAAATGTTATATTAAATTTGTATTATTGATCAAGAGCACCGAGTTTCATATATGTTAATTTATAAAAAAATATTAAAGGGTTAAAATATATGTTAATTTGAATCTGAAACTATGTCTAAACCAAATTATTTTGAAAATCTATCCAGTTATTTAAATGCAATTGAGTAACAAATATTTAACCATACTTTTCATGGCATTAGTATCCTTAACATACGAAGCTTCAAGTAACGGTCTATATATTACTCTGCTACATGAAATATATGCATGTCAACTTTGGTAGCGATTTGTTGCTTGGTTGCATAGTTATTGGATAATATTTTTACATTTATAAGATTAGGAAAATTATTTTTGTTATATACTAGCAGTGTCCTGTGGTTTCACCTGCTCAGTATTATCTTAAATATGCTGATCTGCATTCACTAAACACGTCCTCTCCGAGAAAAAGTCTAAATCACACGATCTCAAATGATGCAAGATAACCTTGCCTTCAAATTTGTTGTGCAAGATCCATTGTTGCATGCATTGTGTTGTCTTGGCGGAGCCACATGTCATTAAGATCCACATTTTCCAATTTAGGCTACAAAAAATTGGTTATCATCGACTTGGACCTCCCGGAGGTGACAGTTATGGCGGCGGGCCAGCTTAATTTTTTGAAGAAGTAATGTCCAGTGATTTTGCCGGACCAAGATCCACTCCAAACAGTGACTTTTTCTGGATGTATTTGCAACTGAAGGTCTCATGTGGGTTGTTATCTCTTCAAATGTGACAATTTTGCTTTTTAACATGGCCATTCATCCAAAAATAAGCCCCGTCATGAAGATGATTTTCAGTCTGAAATTGGGGTACACTTCCTACTGCACCAGAGCCTAGTCAACGAATGCTCGACGCTGCCTAATGCCATTTACCTTCAGTTCCTGGTCAATTAAATTTTGATGGGTGGTAGACCCAAGTCCCGATGCAAAATTCCTCAAGTTGAGGTCTGCGAAAGGTCCAGTTCTTGGGGGCAACAAGTAATTGACTGCCTTGGGTGATACACTCTTGTTCACTGCACCAATATTTTTCGCAGATCTCGCATTTCGATGACATACAGGTGTTGTTTAATTGTATACTGAACCAGTTCATGCCACTTTATTCACAAAAGGACAAATTGCCAACTCAACAAGATAATTGCGTGCACCATAAAAATCATAATGTACACGGAACGTAACTCAAACTGAGCACTCATTTCAATAGTAAAGTGTTAATGATTTGCACGTGGTGCTCAATATGTAAATATCCATGATTTGCCCAACATTAGTTACTATAACTTCTACAATAGACGTCTGTTACTTCACTAACATAACCACTGTTACTCAAAGATGACTTCTACAGATTAGAGCGACCAAAGAAAGCAAATAAAAAACTTTTCCGCTTTATCGCTGCTCTACCCCTTTGAATTGTATATAATAACGTGATCATATATAACATATAGTCTTCCTCAAAGTATGGCTTTCCAACACAGAAAGAATTTTTGAAAGCAGACCGGTGGTTCCAGCGATTAGTGCCAACAAAATTTTCTGCTTTATATATTTTTATAAATTTATATTGTAGACAAAAACTTATAACATCAAATATGCATATAATTGTGAAATGTAAAACAGCTCTACAAAGTTATGTTATCGTACAGATAAAACACAAGAAATACAAAAAAATCACCTAGCGCAGCATGGTTATCAAGTACATGTGAAATTATTATAACATTTCAGGACTGCTTCACAAGCGTCATTGGAATATTCTCTGGCAAATGCTGAAATAGACGAGAGTCGTGTTATAGAACCGTCGCTCGGTATGTCCGCGGAAGCATTGTGGCAGTTTATACCTGCCACTAAACTTAAAGGGCTCGATGAGTGGGTGCCAGAGTCGCAGCATTACAAATATTATGCGGGTAAGTTAAGAACAAATAGAATATTCGGATCAAAATTTTGATTTCTTAGTGGAACATTTTGTATATTCCTAATATATTTTTATATTCTGGAAGGATAAATAAAATAGGTGACTTAACTTGTAAATTTGTGTTCTTTGGAAGTATTGGAACTTTTGTAATACAATATCATAAATGAACAATTGATTTAATTACTTTTAAGGGAGTATATTTAACCGTTTTAGTGCCATGGTTTTTTACTAATATATACTTAAAATGCCAAAGAAATCTTTTGTTCTTGATGTCATTTAACCTTGTATCGAAAAAAAACTGTATCTCTTCCAAAAATTATCCAATTTTAATAATTTTTTCGGTGTTTTCTTCACAAAAACTTGTACAAGATTAATAAAATACAAAAAAAATTATGGTAATATATATTGTGAACAACAATATAACAAAAACTGAAATCAAGGTCACATCGTATTTTCGCAGTCCGGTACATCCTCCGTATCTGCAAAATAATTGTTATCGTCACTATTATCACTATAACTCAAAATTAGCATTACTCTAAATTGTGAGTGCACCACAATGTCACTCCCACTATCACTTTCTTCACAACTTGAAAAACAATCGTTTAGTTAGTACGCGCACGAGCGCGATGGCGCTCGTCGGCACTCAAACGGTTAAACTACTAATTCAAAAAGCGCTCAGCATAAAGAGTTTTATAAGTTAAATTAACATACTCATACTGGTCTGAACGAAATTTTGGTCTCTTCAATAATCCTTGTCTAGGGCTACCTCCTATGTTAAATTTAGAAAAATTAAAAAGCCTTGTTGAAATAAATCCTATGCATTGGTGTATCTGGCAATTACTTTCGTGCTCTGATATTACAATAAAAAAACAACTTCATTGGGGCAAAATCGGAAGTATTCCGTTTGAATACCATATGAGTTAATACTAATGAACAGAGATGGCAGATTTATTAGTTGCCTATCTATTATTTCGATATTAGCAAGTTGCAATAGTATTTTGCTCACTTGTTCTCTATATGAATAATGTTATTATTCTAAGAAACATATTGTCTGGAGTATAATTATATAATGTTATTATTCTAAAGAACAGGCTGATGTAAATTTATATAATTGTTTTATTTGTGAGCTTAAATAGACTTAGTCATGCACAATTGATGTCAAAATTGACAGTTAATTAATCATTGAGATTAACCTAAAACATGAAAATTTAAAAAGATACAGATAAAAAAGTCAGGGAAATATGTAAAGGTAAGGAAAATTCGTCCCCAGTGGGAAATAGCATGATGATTTGATGAGTGAGGCTGAGTATTAAGCACAAATAACGATTAATTAATCGAAAAAGTAGATTTAGACATGGTGTCCGGGAATAAATGTTGGACAAGGGAAGACGTTATTCCTAAAAATAGTAATAAAATAATAAAAATATTCATATTTATTTACCATCTTTTTCATACACATGATACTTGCGCACATTGTTCAGCGCTATTCAGAGGAATAACACGCAAACAGCTGCTAAGAAAACACCGCACTCCGGGCAATTATTTGCATTAATTAATAAATATAAGAAGCTGATACTTTTGCATTATAGGAATACCAAATTTTAATCACTTTTTTTTTATTCTTCATGACAACATAAACTTTTTGCATAAATCTCTGATTTTTTATCAAGAAAGTTGATTATGTTGACTCAAAGTTATAAATGAAATATGTAAAAAATACTTTAATATTTGACAGCAGCTGACAGTTGACATGACATTTACAGGTAAATTAATTGAATACAATGTTTATTTGCATATTTTCACTGTTATATAAATTTAATAAAAACTTTACATATAAACTGAAAACTAGTTATTTTAATCTAGTCGATAGAATAATCTTATCCATAAGTATATTTTTTTATTAAGCATTTATAATTAATTGAATGACATCGATTAAAACCAATGTAAAAAAATTTTAATATGGCAAGAATTTATAGTGTTGCTGTTACAAATAAATAACAATGGATTTGTTTTAAATATTATTTCTTATTGTCTGAATAATATCAGTAAAATTTATTGTAATAAGCGACCTATTACAATAAATTTATAAAAAAAACTTATTACAATAAATTTAAAAACCTAGATAATTGTAATAAGCAACTTTTCCCCCTTTATTGCGAGTTATGTCTCTTTAACATTCAGTACCAATTTTGAAACATTTTTCTTAGTCTCAGTTAAAAATTACATAGTATGTGAGTCTGTTCTTCTCATTTCAGATGTCAAAGACTTTCCATTGACAATAGAGCCAGATCTAGATATTAATTTTCCAGAGCACCTAAAAGTTTACACATTCGAAGATGAAAATATGTCCACATTTCCTGAACCAAAGAGGTCGCTTACAGGTGATTTGTAAGAAGTAACTCCTTCTTTATATTTGATAAATTAAAAAGTTTTAGAAAGTTATTTATAGTGACTTTGTGCACTTTTATTGTCATAAATAATTTACAACCACTTTTTTTTGAACGCTTTGCTATAATTAAGAAACTTTAAATCGCTAGTAATTATTAGCGGTATTCTATTATTAGGTTGGCAACTTATAAACCTCCACTTTCTTCTACCAATTTCTGGAATGTTATAAAAGCTACTAGAATATTTATTGTAGGGTATATAAAGAGTGTGGCATTTGAACTTCTGTTCAGTTTGCAATTGAGTAATTGGCGAGTAAAGAATAAATTAAAAATTTAAGTATTTTGAAGTGAACTTAGAGGACTCTTTCTTCATGAATGTCATTTATGGCGAAAAACCAGCGAAGCATCACGCAACAAACGATGGGTGAAGGTATGCCCTCTTACGATACAACCAAGCACTGATTCTAAAGATTCAAAGAAGGGAATTTTCACCTGTCTGATAAACTTCATCCAAAGAGACTTCCGACAATTGATATAGAAAAATTTAAAAGCCTAATTGACACAGATTCCAGATTAAGTTTGCGTTGTTTGGCAGACCTATTGTCATGCTCTTATACTGCAATGGAACAGCAACTTCATGCTTTGAGAAAGAAGTGGAAATGTTCCATTTGGCTACTATATGAGCTAACACCGTTTAAACTTTAGAGGAGAGCTAATGTGTTCTTGGAGCTACTGAGTTCCCATCGTACCAACAAGAAGCTAAAAGTATCTGGTTACAAGAGATGAAAAGTGGGTGGCTTATGTTAATTTTTAACATAAACGCCAGTGGCTAGAAACTGGAGAAAAAGGTGTACCTAGACCAAAATATAATATTGGACAAAAGATACTTTTTGAGAGTTATTTATTGAGAACTCTTTCAAGCTAACTGTACAATTACAGCTCAGGTTTATTGTGAACAATCGAGCAAAGGTTTCTAAAACTTCCTTCAAATCGGAGCAAAGTTTATTTTTTACGTGACAATGCTCGACACCACGTTCACCCACCATACTCTCCAGATTTCTCCCTATCTGATTACCATCTGTTTCGCTCTCTGTCTAATAATTTACGTGATAGAAAATTTAAAAATGAAAGTCGTGTCAAAATCAAACTTCACCGGTTTTTCAGTCAAAGGTCCAAAGATTTCTACAAAGATGGAACTGTAGCTCTGGCTACATGTTAGCAACAAGTATTAGATACTGACGGTGCTTATATAGTTAATGATTGATTTTATTGACTACATATAAAAAGTTTATGTAAGGAGATAATGGGTTTATTATGTGCCAACCTAATGTGTGGAAATAAACATTTTTGCAGGGCAGTTTTTATTTAAGAAAGGAAATTATATTTTCTTCATGGTAACAAATTTTATCTCTAATTTTTATAGAGTGTAATTAGCTTAATTTAACTTGATAGCTATGTTATGATGATTATTAAGAAAAGAACTAACTGATAATGGCCAAAAAAACAAAAAAAATCATTATTTTACTAGAAATGATATGTATTCAAGGTGTCTTTAATTATTATCCAATGGATGGTGCGAGTATTATGCCCGTTCTGGCCTTGGGTCTAGTGGGTGGAGACCGAATGTTGGACCTTTGCGCAGGGCCTGGTGGAAAGGCCTTGGTCGCCTTACAAACGATGCTCCCAGAAATTGTTATATGTAATGATGTATCAGTTGCTCGAGTGAACAGGTTTGTCTCTAAGTTACATTGTTTCATTCCTAAAGTTACATTCAATACATATTTAAACCTATATATGATTGTATAATTGCCTTTTACTATTAATTTCCTATATAATGATATATAGTCCACATTATTCTGAACTTTCAATGATCCTTCTAGGTAATTTAACAAATCTCCATGGAATAAAAGTACTTCCATTGACGTACCTAAAATAGTAGATCATGCATTTATTTCACTATTTTGACTGAAACAAACTTCAATGCAATTTTATAGAGTAATAATCAATATATTTTTTTGTTTTTCCATATAGAGATTAAGAAACGAAACATTTAAACATGTGAACACTTTTATTTATTGAGCTATTGTTACATTACTGTGCTTTTAGTATTTGTTCACGTCAATTTATTCGTTCTTGTGTATGTGGCTTTGTTTTTCAGTAGCACCTAACTAGTAGAGTGAAATCTGTGTAATAAGCACGTCAAGGTGCCTGCAGAAGTATATTGAAGCTCGTAGTTGTGCACTTCTATTAAAAGTTACGTGTAAAATGTATCCTCTCTAGTTCCAAAAATTTCACTATAATTAGTTTGCAACTTTCTTTTTGAAAAAAGAAGACTGGTGTTTTAATTATGAAATCATAACCACTTACATACTCTTCTTGACAACATATGACTTTCATATAATCAATAAAGCAAATAAAAGTAAAATTTCATAATATATCTCTAATTTTTTGAACTGTAAAATGGAATTATATTTACTGAAAATGCTACTAAAAGTGCTGTATAAAATTATACATTAGCATTTGATAATCTGACATTTGACATGGTACTTTTTCATAGGTATGTATGTTAGTATAAAATAAAAACTAGTTATTTTAGTTAAACAATTTGAATAATCTCTCCGTATATTTTTTATTTACCAATTATTTGACCGAATTTATGGACTAAGCTAAAATCAATAATTGATTACTAAATATAGTTTTGTTCATATCTTTAGTATAATAAAACATACAGTGTGGCCAGTAGGAAAAATTAAAAATGGTATTGTTTTAAACATTTATATTACTTATTTTCTCAATAGTTTTTAAAATAATTCTGAAACACAGATAATTATTAATTTTTCTTAAATTTTAGTGTGTTAAATCAATGATTAGGCAGATAGCTAGAAAATTCCATATTGAACAATATCATTTCCCTTTTTGTCTCTATTATCTTTATACTATTTATAAACAACTCTTTTATCTTTATACTATTTATAAAGAATCATTTAAAATGTATAAAAATGACAAATTTTTTGCTATTTCTTGCAGTCGTTCACAATACGATAGTTGACTCATTCTAAATTTTGTTATTTTTTGTACAATATTGTGAAATATAAGTTAATTAAAAACCAATCTTGAAGAAAAATTCAAAAATTTATTAAAAAATAAGCCAGTTGTAGGGTTCTAAATTTGAAGATACGGATAGAGTTGAGTATATCCCTGTCTCTTTTTCTCTCGTAGAATATAATGTGCAATATTAAAAATGACCTCACAACACAGTATTGCCGTCCTTACGTTAAATTTATACTTTTATAACTCGGTCAATTTTTAAGATTATTAAAAAAAAATTTCACTCTTCATCAGCTTGTACCTAGAAATTATGATTAATGAAATAAAACAAATTTAGTCAAATACCCAATTGGATGCAAAAAAAATAAACAATCTAGATTAAAAATGAATCTCTGCTTAACCAAAATACTTAATCAAAAATTGTATCACTTAATTTAAATATCAATATTTGTACAAGATACTGGATATTTGTTGTAAACAATTGTAATTCTAAGACAATTTCGACTTTTGGTTATTATTTATGAAACTAAAACAATGCATTTATCTGTTCAACATATGTAGGTTTAAGTATTGTCAATAGATTTAAATTTTTATGAAAGTGAGTTGATTAAGTTGACAGAATGCACAAGTCATCTTTGACTATCATTAAAGTGTGAATGATATGTGTTTTATTTGAATTAATTTTTTCTTGTTATCATTTTTAATCTGAGATTCCATTTTTATTAGCTTCCTGATAGTTGCAACTATTTAATTTTTCAGGATAATAAGGGTTTTTCGAGATTACCTTTACGATTTCCAATCAACAAATAAATGGGCGGACAAAACGATATTCAAGAGAGTCGATGGAAGAATTTTAATTGATGATCAGCCTTTTGATAAGGTAAATATGATTATGAAACCGGTAAATCTAAAAATTCTGCTTCATTTACCAAATAATTTCCCTCGATGCTGCAAAAATATATAAACTAAACTTGCAAAGTTACTTTTTATTTTAATAATACCTCTCATATTATTAGATTAAATATTTAACAAATACTTGAAGCCTATGCGAAAATTAATAGACTTATGGAAAAGAGGAGCATCTTATTTTAATTAGAAACTTTGAATTTATTTCAAACCTAGGGACTTACATTTTCAGCATAATGGCAACTCAAAGATTGGAGTCACCGCGTATCAATTGATAACCATATACTCTTTTATAAATATTATAATAAAGTATTTTTTATTAGATTTGATATTACCAAGATTGATTTGATATTACCAAGTGCATTTACCGTTGCTTTCAACTTATGTTTCAACAGTTATAAAAATCCAGTGTAAATACAAATAAAAAATGCTCTAGTCTAATAGATGCTGTCTTATTATCACCTCATAATGTCAAAATATAAATTTTATGTATAGGTAGAGCTGCATATAAAGGGAATAAAAATAATATTAACAAAAATAACCCACAACGAAATGAAACTACGCGACGTAGTACTATTTTTACTTTCTTTGAGTTCTTTACCATGACCTAGATTTCGTTGTATTACAACATCTTCAGGTGGGCTATTAGCAAAGGTTAACTCTTAGGAACATCCAACAGCATTTAGATGTTTCAAACACAATAGCGGTAGCCGGATTTGTGTGGGTTTTCCCACTGCTTATGTTACTGAGTTTATCGTAGAGGAGCGGTGTAGGTTTTATTATATTTCCGAAAGCTATGCGATATACAAGTGTTTTAGTGAGGGGATAATAAATTAAATTTATGTTATTCTATGAGGTTATACAATGCATACACCGGGTATGTAATAAAATTAAAAGGAAGTTATTCTCAGTAATACATTTATACAAAAGTAAGGGTATCTGAAAGTTAAAACACGGTTATACCACTAATTCTGCATATCTCCCATTTTATTTATTTATTTTTTTTTTAATTTGTGTACTACTAACAATAACAAAAATAATATTAAGTACATATACACATATAAACATTTAAAGGTACGTAGTATTTCTATTAAACTATTTACTAACAAATATTAAATTTTCATATTGTATATATATTGCCTGCTATATCCTCATATTTTTCACATACCCTGGTGCTTACCTAAACAATTATAAGATCTAGGATAATCGCTATAGTTTTCTTTGCATAGCATTTTATAAACCCTATTTTTTCAGAATTTTAGGTTGAATAGTTTCTGAAATAAGGCGGAGCGACATATTTTTTGGCATATTTTTCAGTATAAGTAAAGTAGTAGTAGCTTTAGGTAAAGTAATTAGTAGCTTTTCAGTGTTAGCCTATGAGATATGTGCGCGTTAAGATATTTTATAACCATGCTAAATTTCTACTTTTATTAATTAAAAATATTAATAATCTTTTCAAATATACAATGAGTTAGGCACACTTTGAATTAGCTCACTTAATAAATATAAGGTTTACCGTATATGAAGTAGTTTAGTATATAAAGTAGTTTAGTATATATAAAATTTCTTCAGAAATATGTTTTGTGTTTCGTAATAAATATAAAGTTTACTATACATTTATATACAGGCTTACTATACATAAGGTTTACTATATATAAAGTTTCTTCAGAAATATGTTTTGTATTTCCTTTATTGTATTATTTCATTAAAATCCTAACATTTCTATTATCAGGTTCTAGTAGATGTCCCATGCACAACGGACAGACATTCAGTGATGGAGGATGACAATAATATATTCCGGCCAAACCGCATTAAGGAACGTCTAAAGATTCCAGAAATGCAGTCGCAACTTCTTCAGTAAGTTATAATTGCACATAATATTATACAATTATTTTCAGACAAAATTTCATTATCTGGCATTATTCACCTTTGTTTCCTTGACAAACATACTTTCCTTGTATATCCTTCCCCATTTATTAATGGTCTTAATAGGAAGTCATTGTATTTGCTGTTGAAATAAATGTTCTGATCCACTTTTTATAATTATAAAACTTCACCACTAAAAGGATCTTCAAAAAGAAAATTCTGTTTTTTTGTATTTCTACATCAATATATAATTAACACATAAAGCACCCCTGGCCCATATATGGGGGTCAACCAATGCCACTCAAACGTAAATAGTAAGGTTAAAATTAAATACGCATATAGACAATTATCTATCATAGGAAAAAATAAAATGACAAATTGAATGATAATACAGTCGTTTGTAGCATACAGTTATTTTTCCTGCTATAATTTTTTGAAAATTGTGTGTGATTGTGTTTTGTTTTAAAAGTTTTGTGAATGCGATTATGGAATGAATGTAAGTGGGTATATCTATTATTTGTTGTGTAGTTATTATTGTTGTAATGCCTGTTTTGTATTTATTGGTATGGTTTTATAACAAAACAATGTTCTTTTTCTAAGGCTCACAAAGAATATGATGAGGATATGAAAATCGTACTTTTGTTTACAAAATATGTTAGTAATATTATTAAAATATAAATGTGGCAAAGATATAATAAAATAATAAAAATAAAAAATTTTGTTACAAAGACGTGAAAGCAATTTATTTATTGTGTAAAATTTTGTCACCATCCAGTGATAATGTTGAAAACATCGTTTTATACTAGTTTATAGCGATATACAAGGAGAGGTCCAAAAGTCCGCGGAACAGGAGAGTTGCAAGTTAAATATGATAATGAGACTATTTTTTTTCAATATAAGCTCACTTAAGCTCAATACATTTGTTAGATCTTGAAATTAATTATTCTAAACCATCAAAAAAAATACTTTTGGTCTTTGCTGTGAAAATGAGCTGAAATTGCCTCCTTCACCTCACTTATTTTCACCTAAATTTACTTCCTCGGAGCTCTTTTTTCAAGTTTGAGAACAAGTAAAAATCGCTGGGAACTAGGTTGGGACTATAGGGTGGATGAATCAGCAATTCAAAGCCGAGTTTGTGAAACGGCGCTTTGTCTTGCAAAAGCAACTCAACTCTAACCAGTTTTCCGCATCTCTTTTCCTTGATAGCTTCCTTCACCTTATCCAATATGGTAGCGTATTACTCTCCGGTGATAGTGGTACCTTTTTATTTACAGTCGATCAATAATATTCCTTCACAATCCTAAAAAACTGTTGCCATCAATTTTTTTGTGCCATTGCTTCAACTCTTGCTCGGACTCAAGCTCAAAGTGATAAACCCAAGTTTCATCTCCAGTCACAATTCTCTCCAAAATCAGCGTAGGTTCATCAACACACAGCTTCAAGAACTCCTTTCACGCCTCGACTCCTTATTCTCGGCACCCATCTTGCACTGATTTTTGTCATGACAAAACGATCATGTAGAATTTGCAAAATTATTGTATCTAATATACCAATTCATGCAAAAAGTTGTTTTTTCTTTAGGCAAGCATCTTCCAATACAAGTTTTTTGACTTTTTGAACAATATCAAATGTGGTGGCCGCAATCTGCCGCCTTGGTTGTGTGTCTTAAATTAAGTCCCGACCTTGTTTAAATAGACCATGCCACTTGTAAATCATAATTTTATCAGGGCAACGATCTCCGTAAATAACTCCCATCTCACTCATGATGGTTTGAGGAGTTTTTTATAACTAGGTGAAGAATGTAATCATTACAATTGTGAAAGCTTCGCAGGGTTAAAGAAAGATGGCAATGCAATATAAATCTTACAAATTTATTCCAAATAAAAAAAGGGAAAAAAATTGTTAATTTTAATGAACACTTGGGCGTTTGACAGTTAAGGAACTTGAATTCAAAATTAAAAATCACTAATTTTGTAAATTTCTATATTACAGTAATGCACTAAGATTAGTGAAAGTAGGTGGTACTGTCGTGTATTCAACATGTTCCCTCAGTCCTATTCAGAATGATGGTGTGGTTCATATGGCACTCAAATTTGCTTTCGAACAAGATAATATTCGGGCGACAATCAAGTGAGTATAGGATTCCACATAATATTTTTAAAAATTCAGATGAAAGTCATAAATAAAATTTATTCGATATTTCCTACAACGTTTTTAGTTCTCTAATTTGATATTCAATAGTATAAGACAAAAATAATTCAGAACATTTAAGTTACAACAAACAATTTTACTGTTCATAATCACCTTACTCTGTACTCAAGAACCCAAAGACTCCAGCTCGTTACAGTAATCTAATAACACCTGTATATTAAAGAACCAAAGCTGATTATTTTAAAAGATCACATACTTTGGTTAATTTTATTTGTGTTCATTTCCAGAGATTTAACAGAGGCAGTTAAACCATATAGGAGTATGTTCCGCCTGGGCAGTGGTAGTGCAGCTCCCAAATACGGCCAGCTCATCATGCCACATGTTAAAGCAAATTTTGGGCCTGCTTATTTTACGAAAATTGTTAGAACTAGCTAATGTATAATTATTTTTAAGAAATATATGGTAACCTTTTAAAAATTACTACTGTTTCTTCAGTTATCTGCTTCCACCATAAACCAATAAATTACGTTTCAAATAAAAAATTGATATGTAAGACTCGTATTTCCAGGAATATAAATGTTATGATTTTTAATTTGTACCATAACCGAACACGAAAAAAACAAAGTAAAAGATTTGCGAACTTGCATAAAAAAACAAACTTCCTTAAATGATAGTTTTTTCAAAATCTTTACAAATCATTTTTATCACGTTCATTAACCCTTTGCGCTCACATCTCAATTTAACCGTTTGAGTGTCGACGAGTGCCATCGCGTTCGTACGCGTACTAACTAAATTTGCCACGAACGCGATGGCTCAGTTTAGCGCGCGATAGGGTAGGTCGCTCACACGTATCACTAATTTTTTGTCTCTTTATGTGTTAAATACAGTTCAAATTATAATATTATTAGTAATTACAATATAAAAAGGATCGAGGAAAAGAAAATTTTTAAGCCGTATTGTCGGAATACGAAAATAATTCAAGTGAAAATGATCGTTTTTCAAGTTGTGAAGAAAGTGATAGTGGGAGTGACATGGTGATGCGCTCACAATTTGGCGTAATGCAAATTTTGAGTGATAGTGATAATAGTGACGATAACAATTATTTTGCTGATACGGAGGGTGTACCGGACTGCGAAAATACGATGTGACCTTGATTTCAGTTTTTGTTCACAATATATATTTCCATAATTTTCTTTGTAAACACCGAAAATATTATTAAAATTGGATAATTTTTGGAAGAGATACAGTTTTTTTTGAGACAAAGGTAAATGACATCAAAAACAAAAGATTTCTTTGGCATTTTTAAGTATATATGAGTAAAAAATCATAGCACTAAAATAGTTAAAGTTGCGATTCATGGAGACCCGCCCCCAGGTTTCCAGTCAAGTCATACTTCAACTTAAAAGTGAGAAGTGGAAATTATATCATTTGATTCTAGTACATTTCACAACAGAATTGATTCTTTTTGTTAATAAAATATGGTTGGTTGTGAAATATAGGTTGTGTAGTATATGTTTGAATATGGACACAAAATATTGCTTGTTTGGACTGATAGGAAGAGATCTTCTGTTTTTTTTAACAATAGCACTTTTTTGTTACATGCTTGCACTGAAGTACTGAGTCCGCATAAGGTTTTAAAATGTTTTTATTATATACATAAATATGTATAATTTCTCAAAAATACATAAGTTTTTTAACATCTAACATTTTGCTGCTTTATATTTAGATTTTATTAATACTTGTTGTTTAAACACAGAAAATGAGAACTATTGGACCCGAATTACAAACTTTCCACATAATGCCATTTTTAAGGTACACTTGGTTAAAAAAATAAAATAGAACTAAAAAATGTAAATTGTAAAAAAAATTTTAAAAATTGCTTTATGCTTTACTAAAAGTTCTTCTCCAACAATGCACCAAAGAAAAAATTTTAAGTCTCCCTCTACATGTTTGGGAGTCACCTTGAAATATAATTTTAAGCCATTTTAAACTATTCTTAGTTTTGGGCCAAGGCGCTGTATATTATTTTTGAATTTCGCGTCCCTGTTATATTTTACTTAGAAGTTAGAAACTTCTGAAAGATAAAAAGAGGGACGGACCTATGGACAGACAATATTCCCACAACAATTAGTTCCCGTTCAAACAAAAAAGCGTAAATGAGATGCAGCAGAGAAATAAACGAATGTAATTCAAAAGGTTTGTTATATTTATATATATACTATATAAAAATATTTCAAAAAAATATTTCAAAAATAATGTATTATACCTACAAAGAGAATGAATTACTAATTATGCCAAATTGTTTTATTGGCATAAAGTTCTGATTTCAAAAACCAAAGTTTAGTGCCATGGTTTTTTACACATATATACTTAAAAAAGGCCAAAGAAATCTTGTGTTTTTGATATCAGTTACCCTTGTCTCGAAAAAAAACTGTATCTCTTCCAAAAATTATCCAATTTTTTCGGTATTTTCTTAATAAAAACTTGTACAAGGATAACAAAATACAAAGAAAATTATGGAAATATATATTGTGAACAAAAATTATAACAAAAACTGAAATCAAGCTTCACATCGTCATTTTCGCAATCCGGTACATCCTCCGTATCGGCAAAATAATTGTTATAGTCACTATTATCACTATCACATAAAATTTGCATTATGCCAAATTGCGCACCACAATGTCATTTCCACTATCACTTTCTGCACAACTTGAAAAACGATCATTTCCACTCTAATTATTTTCGTATTTTGACATTATGAGTTAAAAAATTTTCATTTCCTGGATCCTTTTTATATTGTAATTACTAATAATGAAACTGAACTTCATGTAACACGTGGAAAGATAAAAAGTTAGAGATGCATGTGAGCGACCTCCCCTATCACACGCTAAACAGCTACTGATTTCGTGAGCGCCATCGCGCTCGTGGAAAGTTTAGTTAGTGCATGCACAAATACGATGGTGCTCGTCGGCACTCAAATGGTTAAGGCACAAATTAACAAATCAACTCCGAAATTTTTGTGATTTGTTCTTCATTTTATTAAACTTCGTGTTATAGCTCTTCATCAGCTTGTACCTTGAAATTATGATTAATGAATTTCTTAGTTATATATATAATATAAATTTTCTTCGACATTCATTTTTTAGTATTATTTACCGACAAACAGTGAAGTATTGCAGGTTAATATTCTACTTTATGAATACTATCTTTATGTTATACCATTTGAAGTACCCAAAATAACCATGATCCATGTAAATGCAATTGTTCTGATGCAGCTATAGCCTTTCTATTTATTTTGAGTAATTCTATTTATTTGAGCCTTTTAGAGTGAATAAAGTAATTTAAAACATTTCACTAACTTCCATTTAATAGCAACAAGGGAGACCAATAAATAATATGTTTATAACATTTTACATGATGAATATTTGTTAACGCTTTTAAAAATATGAAAAGACAGTAAAAGAAATAAGACAGCTAATGAAAAAGTAAAACAATTTATTTTAGTTCAATAATTTAATTTTAATTAAGCAAAACCTTTTTTATCTGGCTCCGATAAACTGAATAAAATTTATAACAGAAATACAACAAAAAATAACAATATATATCTATAATGATATGAATTAAACAATATCATGATGTAACAAGTTAATTGAAAATGTAAAAATATTCAATTATTCAATTAACTTATTACCTTCTTTCTTTACAATAGTTATGGTTAGATAATTAATATAACTTCATAGAAAACTATACAATAAAACTATAATATAGAAACTATATATATGAATAAGTGTCGGCCAAAGAAAGACGTTATTCCTTGACTTCAAAATAGTTGTTTTTAAAATAAAAATTAAAAGATGACTTTTTTCAGAAAATTTAAAATAATATTCATAATTATTTGTCATCTTTATCGTACACACGATACTTGTACAGGGAAATAATCCAGGAACAGCTGCGAAGACATCTACCTGCCCGAGTAAGCACTGCGCTCCAGCCAAGTATTGGGTGTGTTAAAAAAGTTATGTGTAATATTTTTGTTTTGCGCTCAACTAGAAAAAGGGCACGTTATATGTTTTATTTCAACGACAATTTATTCTTTTATAGCCAATGAACAGTGACTTCCTTTGTCCAACACTTATACCCAGACACCGCGTTTATATATATATATATATATATATGTATATATATATATATATATATATTTATCATGTTAGACATGGTTGTTTAATGCCTAATATAATATCTAAACTAAAGTATAAAGTGGAAAAGTTTGACCTCCGTCAACCGATGTCACTCGGTGAAAGATGACCAGATTAGAGGCCACGAATGGGATACAGCAATATAATTAAGATAATCACTTGATTTAACTAATATAAAACTTGTTATTTTTGAAATCGCTGAATCTTCTGAGCGAAGAACAGGGCAACTTATAAATCAGTTATTCACAGGGAAAAGATTAATTTGTAAAAATGTGTATTTTACACTTAACATAAGATATTATAATCATAAAAACTGAAAAAAACTATGGAAGGACTAGATATGTCATACCTACATCTCCTTAAGTGAAAAACATAGAAAAAATAACTGTAGAATATAGACAAAATCAGAAACAAAAATAAAAATTACAAAATACTATACGATTACATTAAAAATAGGATTTAGAGTAGTAGAAATTCAGATTTTTAGTCTATTTTTAGGTACACAGAAAATCTTTATGCACAAATATGTGTATATAGATTTTACGTATTTTGTACAATTTACCTTATATTTATATAATTTATCTGCCAAATTGAATGAGGAATTCAGCTCGGTAGGTTGAAAAAATAATTTAATATATTATTTTTATCTACTTAATCGAAATAACTTCCACTTCCATTAGAGTAGCAATAATTGAACATAAATATCAAATTGCACACTATCATTGTAGGTAGCTAGCTTCTCAACTATTGCTAAATAACTGGAACTTAAATCAATTGTGACCCATATGCCACACGGACTAATAAATAGCATGGCATGTATACTGGTAAATTCAATGTCTTTTATTACATAGATTCTTTATTACAGTACTGAAGTAATTTTGGGCGTAAGTGACGTTCGAATTTGGCTTTAAATTACACCAAACATAAAAATATTTGCATACATTTATTTATTGGATTACAGTAAAAATTTCAACACCAAGCTAGATTTATGTTAGCACCTAGCTCTATTCGAAAATAATCACTAAACATACAAAAATATTTGCATACATTTATTTATTGTATTACAGTAAAAACTTCAACACCAAGCTAGATTTATGTACGCACCTAGCTCTATTCAAAAATAATCATCAAACATAAAAAAATATTTGCATACATTTATTCATTGTATTACAGTAAAAACTTCAACACCAAGCTAGATTTATGTAAGCACCTAGCTCTATTCATAAATAATCACCAAACATATAAAAATATTGCATACATTTATTTATCGTATTACAGTGAAAACTTCATCTAAATTTGTGTAAGCAGTAATTCACATAAAAAATAATACAACTACTTCAAAAAGCATATTGGAGGAGAATTAAAGTAAACCACATTACATAACATTTCATTTGCATATAATATATTCAAATATTTTTATATACAAACTACTACGGTGTCGAAGAAATAAAGCTAAGCTTCCGCCTGGTACTAATTAACCTCAAAGTAAATTAGCGAATTAAGTAAAATATTTTTTATCCTATGGCACATAGAGAAGGTCAGGGAACATTTTACAAAGTTATTAATTTCCACTCTTTTCTTTGTTGCCCTTCTGCTGAAGAGGTTGTCCCTCAGCGGTATTGCCATCTCTATCCACGGATTGCTTGTTCCAAGGCTGCTCTTCTCCTGAGCCAAATATTGTGTACACCACGATTTCGATCATGAAAAAGGCTATAGTTGTGAAGAATATTATGCGCCACGATCTGATGCTTTGCTGAGAAATAAAATTGATTTTTAAAAAAGAAAGTGAATGAAATCATTATTGCGAATTTTGTATAATATCTGTGGTTAAAAGATTATTTATAAAAAAAATAAACAAGACGAGACAAATTTGAGATATTAATAGTTGAGAAAATAAACTCATTAAATGATTTTCAGGCAGGTCTATGTTTCAACCCTAAATAAGAAAAATTATATACATTTGTTCTCAAAAATAAAGTAATTTCTATAGATTCATATTTATAACTAAAAACATTTTAATTCTTAGTATCTCCAAAGATTAATAACAGTATTTAATTTGGTAATATTTGTCAAGCAATAATATGTAAATGATTAAAAGCTGATCAAAAATTCTGCATTATCATCACCATAATCCTGTATCTATCCTTTAGATATATAGAGCTTTCCCAGGATGTACCACCATATTCAGAAAAAAGAGCAAATTATGTAAGAACCAAAGATAAACGTATTTAAAACTAATGCGCAATGATATTCCATAAAAACTCAACAGGAAAGATAAGATAGTATAATATTAAAGGGATGGTCATTTTCATGTGACGCAAAAAGAAAATTGGCCAGTAATTACAATGTCAGTGTGGGTCAAAAAGTATATGGAATGGCGGAGATTGCAAGGGGTAGGGATTGTTTACTGACACAGTCGTTAATAAGCATTTCATTACGAGTTAATATACCAAGTTTCAGCTTAATTGTGTCATCAACAGTTGAGCTATCATCGATCAAGCAACCCATTCTGGAAGAAATCATCGACTATGGAGAAAATTAAATTTCGAGCTGTTATCAAGTCGATTCGAGTTTTGTCAAGTTGTCAGTATTCAAAACAAGGAAAAATGCCACAAGTCATATTGGATGTAATGTCATCGATTTATGGGGACTCGTCCTATAATAAAACAATGATTTACAAGTGGCATAATCTCTTCATACATGGCAAAGATTAGATTGAAGACGACTTGCACTCAGGATGATCGATCGAGTCCACTTACACTGAAATGGAAAAAAAGTTGAAAAACTTATGTTAGAAGATGGCTGATTAAACGCAGTTGGGCAAAATGGTAGTATCTTCTACAACCATTTTAAATATTCTTCATGCAAGATGGGTGCCGAAAATACTCACGCCACCACGAAAGCAACAATGTTTCGAGTGTTCACAGAACTTGTTAGACCTCTGTAGAGGGGATAAGGATGAAATTTTAAGCCGAATTGCTATGGGTAACGAAACTTGAGTTCTTCATTACGAACCTGAATCCAAGCAGGAGTCCATGCAATGGCATAAAAGGGTACCCACCCCCTAAGAAGTTCAAGGTGTCGCGAACGACGGGAAAAGTCATGGCGAAGGTTTTTTGGGACACAGAGGTGTCTTGCTCATTGATTTCAAAGATAAGGGTGTTCTATAATGGGAGATACAATGTTGATCTACTGGGGAGGGAAATTAATAAAAGGTGTTCTGCTTTTACATAACAATGGACCTGTACACAAGAGCCATGTTGCGATGGCTGCCCTTCACAACAGCGGCTTTCAATTATCGCAATACCCACCTTACAGCCCAGACTTGGCCCCTATAACTAATATATGTTCCAAAAATGAAAAAGCAGTCTGCTTTTTCAGCTTATTTTCAAGATAAAAACATTTTTTTGGGGGTATAAATAAATTAATCAACATGATCTGAGAAATGTATTAAGGCTAAGGGAGAATATATTGAAATGGAAAAATAGCAACACGTTTCTTTTTGACTTTCCTTCCACCTCATTCTGTAAAATTTTTTGACCTCTAAATGTTAGTAACAGTATACGTACGTCGTACTGCGTCAGGTGCCCCACAAATACGGGAACAATAATTCCAGATATTGTCGCAACAGTATTGGTAATTGCAACCAGTGTACCTGTGAAGTTATATCATTATTTTTTAATTTGAAATTCTTTTCCAGAGACAAGTTAATTTTTCTTATATTCTGCAAATTTAGGAATAAATTACTTTCTTTTTTTTTTATATATACATATCTATGAAATAATGAGAAAAAATAATAATTAAATATGAAATGAATATAAATGTAAAGTATTATAAAAATATTGATTATTTCTTAAATAAAATACGTTTTTTTCTATTTTTTCTTTCATAACAGTAAAATAACAAAAAAACAAACAAGTAGTCGTGTCACAATTGTACCTGTTTAAATATACAATAAAATGATTTTACCTTTAAAATGAAATATAAAGATAAGTGTGCCATAATGAATATTACACAACTATAGTTTAATTTTTCTTAATTATTTGAGTTACGATTAAAATTTTTGAAACTCACATATTATTAAGTTACGAGCACACACAGACACACAGCCAAGCGACCATACACTATTCAAAAATAAGACTTCACTTCGCTAGTCTAACTAATTATTTTTCAATATATGTACATTACTTACCAGCATAATTGGGAGCAATGTCAATATGATTGGAGAGGAAACCACAAAACATGCCTCCGATACAAGTGATTGCTATCGTCACGAGGACCACTGCCAACTCCCTATTACAGTTCACATAGCACAATGCCAACAAACAGACTGCAGGTATAACGGATGCTGAAATTTATATAATAAAAATAAAATTGTTGACTTCTCTGTGATGTTAATGACGTGTATATTTATTTATTTATTTATTTATCACGTTAATGTATCTAATTGATACATATGGCGGACTTATTGCTACAAGAGCAATCTCTTACAGCCGACCACAACACCAGTCCAGCCCCGTTCGACAAACGGCCGGGAATCGAACCCGGGTCGCCGCGGTGCGTCACATCGTCAAAGGCCATATGCCTTGTGATCAACCCAACACACCACGGCGACGACATTTACAATTTTTTAAATTTACAATGAAATGTTGTGTATATTCTACAATTTTTATTTTTAATGTGGTATTTGTTGCTGACATAGGCAATAATTTATTTATATTTGCGATGAAATTAGAAATTCTAATAAAGATGTGAAGAAGTTATATTAGAGAAAAGTGGGAAGGAAATATGAAATATCATTCAAATCTAGCTAATCTCTTAACAGGTAAATTTTTAAATACTAAAGAAAATATAATTATAAATAGTAAAATTCCAGGCATTATCATTTAAATTATTTATCATCAATATTTAATAATATATAGTTCCAAATATAAAATGGACTATTTACAAGGAGGTAACACAGTCGGTGGAATTTAGTTTGAGATGAACGGTAGTGATAGGGAGAATGAAGGTAACTGTTCGTGAAAATATAAACGCACACTGGCAAGCCAATAATGAGAAATAACTTTGAAAGGTTTTACCTAACAGCATATATATTTAAAAAAACTTTATATTTAAAAAAAATAATTAAAGAGTAGTGTAATAATTGAAGGTAAGCAAGTGCCCATTTGTCGAATTGATGCATGGGCTGGGTGGGTTCGAAACTGACTACAATTGTTTTTTTTAAAGTTAACTGGAAATGTAAAGCATCTGATAGACTGATGGAAAAAGCTCGTTGGGACGACCCTGACTTGCTCTAGACCATAGTGCCAAGAAGAAGAAGAATCATGATCAACAATAAATTAAATTTCTCAAGTCACGTACAAGATAACATCGCAAGAATACGAGATACTTGGGTTTATACTCAGATCGAGAAATGAATTCAATGATCCCCACACACTTACTCATCTCTACTCAGCTTTGGTCCGCCAGATACATGAAAAATGCTCAGTTATTTGGTAACCTCATAACCAATCTTCTTACCAATTGGGTGGAAAAATACAGAAAAAATTCTGTAAATACGTTATGTATCACTTGAACATTGAAGGATCAGATATGAATGTTGAGGAAGTTTATAATCAATATCGTATCGAGAGACTCTTAAGTTGGACACAAGTCGTGGATTTTACTTTTTTCTACAATTCCATCAAAGGACAGTGTAATTTCCCGGAAATATTAAAAAAAATGGGCCTTATCTGCTCTCAATCAGGTTCAAGATTTCGCAGGTTTTTAAACACGGTGAAATCTTCAAAAAGCTCTCTGTAACAAGGGCCGAGAAATAGAATAATAAATCTAGTCAATGAATATTGTTTTCATATTAATTTTTTTTGAGGTTTTTTATCAAGTGTTTTGTCAAATAAAAAATGTAATACTGTACTGATTCAGTGATATATTGTTTCTCATTTATAGTACAATTTACAAACACACATATATATATAAATATATATATATACATATATATATATATATATATATATATATATATATATATATATATATATATATATATATATATATATATATATAGCAGATTGTCGTAAATAAATAAATAATTATTTATTTATGTATACCGTTGTGTATTTTTATATAATGAAGTACATGTGGCTGAAACATTGTTTACTTTAATTATAAAAATTGACAACAATTATAATTGGAATACAAACATTACATTGTTTATCTTTTAGCAAACATTTACATTTTCAATTATGTTTTAATCTTATTGTTAGTTCTACCACTTTTGAAATACATATTATTTGACATGAAAAAGTTCCTAAACTAAATATCTATTTTGAACTTACCTTTATTTTGTTAAAACTCAAGAAACATCGAATATTTTTCTTTAACTTTTAATTTATTAAAATTCAAGAAACATCAACATATTGTATAATTCTTACCAAAGAAAGTGGCGATCTTCCGAGCCGTTGTAGTTGTAATTTTCCCACGCACTCTCAGTGCATCTAAAATGCGACTCAATACAATACTAAAGATCCACAAAGTAAAAAATGGCAGGGCTGTTAGGACTGTATTCTGAAATATATAGAAAATTTTAGTAACAGATTCGATACAAGTACTTCTTTCACATCTTAAATAAATTTAATTTATGCGGGTAAATGCTCAACAATGAACAAAATGCAATTTGTTCGTTTATTATATAATTTATTTATACAAATATAAATAAGTAAATGCTATTTGTTTGTTGTTGAGCATTTACCCGTATATAAATTTGCCTATACAACTGTATTAAAGTATAATCACCTCTTTCCTTAAATGTTCAATAACAGATTTCGAACATTAAAGTCATTGTGAACTAGACTTTTAAAGTTAGAAAAAGGGCCTTGTTTATAGAACCATTTGCATTTTTGGAAAATATAATACTATACTGTTTTGTTACTTTATCTATTTAAACAATAGTTACAAACTAATTGTCATAATGTTATGAGTAGTGTGTTAAGAGCTTAATCACACTAGACCTGACTTTGCTGCGATCACAAGATGAATTATATTTTTATTCATCAGATTTGTTCAACCACCATAAAATTTATTCCCATCTCGAATGAGTATGTTTAACAAGGGCTATATTCAAAAAAGTAATTTTTGGCACTATAACGTATAAATGATCCATAGATAAAACACATATTTACCTTTTTCATATTAAACTTAAGCACTTGTTTCATATAGAATGGCAGCTCGATAAGGACGGTGTACCAACCCCAATTAGATAATGTATGTGCCACTAAAATAGCTAAAAATGCTGGTGATGTGAAAACTGCCTTCCATGGCACTTCTTGTTTCTGGAAATAGAAATTGAATCTTATGTATAAGTTTATATGTTTATAGTTTATAAATTTGTAAGAATTTATATCATATATAGGATATATGATCGGGAATTCCATATCAGACCGTTGTGTGTCTTCAGTACTGTGTCTTCAGTATTGGTCTACTTTCCCAGATATATAATCATTTGAAACATATGGCAGAATTTAAAGTTTCTTTTTATCCATGTTTTCTTCTTTTCTGTTTGAGACTAACATTTCTAAATAGAAATTAAGATGGGCAGAAATGTATGGGATCTGTCCTGGATATGGAAGTGTAAGTTTCACAAATAATGGAGTGAAAATAATGTAGCACCTACTGTGAAATTTCATGTGACGACTAAATTGTATCAAGTATAGTGAATGTAACATGCAACTGTTTCTCACTCAAGTCGATATTACTCATGCATGAGTGAAAGAGACGAAATATTATTTGTGTATTTGATGCGCAAGAAATAATGTTAATTAACCAATCAAGGGATTCACACTTTGCATCGGTGAAGTAATATAGTATTATTGTTACTGTTGAACGGAAGACGTTTGAACTTTCATTCGATCACCTATGGATATTAGGATATTTTACGTCGATATTTTTAGGTGTTAGTGATTCATTATTTTTATATGCAGATCGTCGCATCGTTTTTTTTTCTTAATTTTAATTTCCCAAAATTTCGTAATTGTGTACATAGCATATAATAAATTGGTATATTGAGAAATATAGTGTATAATATATGTTTATACATTGGTAATTTTATGGTTTTGTTATTAACATAATGTACAAAAAACCCATAATTATGAAAAATTTCACGGGCTGTGAAATTTCTTAATATTTCATGGGTGAAAAAAAAGTAATTTAACAATTGTGAAAATTAAATAAAAATTCATGACCATATCTACTCTGTCCCCACCAATCAATAACGACCAGACTTATTTTATTGGAAAGCTCTTTTCAAGACTGTAATTTGTTACTATGGCGGTCAGTCTCAATCATTGTGAAAAAAGTTATTGCTGAATCAAAAACCAAAGTAATTGTATCTAAACTTCATTTATTACAGTAAAATATCATTATTACATATCTCTCTTCCACTTAAAATGTTCACAAATCACAAAGTAGCATTGATATTACACTTCTTAACCTCATTTGTTACATAAAAAAACATTGTCCACCACAGTAACAATTGTGATGCGTCACACTAAGATGTGTAATAACAATGTTTTTCTGTAATAAACAACTTTGATATATAATATCGTTAAGGAAAAAATATTATAGCTAAAATAAGTTTAAACTATAACTTTTTTCCCACAACGATTTGAGACTGACCGACATAGTAGCGAATCACAGTCATAAAAGAGCTTTCCAATGACATCTGTCTAGTTGTTACTGGTCATGAGGTCATTTTGATTCTCCTTCTTTCCCCTTTCCTCCTTTGACATTTCTGTCAAACTAGAGTTTTATCTGTGTTTTGTTTAATTTTTTAGACAGAGATTTCAAGAATTTCTTATCTATAATTGTTAATTTGTTACTTCATTTAAATATGTATAAATGACTATAAACAATTGATTCTAAAAGCAATCTAAACGTCTTTAAAATGACATGATTACAAATATGCAAAAAAATGTTAATACGAGTAAAAATACAAATACTCAATGAGAATGCTATATCTTAAAAAGTATAATATTAATGAAGTAAACAGAGTATGTTATAGTAAGAAAGCGCCTGGGTGGAATATGAAGTACAGATAAACAAATAGGCCTTCACAATTTAACCTATTGTGGGCACTTATTTTACTTGGCACAATGAGTATAATCATTATGAGTCCGACCAGGCTCCCTAATGTTATAATTGCCTCCAAAATCACATAGACCAAGGAGAAAGTTTGCCATCTGAGAGCAGCACCCAATGGGTTAAATAACTAACATTGAAAAATACTTCATGCAAGGTTCTTGTTTCTATTTGACATGATTAATAACTATAAAATCCTCACCAATTCTGTGGCAATATGTTACTTATTACAAAAATTGTTTCAACTTTCAAAAAATATATCAAGTTACCTTCTTGGAACCAGCACTATTGCCAAGGGAACTCACTATGAGTTCTCTTTCTGCTATGCTGATGAAAGGTTGCTTTTGGGGTGTATCTTGGATCAAAAATACCCATAAAACACACCAGATTATTGACAGGCCACCCATCACATAAAACACCGATTCCCAACCTTAAAGGAAGCAAAAAGAAATATATATTAATTTATATTTATTTCAAGATATCTCTTGAGTCACTTCATGAAATAATAAATAGGTATAAAAATTATTAAAATGATTACAAATATTTCAGTATTTATAACTGGAATGGAAAAATAAATTGAAATTAACTTAGAATAATGATTTAAAATAAAGCTAATTTTTGTTAATTAATTCACTATTTATAAAGGGCAAAACAAACCTAAACCAAAGGTTATACTCTCTACAGTAATAGAAAAAATATTAACTTGGGTTTATATGTACGACATACATGACTTCATACAATAAATTGTTATAAATGCTAATTGTTACATTTTACTAGGATAATAATTATACTAGGATTAATTATCAGTTTTTTTTTCAATCTGATTAGATTCTGTATTTTACGTTTAATAAGTGTCCAATAACTCATTGTTATCAATGATAAATAAATCTTAATAAATAATTTTTATACTAATATGTTCAAAACTAAATTAACTAATCTAAAATAAAACCCATCTCCAGATTTACAGTAAATTACCTCACATTTAAACCTCCCACCTAAATAAATTTATCAAAAAAAAAACTTTCGCAAAGGTACAACTTACCTAACCCACTAGTAAGACCACCAGCCATTAACATGGAGAGGACTGTTCCGAGAGAAGTGCCTGCATAGACGAGAGCGGACATCACACTCCTCTCTGAAGGAGGGGCCCACTTAGATAATAGCACGTGCATGGCGGGAAATGTTACACCCTGAGACCAAAATTACTTTATACAATAAGCGTGTTACAGAAAGATGGCTAATATTAGCAAAGTTGTTGAGTTTTGTTAGTAAAAATGTAATACAGATTTTGAAGAGATTATAAAACAAAAATTAACCGTTTGAGTGCCGACGAGCGCCATCGCGCTTGTGCGCATACTAACTAAATTTGCCACGAGTTGCGATGGCGCTCGCGAAATCAGTTGCTGTTTAGCGCGCGGTAGGGGAGGTCGCTCACACGCATCGCAATTTTTTATCTTTCTACGTGTTACGTAAAGTTCAAATTATAATATTATTAGTAATTACAATATAAAAAAGAAAGGAAAAGAAAATTTTTAACCCATAATGTCGGAATACGAAAATAATTCGAGTGAAAACAATAGTTTTTCAAATTGTAAAGAAAGTGATAGTGGGAGTGACATTGTGGTGCGCTCACAATTTGGATTAATAATAATATATATATATATATAAATAGTGACAAAACAATTATTTATTACGGTACGGAGGATGTACCGGACATGTAAAATGCAACAGACGGAGGATGTAAAATACAAAGAAAATTATGGATATATATTTCCATAATTTTCTTTGTATTTTATTATCCTTGCACAAGTTTTTATTAAGAGAACACAATTGGATAATTTTTGGAGGAGATACAGTTTTTTTTCGAGACAAGGGTAAATGACGTCAAAAACAAAAGATTTCTTTGGCATTTTTAAGTATATATGAGTAAAAAATCATGGCACTAAAACGGTTAATGTCAATTTCATTAATTAAACTATATAGTAATTAATTAGAAATTTTTTTATATAATGGCATAATTCAAGTAAAAATCTTTATAATAGTAATGACTTATTATAATTACAGAGTTTTAATACAACAGTTAATACTTTTTTAGTTCATTTTCAAGTGTTCAATTCTCTATGTATGCATATACTTATTGCAACAAAAATAAAACTGAATCACATCGACAATGACTATTATTCTTTGGATTATAAAATTACACATTCTATATGTACATTGTTGCCATTACATAAAAAAATTACTTGCCACGAAGCTAATACCAATACAGTTCTAATAAACTCTTCCAATACACTCTAACACAAGTCTTCGTAATATATCTACATACACTGTCAGCAGCGGTATGAGAACATATTTTTTCATTTTCTATAGTCATTTTACTCTAGACATAAACAGTCTCGATACAACAGCTAATAAATCTACCCAGTCATCATGTTTATCAGACCATAACACAACTGAATTCTGAACATGCAACAATTATTTCTAAGTACTTTCAAAGATATGACAGCAATACTCTACCAAAACCTTTTTTGTGTTTTCCATAAATATAAGAGAGGGCATGAGTCTTGAAGTGTTAAATGTAAGTTTAATAAAAGCCATGAAAAGAAGCACATAATAAATAACGAAATGTAATTTTAGTAAAAAGAAAAGTCGGAGTACATTAGACATAATGGTTCATACTAATTAAATTATTGTCCTTACATCTGCTTACAAATATAATCCCTGATAGCGTCTATAAATTGTTTTTATTAATACTTTTGTAATTAATGATTGATGTATTAGAATAATGGTGAAAATATAAAAATGATGCAAATATCTTAGAATGATGTTTATATCAGTTGTATATTACTTATAGATATATAGTTTCATTAATTATGCTCAAAAATCATATTCTCAATTCAAATGAAATGTTGAAACTCCATATTACAACATTTTTAGCCAACTTTTTTTCCTAATAAAACTTCAGTTAAGCTTGAGTTCCTTATATACCTACGTATAAATAAATTTCTGTTAAACTATATATATGTGTGTGTGTATATATATATATATATATATCTATCTATTTTTACCATATAATTATATTGGTTAGTATATATTTCACAAGTATAAAATTATCGTGAATTTCTCAGAAACTATCAAGTCTAAAGTCGACACTATTGATTTCTTTTAAACTTTAAGCTAACTTTTATAACAGTAATCCTATTTTTTAACTATAGCAGTTTTGAAAATAGGAAAGACATGATTTTTGTAAACAGTTCCAGCAATATCTACATAACTAACTAGTAGGCATGGGCATGGCATCACACATGACCCGTCACTTGGATTCAACAAATTTCTATCAGTGTCACCTTTGTTCATGTATGTATATTACATGTGATGAGGTAATATTCCACTCGTGACATAATACGGTGTAATCAAGCCAGCTGGCCAGGTCAAGTAAACAAAATAATTATAAATTAGTTTATTGTATTCACATTTTGAAACAACACTCTCCAGTGTTTTAGTAAATAACTGCATGTTATCTTTATTTATTTACATTCATTTAATTACGTTAATATGTTACGAATAGGCAAATATACATAGGTATTGTAAACAAGAATCTAAATAGGTGTTCTAGAGAATTGTTTAAAAAATAATTTTAAATTGTCGAAATTTATTACCTATCTATAACGAGGCCTAAATATAAATCTGCTTACATCAGATTTTTTTATTCTTACTATGTATACATTACAATAATATTACATTTCGCTCTAGTAGAAATTTTTAAATAATACAATAAGTGACATCTATTATGGTCAATGAAAAAAAAAGATGAAGTATGGGTCATAAAAAGAAGCCATATTAAATTCCCACTACCATAAAACTAAATAAATGTAAGTCTGAACCGTTTAGGTCTACCCATCTCCTTATATGCTACCAACAACCTCATGGTCTTACCCAAGTCATATTTCATTATATTGTTGGCAGCAAAATGGGCTTTAGCCGACCCTATTGCCATGCCCGCCAAGGATATGGCAAACATCTTGAAACGCTCATCAGGTGGTGCCCAGCGGGACAATAATGTAGTCATTGCTGGTAAATATACCCCCTTCAATACATCAAATGACATTAGCTTTGTGCCCAAAATTTATTTTAATTTTTAATTAGAAGACGAAATTTTGGCCATCAATTGGAAAGATATAGCATATAATACCCGAGCAGAAGTTTTATGATGATTTGTGGCTTTTAAACTAGACAATTGGAAACTATAAGTAAATATAAAAAAACAAAAGTGGACATCAATTAAAATAATTTGGAAAACAAAAAAAGCTATTTCAATTAATATATACAAGTGTGCCTAGAAATTGGATTAAAAGCTAATAAAAAGATTCACTTAAAATTGAAGTATTTGAAACATAATAATTGGTAATGAAAGTAAAATAAAATTCCAATATTATATTTGTATATACAGGTATCACAAAGCATGTGTCTATTAATTATGCGAGAGATTCTGTGCATCGGACTAGGCAGAAAATATTAAAGAGCTATGTGACAATTCTGAACTGTTTCTGAAAAAAATAAATGTCAAAAGTTGTGAATCTATTAAAAAAATTAAATTTTTTTACAGAAACACACTTCAAATATATCCAGTTTTTACACAGAATCCCTGTACGAGTAAGACACATTCTTTGTTACACCTTAACATATATATAACTTGACATATTATACGTGTATTGAGTTTTTAAAATTTCACTTTAAAATTCCATTCATTTTCAATTTTTATTAGTTTGACTTTGATGACAACATCTACAAAAGTCATAAAAAAAAATACAAGTCATAAAAAATTGCTTAAAACTTTTGTCATATCATCATCATCATATATATTAATACGCTAAGGTTAAGATGTTACTCTCCCTTTTTAGAAAAAACCTCACAACTAATCCACATAAATTATATATCATTTTATAGATAATTGCTTGCTCTACCGGCATCCACAACTAAAAAATTTATTATTGCTATTGTTTTTGCAAATTAATTAATTATTAAAATTATATACACAAAACAGCAATGCTGCCATCTAACGGCTCAACGTCAATATGATTGACGGTCGGTAAAATTTTTGTTTAATTTCAAATCCACTCACATATAAATAAAGTGGCGCTTTAGCTCAATGCTTTTGATACTTGCGCCTCTATATGTCAATTTTAGTAAAATATTTGTTTGATCTGTCATCTGAGCTTCATAATGGAATAAATAATGCGAAGACTTCGCACGGGTCACGCTAGTAATTTAAATTATGTACAGTACTTTTATTTATAAGTACCTATACAAAATTTTCTCAGACCTAGACTTATAGCTATAAAAGCTGTCTGATACAACTAACCACTATATCACAGGTATCAATATGGATGGCAAATAATTGTTAAGCGCAATTTAATGACAAACAAATAAAAAAATTAATTATCAGAATAGAAAAAGTAAAATGTACAAATATTAAACTGCAACCACTTACTCCGCCAATCCCTTCACCTATCCTCATGAGTATCACAGCGACGGGATGCCATACAGCCATCACAGGTGTGAGCAAGGTACACACAACATTGATAAATACACTGAAGAACATTACCCACTTTGCAGACAATGCTTCAGCTATTCGAGCAGCTATAAGTTAAGGAAATGACAAAGTAGTCAATAAAAATGATTTTTAAATCATATGCGTCAAAGTAATATAATTCTAATTTATGTGTACACAGAATCACAAATCTAATTTTACTGAATAATAAACAAAAACATAATAAGTTTCTAGCCCATGGCAGTTCGGTCTTGTCTTTATTAACCCAATATTATATGCCATTTATATTACTTGCAACTATGAGCATAAGTTAAGTATTTTCAATTGTCTAGTGTAATTCAAAATTTATGAAAAAATAGGCAATAGAAATGCACTACTTTTTTGTACAAAATTAATTTCTATAAACTTGTAAGTAAGATGTACATACAGTTAATGATAAAACATTCAAATTAAAATTTTCCCTTTTTTGATGAAAAAAGTAATGTAAGAAAAAGTTAAACCTTTTTTTACATACATGAAATTGTATTAAAACTAATCTTGTACTTCTGAGCAACTATACATTACCTTCGAAATATCATCACTACATACTTTCTTTCTGTTAAATTAGCATAGAATCACCGCAGTGGACAATCTAAATTTTGTATTGTTTTCCTGTTTACATGTGGTATTGAAACCAATATATGAATTATTATGTTCCAAAAATCTCAAAGTTTCGAAAAAGGTTTAATTATCATTCAGATCTATTCATAGGCAGAAACAATCGATCAATACTTCTATTCCCTTTTGGTCAGCACTTTTTGTGGTTGTTGTAAAGTGATTATATAAGATGGCATCACAAGTTTTTTGAGATGTGTTCGTAATATAAATAATCCCTGGAAAATAAATCTCTATATAATAGTTCAACCACATCATCGGGAATGTTTATCTCTTTCGTATAGATAGTAGCACAGTAGGTATACAAATAGTTTTTGATTCTCTTAAAAATTTACTGCCTTATAGTGATATGTACATGCGGTGATCTGTGAATTGCTGTATAATATTTACTACATCAGGTAATTTTATATCATTCCCTTCATCACATCACAGACCCTACCACACATACCTCTCTCCACCATAATCTTCTACCATCGCCTGTCTATGTGATATTGACATTGCACAACTGCCCGCAGTGATATGCGGCTGGGTGCTTTTTTAATGAATATATAAAATGCACTTATATTAAATATTAGGATTTTATTATAACTTCACAATGAATATAAAATCATTGTTAGGTGGATATGATAATTTTGTTAAGTATGCACCGATGTATGTTTTCATGATGTCATACATTTCCTGAGTGATAAATCATTTGAAATACAGTGCACTCAAATAATTATTGTTCATTCAACAAACCATTAGTCGTCAATATATTGTATTATGCTGTTTAGGAATTTTATGCAGCTTTTTGTGTGTGTGTGTGTATATCGTATATAGCATATATATACATATATTTATGTGTATATATATATATATATATATATATATATATTCACACATTTAATCTCAAATCATTAGTAAGTAGGAAGTAAAGTTATTTATCATTAAATATTTAACGCTCATACTTTTTCATATCGTGCTTGTCCGTTTATTTCTCCATAGTCATAAAAAGTATTTATTAAAGATAATTTTTAAAGACCAACTTTAAGAATTACTTTAAGAATTGTTAATCATTTAAATGTAAGTATTATTATTTAAAAAGTATTGACAAATATATTGTAAACATACCTGGCAATTGAGATACTAAGTAACCCCAGAAATAGCAGCTCAATATTATGCCCTGCATAGGTTCCGACCAAATGAAAGGTCCATCCTAGGTTTAAAAGAAATATGATTTAAATATAAGATATAATTGATATACTTGTTTTCCTTTGACGGTTGCTTCAAAATAGGTTAGTTTGGATATAAAATACATAGAAAGGAAATGTTTCACATTTTCTTTTACGATATCTATAAAAGTTAATTGTTTAGTAACTTGTATATATTTCCAAAAAGCAATATGTCTATGTTCAATTTCAAACAAAAAAGAGATTAAAATTATAAACGACAAAAAGAGGAAAGAAAAACAATCAAAGTCAAGATTTTTGAATTCTATATATATATATATATATATATATATATATATATATGTTATATATAAATTCTAAAGCACTAATAGAGTATAAAAAAAGGTGAACAAAATTTTTTGCATGTATATGTGCATCCATTATAGCGTATAAACTGTTGGACTGATTTGGTTGAATTCTTTATTTGGAACTTTTGTAAATATCTCTCGAGATTTTTCTCTCTTTTTACTTTTAAATTCAAAAGAAAATTGTAAAAATTCATGTAGTGTTGGGGTTCATGTAGTGTTTATCACTCTATTGTAATAAACACTACATGAACCCAACAAGACAAATATTTTATGAATTCAACAATAACACCTAGCACTAAAATTTTATTGTGGCCTTATGAAAAGTGTATAAACTGTAGCACTTTATTTTCATATTTATACATGCAGCATTGGAAACTAATGTCAATGCAGTTTACTGCATTTTATAGAAAATATTGTTAAAAGGTTAGTCAAATTATATGTATACTGTGCAAAAACGTACACAATTTGCAATAAAATTATCAATTTCTCCTATTTTTTTCAATGATGGAAAAAAATTATATTAAATATAAAATCTATTTCTACTTTTGAAGGTTGTATATTATTTAAATTTATATTTTTCTATCTATTACCTTCAAACTGAAAAGATTGTAAAATTATTTAATACTCTGTACTTTATCTATGATTTTACCTGTGTGCCACAGTAATGTAATTTAGGGTAATATGGCCAGTTCAATAAGATGGTCCATCAAAAGTATTACAATTTTCTTTCATTAGAATTCTCTAGACAAAAACACTACTGCTACCAAAAAAAGGTACAATTGGATAAGATGGCTAATTTCTTTTTAATATAATCTAGCTATATGTATTCAAGCGTGCTTTGCGTATTATTACATAAAACTAATATGATTTTACTTCACAATTTGAGAGGATGGCCATTCATCATGCTTTCCTCACAGTTAGTATTATTAAAGAAAAATTCAAAGCAAAACAAAAAATCCAAAAAATACTAAATTTTGGCTCCTTAATTCATATGTATCTAGCGCCAGAACAGATAGAAATTATGCTACAGCAGTTATACTGCAAATTTAACAATCTATAACGTCTGTATAAATTGGTTCAAGATAATTTCAAATTCTGATGAATTGACACAAGATTGTTGTTATAAATTTATTTCTCTTAGTAATATTAAATGTATGATTTTATATATTTCAAATGGCATTTTAATTAATGAACTCATATTGCATCTATACATCTTATTCTTAATCTTTTTTATAATTGCCCCTAATGACAATTAAATTACACTATTTTCGTTTGCAGTAATTCAATTTACAAATAAAAACAAATAATGAATTTGAATCAGACTCGTTGTGTATCATACACTGAGAATTGTTCTCTATAGTTAAATTTTCCAATTGATTTAAAATTTATTTATCTTAATTAATATACCTTAATTTTTTACTGCTTAAAAATGTCAACAGTCAAGTACAATAAAGCTTAATCGCTCCACTTATTAATGTAACATTTGTACATACAATGGATTTATTACTGCAAGAACAATTCTTGCACGACCAAGGAACACAAGCAATTGATTACGATTTACTGTAAAATATTATATTATTTTAATTTTAATTACAATGTATACATTTTTACAAGTCACAAACAAACCTCAACAATAGACTCATCCGATGAAGCCATGCACTCTTCGACTTGGTCTGACGAAATCTGGTCAGCCACCTGTACTTTCGTACTCCCAATGGCTGTATGGTTTAGCATACCCACCATGGCTACGGAGAGGTTTACTTTCAGCCCATATACAATGCCCATACCTACAGACCCGAGAACAGCAAGCATGTATCGTGTCGGGATGATACCTGTGGAGTAGTATGTGTTATTGTTTACAAGCGGCATTGTTATTGGTCTTAGCCTAGGTAAGAATTTTATAGCTAGAGAATAACTATATTCAAAGATGTACATGTTGAGGATTTCGTGAAAATCAAAAAGCTTTTAGCTATAGTATTCGTTTATCTTATTACAAAAGGAGAATATTGTAAGTTCTGAGTTAATATAAAACTGGATTCTTTATATAAATGTGTATTACACAAGATCTCTGAAGCTAGGAATTAAACATTTTAAAAATATATAAAAATACAACTTGAATTTAATAATTTCATTATACTGCATAATTTTTTTACAAATGAATTAAAAAAATTTCCTTCCAAACGTGAGTACAAATAACATTCCCTTTCTGACTAAAAATGTTATAGTTTCTTTTATATTTTCACATCCCTTTGTATCTCACAATATTTTAATGTTTTTGGAAAATTTACATTACTCTTTGGTTTGTCCGTTTTTTCATAAAATCTCTTCAAATGATTCAATAAAAATGGCTGGAATTTTGGAATTTAAATTTGTAGAATTATAAAATTTTAATCACTTACATTTTATGTCAATATAAGCATTTTGTACAAACCTCAGATCTTTTTTGAACCGGAAAAGTGGTTATTTTGGTGCATACTTATAAGATAAATAAGTGAAATTAAATACTGTAGTGTTAATATGTATGTACATGTTAGTATGTACAGCTCGAATAAAACATGGCTACATGTGATACTAATATAAAGGTACCATATTACCTTTCAGAAAAATAGAGGTCATAAACTAAAAACCCCGGACATTTCGTTATACTTAAATTAATACTTCAATTAATAACGACATTCTTAAATTAATAAGTAACTAATGCAAAACAAAAATATTGATTACATAATGATAAAACATATGATTATATACAAAACAACTATAACATTTCATCATTTACTTAAATAATAAAAAAAATTCAATGACAATCGATGTCTTTCATTTCAACTCTGAAACTTAAATTAGCAAGTAAGATTAATAGTAATCAATTTTAAAAATGAAATCATAAATTTTGGTTGGATACATATTTTAGTACATTGGTTGGATACATATTTTATTGCAATGTTGTGACAAGATAATGTTATAATAGTGGTTTTATTATGACTAGATAAGGTTTTAATATTGGTTTTAAATCTCCTAAGGAGTTTAAAATTCCTGGCAAGTCAATATAAAGTCACTTTATTTATTTATTTGTCTACTTTAATGTATTAAATTGATACACATGGCAGACTTTTGTTACGAGACCAATCTCTTACAGCCAACAAGAACACCAGTCCAGCCCGGCTTGGCAAGCGGCCAGGAATCGATCCCGGACTCCATGGCACACTGCGTTTCCAAGAGGCCCATGCCTTTTGATCAACTCAATACAATACATATAATTTAAGATTTAAGATACAGTTATATATAATTTATATAACTGTATTATATAACTGTATTATATATTAATATAACTGTAATTATTATAATATAATTTTGTATATATTAATATAACTCTAATAATTGATCTACATATGTAGTTTATGGGTATAGTATCTATAAGTAGCGAGTTTTAATAAGAAAAATATTAATTCCACTTGTACAAATAGTTGTCTATATAACATTGAAAATTTAAAGTGGCTATGAAATGTTCTAACATTATAGTTATCAATTTTTGTTCACCTGCAGATTTTTTGAAAATAATTTCCCGCTTGTCAGATTGAACGGTGGTAAAAATAATCCTCCAAACAGTGTAAGATGTATAATTGCAATCTGAGATCCGTTACGGCTAATGAAGTACATCAATGGTCATCTGACAATAATAGTGAGATAGGTTCTTGCAAATTCTTATTAGAGAAAGATGAAATATTGAAGCAGTTACTTTGTGTAAGCACAAAATAATAAAAAGTTGAATTATAGTTGTAGTAACCAAAATTTGACTGTAGAAATGCAGTCTCGGAATATATCATCTGCCATAACAAATACATAGGGATAAAGTTTCGACCTCGCTTCCTTTGTTGTGAAAGCATACAGACCGGGCCAAAAAATTTCGCATTTTTTAATTATCTTTTAACCACAAAATGCACTAACTCCACCACCATTAGATTAGGTCAAAGATGTTGGAATACACGCGCAGCCCGCTCTCTACTAGATATGCCATGTCTGTTCAAACATTGTGTCACGGAATTGTGAAAATGCACACTTCAAGCGAGAAAGTGTGAGTGTACATACACTGGATTTTACACACACGACCGTGCATCAGGTCTTTGTGTGAGTAGTTTAAAAGCGGGTGAACTGTTTATATTGCTTAGAATGCGTGCACCCAAATGACACGCAGAGTTTCGTACATATGGCATATCTAGTGATAGCGGGCTGCACATATCTTCCGTGTTTGGATTAGGTATATAGTTACATATTTTATCTCTTAGGTAATAGTTCTAAGTTTTGGATAATCAAATAGAGTTAAAAAATACTGTATATTCTAGGTTTTATTTGCCTAATGAACATGCCAAAAAAGTTACTGTTATTGCAACTGATATTTTTAAAAATAATAGAAATGTTGCCTAAGGAAAATCTTATAAATGTTAAACATAAATTTATAGCAATGTGTAGTACTAGTACAGTTTTGTTTTATCTGTTTGTAAGATATTTTCGTATATTTTAAAGATTTGCAGTTTAACATTAGTGAGTAATTAATTATTTAAAAAATTAAATTATTAAGTAAAAATTGTTTAATTTAACTGTAACCACGCCTAAACAACTTTACAAACATGTCTAAATTTAGCTTTTCATAAAATAGAATAAAAAAACTTGTATAATCTAAAAATTTCAAACAAAACTTAATATCTTATTAGAAAATTACATTTTTTCATAAATTCTACAAACTTACAGTGTTACAAAAATAAGTTAGAGTGATTCATTACCTCTAAACGGATATTTAAATTACAACCATCGATCAGTCTTTAACAATTGTTTCGAAATAATTGTATTACAAATTTAAATTAATCTTAAATTTCAGTAAAGCGTCAACAAGAATGAGTATTCTGTTTTTATAACTTCTCATAAATCACATATAATTAACTCATTCAAACTCTCGAAGTACTCATAAAATACTATATTCTTAAAAATATTATTTGTGAACTGAGGAATATCAGGGTACAACTGGGTTAATTATATGTGATTAGGTAAGATAATGAAAATATCATTGTACTTTGCACGATTCAAGAATAAAATTTTCCTTTTTTATATTTTTTTTGAAAACCAAAAATTATGGTAATTGGTAATTTGTCATAGAATTAGTGATAGAATTAGTCTCGTATAATGATTTCTTTTAATTGTTTTAGATGATTGTACTAAGTTTCAATGGTTGGCGAAGATTTTGAGTAAAATAGTATTTCTGGCTCAATAGCAATATTTTTTGGATGCCTTGGCATGACTTCGAATTCATCCTCAAAAGCAAAAAGTTTGTATTCTGTGGAGTATCAGACTTGCATTGCAGAAGTCCAATATCAAATACACATTTTAGCCCAGCTCCACGACAATGCCTGGAGAAAAATTTGATATACTAGTATATTTGATAAGACTATATCAAATATAATAGTATATTTGATAACACTATAAACAATAGATCAGGTATTGTGTATAGTCTTTAGGAAATATATTATCTACCATAACAACATCCTATGGATAAAGTTTCGACCTTGCTTCTTTTGTTATTAACATTAATTGGCCAAAAATATTTCTTAATATTTTAATATTCTTTCAATAACACAATCTACATCTGTCTGCATATCCCTTTCTTAGAAATTTGTGTGATAACTACATTTTTCTTTATAGCTAGAATATAAATTTAGACATTTTTATTCTGTGCACTACATCTCTCTGTAACACTAGTATATTTTTTAAATAGTTTTTAATAATATAAATCAATTAGAATATTTTTTAAATAGTCAATAAAAAAAAATTATAAGTATTAACCTTTAAATCTCTCACACATTCATTAAATCAGTAGCAGAATACTTTCATATAATTCTTGAGACTATAAACTGTAAAATAATATACTGCTTTAACTTTGTTGGGTGGAAAAATTTTATGGTAAGCATGGGACCTTTCAAAGGTACCCTTTTTTGTATGAGTTTGGGTCATTATTCGTCACTAAAGAGGCCCTGAAACAACCCAGGTAGTGATGGTAGTAGTTTAAATACTTTTAAAATAGCTCTAGTTCTGTGTAAATCTTTGAGAATTAATCTACCAACAACTCAAACAACTAGATGGCGCTGTTGCCATCATACTCTATGACAAATGTTAAGACTTGCATCTATTAGTATATACAGTATTGCGTGAAATATATACATGAAAGCTATTTAATAAAATATATTGATAATTGACGTGAAAGGTAAATCTCATTTATAAGAAGATTTTTATTGTGTTTTTTACTGTTGTATGTTTCTAAAAAAATTAAAAACAATTACCTACTTTTAATGGGCAAATTGAGTAATCTTTCCATGTTTCACTTTCATTACGCTTTGTTAATTATAAATTGTTATTTATTTTTTTCATGATCCAATATAATATTTATACGTTGTTTTCTTTGTTTTACATCAGTTGTAAACTTACATATAGAAAATTAAAAAATTATAAAACAATAAACAAATGTCAAACAATTCTGTAAAAGTATCAATTTTCAAATACCCTTTTTGGAGTAGATATCTCTTAACACCCCGTTTAAAATGTTTTTTCTGACAATTTCAATACATCTTATATTTTATTATAGAAGTATATAGTTTCCTCTATAAAGGAACGGTTAGATGATAGATGAATATAAGAATATAATCTGACTGTTTTATTAGAAGTATTCTTAATATTCGCGATTGTTACAGATTAAATGTAATAAAGTTATGAAGCTTATAAACAAAAAATATTCTCCGAAACATTGTGGGGTAAAAACAAATCTAATATAAAAAAAACTGCAGTCTGATGTGCAGGCAGCCTATGTAAATCGTACATACGTATTGGTTATTTGCATGAAACGAAGAACACACCGTTATATTTAATTACTTTTAAGAGTGATCGACATCATAAACAATACAATTGAGCAAAAACCAACTGCAATCTGATGTGCAGGCACACCGAGAACACACCGTTACATTTAATTACTTTTCAGAGTGACCAGCATAATAAACAAAACAATTGAACGAAAAACAACTGCAGTCTGATGTGCAGGCAGCCTTATGTAATTCATACATACGTATTTGTTATTTGCATGAAACAAAGAACACACCGTTATATTTAATTACTTTTAAGAGTGATCGGCATCATAAACAATACAATTGAGCAAAAACCAACTGCAGTCTGATGTGCAGGCAGCCTTATGTAAATCATACATACGTATTTGTTATTTGCATGAAACAAAGAACATGCGGTTATATTTAATTACTTTTAAGAGTGATCGGCATCATAAACAAAACAATTGAGGAAAATCCAACTGCAGTCTGATGTGCAAGCAGCCTTATGTAAATCATGATTTCGTATTTGTTATTTGTGTGAAACAAAGAACACACCGTTATATTTAATTACTTTTAAGAGTGACCAGCATCGTAAAGAAAACAATTGTACAAAAAGACAACTGCAGTCTGATATACAGGCAGCCTTATGTAAATCATAAATACGTATTTGTTATTTGCATGAAACAAAGAATACACCTTTATATTTAATTACTTTTTAAGACTGACCAGCATCATAAACAAAACAATTACGCAAACAATAACTGTAGTCTGATGTACAGGCAGCCTAATGTAAATCATACATAAGTATATGTTACTCGCGTGAAGCAAAGAATAAACCGTTATATGCAAATTACTTTTAACATTAGTGACCAGCATTATAAACAAAACAATTGATTTTTATGCAGACACTTTCACTTGAGAGAATATTATAATGGATAATAACACAGACGTGAAGTATAAAGCAACATAACCTAGCTCTTTATACCCTTTTTGGCCACTAAATTTTGTGCTTTTAAAAATATGAACATAGAATGGTTTTGGAAAAGTTTTACGACCTCCCTTACTCTATCTAGAGTCTATATAGAGTACGGCAGGTCCTAAAACTTTTCCAAAATCATTCTATGTTTATATTTTCTATGGTCTATATTCTAGACTCTGTTTACCGAATAACATTGTCTCTCTTACTAATCCCCATAAGATTCTTTTGTCACATTCATATGAAAATGGTGATTATTTAAAACCCCCACTTTTGGCATGTTTATAAATATGTTTAATGAAATTCAATAAAGATGCTATAAAAATTTCATTCTACCTAAAACATATTTTGACACGCTTTAAAAATAAACATTCGGGGCTTTCTAGCCCTACTTAGAGTAGACTGGGTACGGTTGTGCCAGAGTACGGTAGTGACAGTCGTCATATTATCGAAACTATAGGGCATGTCTGAACCTGTGTCACAGTGTCGCGCCATCTACCACGCTGTGTGTACGTGAGCAGGGCCCAATTTTGATTTTTGACCATCAAAAGTAAGTTTTTTTGTTCATTTTTATTTCGTAATTGCTGTTACATTTATACTGATAGAGTATTGAGTGTTATTCATCGATATAAGTCGACTATTAGCAGTTTAATATCAATAATTACATTTATTGTAGGTTGTTTTGTTTTGACGCCGTGATTGTTTTTTTGTGAAAATGCCTCTGGGTACAATTGTGACATTTTTACCGGGTACGGTTGTGACATATGTGAAATCTGTTGTTTTTTTGTTTTAGATGCCTAGAAAACGGGTGAGAAAGACTGTACGAGGACAGAGTAACTTGTCTCAGTATGAAGATGCTTATAATGAAATGAAACGCGGGACTTCATTGGGCAGAGCTGCAGAAATGCACGATTTTAATCGCATGTCTCTGTTCAGGTATGTTCGTAAACGCGATGCGATCACAGAAAGTGAAAACCGTAGTATTAGCATGGGGTATGTCGCTCACAATAGAGTGTTTTCGGAACAACAAGAGCAGCAGTTGTCAAAATACTTACAGCGTTGCGCGGATATTTATTTCGGACTTGCTCCTAAGGAGGTGCGGAAGTTGGCTTTTGAGCTTGCAACTGAATATAACCTAAGGCCACCTGCTACTTGGGCTGAGAATGAGGTGGCCGGCGAAGAATGATTCCGTTCATTCCTGAATAGAAATCCTTCTCTATCTGTTCGAGTAGCTCAAGCTACCAGCCTTTCTAGGGCAACAAGCTTCAATCGCACAAATGTGGAAGCTTTTTACGACAACTTGCAAGTCGTTATGGATAGGCATACTTACGAGCCACAAGATATCTACAATGTAGATGAAACAGGCGTCACTACGGTCCAAAGACCTGATAAAGTTGTTGTAAGACGTGGCATACGGCAAGTGGGAGCGGTTACTTCCGCTGAGCGGCGCACGTTAGAGACGGTAGCTTTTGCGGTGAATGCTTTGGGAAATTACATGCCTCCGTTTTTTATTTTCCCTCGTGTTCGTTACCAAGACCACTTTGTGAGGGACGGACCAGTCGGATCTGTTGGGGCTGCAAACCCCTCCGGCTGGATGCAAGATGGACCTTTCTTAAAAATTTTAAGAAATTTTCTAACGCATCACTAACTCACAGTGTTTTACTCGTGCTTGATAATCATTCATCGCACATTCATATTAACACATTAGATTACAGTAAAGAAAACGGGATAACATTGCTTTCATTTCCGCCACATTGCTCCCATAAGCTTCAGCCTCTCGACCGGTCTGTCTTCGGACCATTAAAAAAAGCTATAAACACTGCTTGTGATGGATGGATGAGAAGCCACCCTGGTAAAGCAATGACAATCTACGCTATACCAGGTATCATAAAAATTGCTATGCCTCTAGCTCTCACACAGGGGAACATTCAGGCTGGTTTTACCAAAACTGGGATTTATCTATACAACCGTAATCTATTCGCAGAAATAGATTTTGCCCCGTCTTTCGTAACCGACCGTCCAAATCCTAACACCGAAGAGAACGTTCCTGCAGCTTCATCTATATTAACAAGTAGACAAAACCCTGATGCTGAAGCCAATATTTCTGCAGCACCATCTCCTGGAAGAACTAGACCAAACCCTGAAAATGATGCTCCTGCCACACCAGACACTGAAGAGAATTCCCCTGTTCCATCATCATCTGAAATAGGCAGACCAATCCCTGACACTCAAAAGGATGCAGCACCTAGTGGAGAAAATTTTGCGGCTGACAACTTCGATCTTAATAATAAAACTCCACCACTTTCACCTTCTATATTGAATAATACATCAAGCCAAAATTTTAGCAATGTTGAGCCATCTACATCTGCCATACCAGCGATTTTTTTCGCCTGAAATTGTTCGGCCCTTTCCAAAGGCTTCCCAAAGAATGACTCGAGGAACCAAGAAGTCGACCATTTACACCGACACCCCTGAAAAAGAGGCAATCAGGCAAGAACATGACGCAAAAGAAAAACGCTTGAAGGCAAAGCGCATCAAGAAAAATCTTAATAGGCCGAAAGGAAAAGGAAAAGGCAAAGCAACAAAAAGGAAAATATCGCCATCGATATCTTCAGATGAAGAAGAATATTTTTGTTTGGTCTGCGTTGGTCCATATTCCAAAAGTAGGCCCGGCGAAAAGTGGATTAAATGTCAAAGAAAGTGTAACCTTTGGGCCCATGTAGACTGCACAGATGGCAGTCGCTATTATATTTGTCATAACTGTGATGAGTCGGAATAAAAGTCCTATGAGCCGGAATAAAAGTGTTCATTAAAGTGTTTTGATTATATAGAGTATTTTTGTTATGAGTCTTAATAAAAGTGTTAATTAAAGTGTTTTGTGATTATTTTAGAGTATTTTTATTTTGTTTGGTGATCATTTTACAGTATTTTCATATTGTCACTATTGACCCCTAGTACTGTCACAACCGCTCCTGGGGTGTGGTCGGTTGTGACAATTTCCCTTTTCTTTTTAAATAGATTTTATGAAGTAACCATTTTGTTTAGACATATAACTTAACTATTTACACGTTAACCAATGAATAAACTACATTATAATACAGTTTTTGTTCAGATTAGTAGCATAATTAAAGAATTAGCAGCGATCAAATGAAAATTATCACAACCGTACCCAGTCTGCCCTATAATAACCATTAAAAATTTCTGGCATTTTTATGTTTGCATTCTATAGAGTATAAAATACAATATATTAAAATTTCAAGGCGCTCTAAGAATATTTTCAACGGCTTATTTCTGACAAATTTTGTACATGCATAACAACAAAATAACCGCAAACGTTTCGCCAGAATTTTCATTTCCCATTCTATTAACATAAAAACACTAGGTACTATGCAAAATTGTGTTATACCTAAAATATATTCTCAAAATTCGTCTTCAATTCTCCAACCATAAGGCCTGCCAAATAAATTAAATATTTGTAGACAAAAAAACAATAGAATACTTATACTTACATGAATACTTACTCTTACGTAGAAACTAAATTAAGATCAATACTTATCATAATCTGAGTTCAGTCATGTGAGAAACGAAATGAAATAATGCAATAATATTTTCTATGGCCACTTAAATATCTTGCAAATTGCCCTTTTCTACCCCTTATTTCCAAATTTGTTTACAAAGTCACCTTACGAAATTTGAATACACTAAAAATTAAAACTATTAAATTTTCGAGTCTAATTGGCTAGGTAGGTGACATCAGCGCCGCCTAGCGTCCGCAGCTTTATAGGCGCTTCAATTTTATTTGTACTTAGCTTCAAATTAAGGGCTCTGAGAAACTTTTACATGAATTATATTAAAACCCATTTTTTTTCATATTTTGTTCCTAACTACGTATCAATCGCTCCTTTGTTATTTTTGTCGAAGGAAAGTATTGTTCGTGGTTTCGGTTAAATAATGTTAAATTAGATTATATTGCTTGTCTTGTTATTTGTTGTAATATAGAAAAATATCTAAATGAAAAATTACAATATTTTAGTTGTCCGTACCGTAGACTTTATAATATACTTTTTTTGTCAGCTCAAAAGAATGAATAAAATTATATAAATATATATATATATATATATATATATATATATATATATATATATATATATATATATATATATATATATATATATATATATATATATATATATATATACATATATATATATATATATATATATATATATATATTACACATATTATAACATTTCAATCACAAATAATGTCAAAAGCAATATATTTTATAGCAGCTAATTTCCAATTCAATATTGGAAAATTTGTAACATTAGAATTTCGTATTTTTTGAAGTATTTTCACAATTTAATGCACAATAACTATCGCGTAATATTTCGGAAATGCATTGTATGAAATTATTTATCCAATCAATTTTTCATAATAAAATAATCGCGACCGAGATCTATTTTTTAAAATACATCATTTTTTATTTATATTTTTTAACTCCAAAAAATCAGTGAAATTTTGCTAAACTGCACTGGTTCAAGGAGTAAACATGGCAATATACGTAAGTAAATATAGTATCTATGACAATATTTAATTTTGCTTTTAGATATTCCATTTCTGCTACAACGAACGCTGCAGTAAATTTCGTTATCCTACTATGTAGTCCGCACCCGGCCAATATGGCCAACCTGAAATTCTATGGGCGTTATTAGCCCTAAAATTTTATTAATTTTACATAATAAATATTTACACTGCGGTAAAATATATTTTGGTTATTAAAAAAAGTAATTAAAATAATAGTCAAAAAAGGTACAGAAAAGGCTAAGATCGTTTTAAAAATAAAGTTATAAAACATATTTATCGCAACAGCCACCGAAAATTAAAGCGGCGTCACCGACAAGATGGTAAAAGAAGTGATTTGCCATCGCTTTGCTACAGCTATAGAAAGCATCCAAGATACTATCAATGCCATCTAGTGATAAATTAATAAACTTTTAATTATACTTTTTTTTCATGCAGTCTTTATAGCGTACATATTATAATTAATCAAAATTATTTTTAATGCCTAAATACTATGGAGTATGTTGTATAAAAGTATTTTAATAATTCATAAAAATAATACAGTGCTTAGTTTTTCAAAAATCGATTCTCAAATTCACTACGAGTGAACACAACATAGCATTCAATGACCTTTACTATTTTCTATCGATAAAATACTACGTGACTACACTGATATTGATAAACAAGTGTACCCAAAAGTCATTATTTTTGATGTTTTCGAAGGACTCGACGTTTCTTATATGATCCTTATAATTATTATTATTCTTATTATATACGTCTGTGAAGTATAAAAAGAATCAAATTGCTTAAAGTTATTTCTGTATCCTGATCCTTACTACACGCCGATGGCACTAGAGCTTCCAAAATTATGAATATGTCAATATGTAACTAGTAACGAACTTATAGGTTTAAATTACGTAATTATTAAGCGAGTTAGATTTGATATTATTAAAAAATGTATTTATAGTTTTAAGAAGCAAATCAATAAAAGTCAGATTATAATATTAAGTTATATTTATATGTTTATTAAAGAAACAAGTTACATTCATGAAATCAACAAAAATAAATCATGATCAAAATAGAAATGAAATATTATAAATTATTTGTCTTTTTTTGGTCTTGAAAATGTGATCGCATAAATGATAAGGCCCTCAATGTTTTATCAGCTAAGGAGCTTCTCAGTTTGTTGCAAAAATAGCCGGCGGAAGGAAAAGCTCACTCAACTTAAGCACTTCTAGGCAGTATAGGCAATAAATAATTATATGCAGCTATTAGATAGTGTATGTTTTTATTTACATTTGTATTTGTTAGTTTTATGCTGTCAGATATCACTAAACAACATTTTTTATGATTCAAAGATATGTTATTTGAAAGATTAATAGCTATAATTATATGTAATAAATAGTTCGTTATTAATTTGTAGAATTTTATAAATGTTTGTAAAAGTATATTGTGATTGTACAAATTTAGCGCCACCTAATATCATTTAGCGCAATTTCAACTGATTTTTTTACCATTCCATTTTTTTGTTTACTTTTACGCTGTCAGATGTCACTAAGCAACATTTTTAATAATTCATGCCCATTTATTTCATCTCATTTAGAGTTATTTAGAATGAGACGAAATAAATTACCTATAATTTCATCATTCATACACTCGTAGGCATAAATTACACTTAAAAGAAAAATCATCATAAATTCTGGTACTTAATATTTTTAAGTTTTAATACTACAATATTTGTATTAAAATTAGTGTTAATGTTCTCCACTATACACTAAAAATATAGTGGAAAAGTATTACAATTGACCTACGAGTAAGAAATATATTCTTTACTCGTAGCAATTGACTGATGTCGTGCTCAGCCGTGATGACAAATAAGTGACATTGATAAACAGCCGATAATCGCCTTCTGTTACAACAATAAACAGTTGATGTACTTTGCAGTCATTTTTTGTATTAAAACAAAATAAAAATCGGAATCGTATCACTGAATAGAATTAAATTATTTTACCTGCACTATTACTGCGTACGCGGCGATTGTGCTAGGAATAAAATGGCGTAAACGGAAATCGATTGACAATCGATTTAGCACAGATGTGTGCCAGTGATCACCTGTTTTCAATATTTTTAATGGGCCCTAAAACGTCATGTTTTGTTTTCCAGTTATAAAATATTTTAATTAAATCCAAAATTTAAACTCAAAGTTCTTTAACCAAGAGAAGTATACCATAATCGAAGTTTAATGTCTTTTTTTCAATATAAGCGAAAAAATAATAAAAAATGTACACATATTTTTTTCTTTTTTTCCGTTGTAGACATATTTTGAACATACTCCTTTCATCCTTTCTATTAATTGTACGATAAATGTTCTGAGTTCATCTAAGGACGTTTTTCGAATGTTTGTGAAATGACGTTTTTCGAATGTTTGTGAAATGTGAAAATTTGTTCATTGTTATGTAAATATTATAAAACACCACATGTAATTATTAGTCTTTCTTTTGAATCTTCTTTCTTTCTCTTTCTGAGAAATAAAGCAAGTAGTTCACTGAGTCTTTTTGAATGAAGATATAATTTATTAAACATAAACCATAATGCTTCCATTACGATTTATGCTCTCGAGTTAATCACAATTTTCTCAATTAAATAAAACATTCATACATGATTAATATAGGAAAATATTACTGTAACTGTCTTTTTTCACATTCCATTAAATGATAAAGAAACATATTATGGTAATGACTTCATTATTACTCGCTATATACTCGAATGTGCCCACGTCCTTATTTTCGTTTCTTTATCGTTTCTTCATCATCTCAATCTAAAAGAAGATCTGCGACTACTAGCTATTTTATCTAAAGAAAAATTAAATAATATGTTTATAATCAATCACAACAAATCAGTTCCGACTAAGTAAAATTAAACATTAAAAGATGGAACGAATATATTTGATAAAGTTATTAATAACATAGTTCAATACTGGACAAAAGATGGAAATTTGAATAAAAAAATGAATTAGAAAGGTGACCTAGATAAGTTCCAACGTTTGACTCACATATTTAACCTCGTGGATTAGCATTCGTAGCTGATTTCGACATATCACACGGTGCGGGCTCATCCATGACCGAAACAACGTGTAAAAATGTGTTTTGCATATGTTTCCAGTATTACTTTCAATCGACCAGTCAATATAATCAAACACATTCTCTGCACTTATGAGTGATGAAAAGGCTTTTCGAATAATACATATACGACAGATAACAAGTACAAAAAAAACAATAGCTTTATTGAATCGTTTGTTTTTATGAATTTAAGGACTTCTACAAATAGAATACTAGCCTTGATAAAAGAATTAAAATTTAAGACTAGAAAAATATTCTCAATAATGTTATCGTTACTGGTTCGCAGTTAATTTTTTGTTATTTCAAAATCAAAAAATCATAAATCAAAATCGCAAAACTGAATTTTTCTAGGTTAATTCTTTATAATAATATTATTCAATAAAAATTCAAAAACTTGTCACAAATTAATGAAATCTGATAATTAAAAAAAAGTCGTCCGAAAAAAAGATGTTTTTATATTTTTTTTAGAATTTCGGGCATGTTTTACCCGTTCTGCTATTACAATATTACACTGTAAAACCTCTTCTGTCTCATTTGTTGTCAACAAAGAGAGTGAAAGACAATTACGCCAAGCTATTAATCAGGGTGACGTTTTTTTATTATACATAGAATCGATTAATAATTTTTTTTTTTATATTTTCTAAAATATAAACATCTCCGTACACAATGCACAATATTATCTAAACTATAAACAATTCCACATACAATGCACGCCTACAGGCAGTAACTTTTTATCATTCATTTATGTACCTACATTCGCATTAATATCATTCATTCCGTCCATCCATTGTATTCCGAATTTAAAGTAAACAACTCAGCACACGTGGGTCGAACATTGCATATCTCATTTGAATTTTAAAATGTAGCTCCAGGAACTTCACTCTTATTCACATGAATAATAAGGTAGCAACGTGTAATCTAAACAAATTTATACAAAACTTTATATAAGAATGTAATACAGTTTTTTGCTATATCTCACATCGCCCTTCGAAAGTGTATCGATACTTGGAAGTGATAATGGATAACGTCAACGCAGAGGAATCACATTTCTAGGTAGAAGAGTCAGCGGTCGACAAATGACTGCGTTTATCGGACAAAGTCTGTGGTCTACTTTCTATCGATCATACGTTGAGAAGTACGCGTCGCGGACTCTCTAGCCCAAATCTCGACTCGACTCTCCGAAATGTCTCCCTTCTCAATCAGCGCGTAGTCATTCATATGTTCTATCCTTTTTTTAGATTAGCGCAGCATTGTAACTTATAAAGTTCGAATCGGCGAGGGTCGGTTAGAGTATTTTTTAGAAATCATTTTAATAAGAATATCGCGTGTAGAAACCATTTTAAAAACCAATTTAGGAATATCGATTATATTCAATAATCTGCATTGAATGTCAAGTGTAGATATTTGTTTACGGAAGAGAAAAGGACCGATATACTGTTATCTTATATAATACTTGTCTTTATATTCACATATAATAGTTGTAAAAATATTTCAGCATTTCTGGGTCAATGTTTTCGTGACGCTGCAGCGATTTGCGAAAATATTCTCAAAATGAAAGCCGACAGACGAAATAGAAATTGCCCAATTTTATTTCTATTAAACGAAAGTATATTTGAATGAACCTATTCATTATAGAAGAAGAGACTCTGACAAAACACTTTATTCACACAGGTCGTAGCATACTTTCTGAAAAATATTCCGCAGATTAAATATCAGACAGACATGTTTAAAAAAGGATATTTTTCCACAAGAAAAAAAAACATAAAACTCATAAAGGCGCAATGGCGGACCTTCCTGATAATGAAAACTATGTGTAGCTCAACAACAGGTCTGAGGGAAGGTGAAGTAAGTGGGAAGCGGAAAAGATAATCGTCTTTTTCTCTCTCGATCAGTCTATTTGAATATGCGAGAATAAGATAAAAAAGGCTTATTTGCATTTCGAATCATTTGTATTTCGTAAAGAGAAGCGATAAACAGTATTACTTTTCTATTCACCGTGAAAGTTGCTTTGGTTTTAACATTGAGAGGTGTGATTTAACGATATATTTTTATGATGAGGTTTAAGCAGGATCATACTTTTTATTGCTCTGATTTCCATTCATTAGCGTCGACTAAAACGAAACATAAATCAGAGTCGGCTTTATTGATGATTACCAAAAGAAAACAAAACATTTAAAAGGAAAAAAGTAAATACGTACCCTACTTTCATAGTTATGCCATAATATCATCATATATATTAATACGCTAAGGTTAAGATGTTACTCTCCCTTTTTAGAAGAAACCTCACAACTAATCCACATAAATTATATATCATTTTATAGATAATTGCTTGCTCTACCGGCATCCACAACTAAAAAATGTATTATTGCTATTGTTTTTGCAAATTAATTAATTATTAAAATTATATACACAAAACAGCAATGCTGCCATCTAACGGCTCAACGTCAATATGATTGAGGGTCGGTAAAATTTTTGTTTAATTTCAAATCCACTCACGTATAAATAAAGTGGCGCTTTAGCTCAATGCTTTTGATACTTGCGCCTCTATATGTCAATTTTAGTAAAATATTTGTTCGATCTGTCATCTGAGCTTCATAATGGAATAAATAATGCGAAGACTTCGCACGGGTCACGCTAGTTGTATTTAATTCCGTTATTTCAATATAGGTATATTGTTAATTTTTTTAATAATTTTTTTCAACTCGCTCTCCAATTGTGAGCATCTTGAAATTTACAAATATATTTTAGTTTTCAATTATAATATTGTAATTCACAAATAAAGTGCCAATAAAATCTTATTATCTTTTTCACCCTGACCGTGCCAATAGATAGGCTGATCATTCCTATTTAATACCAATAAAAAGGCCGGTGTAGGGTTTTTGCCAAAAAAAGCTCCCTGCCAACAGAACCGTATATGTATTAAATTTTATACTGACCACCAAAGTCAGTTCTCGCATATAAACAAACAGAGATGATACAAAGTTGTTTGATAAATAAATGCTAAATACAATAAAAAGCTAAACACAAACTAATTAAGAAATACTAAGTACAAACGATCATTGCTCTCACCTAACAATAATCACGAACATTGACGCCATTAAGAGACACTCTTCGCGCGATAATAACAAAATTTTGGAGATAAATATGCTAAAAGACTAGTCTTTTCTGGCAAAAGTTTAGTCCAAAAAGTTATCCGCTTTGAAACGTTTTAAATATATGTATTTAATATACACATAAAAGATGGACTCGTTTAGTAAAAAGCAAAAACAATTTGGTATTTTCGAACGTGCATAAAAAGTTTAACGATCCACCCACATACCGACTGAAAGTGCATGTGAGAATGCTTTCTCATATCGCGTCTTTAAATAGCATCATGCTATATAAATAAAAAAATCGCACACGGATCGCGTAATAAAATCTTTAATGAGCATTTACGACTCCAGTGACACAGTTCCAATAAGTGTGACGCAGATAGCTATCTGAACATAAAACTCGCAAATATTAACAATCGATAAAAAATAATTGATTTGCATCTAGAAAAGAAATACGCAAGGAAATATGTAAACGCCATAAAAAAACAACAAAAAAACTCGATTACGATAAACAAACCTTCATAAAATAGGAAATATCAATAAAAAACAAAACTTGAATTAAATAAAAAAGGGTATATCTAGTACTACAATAAAAGTGAAATATTTTCCCTTTGTTTGTTTTTCTTTCAGCCTTAAACAATTCAACGGATATAATCAAAACTTTGGATGTAGATAATAGGTTTTCTAGATGAAAATATAGACTATATATATTTACGCTATAATTTACAGGAACAAAGCAGTTAACATAGAAGATAAAAAAAAGCATTGTGCGTGTCAGTTCCGCCGCGCGACTGGAGTTTACTCCTTAATTACAATTGTCTTGGAATATATAAAATAGGTATATAAATATAAATATTAACATCATCTATTAATATATCTCTTACCGTTAAGGCAGCGTTCATAACAACTGTTTTTTCATTGACTTACATTGCAAAGCTGGTCTCCATGAACATTTTTTTAACGGGATAATAAACAACCTAAGTCCATCCTGAAGGTCCTTTCTAAATATTGGTGAAAGAATTTTTGAAAGTAGGTTCGGAGATTACCTTTCACATTCAAACTTACAAACTGTTACACTTTTTTAACGCTCTGAACTACTCTGGTTTTACTCCTCATAAAACTTCATACCGGGCACTATACATGATAAACTCCAAAATATTATGCTCACGCACGAGAAACTGAATGCGCTGCTATTAACTAGATTTTTAAAAATAGTGGAACATGTTTCATTTGACATGCCAAATTTACGAGTTAATTATTATCGCACGGCACTTTAGTCCAAACTACTATCTCGCATAACTCGCTCGGTGCGTCACACAAATTATGTTCAAAATATTATTATACGTAACAGGCCTTATTGAAATTTATATCTATGTATTTAAAAAAATAAAAAAACGAGTGTGCTTTAGACAACATGACTGAAGTAAAACTTCGAATTCACAAAATATGAACTTTAAAATGAATTTACAATTTTATTCACTTTCAACGTAGAATATTTAATGTATTGAACAAAATAATAATTTTTAAAATTGTTCAAGAACGAAATGAAATTACAAACTAATCAAAAAATCACCGTCCGCGTAACGCTAGCAAACTCGCATATATATATATATATATATATATATATATATATATTTCATGCACTGGCTATGAGAGGAAGAGAGAAAGAAAATGTGCGCGCGCACTGCTCTCTCTTGCTTCTACAGTGTAATACAGACAATAGGCTTGCACTGTGTCTTTGTGTCTTAGATATAAGAAACATAACTGGCTATGAGAGAAAGAGAGAAAGAAAATGTGTGCTTGCACCTCTCTCTCTTGTCCCTACAGTAATATACGAAACGTAACTCTCTCTCTTTCTGTTTTCACTAACTTATATCTCCCTCTCAAATTCCGTTCGCCTCGCCCGATCACACTTTTCGTAACGCTCTCGTCACGCATTCACCAGCCTACTCCCCAAGTCAAGCGTGCGTAAATTAATTTTACTTCGGAAAAGTTTTTTGCATTTTACTAAAATAGTTTTTGTCCGGGTCAAGTTGCGGACAAAAGATATTTTGTAGTAAACCATTTAGCTAGCACAAAAAACAAGGCAACATTCACATTTTTATAGTCTGCAATTATACCTATATTCATACAATTGACGTGATTTAGACATATTTTAATTTTAATACAAGTTTAAAATTAAATATTCAATCAACGCAGAACGCTAAAAACGTTTGATCAGCCTTAGTGATTCTAATGGCCTGTTTCGAAGCAATCTTGTATTTAATAAAATAAACTTAGATAATGATGTACTTGCATCCATAATAAAAACACTTCAGGAAAAACAACCAGAAAACAAACGAGTTTTTTAAATCCTTGTAACCCAATGGTTTTAACAACCGAAGCGTGAATCGGGCGTAATTTCAATACCTATTGGAACCTGAAAAATATTTACTGTCTTATTACCCGGCAACTTTTTGTAACCTTATAATACAGCAAGTACTCAAACCTTAGGAAATTACTAAAACTACTTTCCCTACTCGATAGATGGCGTTGTTATATATATAAATATTAAACATTTGCGCTTAAATTTTATTCTCGATGTCCAACCTGAATAAATACGCTTTTAAAATAATAAATATTATAATTTGAGTTAGATGTTTAGACAGTCCTAGATCTGTTCGTTTATAAGGCCCCATTGCTCCCTAGCTCTGTTTGTAAATGAATTATATCAACTGTGGAAATACGATTATTTCTTAATTAATAATTCCAAATGAACAAAACCGCTATAACAGGTATAGATTCACAATTCAATATAACATTGAAATGATAATTTTTTGTCTAATCATAAAAAGATAGCATTTTCTATCACTATGAATCAGTGACAAAAGTCCCTCCCTCCGGACTGTCAAACCTATATAGGTAAACAGGGGAAGTCCCAGTTAATGCACCTCACACCTGTAATATGCTATATAACTAATTTGTGGTTAGGGTATTAAGATATCATAGTTTATCAGTCGTAGACCATGAATTAATTACAACAGGGCCATGAGTTGAGTTTCAGAGACCTAAGTTTTCAGATTTTTTATTGGAACACTACCGAATAATCTAAAGCCAAGTTACAAGCAATGTTGTTTGGCGAATTTATAAGCATTTTTTGTTATTAAATATCTATGAAAACAATATGTTACACATTATTAAAATCTGCTCAGTAAAACTTTAATTTGACACCCATTTTAAGGGCATTTTCGACTTTTTTGTGGGTCCAACGTGAACAAAGTCACAACTTCTAGCCACCATATTATATGGATCGTTACGTCACTTACCTGTACTCATCCGGTACACATAAGGTTCTTCTAACGATGCCTTATTTGTCTACATCCTTATCCGTTCCATTATCCATTCCATCGCTAGAAAGTGTAACATCCTAATAAACATACACTCATAAAAAACAATACGTTTCTTGGCGTAACGCGGTCGGACATAAACAATATTTTTATAACAAGTATACAAATACCGCCAAACTGGTACAATATCAAAAGTAATAATATTGACATACTGTTTCCAACAAGCCTATATTATCCCTTTCCAATTATCGGCACCCAACTCCCTGAGAGTACGCAACCAGTTTTAGAAACAAGTTAGAGAACTGTAGTAAAAGGCAAGCATGGGACAGACGAAGAAACGTTTGAAATTGAAATTTGAAAAACGTGTCCTAAAATAATTCGGACGCTTTAAACAAATGAGCGGAGAGCCGATGACCAAAACAATGTACGTAATAATAAAGTGCGACAAGAAAATATGTGGAAATTCGTATAAAACGTGGGTAGATCTGTTCCAAGCATGTTTAAACGAGGATAAATGGGGAAATGGAGCTGGCGAACTGGCCAGCGTGTGCGAATTAATTTATCTCGCGAAAGAAGTAAATTATATAAACTTGGATCGCATAGAAGTACGTTGTCGGTGCACGCACATTTCGTGTGAGATTTATGATAATGTAGGTTAATGGAAATTGATGATTTTTCCGCTTAAAGAGTTCAAAACGGGGCTATTTTTATGTTTAAAAACAAACAGTAATTCAGCCTCTAGATACATACATGAACAACAGTCTTGTGTTCTAGTAGAAGTCGCAGCTTTTAGGGTTCCACAAGCCAAAAGGAAAAAGAAGAATCCTTATATTGAATATATTTGGCTTTAATTGTCGAGAAATTCATTATTCACAATTAAATGAAACTACGTGATGTAGCATTATTTCTACTTTCTTTAAATGCTTTACCACGACCTAGGTTTCGTTGTTTTACAACATCTTCAGGTGGTCTATTAGCAAAGAACTTTGCTAATTACGACGAAATCTAGATCGTGGTAAAGAATTTAAAGAAAGTATTAATAATACTACATCACGTATTTTCATTTAATTGTGAAGAAGAATCCTTGTAAGATCTTATGAGAAACTGTACTAATGACCCTAAATCTCAAAGTTTTATGACACTTTATGTGAAATTTACACGCCTGTGAAAGATATATGCACATCATGAAAAATAATATTAACGTAGTTATTTACTAGAAATGTTATGTTCTTTTAAATATATATGTGTTTCTAACTGCATAACTCTAACTCCATGCAAAACTCTCGTAGTGCGAGTCCTACGTTTACTTGACAAGTTTTATTCTCATGAAGTATTGATAGAAATGAAAGGTACTAAGACAAACCTAGTAGCTTTTTATGCATTACTTAAGTATATTTGTCTCAAAAGTAAACAGTACGCAAGTATATAGGAAAACTCAATTCTTAAATGTGTGATATATAATTTTCTAGTAACCCACCTAGATTTAGATGTAACTTTCCATTTTTCACAGAGAAAATCAAATAATGTAAAATAATATTAAAAAATGGCGCGAGTATTTATGTATATGCGTTTGAAGTTATACCTCTTTGGGATAATATAAGAATAACTTTATTTAGCATGCAAATAATTAATGGAAACAAAGTAATGAAAAGTCTAGAGCGTGATTGCAAATACGGTTGGTAAAACCTAAATTCAACCAAATAATTAGATTTTTAAAAAAATTTTTTCTCATACAGACTAGCAAAAATTTGATCTTATTACCTGGAATTACAATCGTTACCATTTAATAACTAAATAAAGAAAATAAATAAGTATGTTGAAAATTTACTGTAATTTATTAATTTTAAATATTAAATAAATACATACCGAAACTCAACCTCACTTAAAGAAATACACTTAAAATATATTTTGAAAAGCTTATTTTAATCACGAATATTCACAATAAATAAATGTTTTTTTATTATATGGACCACTATTAAATTTCAATTACTAAGAAACATTATTTAAAAGCACAAATATAACTTAGATTTGTATGAATATAAAACACGTGTTGGGTATTTACAAATAACTCATGATGAATACAGAATCAGTCACTACATGCATTTAAATATATGTTTAGTGAGCAACTTCATCCTGTCGATTTTTGTTGCATCGTGCGCGCACATTGCAAAATTTCCTTCATAATTTTCGCGCCTAAAGAAGTATAACTTCAACAAGCTTTTAATAAATCACTGTAAATAAAAAATTGTAAACAAATTTTTCTTCAAATGAATTAATTATCACCTATCCTAAGTACCTAAGGACTATGATTAGTCTAACATACAGTTTTTATATTGGAATATTTAATTTAGTTTATTTGCACTTTTGTAGCCCACATTAGGGGGATGGACTATTTTACGTTTATTACCAAAATAAGAGTAATTATAAATATTAAAACTATATGATATAGAGCAGTATGTTTAGTTTTGCTACTTTAGGTTTGCTACTTTAGAAGACATATCGATTTAATTTCGAGATAAAGATTTCTCTAACATCCCTTTGCAAATACAAGCTAAGTTGCATATTAAAACTTTTAGATTTATACCATCTGACGTATGCCGACGATTGCGGTTTCATACAAGTGCAGGATTACGAAACACGATAAAGCTTGGCTAACAATCGATAAGCAAAACCGGACAGCGTCGTATTGAAAACGGGACAGACGATATGAGCAGGAGAGTTGAACGCGCGCCCGCGTTATTTACATGGTCGGATATGATAACTGGGCCGTAACGCTTATCGCAAACGACAGTAATTACGAGATGCGGTAGTTGTTAATTAGTCACTTCGTGTCAATGTATGGCGATAAACAAAATAAAGAAAGGCTTAATAAGATCTCTAACTTTCAACGGATATATTAATTATTGGATTAAAAAAATTAACACTTTCAAAATATCGCTTTATTAAGTATTATCGATTCGATATATTTGCGATATAATGTAACTAACTTTCTTATTTAACTGTACTATATACGTTCCCTAAGTCACTATATACGTTCCCTAAGTCACTGTGAAATTAATTAAAACCTTCCGGACACACTTGGGCACGTATAAATACGTATAGGTAGGTACATAATATTTCTATTAAATTTATCAATATCGGTAATATTTTTCACCATATAAATATATGTTACCTAGTATATCTTTCACATTAATAAAAATATGGTGGATAAAGACCATGCATTTCAAACCATTCTCTTTTCTAGAAATGCTTTTTTTGTCATAATTTTATTTTAGCAGTTTTGGAGATGATTTTTTGGATATATTTTTTATAAATATTTTCAACAATATATCTGGAACGGTTTTACATAAAATTCTGAAAAAAAGTTTAGAATCCTTACTAGCTTACTTCTCAATTGATACACCGCGTGGCGTACAAAATTATATTTCTTTTCAATTATTTCATTTCCTCCCTACAATTTATATGTAAATATTTTTGAATATTAACTAATTAAATAAATACTCCATCATTCTGTCCAATTTCAGGATTCCATTTCACATCAAAGGGTTTATGAGAAAAAGGGCTGTGACAGACAGACGGACTGACGGATACGTTAGTGATCTTATAAGGATTTCTATTAAGGTAAAAACCCTATATTTGAAAGAAAATAAAAATTAAATTGAAAATTGTCTAATTAGAAAAAAATAAAAACTTGCGTCGTTGAGGTTTTAAATAACTTTTAATAAGATAAAAGTCTTAATTTATTTTTAAGTCAAATAACATATAATGTATCGATAAACATCACTTTATTAGTACATATCGCAAACATTATCGCAAACATTTTGAATAAACATCTCAACTCTACTCGACGTCTTCGAAATGTCATAAAAATTGTATTGATAGTGTGACAAGAGCTTTCACTTCCGGCTTGTTTATGGATGTGAAAAAGTCAGACGACCGGATGGATATAATTTTAAATAAAGAATACAAATACGGCTTTTAACATTGTTGCTATCATTTAATACTAATGACGACAACGTTATTGGAAGTACAATATAAAAGAAAATTGAGAATATATTACGAGACAAAATTAAACATATTAAACAGCCTAAATCATATTCAGTTACGAACAATTAAAAAGGGACACTTTCATATGTCTCCAGAAAAATTAACAGCCTTTTATAATAGATAAACAAACAAATAGTTTATATTTATCCTGATGATTCTATACTACTCAGTAAAATTAAAGGATGACCCAAAATTTTAAAAATTCTTGAGTAATTTTAAAACAGACGTAGTTTCGCAAAAAACGGTTCGATTAAAATGAAAAAATCGATTAAAATTCGTTTTCAAAGCCGAGGTTTTATCCTTTCTAATGAACCCCTAAGATATTTTTTTTATTACCCTACCGAGTTACACATAGAAACTATTCTAAGGATTGAATTTTTTTTTCATAAAATCGTTTGGTCAGATCTTGAAATACACGAGATTCCTTTTAATTTCTTTTTAATAATCATTCAACAATCAAATGTAACAAAATTATTCACTGTCAAATAAAAAAAATGTTGAAACAAAAAAAAATGTATTTTGATTCAAAATAAACATTTTTTTCGAACATATAATCGAAAAACAAATGTGTGAGCAGTTTCGCAAATCTAAAAATATCTCCTTTAAGGATATATTTTTATATATTCTTTCGTTTTTATCCTCAATACTTTTTAAAGACTATTCAAAAATTATATTGTTCAATACTAATAACGGAAGTACAAAATAAAAAAAAGTTTAAAATGTCAAAGTAGCGACAAAATTTAAAAACTTGAAACTAAAATAAGGTATCTGAATCACATTTTATTAAAATTAAACTAAAGAGCCTAAATCATATATGCCCAAGTGCTTTCGGAAGGTTTTAATTAATTTCACAGTGACTTAGGGAACGTATGAAGTAATATTAAACAAGAAAGTTGCATTATATTACAAAACGTATTAGGATAATTATTGTATGCTATATAATAATCATCGTTAGGTCTTTTTAAGTAAAAATTATCCCTAATTACCGGACAAAATCGCTAATTGTTTACGTTTTTTCCACATGCCCCACATATATACCATTGTAAAGCATAAAAGAAATAAAAAAAAATATCGCAGTCGTGTTAAAACATTGCAATCAATCAATCAAGTAAATTATTCATTATTAGAACATAATTAAATGTTTATCAAACAATTCTAAATTAAATAATATTATTTTGATAAGGATATCAAAGTTTAATTAAATACTAAAATAACTTTGATAAATCTTAACTAATTTTTAGTTTCTGTGCATAGAATTCTCAGTCGTATAATTTAGGGACTTCTGTAACATGTATCTTTTTGTATCTTTACGCTACTAATTTTTATCTTTTCGCTACTAATTTTTATCTTTTCGCTACTAATTTTTATCTTTTCGCTACTAATTTTTATTTTTATATGTCAAACATTGGGTCACCGCACAAATGTTTTGTAAAAAAATTATGTAATCCATTTCCATGCTAAATTAACTCGCTTGACATATTTTAGTCAAGTAACGGTAAATAAAATCTGTATCCAGCAAAAAATCAACCCTTAAAATTTAAAATTCCCAAGTCCATGAAAATTGATTTTATGTCAATCATGCACCGCCGGCGCCGTCGTATTCAGAAACTCGCTTCGTGGGCTTTCGTGCAGTTGACTTGCCATATATTGTTGTTTTGAGCTTTACTTGAGTTTAGTACAAAATTTAAAACTAGTGTTGCTGGCAATAAAAGTTACCGTTCGGTCAAAACGAATCAACAATTCTAGTACTTTACCAATTTATGTCACCGGTAATAACCGTTCAGATTCAGAGGCCAATATAACTTTATGACATCCATTCACTTTCTACTGCGGTTATTGCATCTGTCAAACGTGTTTGCGTAGGTGAAGTCGCGTTCGCTTAGGCCACTGCGCCATGTTTACTTTGCATATTCAAATCGTAACTTATTATTAACGTTCCCGTTCTGGGCGCCTTCATGTAAACAGACGGGACCTGTTGCTTGTTTTCACTCGGTGAGTAATTTAATCACCGCTTTGCGGACAATACTATTTTTTGCTTTTAGAGGAAATCGTAAAGAAAATTACATCATTAGGAAAAATGAGGTCATTGCGCTTACATTGTTTGCTTGATAAAATTAATTACGAACAGAGTCAGCGGCAGTAGAATTGTAAAGTGACAGTACAATAAAGTGCATTATAATTTATTAATAATGACATCTGGTGTTATTTAATTATAAATTTGTTTTGCACAGACTCAAATCATCGAGTATTGGTCCAGTCCAGTATTAGCCAACTTAAAAAAGTTGACGGCCAGATTGTTAAAACCGGCAGGTTTTTACTATATAGCAAATAGTATGTCTGCTCTTGTTTTATTCTTCTTAGGCATATAATTAATATTTATGTATTTTTATATTTGTTTTTAATTGATATTTAAGGTTCAGCGGCGCTTAAAAGATCAAAAAATATTATAACAAAAAAACAGTCTATAGTAGTCAACTCTTATGCAAGACGTTTGTTGTTTTTAATTTCGAAATACATGTTTAAAAATTTTATTTATTTCATTTGAGGCAATTTGTATTCATTAAACAAAATTATTTCCCCAAATTGAAACTTCAAAATGAATCTTTTTTATCGTCTTTACATGAATATATTTAAATGTTACCACAATTGCTTTGAACGAAACGCATACGAAATGTTTAACTATTTTCGGCTGTCCTGAGCTAAAATTAAAAAAAGTATTCGAAATTCTTTTTGAATGGCTTATTCTTTCTTTTGCACAGTCTTCTTCAATTTTTTTTCTTTTGTGGAGTTTAATCCTTAAGAATCGATATTCATATATAGCGCCCGGTATAAAGTTTTATGAGGAGTAAAACCAGAAGTTCAGAACGTATGAAGTTCACAGCGTTGAAAAAGTGTAACCGTTAGGTTCTGATCGTACGAAGTTCAGAGCGTAAAAAAAGTGTAACCATTAGGTGGCCTCTCCGCGCAACATTTCTGTGCATCTTTAGAGTGAGATATCAATATGTTTATTTGGCATTTTCTTATGGCGTAATCGCAATAACGAAGTGTGACAGACATAATTTAATATCGTTCGCTTATATTAAGATGTAATCATTAAATGTAATTATGTGTGAATATTTGTATACATCCATTTATTTTCATCTCTAAATACATACCTTTATTACACCAAAACATTCGATGTTTGCTTTAAGAACAGATTATTGTTAATTTTTTATAGCAAACCGACTTCTATGGATTCCTTCCATTCCTGAGTACATATTAAGAAAATTATAATAAATAAAATTTTCCGTATCTTAATCTGTTTTCAAGATACACTATTTCAATGTTAACGCAATGGTTAACCCTTGCAATACACGGATACCGGGCGCCGCGCGACATCATCAAAACGACGCGACAAACACCTATTTCGATATTGAGTAATACAAATGTTACTTTAACAAATATCGATTTTACTGGTATTTTCTTTATTTTATTCTAGTTTTTTTTTCTTTTCTCTGAATTTCTATTTCTGCCAGTGAAACATTTAAATGTAATTTTTATTAAGAAAACATTAAAGATTATATTTTTATTACAAAATGAATAATATCATCGTAATAAAGCCTCAAATCTAAAAAAAATAGATGATTTTCACTTTATATTTTTGAGAGGAATCTAAAAAACTCTCGCTCTACCAATTAAGCAACAACCTGTATAGTGACAAACCATACGCGACTGATAAGAGGGTTACTCATTGAATAAATAATGGCAGTTATCGGCAATGTGGCAAGGAAACACATTTTCCTTCATGCCTATACATACTACGTATATAAATACTTTTCATTATCATGCTTCTTATAATTGTAATAGTAGCAAAAGGGGAAAAGTTGTTTTTTTTAATTGCTCTTGCCATATTTGGCACTTATGCTTAGAACCAAATAGTTTATCCTGCATTTTATAGCCATTCTGTTTTTTAGGGTTCCGTATTCAAACCTTTATAATTTTGTAATGTTCGTATTTGTGTCGGTCCGTCTATAAGATGTTCGTAATTTTTACAGTTTTAGACTTAGGTGCATGGAATTTTGCAAGTATATGCTTCATCTTAAAGAGTTCAATTAAAAAATATTAATATGCATTTTTTCCTGTAAAACAGAATGAGAGAAAAATGCAGTCTTAAAAAGGTACCTTCTTTTATTAAAGAGAATGATGGGAAAAATTCAGAGCACTGCGATGTGTGAGTTATAGTTAGAATGGTTTTTTTTAAACGAATTTTCGATTCCATTTGCTATTTTTCACTTTTTACTTCCCGTTTAAGAAAAATTAAATTTCAATTTAATTTGAAATGTGACCCCAGCCTCCTCCGATTTCTATACAAGATTATTATGTGAAAATCTAGAAAAAATCGCAAAAACAGTTTGTGATGAATATGACTTTCAAATTAATATTTCAACTAATCCAATTTCACTTGTATTGGAACTAGGAAAAAAAATTCTTAAGTATATAGAAATAACGCAGATGAAAATTATTTGTTGACGACTGAGTTTGAGATACTTTAATAAGAATTATTAAAACATGTTTTGCAACATTTAATTTTATAAAACAACAGAAGACCAATCGCAATAAAGATCCATTTTTGGGCATTAGGATCCTTATTCAACTCCCATAGATTTTATTTTTAAAATTACGTTAATTAAATAACTCGTTTATAAGTTTTTGACGAGTTTTTGACGAGTTGTAAATGAACATTGTAATGAGAGTCACTTTAACAAGGATTTATATCATATTGCAACATAGCGACAACATTGAGCAAGAGGCTAGCAAAGACACTCGCGCTTTATTTTACTTGCAATTTGACACGCCACCTGTTTATTTCATTACCTGTTCGCTGTGTAAAATAATTGTCTGATGTGCTTAAAATGATCTAGTCCACGAACGACGAATGTTTAAATATTGACTTAAAAAAGATACTTTCGAAATATATATAAATGTGAAATAAATAGTGAACGAGAATATAGATCAGACACAGAGGCACTCATGATGAAAGCTTTTGCCGAATTGAATTGAAAATGTTAGCGTTAATGTTTCGAGGAAAATTGTCACCGTAAATATTTTATAGGATAAAAGAGTCAATAAGATATTTTATCTTGGAAAAACACTCCTTAAGGATATTATAAAGAAAAATTATCTATTTATTTTATCCTAATAGGCAATTCTTGTAGAAACACGAGATTATAATATAATAGTGATATAACTTCTATCCTCTCCTTTCTTGCGCGGAGCAACGATTTTAATTCCAAATATTAAAATTTACGTCGAAAACTACATCTTAACTTGACTAACTTGGTGAACAAAAACGATCAATAGGAATCAAGGGAAAATAATCTCAGACATTTTTCATACGCAAACTATATCGGGAAGCAATTTACATAAATTTAAAATATACGCTATATTCTAAAGACATGAATATTGATATCGGACGAAAGAATTTTTATACGAAAATTTCAGGAAACTGTAACATAATATTTAAAAACTATAACATGTAATTAAAAAAATGTTATACACTTTTGTAACTTTTATTCGTAAGATACACCCATATATTGAAATACAAATGTCGTCGACCTTGTTGACCTTGTCAGTCAGATCAAAGATTGTCTCCAGGTAATAGGAGCGATACATAATCACCTTAAATTTATAATTAACGTTTTCTGAAGTGAAAATTCTTCAGCGGCGATACCAAACCTTAAAAAAAGTTCTACAGTGCTTATCCAAAAAGTGGACATTTTTCAGCGGCTTTGAAAATTTTGGGTGTGACGAAAATGTGACATATTAGCATTCTTGGACCTGCTAAATCATTTTTCTCTACTTATCCTTATTTTTTTAACCCAAAAATTGTAAATATGAACAGAAAGATATTTCATATTCTGCGAACATGTTCTGCACACCTTTTTTGGTTGTAATTCAATCATAATAAAATAACCACCTCGATAACAGGGAAATGTACATAAATGAATTTAATAATAGCTTTATATATTATTTTAAATATATTAATTTTCCTTCTGTTTTGTTTTGATTTCACAAATAACATAAAATATGTGGAAAATTCTTCCAGAAATAAACAAAATTAACTGCGATAACACTAATTTTTCATTGTTTTTTTTGAGCCGGATTTATTTATATAAATAAATGAGTAAATAGAGTTATATTAAAAAAAAGGAAATACATTAATATAACTCAGAACTAAGAACTTCTTCCAAATTTGAGATCAGATCTCGAGATGTACCTTGAGATCATTTTCCAAAAACACAAGACAAGACGTAAGGAACAGAATTCTCACGAGGGTTATTAACCTCTCCAATATTTACGTAAATAATTAACAACACATGTCTCTATGAATACACAAGCATAAATTGATATCATTTGTGTATCGCTGCCCGACCGTTTGTGGGGTCATTATTGATTTTTCACGTTTCGAACCTTAATCTTATATGAACATTGTAGTAATCAACCTCTGTTGGCCCTACCAGTCTATACAAAAGCACATGCTATTAAATATCTACTAGGTGACTAACAACATCAATTACATTTAAATACAGAGTTCAACGTCCATCAGCAACAGGATATAAAATGAAGATACTATTTGATCTGTTATTCGCTTATGCGGCCACCTTCATATATCTAAATATATAGTTCATCTGATAAGATAACGTTTAAAATAAGGTCTTTCTCATATTGAGCTATAAAAAGAACTAATCACTGGCTCAAATCATGAACTAGTAAATGTTAGTTACTGCACTGTATTTCAATAAAAACGCGCACATGGCGTAATCTTACATTCTGATTATTTTGCGATAACGTTCGTTCAAGGAAAAATGTCTATAATTAATATATTGAATGATGAGTATAAAAGTGCTCCTGATATTTATAATTTCTAGTGTTCTGTACCTCAGAAGGAAAAACGGAACTCTTATAAGATCACTCACGTGTCTGTCCATCCGGCCGTCACAACCGATTTTCTGAGATACCTTTTGATGTACAAAATTAAAATTGGATACAGTAATAAAAAAATATTAACTCTCACATATCACCATACCTAAAACTTAAAAACGTTCATTTGGAAATTTTCGGAGGGGCAAATTAAAGACTCGAAACTTTTTTTAATTCCATGTGGAAAATGTCGCATAAAGCAAAGATAATTTGATAAGAGGTGATTGGCCAGGCTATGACTACGCAACTGACAAAATTTTATCTTGTTAAAAAATTCTTATTTTTCGAGATATGTGCACTTTTTCAAATTCGTAAATATCACCAAAACATCGACCCAGAATTTTGGGTGGCACGGTTACAAATTAAGTCTGCTTATTAATTTTTTTATTGGTAAATATAGCTGAATCGTAACAGATGACATTTTATGTCATCTGTTGCGATTCTCTTCGAAAACATTCGAAAGCTCTTTTTAGGATTCCGTAATTTTTTACACAAAAGTACTGTAAAAGAATGTATTACTCTGAAGTGACAATTTAATTAAAAAATTGGCCTATGTAATGCAGAAATCATAACCTTAAAAACTTAGTACTTTAACTTAAAAAAAAATGCTTTTTAATCACAGAAGGCACCGATTATAAAGCTGTTACCCTATATTTAAATTTGAGTGTAAATGTATTTTTTTTCTCTAAATAAAAACAAGAAAAATAATTTCAAGTTAAAAAAACTTTAATTTAAATTAAGCTAAAAATATTAAAAAATTTAGCAAAAGATGTTGTTTTTCTGATTAATTTCTTTTTCATCCCGCCACGATAGAAGCAAATGTAAGAGAGCATGCACATACAAAAGATGTCGTACGTGCATTAGAGCAAATGTCAAATGTAAGAGCAGCATGCACAAAGTCGCATAAAGGCGCATACAAAATGCAACTGTAAGAGGAGCATGCACATATAAAGATGTTACAAGTGCGTTAGAGCAAATGTAAAATGTAAGAGGAGCATGCACAATGTAGCAAAGAGCATACAAAATGCAAATGTAAGAGGAGCATGCACATACAAAGATGTCGTACATGCATTAGAGCAAAGGTAAAATGTAAGAGGAGCATGCATAATGCAGCAAAGAGAAGCATACAAGATGCAAATGTAAAAGGGGCATGCACATACAAAGATATCGCACGTGCATTTAGTTTGAACATTTGTTATAATGTAAAATAAATTTATTTTTTGAAGGAATTGTTCAATTTTCGTTTAAAGTTTGAATTAGCTTGAAAATTAATAATCACATACACAGTAGCGATTTTCACGAATTGTCAAAAGTGCCTATATCTCGGAAAACCAGACATTTTTACTGAGGTCAAATTTTATCAGCTGCCTATACATACGAGTATCCTGGCCTATAGCTCCTTTTTGAAGTATTCTTGATTTATGGGAAAATCTGTACATGGAATTGAAAAAAAATCGTGTCCTTAATTTGCTGTTTCAAAAATTTTCAAACAATATTTTCAAGTTTTAGCTACATAAATTAATTAATTTTCTTTGTCACATCGTCGACGTGTGTTTTTCCAAGATAAAATATCTTATACACTGTTTTAGCCTAGAAAATATTTGTAGTGGTAATTTTCCTCGAAAAATGGATGCCAACATTTCGAAGTGAATTCGGCTTTTTAAACTAGGGAGTATAAGATATAGTTTGAATTGCCTAATTATAAGGCTCTCATGTTTTAGGTATAGTATGTTTAGTATAGTAGTATATCCTTAGAGGTATATAGAAAAATATGGAAAAAATATATGTTCCACCCCTCTTATTTCCAAAACTACTTAACATAAAATCATGAAAAAAAATATTCATTTTTAGAGGCCTACGCGAAGGTTGTATGAAACTGTAGTGACTATTCTAGATGTTATAATATTTGAAAATTGCACCACGTTTTTGCGCCTACGAATGATACAATAGGCAATATATTTACGTTTTTCTATATTTACACTTGATTTTCGCAGAAACTATGGGCGGTAGAAACTTAAATTATCAATCCACATATTTTATACAAGCAATGTTTTATTTAATATTCGTATAAGAATTAAAGAACATCAGCTGCAGACTCGTCTCTGTGCATCGTACTGCGGCTGTTTAAATACTTATTTTTGTATAGATCTTCTTGGAGCCTGTTAAAAATATAACATATTCTCGAATCTTTTCTTTAATTTCCAAACTTGACTTGCGCAAGATCGGTTGTACTTAATTTTCTTTATTATTCTAGAATACACGCGACTATGACCACTACTACAGCGTCAATTGGAGAGAGCGTCCAAGTTATGCAACGGTGGAGACATGTGGGTCGATTGTAATCGACCGAACCACTAAATATGCCAAACCAAGAACCAAAAAAAACATGCAGTAAATATCTGAATTATTTTTGATTTGTTGTGTAAATATGCAATAACTAACTTAATTATTTTTTATTTGTTGTGTATACATGCAGTAACTAACTGAATTATTTTTGATTTGTTGTGTAAACATGCAGTAACTAACTGAATTATTTTTGATTTGTTGTGTAAACATGCAGTAACTAACTGAATTATTTTTGATGTGTTGTGTCGACATGCAGTAACTAACTGAATTATTTTGATTTGTTGTGTAAACATGCAGTAACTAACTGAATTATTTTTGATTTGTTGTGTAAACATGCAGTAACTAACTGAATTATTTTTGATTTGTTGTGTAAACATGCAGTAAATAACTGAATTATTTTTGATTTGTTGTGTAAATATGCAATAACTAACTTAATTATTTTTTATTTGTTGTGTATACATGCAGTAACTAACTGAATTATTTTTGATTTGTTGTGTATACATGCAGTAACTAATTGAATTATTTTTGATTTGTTGTGTAAACATGCAGTAACTAACTGAATTATTTTTGATTTGTTGTGTAAACATGCAGTAACTAACTGAATTATTTTTGATGTGTTGTGTCGACATGCAGTAACTAACTGAATTATTTTGATTTGTTGTGTAAACATGCAGTAACTAACTGAATTATTTTTGATTTGTTGTGTAAACATGCAGTAACTAACTGAATTATTTTTGATTTGTTATGTAAACATGCAGTAAATAACTGAATTATTTTTGATTTGTTGTGTAAATATGCAATAACTAACTTAATTATTTTTTATTTTTTGTGTATACATGCAGTAACTAACTGAATTATTTTTGATTTGTTGTGTATACATGCAGTAACTAATTGAATTATTTTTGATTTGTTGTGTAAACATGCAGTAACTAACTGAATTATTTTTGATTTGTTGTGTAAACATGCAGTAACTAACTGAATTATTTTTGATGTGTTGTGTCGACATGCAGTAACTAACTGAATTATTTTGATTTGTTGTGTAAACATGCAGTAACTAACTGAATTATTTTTGATTTGTTGTGTAAACATGCAGTAACTAACTGAATTATTTTTGATTTGTTATGTAAACATGCAGTAAATAACTGAATTATTTTTGATTTGTTGTGTAAATATGCAATAACTAACTTAATTATTTTTTATTTGTTGTGTATACACATGCAGTAACTAACTGAATTATTTTTGATTTGTTATGTAGACATGCAGTAACTAACTGAATTATTTTTGATTTGTTGTGTAGACATGCAGTAACTAACTGAATTATTTTTTGTTTGTTGTGCACTTAATTCTCCGCAGTTCTTCCGTAAATTGTACGCAAAAGCATCCTTTAGTTTTTCGAATGGTTACACAGTTTAAACAAGCGACTTTCGTAACTAATTACCTGTTTTGAGAACAAAAGTAATACAAATTATCCAATGAACAAATGTGTTTTCCTCATAAGTTTAAGTATACTTATGAGGAAAATACATTTATACCCTAAAATGTTACAACACCAGACCGTGAAAATAATAACAACATTTATCACTTCCCTAATATAAGCGCATATGTGCATATACTGAGTTCATGTGTACTTCTCATCCGATATATTAGCTTTTGTTTATATTCCGTATATCAGCACGTAACACTTTTTGTAGAAATACTTTAAAACAAAATTCTTAAGATAACAAGACTTTGTAAATAATTATACGAAATAATTAATAAAAATCATAAACAATCATAAATACGGTGTTGACGCGTTCAAACAAAATAAGACGCAGTGAGCGAACTTCAAAAGAGCAAACCCAATTAGCAGTCTGCCCAAGTTTTACGACACATCACTGCACTTAATCAAACAATAGTACAATAAAGCGACCTTATGTTTTATGATTACATTACGAGGACATTCAAGCAGTAATTGCTGTAATTTGAAAACGGTAATTAAAATCGATTTTAATTCGATACGACTAATTCAATTAAGAAAAGTCTGAAAATATCGCTCCTAGAAACTACTAGCGTCCCGCCCCAACTTCGCATCAGTACAATTAGGTTTTTTAATTAAGGTTTTTTAATGAAATTACTAATCAAAATTTAAAATACGTGAAGAGCAATTTATTTGTTTATTCTATTTATTTATCTATGCCTTATAGATAAATTGTCTGGAGATAACGCTTAAAATTGGTATGATTTTTAGTTTGATAAAGATTACTAAATCAATCTAAACTTCATATTATTTTTTTATCGATTTGTCAAATAAAACTCAATATATTCAAAATAATTACTGCGGCTTATCTGTAAAAGATATTTACATAAAAAAAATTTATTAATTTATCACGTTTTTAAAGCAGACTGAAAAATTTTAAATTATTTCTCCTTGCCCCATAAACATTTATAACCCGATACAGATTTATATCCCCGTAAATATTGTCGATATTTGTGATTGTGAATTGTTAATAGCTATGAATATTATGTTAGTAGCTATGAAAATTCTTGTAAGACCTAAAACGAAAAACATGGGGTGCATGCAATAGATAATAGAAAGGAGTGTAAAGAGTAGCTGTCGTTGTGAAAAGTCTTAGTGACTTAGAAAAAATTTAAATTGTTAGTGACTTAGGTGAACTTGTATCCATTAGGTGAACTTGTATCCATTAGGTGAACTTGTATCCATTAGGTGAACTTGTATCCATTAGGTGAACTTGTATCCATTAGGTGAACTTGTATCCATTAGGTGAACTTGTATCCATTAGGTGAACTTGTATCCATTAGGTGAACTTGTATCCATTAGGTGAACTTGTATCCATTAGGTGAACTTGCGCTTAGGAGTTAAGTTACAAAATTCAAGATCTGTATGGGAAAACGCGGACAGTTTATTTGCGAACGGCCGCTAGTGGAAATATAACCAAATTATCTAGTATCAACTATAACGATTACCCGGTAAGCGTTGTTTGTCTTCCTGTATTCGTAGGATGAACTTTAATACTTTCTATTTTACAACTTGTTCTACGAGGAAAGTTCTTTCACTCTCTTAAATTCACATTACGCTGACGGTTATCTGAAAACTAAACCGAAATAGGCAGCAATTTGAAATAAATCACAACACCATTACCTGAACTGCAAGTAATGATTTAAAATAAGTAAGCAGAAAAAATCAGCTTTCCATAAGTTCTAAAATTATTACAGATGCATTATATAATTATTTTTGATTATTTTGATTGAACGATAAACTAGCAACAATAAATTTGAGATGTGTTTTCAAAAAATTAGCTTTGCAACGTCATTATGCTCGAATGATTACTTAGAACGCCTAAGGTACGTGTATAAGTTCGTTAATAAGTTATTAACACAGTAAGCAAATACTCAATTTTACTATGTATAACAGATACATATTATGTATAACAGATACATATAACAGATACATACAATTCACAAATTAATACCAATTACCGTATTAAATTCTACTGTTCGAGAGTTCGAAATTTGCTTCCGCCCAAAGCGGAAAGCGCTTGTACTAGTATTCGTAACTATTAAAACAAGATCTTGCAATAGATTGCCGACAATCGCACTTATCACATCGATTGATTAAAAAAAAGATGATGAAAAAAACTGGAAATACGCTTTTGTAATCAAATAACTCGTTGAAACAAATCAAACGAGCTCAAACTCGATGGATTTACTGTTACGTATAGGGAAATACTCACGACCGCCGAGAAATCGCATCATCAGACCCTCCTCTTTACAATATGTAACCAAAGGACTCACTGAGACAAGTGAATCGAACCCAAACTTGATGAGTTTACTGTTAGCCGTTAAAAAGTTCCCATAACAACCATCCTCCTCCATCATTGCATAAGCTCTATGAGTCCATAGTGCTGTATTGCCAGCAAAATTGTATATATATATATATATATATATATATATATATATATATATATATATAAAGTTTACCATGTTTCAAATCAATACACCAATTAGAAGTAGGTGGAAATCGACTCGAATGATTTGTTCACATATATAATTATATATAAATGAAGGTAATAAAACTGTGTTAAAAGTCATTGTGCCATCGATAAAATATCGATCGTAACGTAAAAAGTCCAATAATTTAAAATTAAAATTGGTTTACTATCGATACAGTTTCCTAGAACAGATTAGAAAAAAATACGATTTAGAGTCTGTCTAATATTTTTTATGATATTTTATCTAATATTTATTTAATAATGTTATAATATTTATAAAATATGAATTCGCTATTGTTAACTCGCATTAATAAAAAACAAGCCGGCGTAAATAATAACATACGATATATCTCTGTTAGAGAAATTAACTCCAAACCACAAAAATACCTTCAATACAACCCGAATGCGATTCTAAAAACATTTAGCACACAATGGACGATGAATAAATTCTTTATATCAACAAATTTAAAAAGTTTCGAACAATAATTTTTATTTGAACGGAAATGGGATACGCATTGTCAATCATGACGTAATTTCGTTTTTGGATAAAAATCTACGTGATACTAAGCACATACGCTTTTATAAAGTACCGAAACTATATTTAATAATATATTTAACTTTTCCTTACTCATTTTTATTGCACAATGACCTAACTAAACATAGTGACGTATGTTCTGTGTGATAATCCAATATCTTAAAAAAATGAGCCAGTAATCGAAATTCGTTCTTAACGTCTTCTAACAAAAGGATCGTCTTCATATGAATGAAATATCTTATTTAGATATATGTATATATTAGAGGGACTCACTAATTTATGTACATATTCGTTGCAACTCGCGATTTAAAAAAGGTTGATTAAATAATAGTGTCGTCCTATTTTCATGTGTTTTTTGTTTAAATTTCGAAATTATTTGAAAAAAAGTGTCGTACCTGCTGGAAGATATCAGCAAATGACGTTACCAGGCTGTGGGTTCGATTTCGATTGCAATCATCTATCTATTTAGACAGATTGAATGTAATTTCATGATAACAGCTCATAAATCTTTTTTTTTTATTTATTCGTATTAATACGTAACAAAAATGTTCAGATTAATAAAAAATAACTCGGTCAAAATCCATAATCCTTGCTGGTAATGGTTTAAACATAAACATATATATATATATATATATATATATGTGTGTGTGTGTGTGTGTGTGTGTGTGTGTGTGTGTGTGTGTGTGTGTGTGTGTGTGTGTGTGTATGTATGTGTGTTTAGTAAATAAATAAGCAATCGCCATAACGAGTAAATACAGTTACCACAGAGGAAGAAACAATTATAATTTTAAAAGGCCCAACAAGGAATACAAATTAAACTAAAAAATATAAAAAATAGGTGCCAGTAATAGATAGTTTAAATATTTATAGCAAGCGCCATAACGAGTAAATACAGTTACCACAGTGGAAGAAATAATTGTAAATTTAAAAAAACCCCAACAAGAAATACTAAATAAAATGAAAAGTATAGAAAATAGGTGTCAGTAATAGATAGTTTAAATATTTAAAGCAAGCGCCATAACTAATAAATACAGATATCACAGAGGGAGAAACAACTGTGAATTTAAAAAAGGCCCAACAATGAATACAAAATAAACTGAAAAATATAGAAAATTGGTTCCAGTAATTGATGGTTTAAATATTTAAAGCAAGCGCCACAACTAATAAATATAGTTACCATAGAGGGATAAATAAATGTGAATTTAAAAAAAGCCCAACAAGGAATACAAAATAAACTGAAAAATGTAGAAAATAGGTGCCAGTAATACATAGTTTAAATATTTAAAACAAGCGCCATAACGAGTAAATACAGTTACCAGAGTGGAAGAAATAATTGTAAATTTAAAAAAGGCCCAACAAGAAATACAAAATAAACTGAAAAATATAGAAAATAGGTGCCAGTAATAGATAGTTTAAATTTTTAAAGCAAGCGCCATAACTAGTAAATACAGCTACCATAGAGGAAGAAACAATTTTAAATTTAAAGAAAGGCCCAAAAAGAAATACAAAATAAACCGAAAAATATAAAAAACAAACTAAACCTTACGATGATTCTGTTAGACAAAGTATTCTGAAAGTCGACGTGCAAGAAAAACAGAAGCACTAAAGCATCACTTTTTAGCAGCACTAAACTTTCGGTAATTTGGACGAAAGAATTCATCAGTTACCTTCTACCACGTTTCCTTTGTAGGCGTAACTTAATTAGTTAAAAGGGACTAGAATAGATGCCAGTTTAGAGAATAATTTAAATATTTAAGACATAACGAGTAAATGACAGAAGCCAGAAAGAAAGAAATGATTTTAAACAAAGAAAACTCTTCCATCTCTTTTTGTCAAAACACTTTTTTCCACTATAGAATAAGACAAAAATATTATTTGTCCTGTTTTTCCACTATAGAGTAAGACAAAAATATTATTTGTCCTGTTTTTCCACTATAGAGTAAGAGAAAAATATTATTTGTCCTGTTTTTCCACTATAGAGTAAGACAAAAATATTATTTGTCCTATTTTCATTATAATCATTTCTTTGATTAAGGCTAATGTAATTTACGCATTATGGCGACTGCCATAAATGTTTAAACTATTTATTACTGGCACATTCATATGTATTACTAGAGGAACAAAGAAAATAATTTTTTCAAAAAGATACATTTTCAATACTAAGCAGTATTGAAAATCCATATTTTTTAAAAGAGACTTACTAATTAAAGACTAAATTTTTAAAGCAACTAACTTCATAAAGTCGACGTAGTTATGGCTTCTAAGAGTTAATTTTTCATTTTTTCAGTTTCAAAACCACTGCTTTTCAGTTTCTTATTAATTATTAAGGTATTGATGGTAGTTTATAGATAGTTTAACAATTACCTGATAGTTTTAAAGGTATTTCCATAACCGTTTAAGATTAATTTAAGTTTCATCGCACATGCCGGAATACAGTGACAGTAAAAAGGTTTAAAAGTATAATGTTATGTAAATATGTTTTAAAAATTGTAACCGCATTTTTCTCAAAATGGTGTACCAATGTCTGAGAATTAATGAATCTAAATTTAAAATAACTTTTCCTTAAACAATTATCTTATATCTGTCATAAAGTTCTTTTAAAACTATAGTTTATTTGTTATAAACGAAAAGGAGTAATAAAATAAATAATTTAAAAAATTACCTACAGTAAAAAAATACTTTTTTTTTTAAAAGTAAGAAAAAGTAATAGATTTGAAAAAATAATAGATCTGAAAAAAATTGTCAATCAGCTATTTCAGCGGCATGGCTTCCACAAGTCAATTATTTTTATTACTTTGGTCTGAAACCAAAATATATATTTTAAGCTAGGTGTAATTTTTTTGTAATAATAATAATTATAGCTCAAAAAAATTAGAAAAATTATTAAATAGACAAAGAACTCTATATTCAATCTCAACTATTACTTCCCAATTTATTATTTAAATAGCTAAAATATTTATGGGGAAAGAAAAAAAAATGTCATTTTACTACTTGTTTTTTTACTTCACTATATTTATAACTACTTAGTATAATATACTTTCTTAAACATGTCACAAGTTCAATGTACTCTTAGGAACATGTTAGTAGAGAAATTTGTATAAAACTCTTCAAATTTTGCATTAAAGCGACGTGCGTTTTGTTATTGTATGCGAAAAATTCCTCAACGAATCGCAATGACTGCATAATCAGCGTATCCTATTTATTTTTAGCCTGAGAAAATGTGATATCTGAGACAGCCGCAACTCTCACCGCTTGAGATTCTCGACTGACGTGATTTACGCCGTTTTGGAATCAACTAGATTTAGGTACACTAGGTGCTCCTATAGAGTCCCTGTTCAACAGTCATCTCAAATCGTACTAACTTTCATAATGCTTTTGAGTCATGATCTGGCAGTCAAGATTTAGTTAAGATTGAGTTAAGATCGGTGAGCATTTCAATAGTTCGCGACCCACTCAAAACTTTTAGTTACATGTGTTATGTTCTCGCATTTCTTTGTATAAAATTTTCTTGTTATCGTTTTTATCTTAAATTTTTGTTTGTTTTATATTAACTTTCTCAATGCGTTTGCATGTTATGCATATATTGGGCAAGAGTTTTATTGACAAATTATACCCGCCAAGTGCGAGTAGAACTTGCGCGCCAAAGGTTCCATACCCTGAAAATTATGAATTATAATAATAAAATTACAATAATCTATCAATGTTTACGTATCTAGATTATTATGATCTAGTAAATAAGTAATCTGAAAGGAAAAACTATTAACGGTTTTTTTCACAAAAACTATAAGTACTTTAAGTTTAGTTTATTTTTCCTGTAACATATACAATAATTTCTATTAACATAAATTATTTCAGGTTTTTTCGCTTGTAAACTGCAGAGATATGGGAGTTAGGGTAGGGTAGGGTAGTTAGGTCTTATCCCGACATTTTTGTTCATAAATCAAAAACTACACTGCTTAAAATTAAAAGAAAACAAATAGTTGTAATTTGTAAATAAACCTTTTCACGTGATGCTCGTTTTTATCTTCTTGACCCATTTTTAAACATCAACACTCACCTCGCTCCATTCTGGACTCTAATACCAAAATAAAAATATTTCATAAACACTTTCCAGCAAATTCTACAATTGTACCAAATATACAATTGATAGCAAAAGTAGCTGAAAAAAGCCATGACATACGGACAGGTAGATACATAAATCTCTATATAAGTTTTCCTTATTTACGTTTTAGGTATGGAACGCTAAATAAAAAAAATAATCAATATTATATTATACGTCAATCATTACGTCTCTCTACCTACTTGTTTGTGTGAATCGTTACATGTAACTTGATTTATATTGTTATGTGATTGACCGCATTGAAAGGTGAAAGACAAAAGGTTATCGTTTAAATATCAAATAAAACTTTATTAAACGACCAAGTTCAAAGATATGCAATTTTTTAATGCATTTTTTGCCAACAATATTGCCAAAACTCTAAAAGTTTTCGACAAACTCAAAAACTGTCTTCTGACTGATGACCTAAAAAATCAGCACTGGTTTGTATTGAGTCTATACTGATCATTTTAATTGTTTAATTCTAAATTGCAATGCAATTTGTAATGCATTTTTTGCCAACAATATTGCCAAAACTCTCTAAAAGTTTCCAACAAACTCAAAAACTATCTTAAAATCTAAAAAAATCAGCAATTGTTTGTAGTGAGTCTATACTGATCATTTTAATTGTTTAATTCTAAATTACGTCTGATGTGTTTAATGATAACGGACAATTAATATTTATTTCAATTTTTTGTTGGAAAATCGGAATTTATTAAATTATTCGTCTGAACACGGTGTTGTATTCGGAACACCGCGTTTTTTACTAGTTGCTTTGCGATTAGATATAAAATATTGATTTCATAGAAATAAATAGTCCGTCTGTAGACTTAATTTTTGTATTATTTAATTTTATAATAGTATATCCTTATAAAAAAGAGTAGGTAATAGTTGGGACTACCACGTAGCTGATATGACATCTTAAGTGCATTGTCTTTGCGGACACGAGTTTTTGCGGAACAGACCTGAAAAGCCGTCGGAAGACACATATAATTTACAACAATTATGCGAAAAGTGCGGGACCTTGATATGGTGTAGCGAGCATTGTTTTTGCGGTACCAAGTCTGTGATGACAATTAATCTTTGAAAAACCATTGGGACACAAATAATCTCCAAAAAATGCTGGACATTTATATAGTATAGCGACACATCAGTCTTTATGACGAAAAATCTTTGAAAAACCATTGGGACACAAATAATTTCCAAAAAAATGCTGTACATTGATATAGTATAGTGACACATCAGTCTTTCATGATGAAAATCTTTGCAGCGCATAATTTAGAGTAAATATGCGGAAAGCACGGGGACTTTATACGGATTTAATCATGATTTATTAATGAATAGCTTTATATTTGTGTTATCTATATATATCACAAAGCCATGTCTCGGCATCATCTAAAACAACAATGACACACCAGATGACGTGCTACTTAAAAACTTCGCTTGGTTGCTTTTTCCCATGTTATATTTCGCGTGTTATATTTCGAAAATTTGATGCTATAGAAACTACAAAGTCAAGAGATATAGAAGTCTCTTTAGGGCTTTATATTATTCTCTATAATATAAAACCCTAAAAAGTTATTTCAATAAGTAGTTGACTCATTCTTAATTTTGATATTTTTCATACAATATTGTGAAATATAAGTTAATTAAAAACCAGTCTTGAAAAATATTCAAAAATTGATTGAAAAATAAGCCAGTTGTAGGCTTCTAAATTTGAAGATGCGAATAGAGTTGGGTATATCCCTGTCTCTTTTCCTCTTGTAGAATATAATGTGCAATATTAAAAATGACCTCACAACACAGTATTGCCGTCCTTATGTAAAGATAAAATGTAAACTTTTATAACTCGATCAATTTTTAAGATTATTAAAAAATGTTTTCACTCTTCATCTGCGTGTATTTTGAAATTATGATTAATGAAATAAAAAAAAATTAGTCAAATACCCAATTATAGGCTAAAAAAATAAAATTCAACTCATACAATTTTGCGAATAAACCGAATGGAAAAAAACAGTCATAAGAATATTATAATTTTGGCACTTGTATGCGTTCAGCATCAGGTAGATTCTAGTCGAGTCTAAACGTTGTTATGACCTTAATAGTAAAGGTAATTCCGTAAAATTTATATTTAAAAAAATTAAAAAAGTACCTAACCTAAACCTAAAAAAGTAGTTCACTTAGCCGATTCCGAAGGGGCCCGAGTTTACCCGATTTAGCTTCACCAAACCGAGCGTGACGGCTCAATTTCGTTCACTGCTTAGACAAAGTACCCAAGTTCTTGCTGTTACACGCATTGTTGCACCTGTACGCTCATTCATAATTCTGTCATTCGCTCTTTTTATGTTTCAATAATTGTTTGTAATACATTGATTTATTCATATATAGTATAATCACTAATCTCAGATAGGTAATATTAGAACAATTTTAACGTTATTTTTTTCTAAAAGTTTCATAGACTTAATAAAATTATAGTAAAAAATAAAAAAAACACGATTTTGTAGCAATATGAACTAAAATTATTAAAAAATAATATTTATATATAAAGATTTTAGTCAAGAGCGAAAAGAAATCTCACAATTCGGTATAACTTAATTTTTTTTTTGGATAAACTTAAAATAAAAATAAACTGATGGACAAAACAAATAAACTTTAAATTTAAAAAGAGTAGGGCCTGTTGTGAAAATGTAAGTCGAGAGCAACCTATTTTTTTTACTTTACTTTAAAGTTATTTTTTGTCATTTTCTTTTTAACTCAAATTTATCTAAAAAAATGTTGTTACACTGAGTTCAAATTAATTTTTATTTTTATTTCATATTGCTACAAATGCATGTTCTTTTAGCTTTTTTGAACTAAAATTTTATTTCCAGAATTTTTTGTTATGAAATTATTGTATTGTCGTCGATTCTTGATACGTGTGCCAGAATTTCAAATAATTCGGACGTCTATAAGCGGGTGAAATATTAATTGAAATATCCTGTTAGTTTCATACATACATACATACACACATACAAGTGAAGCTAATACAAAGCGCGTTAAAAACATAAAAAATCTTTTTTGTAATACAAAAATTATAAACCGAAAATTGAACCCACGACCAAAAAATATCAATATCTACTATTGACTCATGCACCATGCTACATCCACTGTTATCATGCCACTGTACGATAAACGGTGCTTGAATTTTAATTATAACGTCAGTATACTCGTTTAGCCAAATAAACTAAAACAATAAAAGGCAATTCTCCGAATTCAGTTTCATTCCGTCTTAAAATACACGAAAGTCACGCGGTAATTTCATAACAGAGACAAACTTAAATTATAAATGTACAGTTCGTTTACACATGTTAAAAACAATATAATATTGCACAGTTACAATGTAACATAATGCAAGTCAAAATTGCATTATGCAAAATTATACAAATGTAGACGATAAATAAACAAACATTCCAAAAGGTCAGACTAAAAGTCAAACCGCGCGTACTGAGGGGCCAATAACCCCTAACACGAAACTAAGGCTCCGCAAATTTTTGATAAGGTCGACCAAGGTCGCGCAAGATGCGAGAAAATCGTGGAAACGTCTCCAAATTTCACGCGTTTCTGTGAAGAAAGTAATAACACAACGCAGGTATAAATTTTTTAACACTTAATTTATCAATACATCTGTTTCGTTGTAATCGAATATAAAATAGGTCGACAGATTTTATTTTTCATAATAACGCTATTTATTTCATTTAAACAAACAAGTAATCAAAAATAAAAAAAAATAAATCACGAAGATGACATACCTACTCTCGTAAAAACTGTAGGAATATTAAAACTAACAAAGCTAAATCAAAACAAATACCTCAGTCATTTTAAATATTGATAAAAAATTTGATCATTAATCTATATTTTAATATAATTAAAACCCAACTCACGTTCCAAAAAGTTTCCTTTTGCCGGTACTTCCATCTTGGTTGTTCTATTTCGATTCAATGAATACTTGACATCGAACTAGTTTATAAACGATCATCAATTATTTGTAGTATTTTTTAATTGAAATGCTAGTGCTTCGACGCACGTGCACGCCGCTCGAAAACACACAAAATACTGACAGCAGTCACCCACCAACTGGCGAATGATCCAAGCAAAGTCCCGCCAAAGCTTGACGGGGTACTCGTAGAGTGCGTTTGACGGGCACGAACCACATTTCGACCGTCACGTACTCGTGAATTTATACGACCGCATGGAAATAAGTCATGCTTGCGAAATGCACTGAAATCGATTCGAAATTCAAATTTGCATCAGCTTGTATTTTTGGCAACACTATGGTCAAAATTAATACACTTGATTTGACTTTCAGCTCTGTATGTTTATATGTAAGTAAATTAACGGAAAACAATTTGCAAAATTATAAAGAATACATTAATACAATATACAATATAAAAAACAATTTGCAAAATTATAAAGAATACATTACGACACAAAGATGAGGCGGAATGGAATATCGAAAGAAATGATTTTTAAGAAAAAAGCAAATTAGACATTTAAAAAAAAATCAACAAGAAGATTTCAGGAAATTATATGAAATAATATTTTTCTATTTTACCGAATTTACAGGAAGCTTTTTCCGTTGTATTACTTAGATCCTGAGGAAGAATATGACTTGTTGATCGATTCAGGTAATGTTTCTTTCGATTTGTCAGTATGTTTGTTTGTGCTCAAATAATTTAAAAATGATTAATCAAATTTAAATGAAGTTTATAATTTGGAATTATTAGGGTCCATGAAAGAGACTGATATATCTTAATGTAAGGTTGAGAAATTCAGAAATAAAGAAGGAAATATAAATCGATTGAGGATCACTAGATCGTTAACAATTGACTACGCATCGGACAGCTATCGTTAACTGAATAAGAAAAGTAGTTATCGAAACAAATTTGCAATAAATAAGCTAAGACATTTCTAAAATAATTTATTTTTTTAAAATACCCAATCATTTTAATTTTCAAATTATCACAATTATAACCTGAAGCATTTATTTCTTCCCTCAAAATAATAGGTTTTTTTAGAAAAGGTCACAAAAAATAAGCGATTAAACCAACTGACTAACTAAATAGTATACACAAATAAGTTTTTTCTTTTTTTTACTTATTTTAATGACATTATTTATATAGTTTTCCAGTGGTCCAATGTATTGAACATTTGACATACTTGTTTGTTACGTCGATAGCTCCATCAAATCACCGTAAGTTAAAAATAATATGTCTTGTGAAATCAAATACGAATATATGCAAATAAACCATAAAATATTCTAAAAAAGTATTAAAAATGTTTAATAAAATAACATGTTATCAATAATACAAAAACAAGAAAAGAAATAAACGAAAAAAAGGAGTAAAGAATTGGGAATTTAAAAAAACGATTTAAATTAAAAAAACATCCGCTATGCTTCTGATATTTATTATGAAGAAGAATAAGCTTTAACATTTTTAAACGTTTTAATCTAATTAAACCTATCATAGTTTGAAAACAATTACGTTTCCAATAAGACTCTACAAAAAAATTATGTTCGCTAGAATCGCTCAATTTTAATCAACAAAATATTGACAGGCACAGTGAATAGGAATTAACAAAAATGCTATAATTTAGAGCTAATATTTTCTCCGTCCCATTACTCAACCTTTTGACGAGATTGCAACATGAAAAATGTTGATTTAGTATGAGTAATCTCCAGTGGCTGATGTGCTAAGACATGCGTTTTAACTACAGATACGTCACTAAATACGTGTGTAAGTAGCTATATACGCATAGACAAAGAGAGAATAAAGAAAAATTTGTAGGTGAAACAAATGTCACAGGGATGTGCAATAAACCTGTGTGAATAAACTGAGAGATGAAAATGTAGAGACGAAGAGCCAAAATACGTGCGAGAGACCGCGTATTTTTTGTTTGTGCAACGGAATGAGGTAAAATAATTGTGTCAGAGAGAGCGCTCTGCGTTTGGCGAGAACAGTTGAATATCTGGGGAATACCAAGATAGATATATTAAAAAATGCATTTATATGTATTTGTATAAAATATTATAATTTGTTTAAATACCCAGTCTTACTTTATTTATTTGCAAAGCAATTCGTTATAAACGTGACATAATGTATGTATTAATTAATACTATACATCGTTCGACGAAATAAACTACCTCTTGAGCAAATTTAAATATTTTTGAAGTGAAAATTTCTTTAGGCGCACCATTTCTGAACAGTGAACGAAACTAAGCCATCACGCTCGGGTCGGTGACTCTGAATCGAGTAAACCCGGCTCCCTTCGGCATCGGCCAAGTGAACTACTTTTTTAGGCGCACCATTCGCAATTTTTTTTTATATATTTAATTAAATTTGTATCTAAAGTATTTGTAACATATTTCAGTTTCTGTAAACCAATTGTTTCATTCTTACGTGTAAACTCGGCTACCTTCGGCATCGGCTATGCGAGTTCACTCTCTAACACCGAGTGCATCGTTTCAAGAATTACGTTTGATTTTTTATTAATATTTTAATTTTTATTTGATAATTATTTGAGTATAATTTAATATAATACGCGTATGCTATTGTATTTTAAAATAATAATCTTCGCATTGTTCCTGATTCGTCGACCTAAAATATCCATCATGCAACGTCAATGTAATTATTTGTATATATATATATATATATATATATATATATAGCTAGACAAGTTTTCACTTGTATCGTATGGCCAATATTTAAATGCCGGACTAGGTGGTTCATATGACAACAGACTCACGCATGCAGGTTCGCGCACTCACGTACTCGACATAAAGATACTAGCGGATAGATGATGCACGTATATATAAATATCAGGGGAATGCTAAGATGGCAATATGCTATATATATATATATATATATATATATATATATATAGAAATATACTTATGCCAGAATTACACTAAAATAATTTTTTTTGAAACGTTCAATAATTCATTACTATAATTTTCAAGTGATCCAAAATAATTGGAAAAAATTATAAGCCTTTACAAAAAAACCCAATAAAAATATACACTCGTAATTTAAAAATTTATAAAATAATTGAGCAATTTAAAAAAAATTCAAACACAATTTGAAAGTTTATAGAGGAAAAAGAAGAAACCACGAACAAAACAAAACAGAACAGTGAAAAACTCTTTCAGGGGAAGATTGTGTAAGTAAAACTTCGGGGGAGAACAACTTTAAATATGTTTTTTATGAATAAATCCAAATTGAAGCAACATTTCAATGCACCATTTAGCTCTATTAATATGAAATTGTAATTATTTTTAGTAATTGTTGAATATATTTGACGTCAATTTTGTAGAAATTCATTATTCACAATTAAATGAAACAACGTGATGTAGTATTATTTCTACTTTCTTTAAGTTCTTTACCGCGACCTAGGTTTTGTTGTATTACAACATCTTCAGGTGGGCTGTTAGCAAATATTCCTTTATCTTTTATCTTTGCTAATATCCCACCTGAAGATGTTGTAATACAACAAAACCTAGGTTGTGGTAAAGAACTTAAAGAATGTAGAAATAATACTACATCACGTTGTTTCATTTAATTGTGTATTTTTAGTAACTAAACAATAATTATTTAAAGAATATTAACGTAAATTATAAATGTTAAACGAGAAAGTAAATAATCGATAAACAAAAATACTTAGTTTTGTAAAATAAAAACTTAAAATGTGTGAAACTCCTTAAATGGTAAATTGCAGATTAAAAAACTTTATTAAATATATTACGTCAAGAGTCTTCATAAAAATTAAATATGAAGTATGAAAAAGACATAATTTTGTATCAAAACAAACAAGAATATAAACTATTTTGTTTTAACTCGTCAACACAAACTGAGTCCTAATTTTTAACCGACTTTTTTTGAAGTGGTGATTATAAATTCGACTATATATTTTTTGCACGTCTTATCTCATATCTCCGGCATTTATCAACAAGTTTGGATCATACTTTTTGGAAGGGTATACCCTCAATGTCCCATTAAAATTTGGTTAGAATTTGATCATGGAAGTTGAAGATACACCATAGAATTCTCCAATACTGAACAGTACAGATGTCATAATCTAAAGATAATCTATAGTTTGATTGGTATAAATGTAATGGTAATCTAATAAGATACGACTAAGGACGACAAAAGTCTAGCCTTTAGCAAAATTGTGGTGCAATAAGGGAGCCGGAAGGTGGTCACAGGAACTCGTCACCGATAAGGAGTAAACTCATCGTGTTTGGACTCGTTTTACTGGTCTTGACGTAAGTAATCAAAAATCATTTGACGTATTTTCCAAATATATTTGCATTCGAAATGACGTTATACCGTAAAAGTTCCAACTCGTAATTTTATTATTTTATGTTTTCAGGTCGCTCCTTATTCGATGGTTATTTGAAGTTGGTTCAATCTTTTTATGAAATAAAATAATACAAAAGTAACATTTAAATTATTTCCAATAACGTAAAACGCTAAATTACGTGGTACTCTATGCTGAGGTAACACTTAAGAAAAAATCTTATAAACTTTGAAGCTTCTTTCTCTAATAATTTAAAAAGCCGTGCTGTAGTTCAAAAACAAATTAATAAATTAAATGTACTAAGGTTTCTTATTTCCGCTTCCAAACCAGAGAAAAAGAGTTAATTTGTGAAAAATCCATTACGATAAATATTACCGGGCAAAATCCATTACGAGAAACATTATCGGGCAAAATCCATTACGAAAAACATTACCGAGCAAATAATAGATGTGACGCAGAACAATTTATGGATATAAAAAAGTAATAATTTATAAACTTAAAGAGGTATAACCATAAACAAATCTTTTCATTATACATATACTCTTCAGTTAAAATAGCTCCCATATAATCAAAATTCTCTAAAACCATAATTGAATTATATATATATATATATATATATATATATATATATATATATATATGTATGTATATATATATACACACATACATATATATATATATATATACGCAGTGTAAACTCTACAATGACACTCTTTATAATGTAAAACTCTCTATAACGTAAACTCTGCATGATCTTGGTTGGTTTACCTTCTAACCCCACAGCCCCGATTCACCCTTTGTAACGAACCGGCCGTTCTCTATTATGATCTATGACTTTTTATTATCACTAATAACCTATTTATTACTAAACGGTTCACATAGACTCCTAAATTATCTCTACGAATGTCGACAAATCTAAGAATGAATAGATACAGTTTTATTGCTGTTATTATGTACAGTCATTACTGCTGTTTTCTTTAAACACCCGTGTTTACTAGGTAAAGTTGACCCTTGACACATTACCACTTTCGTATATAAGAAAATACAAAATAGCTATTGGAATAGTAAAAAAATTCAATGAAAGTTGACGGTCTATTTTAAATTGTTATTTTAAAATGAAAAAACAAATATAAACAAGCTATTATAATAGGAGAACTGATTAAATATATCTGTAAATAAGACGGAATAAAGAATTTGAAACCTTCAAAAATATGTATTTTATTTACATATTCCATAAAGCGAAAACTCTCTATAAGAGAAAATATTCTAACTAGGTACTAAGTTTCATTATAACGAGTTCACCAGTATATATTATATACGCTGTTAATTAATTAGAATGGCAAAAAAATAAGTCTTATTCCTCTGGAAATTATATGACGAAAATAACCTGTATAAAAGATGTGAATGGAATTTCCACGAAAAAAAATTAAAAAACTCTAAATTAGTGTAATTGTTTTTATTTCTACGAAATACTCGTAATATTCGTATCGCTCAATATTCAACGCCGAGTATTCACCGCGTCACTTTGATGATGCCTACGTGTGCATGCATTGCACGAGATTTAACCCTTGAATACTGTGTGCATGCATTGCACGAGATTTAACCCTTGAATACTATTATACAAAAGCATTGAATACTATTATATGACGAGAACGGGATGAGAAAAACTGTTATTTATTATTATTGTGTTATTTTGTATTCATTGAACCGACTTGCTTGAACCGCCTTGATTTAACGACATCCAGTATATTACATTAAGTATAGAATCCATTGTAATAAATAAATTCTCAAACGACTATCTTACACAGTCATAGAAGCTCCGGCAGATCTATCTTTATGGTAAACACCTGCTTACACTTCTTAACAGAGAGTAAACAAAATCGATTGATGTTGTGTACTAATTTCTCGAACGATAATAAGCGTAGTCAAATAGTAGGAAAAAATAAGTCTAGCGTGCAAATAGAAACAAAGTCAGATTTTTCTTCTTACTCAGTGGTCAAGTTTTCAGTATACCAATCATCCCCCCGATTGACCCGAATTCACCCCATCTTGAAAAGAAGGGTGCAACAAATTGTTCGACTGTATCTCCATAAGTAATGGTACTGGTGAAAGTAATGGTACTTTCACAAACAATTCATACCTAAATTTTGGACACAAATTAATTACATTCAACTTTTGTTTACCACTATTTTAAGTAACATTAAATAAATGTAATAAGCCGAAAGAGACCTAAAATTTAAGGAAAACTATTTTTGAAGTGCTATAAAATCTTTGTTTTCAAGTTTTACAGAATCGCAAGAAAAGAGAAATCAAGGTCAGCAAGTGCACATTCGTAATAAAAAGTTAACCATTTTACTTTAATAAAATATTACTTTTCGTGATTATATCATCATTTTCTATGTTATCACAATAGAATATATTTTCATTTAAAAGTTCCTTTTCCCACCATCCATAATGTGAAATTTGTTTTTGTTTACACAATTAAAAGTAGGAAGTGCACTTTCGTGACAAAAAGAGTTAATTCGTTTTAATAAAAATATAATTTTTTATAATTACATCATATTTCGTACGTTATCATAGCTTATTATAAGCAAAACCTTCTTTCGCCACCACCCATAATGTGGTGTTTCCATATGCACTTTGTTTTGCAAACAAAGGAATGTAGTGCACATCCGTGACAAAAAAATATTATTATATATCATAAGTAAAAGCTTCTTTCGCCACCACCCATAATGTGGTGTTTCCATATGCACTTCGTTTTACAAACAAAGGAATGTAGTGCACATCCGTGACAAAAAAATATTATTATATATCATAAGTAAAAGCTTCTTTCGCCACCACCCATAATGTGGTGTTTCCATATGCACTTTGTTTTGCAAACAAAGGAATGTAGTGCACATCCGTGACAAAAAAATATTATTATATATCATAAGTAAAAGCTTCTTTCGCCACCACCCATAATGTGGTGTTTCCATATGCACTTCGTTTTACAAACAAAGGAATGTAGTGCACATCCGTGACAAAAAAATATTATTATATATCATAAGTAAAAGCTTCTTTCGCCACCACCCATAATGTGGTGTTTCCATATGCACTTTGTTTTGCAAACAAAGGAATGTAGTGCACATCCGTGACAAAAAAATATTATTATATATCATAAGTAAAAGCTTCTTTCGCCACCACCCATAATGTGGTGTTTCCATATGCACTTCGTTTTACAAACAAAGGAATGTAGTGCACATCCGTGACAAAAAAATATTATTATATATCATAAGTAAAAGCTTCTTTCGCCACCACCCATAATGTGGTGTTTCCATATACACTTCGTTTTACAAACAAAGGAATGTAGTGCACATCAGTGACAAAAAAAAATTATTATATATCATAAGTAAAAGCTTCTTTTGCCACCACCCATAATGTGGTGTTTCCATATGCACTTCGTTTTACAAACAAAGGAATGTAGTGCACATCCGTGACAAAAAATATTATTATATATCATAAGTAAAAGCTTCTTTCGCCACCACCCATAATGTGGTGTTTCCATATGCACTTCGTTTTACAAACAGAGGAATGTAGTGCACATCAGTGACAAAAAAAAATTATTATATATCATAAGTAAAAACTTCTTTTGCCACCACCCATAATGTGGTGTTTCCATATGCACTTCGTTTTACAAACAAAGGAATGTAGTGCACATCCGTGACAAAAAAATATTATTATATATCATAAGTAAAAGCTTCTTTCGCCACCACCCATAATGTGGTGTTTCCAGATGCATTTCGTTTTACAAACAAAGGAATGTAGTGCACATCCGTGACAAAAAAATATTATTATATATCATAAGTAAAAGCTTCTTTCGCCACCACCCATAATGTGGTGTTTCAATATGCACTTCGTTTTACAAACAAAGGAATGTAGTGCACATCAGTGACAAAAAAAATATTATTATATATCATAAGTAAAAGCTTCTTTCGCCACCACCCATAATGTGGTGTTTCAATATGCACTTCGTTTTACAAACAAAGGAATGTAGTGCACATCCGTGACAAAAAAATATTATTATATATCATAAGTAAAAGCTTCTTTCGCCACCACCCATAATGTGGTGTTTCCATATGCACTTCGTTTTACAAACAAAGGAATGTAGTGCACATCCGTGACAAAAAAATATTATTATATATCATAAGTAAAAGCTTCTTTCGCCACCACCCATAATGTGGTGTTTCCATATGCACTTCGATTTACAAACAAAGATAGGTAGTGCACGTTTGGGATATAAAGTGTTAATAATTTCATTGCTAATAACAACTTAATTTTTTATGATTATATCATAATTTGAATATTATCATAATATATTATTATTTAAAAATGCCTCAATGTAGAGTTTCTAAATACATATTGTTCATACATATACCTCGATATTTTGCTTTATGTATATACAACCAATATCGTTACTTTATTTCCTTTTTCTTACATTTTTAGAAAAACGTCCATGTTTAAACATCCAAAGTGACAATATTTTAATTTGTTTCCTATCTTCGATGAATTAAAATTCCTGTTTAAGATGAATGGATATAAAATGGTTCGCATATTAAATTATCAAAGACAATGGCGCCTTTCAAACCCTGGAACCCTCACCTAATTGATAAATTATGCTATGTTTGATGGAAATCCCATCGTTCGTCAAGATCGACAAATGTGAAAATCGGAGCTGGCCTGTGTTCACAACACATAACTATCGAATTGTGAAAATCGGACCTAGCTTACAAAGTTGCAGGTAAAATCATACTAAGCATTTTAATTGAGAGGTCCGCAGACTCTACCAGACAAAATATCCGACATATATTTCATAGCACTCGGTTTTTAGGGTTAAAAAAGGAATAAAATGAAAATAAAAAACCTTTTAAATAATTTAAAATTTTTAATAGCTTTATTGTACAAACGATATAGGTCACGAAATAGGGGTTTTGTTTTCACTAAAATAAAATTAGGGGCGACAACGGGTAATATAACTTAAAGGTGTGTTACACGTTTTCCATAAAAGAAAAGTTTCTACTTGGCCGACAAAAATATTTATATTTTCAGTAGCATATTCTCAAAATGTGACATTGCATTGGCTGCAAAACAAAGTGTAACCAGAGTTCTTCTTTCAGCAGAAGTAACTTGTCACACTTGTTTCGAATTTTTGCTTAACACCTTAGAACAGTTGTACATCCAGTCTCATCGCAATTATAAATACTTAAGTTTTAAAAAAAATTTTAAAAATTAAAAAACATTTTTTTTTTAAACTAGTTGCTCTTGCTAATCTAGTTGCTACAGGAGTCCACAAGTTTATTTCGGAATTCCTACAAAGAAACCTACAAAACCAGTCTTTTCGCTGATGGCATGTTGCACAGTCCCTACATGGCACTATTATCGCTTTCTACCACAACTTGGTAAAAGATAACACGAGTATCCTAAGGCCGTAGTAATTATTTTGCTTTTCCTTTATACTAGTGGTCGCCCAGTGAACGAAATTCGACCGTAAATCATTAAATTTTTTGAACGTTACTAAAGTTCTTTTGTCAGAGTATACCTCCATAATCATTGCAAATAAGTTTTTTGAATTTTGTTCTATTAAGCCAGCTGAGAGCAAATGCAAATACATCTTAATTTCCAATACCTCAGAAATTTTAAGTTTAATGTTAGCAACAGTTAAAATTTTTTTTTTTCAAGTATGCATATAAACTTTAACTACCCGAAATCTCTCATTGCTGTCACGCGCAAAATGCTTAAAATGTGGTAAAAAGTTTTCTCTTCACGTATTAATATATAGATAAATTAATTTTAATTAATAATTAAATTTAATATAAATAAGCGTGTTCTTATTACGATGATTTTTCTTCGTTTACTGGACAAGAACTTAGTTTAGAAACAAAATAAACTAATGTACATGAAGAACATTCTTTCATTCTCAGGCAGCTTCATTTTATCAATATTAAGTTTGGGCATGTTTGAAAAAAGGCGAATTGCCGTTGGTAAGTTATAGAAAAATAACATCTGCCTTATTTGTGCCTTCTTCATGCTAGTTACTTTTATCTGGTTGAGGCTGCTCACGAACCAATAACCTGCTGTTAGTGCCGTTGGTCTCAACCTTTTTGAGCGACACTCTATTCGTTTCGGTCTGTTCTTATGTTCACTTGGATCGGATCAAATCTTTGATTCAGCTCTTTCTCGATTTGTTTCCTCTGTTTGTCTACTGGACTTTCCAATTTTGGGCTGAATTTTCCAGAAAAACTGATGAATAAATCCATAATACTTCATTCTATATTCATTCATCCGGCACACAACTAACACGTCGTTGCCGAATATGCTTTTCGATAGTTGATTGACTCTGACATCGCGATCGGATTTGTCGCCGGTGATGCAATCCCGGAAGGAGACGTTGAGAAACTGTTGTGGACATAAATAATTTCGATATGAAATCCTTAATTTTTAGTGTTGGTTTGTAGGTTTAGGATTAAATGGCGCTAAAATGACTTAATTAGTCTGTATGAATTTCAGCAGAAAGCTTATATAAAGTCTTACTGTAGAGATTCCATGACATAAACGGCGTTTTTTTCACATCGATCAATTAAATCAAATCTCTCTACTTGATTTATGTGCTAATAGGATTGCCAAAGAAGGGTAAGCACGGATTGCCAAAGAAGGGCAAACGCGAGACGCGAAATAATCAACGTGACAGACGACGCGGTATAATTTTCGGACTGACATTTTCAAAATATATTTCCATAATATGAAATTTCAAAGATACACGAGCTAAGACGGAGGCCCGGGTTATTATAACGTATCAGTTACTGCAAGAACACCTTCAACTATTAATCTCTATATATAGCTAGATATAAAGCTTAGTGTTACAAGAGTAATCCTTTTCACTTAAACAGTACTCTGTGTATTAAGTACATTGTGTATTATGCAGAGAGACGTCTGAAGATTATAATAAAAGGAATGATATAATAAAAAATAAAATCTCTTAAGAACAAGCAGAACACGCATTGCTAGGATTCTTCACATACTTACGCGCATTTTAACATGGATATCATAAAACTTCCTCGATCTATTTATAAATGTTAATATTATTTTTCACTACGTAAATATATTGCCTAATGAGTTTTCTACAGGCGTATAAAAACTGGATTTCCAAAAACTTAAAGATTTAGTATCATTGCTATAGTTTGCTGAAAAATTAGATTTGGACTTCCTCTAACGCTGTTTTGATTTTTCACTTTAGCAGTTTCGAAGATGGGAAGCAGGGGCAAATTTTTTTAGACATTTTTAGGAATAGTTCTAGCATTAATTTACATAAAATTCAGCAAAAATAGTGTTAAACTCGGTCTCAAATGGTTTTATTAAAATTAAATGAGGACAACATTTAAAAATTAAGTATTTAGAGCTGTACCAAATTTATTATAAGTTTCTTCGTCAAACGGTTTCTGTGAAAGCGTTTAACTGCAAATTATGAACAGAAGGACAGACATGAGTGACCTTATAAGTTCATTTTATGGCATAAAACTCTAAAAAATAAGAAAATACTCAACGAAGGCTGGAATTTATAAACTAATGTAGAAAAAGTTGTATATTCCCAAGAGTTGTATATAAAAATATGATTTTAAAAAATCCTCAGACGAAGTTGGAATGAGATTATGAGGAATGTGATAAAAAATAATCGCCTTCTCGTCCATTATACGTATTTTTAATTTCAATACATAGAATTTTGTCGCAGAATTTCAGTACATAAACTTTTACCGTATCTCACTCCAACTACGATAAGCATAATATTATATATATAGATAAGCATTATATTATAGCTATAATAATAATATTTTTATAACTATTATAAAATATATTTTTATGAAATTTTGTTACTGTGATTCACATGAAACCAAAAATATAATTAAAATATCCAATTTTAAAATGCAATACAAATTAAAAAGGGGAGATGGGGCTAGAAGTTACAAGGGTAAAAAGTTACAGTCGAAAGAAAAATTCCCACCAGTGGTATCAGTATTATAAATTATACATCCCTGAAATATATGCCAAAAGTAAAGTAAATATATATAAAAAATAAATCAGGTTACAAAGTTTGTTTCCTCCTCTCAAAAAAATGTTAACTTCACTTAAACTACTGTACCACAATTATAAATAATGACTTATCACATTTATTTTAATATGGATTAATAAATCGACCTAAATTTCAACACTTTTATTGAACAAGTCACAGTTTTAACTTAAAACAGTAATTATGGGTATTCTACTATAATAGCTTTTCTATATATAAAGCCCAGACTTTTCTATATACCTTTTTTAATATCTATAATTTCCCTATACTTAGAGTTAATGTAGTTTTCCCAGCATTGGTCACGAATGTACCCAGATCAATCATTTTTTCTCCGACAACTCTATTTACTCAACAAATGTAAATGCTATATAGCCTGTGGAAACCGGGAATCTATAAGCTATCATATTATGAAAATTGTATGTCAACCGGATTAGTTGTTGTTGCGTGAACCACAAAAAACCAACTACAAATAAAAAAACAAACTTTCTTCTTAATAACTTAGTGAGATCGTAGCGTGAGTACTATATTGACAGAATGTAAATAGTTACAGTTTTTATCAATATCTTATTGGACACAATTCTAAATACAAACTTTGTGTAACGTTAAGTAAACAAAATTACAATACTGTGATAATTATTTCAGCATAGTATTTATAATTTTTAGCAAATATGCGTATGCTAGAAAATGTTTGAAAACAAGTTTGTAAAGAATTAAAATATATACAAGTTAAAATCAGCTTAACATTATTATATAATACGATTGTGAATTTTTAGAGATCTTTTAGCTTTTTGAATAATATTTAATGGAGAGCAGATGTAAAAAAGAGATTATTTCCTTTATTTATTATAGAATGTTTTTGGAGCAAGTTATTTTTTTAATCGGTTAACTTCGAACACAAATAACGTTTCACCGCTTAGAAATTGTTATCCTTTCATAAGGCGTTTGAATCTTTTTTATAAATAGTTGGCTTACTAAATTTACTGATGTTTGACGAAACGAAAGCTTTAAACTAATTGATTTAGTACTATATGTGAAACAGCGACGGAGTCTTCAATCAAAATCAAATTCATCTATTGGCCTGGTGCTGTCTAAACAGTGGGGTAACGAAATCGTGCGCAGAGCACTCTGTAGCAAAAATTTAAATATCTAAAGGCTCAAACTTATATACTAGGTTACATTTTGACGAGTGACCAAATTTCAAGGAGCTATTAAGAAAAAGTAACTAATGAAAAAAAAACTTACTTTTCCTAACATTCCTGCTATAATAAAATGCGGAAATATTAGGAAAAGTTAAACAAATCATTTTTTGATTTTTTTATTATATAATTTAGTTACTATTCTTTAATCGCTTCTTGTGGTTACCCATTAAAATGTTACCTAGCATAATATCTAATTTATTTATGTCCATTATCATGTTTACTTTTGGAACCAGTGCAGTTTAGCAAAAATCCTAATTTCATTGATTTCTTTAATAAAAGAATATACGTAAAAAACTATATATTTAAAAAAATAGTTCTCGGTCGCAATTATCTTATTATGAAAAATTTATTGGGTAAAAAAATTAATCATAATGGTACCTCCATGTTTTCTATTCCAAATTTATTATTAAATCTTGGTTTATGATTTGTTTTAATAATAAATTTACATTTGGGAACAAATGCATTTTAGCAACAACATAAATTTCACTAAAAAACTTTTTAATAACTTTTGAATTTTTATTTTTCTTTTATTTAATTTCTATTATTAATATTTCTGATTAGATATATGTTGAGTGTGTAGTATATAGTCATAAATTTAAAAGGAAAATAGTGAAAAATACTTTGCAATAAAAAATAATTATATTCATTGTAAGTAATTTTTTTAAATCAATTTTGTAATAAAATAGTTACGATTGAGTATATTTTTTTAAATACGTCATTTTTTATGTATGTTCTTAACTTAAAAAAATACGAAAATCAGCATTTTTGATTTACTGAACTCACACCTCACTTTTTATGCTTTAAAAGAAAATTTTCGAAATGTGACAGGACAGTTGTTGTGTAGTAAATTGTAAAAATATTTTACGAAATAGCCAATTCAAATTTTATAGATTTCCTATATAAAATTGTAAATTAGATAAAAAAAAATAAAAGCGTACAAATAAAATTGACGCGCCTGTAAAGTTGCGGGCGCTAGGCGGCGCTCATGTCACGCACCAATAAAAACTAGCAGGTACACACAGTATATTTATTTTTGGCCGCTAATCCAGATTATATAGAGCCTTAAAAAACTACCGATATCCGACATATTACTAATAGCAAAACCTTTTTCGAATTCGTATTTAAATCTTGCGCGGAAAACCGCTTAAGGAAAAATTAATTGTCAATAAGGATAAAGTTATCTACATAATACTTAAATCATCCGTACGGCATTACAAACACTCAAATTCCGCGAATCGAATCGCATAATCTCTCCCATAACCTTTTTACATTCAATGACGTTTACTATTTTCTGTCGGTCAAACACAGCACTGATATTGACAAATATATAATCGAAGTCCAAAAGTTCATATTTCTATCGTTTTTAAGCGACTTCTATGTTTATTGCAAAGTCCCTGAACATATTTAACCGTTTGAATATAAAACCGTACTTTCTCCTTATAAACCCTAAACATTACAGTTTTTTATTTCACTTGCAAATAATTAAAATTCTACGTTTTTAAATAAGTAAATAAAGAAATATTGTGTTTGAACACGTAATATAAAAATAAAGCAACGACATTCATTATTATGAAATAAATTATACATTCGAATATTGTAATTAATTGTTATTTTTCTAATCCATCAAAATACAATCGTTTATAGACAATAAAATTTACTACGTAAATATTATTATAAATAAGTAATGAAGTTCATATTATTGTTTACCAAGAAAATTATCTAGTGGCGCCATCTAACCTTTTATCCTAATGTAATCTTCCTTGGTTTAGTTCATTATTTACTGGATATGCAATTTAACTATATTTATCTTTTGCCTAATTACACAATTAGTCTATAATTTTCCGTAGCAATGGCTCTTTAGCTTAATAAATGTGTGAAAGATTTTGTACATAACATTGTAATTAGAAATGAGTATACATATGTATTTAATTTTAAAATTGTTCTGTCTAATTTTCAAACAGTACTAAACAAAGTTTCAGGCGAAAAGTTATCAGGAAAATGATAAAAGTACAAAAAGATAAAATAATATTTTTATTTATAGTAATATATGAATAAATAACAAATCAATAAACGATTGGACAACGTGGTTACTAAATGGAGGTACAGATGGCGCTAAAACCTCAGTTTTTAATTTTGTTGTAAACTTTTCATTGACATTGAATTCTAAATCTGGGTGAGCGCCGTCGTATCTGTTATTAATTTTATATTAAATTAAATCATCGTAAACCAGGAAAAAGAATTTTATTATAAAAAATTGTTAAATAGAGAAAAATATTTTGAAAATATTTAATTATTCATACTAGGAGAAAATTGACATTATAATATAATCTCTAATCATTGTTTCACCGAAAACTTTTAATATATTACATAGCTATAAATAGTTTTTTTTCCCAAAAAACATTGTTTTAATTAAATAACAAATAAACAAACAAAACTAAAGTCATGGTTAATAAATTTAATATGATCATTAAACTGTAGATTATTTGTATTTTTATTATCAACCAAATAATTAATAGAAAAATATACAGGCAAACATTTTGAAATATTTGAAAACAAGAGTGCTTATTTATAAACAATACTAGTTTGTTTATGCGGCTAGTTCCATAGACAATAAAGTTTTGACGATTGACGTATGTCATTTGTCATGTGTCAAGCGGCGAATGTCACGCGAGTGCGGTCACAAAGCAAAATTTAATTCCGATGTGGAGAAAGTGTCCACAGTTTTTTATATTAATGTATTGACAGTCTTGAATGAAAGACGCAGTTTCTTGAGAAGTTATCTCTAGGCAACGATTTAATTTTATTAAAAAAAATGCTATAACTGTGAAACTAATTTCGTATTATTCAATATAACGGATATACCGTTAATAATGAACAGCGCGTCTGTTCGGACAGCATTTTCTTCGTATTCATGTATAAAAATTAATTTCACATAGAGTTGTGTTTAAATTAATACAGTGCTAATTGATGTAGTTCACGTATTATTTTAGAATTGTGAGAAAAAATTGTGAAAATTAATTTGTGAAAGCAATTTTAAGTCTCTTGTAATCATGGCACTAAAAGTGGAACAGAAGAGTAATTTGGATTTCGTCCTCAAAAATTTACTTGCTGGAGGTAATTTTTTATATTTAAGTGCTTTTTTATAGTAATTATCAATAAGTTGCAACTGATAAGATTGTAGTAGACGCCAAATTCACAGAAATAATTTTCTTTCAATTATAAAAATTTACTTTAATATTTTAAAATACATTTTCATTTTTTAAATAATTTTTAATAATAAAACTTGAAACACATCATTTTCACTCATAAATCTATTATATTATTAGTGTCTATGTGAAACCATATATCTCATAACACAGGAAAGCAAAAAAAAGTTGAAGCGCCAATTCAGGGTTTGAGACTTAACTCGAATATCATAATGCATTGACTTAGTTTCACTAAATTAGCTGTTCAAGCTCTGTAGTATTTAATTTCAATTATCTTATTAACACAGTCAGATGTTCGTTTATTTTCTGCTCATTATACTATAAAAACCTACAATTTTCTTTTCTTATGAAGTTTCACATTGTCACTGAAATCTGTTATTTAAACAGAATTGAAAAGAATTGAGAATTTATCTAAGATTTTAAAAGAGTTGCTTACTAATATTTATTATGAGATTTCTAAAGCATGCACATCTACCATGGCAGGAATTTATTTTCTATGCACACTCTTATATTCTGTGTGGGGTGATCCAAAAAAAATCTCTGTTTTATCATTACAATGAGAATAGTTTTAGTCTTAACTTTTACCGATTATATTTTAACACTCAAATCAATTATTAGTATTCGAAAAGTTAATAAAATGTTTTTATGGAAATAATAAAACTACTAATATCTACAATCACTGTACTAGCTGATTGTAGATATTAGTAGTTGTTTTTCTACTTGAAATATTCTAAAATAATTACAAATTCTAATTCATATTTTCCTTTCAAACAAAATCTTTATTCATCTTAAATTTTTTATGAAACCTAAATGAAATAAGCATGCAATCTATGATGGGATATTTCTTTTACTATTGTATGGATAGTTTCTGTTGTCAACCGTCATCACTTTACACAAATGCCTTGTACATATATTTAAAAGTTCTTATTTATTGTATCACTATACACCATACAGCGAAAGCATTACTATAAAAGTATAGCTGTTTACTATATCTTCCTTCAGTCATTATGCTTGTTGTTTCATAAATTAATTTACATAACTTAATTAATTAAGACAGTAATATAAAAATTTTTTTATGTTTATTATAATTTTTATACATACTACTAACAACAATGATTTATTCTTAATACAGTAGGAAATATTCCAATATATTATATAAAGGTATTATTTAATTAATTAAGCAGACTTTTTTTGATTCCTCTCGAATATATAAGATGAAAATAATCTATAACGTTTCTTTATTACGGATTTCTATGGAGAAATATTTAATTTTTGATCATGAAGTAGTTGTGATTTCGACATTTTCTCAATTGTAATTACATTTTAATATTACATTATCATAACACATTATCAGTATAATCTATATTATCCTGTGAAATAATACTCAAATCTCTCACTATTAAATGCGGAAAAAGATGTTCAATGCGTCGCATCGTATGTTGCTTTGATTATGTCTCACTACATACTACGAGACGCTTAACCCTGGATTATCATTCAAATAGTGCAAATCATTTATAACACATTTCATCTACTAAACATTTTTTTCTACCATCGTGAAGAACGTAGTACATTCACAAATTTTTTTTTTTATTTTTATAGGTGCATTCCACAGATTTTCAAAGAGGATTTTATAATTCTACCTGGCATATTCAGCCTTTAATTAAAACTTATAAATAGACAATTTAATGTAATTGCTATGCCTTTTATGTTTATATAAAAAGATGATAAAACCCTCACATCTTTTTCCTTTCCTTGCGAATGATTTTGAATATTAATTTTTAAGAAAAATAATCAGAGTACAAGCCATTCTAAGTACAAGTGATATAAGATACATGTCTCTTGTACTTAGAATTACGACATATTTTAAGGAAACTAGAGATCTAATATTTTCTGTGCAATTCTATTTTTTAACGATTAAAACAGGCATAAAAATAAAAGTGCCGTCGACGTATCCATCAGTTGATTATGAAGTATTCTTAAACTTAGCAAGTAGCTGTTATACGTATATTTGCTCTCGGACGTAAGCTCCATTGTTTCGTTTTTAAATACAACATTCATGTTTACATAAATATTATGGTTTCGTAGTCCGACCTACGCATATTGAATATCAAGGAAAACAAAATATATCTATTTATACATTTATTAACTTATTACTATGGCTTAAACAGACATGAAGCCAAACAATACTTTTAACATATAATTATTTGCCGCAATCGTGATTATATAGCACGTTGAACAGTTGTACAGTAACATTGAGAAATATTCCCGTGTAACGCGTTTTTACACGGCAGTACTACAAACGATGTCGACTCTGTGAATAAAATAAGTTATTAAATATTAAGAAAAAAGTTTTCCAATAATATACGACAAAAATTTTGTATTTAACCATCAATGCAGTTTTTCCTGTTCTGCAAAAAATGGACAACCAATGTGCTTGGGAGAAATTTGGCTGAAATCAAAAATAGGAAATAGTTACAAAAAATTGAAGCAAAATGGGTAGTCTCGTGCACAAATATCGCACGAGCGTCATTTGAACAGCTTAATTATCTAACTGTACTTAATTTCGTGCAGCTCTATATGCTTCGTACAATGACGTGCGTAGCAAACGAATGGACGACACGCATCGGAAATCCCTAGCGTTATCTAACACGAAACTTCCACCTCCTACCTCCAAAAGGAACACAAAAAAACCGGGAGCCAATCTTGAAAAAATCGATGATGTCATCAAGCTGCATACATAATTAAACTCGATCAGTGCACAGACGGCTGTAGTTTACAATTGAATTGTAGTATCCGTTACTTAGATACACTGCGTAAAAAAATAAATATCACAAGAAAATACCAATTATCGTTATAAATAAAATAAATTGTGACATAGCGAACTGAAAAAAATGACTGCCAACTGAAAAGGAAATTAATCTAAAAGAAGAAAGAGCTTCACACGATCAGCGGAAAACAAATAGCAGGAAATACTCACAAAGGCCCAATCTCACTGATATCGTTAAGCGAATGTGAATATCAAATTTCTGAAATGGAATCCCTACTCATTCCCTGGCGTATAAAGTAGAGTTTGATAAATAGTATTCAGCTCTGACATATTCCAAAATCGAATTAACCATTCAACAAATATAACTAACTAGTTCGAATAGGGGAATCCTACCTTACGTTGGCTAATTAGCAAAATATTTCTGTCCACATGATTGAAAGCTTTCTGATAGGCAAAATTCGTTGCGATCCACCTTGGTACGAGATGCAGTGAATAAAATATATGACATTCGTGATCGCCAAACGAACATTGCGAAATACACGTTTCCAATCACGAATTTTGGCTGTATGGCTTCAGAGATATTGCGACGTAAATCGAGGAATGGAATCGAGGTTCAAAGAAAATCCCAATCGGCTTAAAATCATAAAATTCGAAACTTTGATTAGAAAGATAACATTAGAATTTATCCATTTGGTTACAGGAGTTGTCTATCGCACGCGATAGGTTCAAGTAGACAGCGAAACGTTGAATGATTAAATACTCGACTAAACTTACTTATCAGCATAGATTGGCATTTTGTCCAATGGTTTTCATAACGCTTATACGCACAGTACTCGCATAACCTACATGAGCATTTGAAAACACCCGAAAGGATGCTTTCACATGTGATTGCCTGCTTGCTGGTGCGGAAAATCTAGCTACCTAGAAATCAAGTTATTAATTGTGTACGAAACCGTTAGTTTGATTATTGACGCTGTGGCAGAGATGTACGTTCTAGAAGAATGAAGAAAATTAATATACCAACCATTCTTAAAACACGAAAAAGAGTTTTTCTCCTTTCCTACAAGTGATTGAAGGTGTGGGATGCTTTTAAAGGGCTTGGAGAAATACCCTATGAAAATAATTCCATAAACAGTCCCAGTATGAAGCGCGTAGATGAGGATGCAACTGGTAGCATATTGTCAGCTTCAATAGCGCTCTAGTCGCTGTGTGCATATTGTTAAGAGTACATATACCATAATCATTCTTGTAAACATTTCATCTGCATCGGATGTGAAAACTGAAACGATGCTGATTGTAATACTAGCACTACACTATTTGCGAAGTAGATCGAAGTTAGGCGAAGGGAATAGTGTAGAGAGGTAGTTCGCTTCGCTTTGTGCAATCTCGCCTCGCCTCGGGCGATTTCCGATCGCTGTCGATTTTTTGTCGGTTAGCGTACGGGAGACTCACGGCGACTGAGCTCCTCGCTAGGTTGCATGAATGTGTAATATCGTACTTCAGACTGCGATCAACTTTGACGAGCACTTCGTCGAGGTAATTTCGCGAGTAGTGTAGAGGGCGTTTAAAAGAATGTGCGCATTGTGTTTATTCGCTAAATATTGCATTACAATACATAAATATGTATGTATCTGCGTATACCATGACCTAGGTAATATTTGGGTTTATCGAACTTTGCGAACGTGAATCTTCTTTAAATACAGTAGCATAAAAGCTAATATCTTACAGTAAAAAGACCCTTTTAACTTCATCATGTCCATCTGTCCGTCTGTCTATCCATCTATCATAGCCTCGCAGTTATTACAGTTCCAGATCTAAAATTTTGTAAGTAGGTTCTCAGATGGGGATCTTAGTTAATATGGAGCAATATATTAAAAAAAAAATTTATGTATATCTTCACAAATGTAAAGCGACAGCGAAATTTCGTTTTGATGGGTCTTTCAAAAATATGATGGGTCTTTCAAAATGAAATTGAGTTTCCATTTACCATTTTTCATTTTTAGCCTCCTTTGGAAATGTTAAGCTTTAAAATGGTGTGCAATGTTTTTCCACTGCTTTTCATTTTCAGTCGTGAATTCGGAAATTCTGTATCATTGTAAGTTTAAGAATTCGATTATAACTGTCAATTAAAATTATTTCGGTTAGCTTGCCTCCGCAATTTTAAAACTCGCAGAGTATTAGGTACTTTACGTGTGTCCCAGTCTGTTTTTTTTTCGTTTCCTGAAATTTCTATACCCTTTTTTAACAAACTTCTTTCAGACGAAATCGTGAGTGATTAGAAATGCCGTCAGAGTAAAAAAATATGTTTAGGAAGAAATGTGAAAAATTTGTCAATTGTGAATCGTATTGAATAAATATATTTACCAGGATCTATCCCGAGGGTTTCTGATATTTTGCTGTGAATGGATGTCTTAAGTTTCAGCGGGCGGTCTTGATGAGTACACCGAATGTTCGCTAATCCCTTAAAGCAACTACAGTTCAAATCGCCTACAATTGTCAAAATTAAGAAAATTTTAATATCTGGCTAACTCTCGGTCTAATTTTCACCCGAAATTAATATTTATAAATGTACCTTCTTATATAACTTTTTATTCCTGTTAAGAATGATGCATACTTTACGCAATGGAAATAATCTATATAGAGTATAGGCCATTGGTGCGATTGGATTGGGTAAAAACGGTTACTAAGAATAAAGAATTAAAAACCTAAATGATAAAAAATTTACTCAAATAAAGTTACAAACTTTAACAGCAAATTACCTGACCCTGTATTAATTATACATATATATATATATATATATATATATATATATATATATATATGTGTGTGTATATATATATATATGTGTGTGTGTGTGTGTGTGTATGTATATATGTATATATATACATACACATACGTGATTATATATCTACTGTTGCCACATCTGGCAACACGGAAAGCGTCACTCTGTTTTGCAAATCATTTGTTTGCAACATTTCATCCGTTGGATGCGATCATTTCTGTTATAATTTATTTTATGTTATTTTTGACATCGTTATTTGATACTAAATTCAATTTGGTTTTAAATTCTTTTTTTTTATTTTCATTGCACTAAATTTAATTTTAGGGCCACCGTTTTAGTTTTTAAGCATACTCTCGTTGACATGCAATCAAGACGTATTTTTGATATCTTATATTACAAAATCGATTAATCGAGTCATTTGGAATGTTAAATTCTATAAAACCGGTAAGTGCGTGTCAGAACACGCATAAAGTAGGGTTTCGTTCGTTCGAATCTATATCGGTATAACTATTAAAATTGTCGTAAGTTAATTGGATGTTCTATTTTAAATTTTATGGGATATTTCAGATCCATGGTAGAAAAATTACAGGGAGGGGACAAATTGCATGACATTTTGGAATACAATAACATAAACGAAACTTAAAAATTTAAAATGGTAAATTAAACGTTAGCTTTATTTTGAAAACCTGTCCATGAATACCCCATTCAATTGGATGAGTGAAAAAATTACCCCCACTTTAACGTATGGGGAGCTACATTAAAATATATTTAATATTTTGCTACACGTTAATTGCATATGAAATATGTACTTGCAAAATTTTTATGTGTTTTATTATGTGTCAGAAAATTTTCTAAACGTACGTCCCATGTTTATAAAATTTGCTGACACCTAAAACCCTTGGAGTTTCAAAGCGATGAACGGCAGTTACTTACGTGTAAAGAAATTCTAATGAAATGGGTCTATTTCTTACAGACTAAAAAATAAAATGGTGTGCAGAAATTCCAATGAGATTGGACCATTTTTTGCAATAAAACAGACAAAAAAACAAAATTACTAGCAAAACAGATTGAAGCTTTGCGTGTTGCCAGAGGTGATAACAGTAGATACATAATCACGTATGTGATATATATATATATATATATATATATATATATATATATATATATATATATATATATATATAGCGATTGATGATTTGGTAATTCGTAACTCGTGCAACCTTGCTGATCGAAAACAACTCATTAAAAGTGGACGTGGAATAACGCGGTAATAGGAGTTAAGACCTTGAAAGTCATGGAAAAACCAATATAGAGTTACACAAAGGTACACAAAAAAGGAAAAGCCTTCATATAAACACGAAGATAAATATTTACATACAGGTACTTTTTGTCTCCAATCGTAATTGAAATGTAATCCATTCATATCCCAATTACTTCGTCTTAAATCTTTGAAATGCGTTAAATCCTCTTTTTTCATAATTTCAACTTAGGATCATCTAAAAACGACCAAATTACAGTTCCATCTTAAAATACTACATGATATATTTCGAAAAAAAAAATTTAATTGGTAAAATCAAAATGACGAATGATTGTGTATCATTCGTCATTTTGATTTTTCCAATTTACATTTATACATAGCTTCTAAAAACGTTCTTCTTTTGTGTGTGGAAATTAATTAAAAAACAATAAACGAATAGGTTCGATGATTTTTCAATTACACGACCTTGCATTTTTAAGCAATAGAGATGTCACTCAAAAATATGACAAAAGCCAACATTAAATTTTCATCTATTTTTCTTAAATATCTTAGTAAATCTAACAATGAAAAAGAACATGTTTATTTTAGAACCTTTCAAGAGGTACTCAATGTGCCATAATATATATTTTAATATTTCACTAATTTTACCAAAATTTATTAAGCCCTGTTAATAAACATATTTCGCTGCAATATAAATTCAAACGTCGAGAAAATCATTAGCTAAGTTATATCTAGTTTATGGCTAGACAATTATTTTAGTAATAATTAGAAAAATAACGAACAAGTTAGCTAATTTGTGGAAAAATTTATTAATTCTATCAATTTCTGTTCAAGGTTCTGATTCCAAAATATATTTCAGCTTAATTTTCATCATTAAAATTTTCCGCTCCGATATCTGTATAAAAGCAGTTTACGACATCTTTCCAACAATCCCGTTTCACATTTTGTATGAAGAAAATGAACCAAAATGAAATAATGTGTCTATTTACAAAAAAAGCTGAAGGCGATGTTAGTATTCAATTATTTTTTTACCTCAATCTTGTGGTTCTGGTGACAACGCCCGCCAGTTTTATATCACGTTATAATATAATACCATGAGTGTGCTCAATCATGTGAAACGGAATTGTAGATAATATGTTTCTTTTCGTCTAATATAATATACATATGAGAATTATGTCCTCTTCATGCAATAATCGCCAGAATATTTACGTGAAGAGAACATAATTCTCATATGTATATTATATACTTCCCGAGCTGTTTTCTTCGTATAAATGTTCCAGTGAAAATACGAAAACAACAAATTATCAACAATTCCGTTTCACATGATTGAACTCACTCATGGTACTACAAATACTAAGATCGATTTCAGCTTTTGTTGTAGATAGACAGATTATTTTATTTAGCCTTTAGTTTTTAGTTTCATGCGGAATAAATAGTTTTTGTCCTTAGTTACATAATGAATACGAAACTTACATAATTGATCACAAATCCGGTGCTATAACACATCTCAATCCCTGTCATGTTCCGCTTTACGAAAAAAATACCTTGATTTATTATAATTATTCGGGAAAAAATTCGCTTTTATGTCATTGACACCAGTGGACTGAGGCAAATTAACTTTTATACTAGGCTAATTTCATTAATAGTATAATCCAACAATCCAATTCAGCAATAATATATGAAGAAAACGAAAGTTTACTTAACCTAATTAACCTGCCAGACGTTAACCTAACGTCTGGTGGTATCAGTCATAGTGTCGATATCACATTTTTTTAGCTTTTAGCATCATTGACCTCTCACTAAAGTGACACATACAAGTAGACAATTGTCTTGATAATTTTGTCTCCATTATTTATAATATCAGTACGGCAAACAAAGATTTAGACTGGCTCTTGCTAGTAACGTTCTCTCAGTAACTAGATACTCCATGAAACAAAGGTAATAATATCATGCATTTATAACCCTCGCTGATATTTATATCTTTTTGATTACCGTATTGAACGTAATAGATACTCCTTGAAACAAAGGTAATAATATCATGCATTTATAACCCTCGCTGATATTTATATCTTTTTGATTACCGTATTGAACGTAATAGATACTCCTTGAAACAAAGGTAATAATATCATGCATTTATAACCCTCGCTGATATTTATATCTTTTTGATTACCGTATTGAACGTAATAGATACTCCTTGAAACAAAGGTAATAATATCATGCATTTATAACCCTCGCTGATATTTATATCTTTTTGATTACCGTATTGAACGTAATAGATACTCCTTGAAACAAAGGTAATAATATCATGCATTTATAACCCTCGCTGATATTTATATCTTTTTGATTACCGTATTGAACGTAATAGATACTCCTTGAAACAAAGGTAATAATATCATGCATTTATAACCCTCGCTGATATTTATATCTTTTTGATTACCGTATTGAACGTAATAGATACTGCTTAAAACAAAGGTAATAATATCATGCATTTATAACCCTCGCTGATATTTATATCTTTTTGATTACCGTATTGAACGTAATAGATACTCCTTGAAACAAAGGTAATAATATCATGCCTTTATAACCCTCGCTGATATTTATATCTTTTTATTACCGTATTGAACGTAATTTAGCTTTAGAAAAATTAAATCTTACCTGACTTTTCACTAATTCTACGAAAGTTAGATACAATCTAATTTCTGGAAAAGTCAAAATTTTAGTCTGGCTTGATCAGTCAAACTAAACACTGACAACGGTTATCTCTTTTATCTACCTACACGATATTTCTTAAAAGGTCACTCAGAAACGAAAGTTTGATAAGTCTAACAACGACGTCAAACGCGTCCGTATCCGAATTCCTGAGATCTTGCCGCGACAACCAATCTATGTTTTAACACCTCATCGATCTACCCCCTGGTCACACGGTAATAAAAACGACTGTAGCTCCCCTGATATGGTACAAACCATGAAATAATATTTTAAAATATCTTTCACGTTCACATTTGTTGATACTATCCACCAGGCGTGGCGGGCATGTGCTCGAAGACGGCGGTCGCGCCGTTGGATCGAATCAAGATTCTGCTCCAGGCACAATCGACGCGGTACCGCTCGATGGGGGTACGCGCTGGTCTGGCGGCGGTCGCACGCGGTGAATCACCAGCCGCACTCTATAAGGGAAATGGCGCACAGATGGTGCGCATCTTTCCGTACGCAGCGACGCAGTTCACAGCATTCGAGATATACAAGAAGGTTTGCTGTTTATTTACTTATTTTCCATTGAAGTCACTTGCACAACTTGCAACTTGATGCCAGTGAACCCTGAAGCGCATAAATACCTCAATATTGCAACGTTAAAGGTTCCATTCGAACAGCTATTCAGTTTGACATGTCGTGCTTCTACCAGAACCGAGTTCTTCTTGGATCATTGACATTCTCATGTTGTCACTATCTTTCTTTCGAACTTTTCTGCTATATATACTCGGTCTCCACTCTATGGTTTTCTCCGTCTTTCATCCGAAATTCGGCTAAAATACCCCGCCTCTCCATTTAAAATTAGTGCTTTTATTCCATTCTCGAGTACATTTGTTTTTCCTTTTCTTTTTCGCTGACCGTTCTTCTACCCTTTCTGCACTGGCTATAAACTTTGGGGTATCCTCTTCAATTTCAGGACATCGCCGAGACTAACGAAACCGTCTATAATAACAGGATGCATCTTATTATATATAGGGCCTGGTATTATACGACTAATGATCCTTTCTAGCATCTCGCTAAGTTCAGTGATTCTTCTCACCAACAATAAGATTTCACTGTCAGTTGTGCTACTAGACTCAAAAGGTTTCCCACGACCTTTACCAGGTCATCTGGCCACTTAGCGGGATTTGTCACATTAGACATTTTCCAGTACTTGATTGCGTTTCGAGAACCTTTCTTCCCCAGCTGTCATGGATTTTGCGCACTATATTAGGTGCGTTCAGGAACTATGCCGTTGAGCTTAGGACCTAGGATCAACGAATGCGAATATAAACATCTTGGGAGGCAATGTACAATACAATTTACTCAAACGTTCAAACTTTATTGCTCCCTTAGTGCAATCTGGATCAAAAATGGATAGCTCATAAACATTTTTGGTAAATGTGGATGAAAGATATTTAGTAATAATTTGAGGCTTAGCGTGGATTAATACCAGAACATGTCCTAATAAAGGAGAAAAATATTTTTTTCTTTTTTTTTATTTTAAGTACATAATGTGGTCTCTTTGTATTATCGCCGTAATATTTATATGAAAAAAAACATCTCTGGAAGAAATTTAAATACATATGAGAATTATGATTACATACTTCATTTATATAAATAATTTAAGGTCCTTACCGACATTTGAAAGCATGCTAATAGTACTACATTACGTGACATTACGTCATATAAAACTAACGTTGTGGTTTTTGCGGCTGTTACCACAAAAACCACAACGTTGAGGAAAAATATAATTGAAAAATAAGATCGACTTCAGCTTTTGTTGTAGATAGACTAGTTTAATTCTTTACATCCTACAAAGAGGGAAGTTTCAAGAAAATTATTTATACTTAATCAAACAAACATAATATTTAAGACCTTATATAGAAACTGCGTTTTAATCTTTATCACAAAATTATGTATATTTTGCCTGCTTTCACATGCGGTGGTGATTTAAACACGCTTCGGTGATAATATTGTGTGAACACCTTCAGTACTTAATCACGCTTATTACTGTACCAATGTACAGATGATAAATAGAATATACTTTGAACATCTTTCTGCTGAAATTTATAAAGATGTTTATCTTTATATTATTCAGAAAATAATACAAATCATTACATTAAAATTCAGAAAAATTTAACTCTGAAGTAAAAGACATCTCTGACCAACAGACACCCTCTGCTTCCAAATTGCTCACAACACCTTATGTCTTTTAAACTACGTATTTGTCAGTTAAAGGAGATGCATAATTGAAAAAGGAAACGCAAAGCTTAAGCTATAATGAATAGTCAATTACATTCAATCGTTTAATTATATTTGAGCGAATTACTACAAGTAAGTCATTGTCTCTTCGAGCCGAATCATTCTCATTAATACTTGTTGACATTTATATTCTTCCTTGCATAGTGAAACTATAACGAATAGTCAATTACATTCAATCGTTTAATTATCTTTGAGCGAATTAGTACAAGAAAGTCATTGTCTCTTCGAGCCGAATCATTCTCATTAATACTTGTTGACATTTATATTCTTCCTTGCATAGTGAAACTATAACGAATAGTCAATTACATTCAATCGTTTAATTATCTTTGAGCGAATTAGTACAAGTAAGTCATTGTCTCTTCGAGCCCAATCATTCTCATTAATACTAGTTGACATTTAGATTCTTCCTTGCATAGTGTAACTATAACGAATAGTCAATTACATTCAATCGTTTAATTATCTTTGAGCGAATTAGTACAAGAAAGTCATTGTCTCTTCGAGCCGAATCATTCTCATTAGATACTTGTTGACATTGAGATTCTTCCTTGCATAGTGTAAGAATAGTCAATTACATTCAATCGTTTAATTATCTTTGAGCGAATTTGTACGACAAGTAAGTCATTGTCTCATGGAACCGAATAATTCTCATTAGATACTTGTTGACATTGAGATTCTTCCTTGCATAGTGTAAGAATAGTCAATTACATTCAATCCTTTAATTATCTTTGAGCGAATTAGTACGACAAGTAAGTCATTGTCTCATCGAACCGAATAATTCTCATTAGATACTTGTTGACATTGAGATTCTTCCTTGCATAGTGTAAGAATAGTCAATTACATTCAATCGTTTAATTATCTTTGAGCGAATTAGTACGACAAGTAAGTCATTGTCTCATCGAACCGAATAATTCTCATTAGATACTTGTTGACATATAGATTCTTCCTTGCATAGTGTAACTGTAACGAATAGTCAATTACATTCAATCGTTTAATTATCTTTGAGCGAATTAGTACAACAAGTAAGTCATTGTCTCTTTGAGCTCAATCATTCTCATTAGATACTTGTTGATATTTAGATTCTTCATTGCATAGTGTAATATATGGACCTAATTCAATACTTGAGCGTGTGCTTAAATACGACAGAACAACACTAAATATGGCAAGGCGCGTTCAAGAGTCGAGGCTTCGTCCAGCTTTGAAAGTAATGACAAAATTACAAAACAAAATCTATGAAGCAATATGTTCACCGAGAGACAAAGACACACTGTAGAATAAAAAGATCATTTTAGGTCCATCTGTTACTACGAGAATATTTGGAAAGATCGTTTTATTTGGAAGCCACGAATAGTTCTCTCTTACTTGTCGGGATAAAAGTAGAAATGTATTTTAGTGAGGAACTTTAACCGATTAGCTAATCAGATCGTAGAATTAATTTGCATAAACAATATAGACTCACAGTGTCTAAATTGAAAAGTGACCCGTGGTCACGTCAAACTATTTTCCTTCTATAATGATGTTCTTTCTTTGTTCCTGATGTATCGATAGTTTTACTTCCTTTTCAATGATTTGAACGATAATATAATTATATTATACGATATTGAACGATAATATAATTATATATAGAAATTATCAGGACTAATCCTGAACAATGAATACTCTATTATCTTAGTACAGGTCGTCAGAGTAAAATAGCTGTTACAAAAGTGCTCTTTATTAAAGTTTCGTATCTGAAAAGGTAAAGAATAGAGCGCTTAACGGGTTATTAACTACTTATCTAGCCTTCCGTGTATCTGCCCATAACCAGGTCATTACTCTCGAATTATTAACGCTAAAGCGTAAAAAAAATTGCAGCAAAGATGGATTTCGCTAACTTGCTGCAGATGGTGGTAGCCAGCGGAATAGTGAGAATGCAACTAATAAAAAAATGATTTTTGAGTTCACAGAGAAGATTGGAAAGTTTTATTTTTGATAGTAACGATATGAGTATCAAATCAAGCTGGGGTCACACACTAGTTTAAAAAAGGAAAAAATTATGTATGTTTACTTCTATTGGATTTCACAAAAGGCTGAAAAACTCCTAAAAATGTCGGCCGTCTAACTCCAGGCTCCAGGAAAACTATATCAAATATTTATCAAGTTTCTTTTTATTTTTTTTTTTGGAAGAGAAAATATCCGTTTTAGTTTGATTTTTGCAATACTGCATTTCCCTCTTCACCTAAACCATATTTTTGACTGTCAAATAGAAATTCAGCTGTATGCTAAAGGCGTCATATTTAACAATGGGGCTGCCATTAGATTCGTTCAACGCCGAACTTTATTTTTCAACAGTCAATTGAGACATGAATTTAAATCGAGATTTAACGACGCCTGGCAACAACAATGGCGTTAGCGAGAAGTCGTATTGGCGGGAAAGTTGACACGTCATAAAGAAGAACCGTCTATGGTGGACGACCATTTATTCTGCTTAACCATTAAGGTCATAAACACGACTTTTTTATTCTTCTTTCGATGACTTTAGATATATTTATAGTTTAGCTTTTAGGTGGTTGTCCGATTTCAAATTTACGGTCGCAACGTTGAATACGAACTGCTTAAAAATTTAAAATTCGTTAACTATAATAACTACGCAATATTCTGTAATCAAATGATACGAAAAATGTATTTCCTTGTCTTGAACTCGCGAAATGGCATTTTCAAAGAAACAATAATCTTTACATGTACCTAAGTTTACCTTTTTAAACGTTCCCATGTAGTTCATAACTTTCAGCTTTTCGTTCCTCCTATAGATGAAAGTTAATCCTCTGGATTCTTACTTTAGAAGCACAAGAAAATGAATTTATAACTGACTTCTCATATTTTAGCTATAGATATACAGCTGATAGAAAAAAAAACAAGCCATAAATCCAAAGAAAATAAGTTAAACGTTACTTGTGAAAATATAAATGTGTGCAGTATTACCTTATTCTTAAAATATCAATCGTACCATGAGCGAAACAAAAAAATATAATACTTCTCAAAAGGTCCCTTAAACTTTTCCAATTTAACTAATAGTTATATTTACTCAAATTCTAAGTCTAAAGCCTAAAGCTCTACCTTGTTTATTTCACTGTAGTTTTATGTAAATAGTACTGTAGTTTTATGTATGTATAATAATTACATTAAACTAATAAGAAATCGGCATAAGGTTTGACCTTGTAGAAATCGATCATTATGAAAAGATTATTTAAAAAGACTGTCTTTAAATAATACACGAACGCATCTGTATACACCTGAGAACGTCTCATATAATCGCGAGTCACGATTCAAGAAATTCTCGTATGCATATCGGTGGATTTACATCTCATATGCGAACAAAACGGTTTACCGTCCATTCGGAGATGGGATTTTACGTGCCGGATGTGCGTGCTATGCTAAGTCTCTTAATATAGTTGACCTTTTCCAGTAGGGAACAGAATATAACACGATCATAGTACTTTTTTAAATCATTCTTTATTTTTATTTTCGATATATTTATTATAAATTTCCACCGGTAATAAACTTTAGGTTTAATATAGATTTACAAACTAGTAGTGGTCGCCCAGTGATCGAAGTTCTACCGTAATTCATTAATTGTTAAGTTTGAACGTTATTGAAGTTCTTTTGTTAAAGAGTATAACCTCTAACCATTGCATATAATTTTTTTCCATTTTGTTCTATTACGCCAGCTGAGAGCATGTACAAATACATCATTAGCGTGTGTTGTTTACCCTAATACCCGATACCTATGAACTTTAAAATTTAACGTTAATAACAGTTGAAAAAACTATATAAACTTTAACTATGCCAAATTTCACACTCCTCCGTGGGCGCAATATGCTTAAAAAGGAGTACAACGTGTTCTCTACACGTATTAATTTATTAACATATTATATATAATTTTAACTTTCAGCACTCCTTTTCCATATATACTTTAACCATACCAAATTTCACACTCCTCCTTGGGCGCAATATGCTTAAAAACGGGTACTACGTATGCTCTTCACGTATTAATTTATTGACATATTATATATAATTTTAACTTTCAGCACTCCTTCTCCATATAAACTTTAACCATACCAAATTTCACACTCCTCCTTGGGCGCAATATGCTTAAAAACTGGTACTACGTATGCTCTTCACGTATTAATATATAGATATATTAATATATAAATTTTAGCTTTCTGCACTTCTTTCCCATATAAACTTTAACCATACCAAATTTCACACTCCTCCTTGGGCGCAATATGCTTAAAAACTGGTACTACGTATGCTATTCACGTATTAATATATAGATATATTAATATATAAATTTTAGCTTTCTGCACTTCTTTCCCATATAAACTTTAACCATACCATATTTCACACTCCTCCTTGGGCGCAATATGATTAAAAACTGGTACTACGTATGCTCTTCACGTATTAATATATAGATATATTAATATATAAATGTTAGCTTTCTGCACTTCTTTCCCATATAAACTTTAACTACGTCAAATCTCACACTCCTCCGTGCGCGCAATATGCTTAAAAAGTGGTACAAAGTTTTCTCATCGCGTATTAATTAATAGATAATTCTTATTTAACGAAAATTCGGTTTTTGTATCTAGATAATCTATAGCTGCATAAATTTTACCAGTGTTATAAATATTATTTCAATATATTTATAATTGAGATATAACTGCTGTTTAACGATTGTTAAGACGGATAACAGTGGAATATACTATAGTTAAACATTTAACATTTATCTAAGTTTTAATATGTATATAATAAGCACACTGCCAAGAATTATCTAGAACAGTGAATCCACACGCTTAATTAATTCTCAAATTGTCAATTGATCCATTTTCAATATGGATTTTCTGCACCACAATATAGTTTTAAAAAGTCAATAATAAAACTAATTTTATGCGGAACACGGGCAAACCATAGTAAGTATAAATAAATTAATATTAATAGCTCTCTATAAACACATTAATATTAACATCTTATGTCTACTTATTAATTCAAAATCCAATGCGCCAAAAGTTAGCAAAAAATACCAAATACCAGCGAACGTAAACAAGTGACGAAGCACTTTGTTTGAACAAATTTTGACCAGTTAAATCAATTGACAATTTGAGAATTAATTAAGCATGTGGATCCACTGTTCTAGATAATTCTTGGCAGTGTGCTTACGATATACATACTAAAATGTAGATAAATGTTAAATGTTTAACTATAGTTAACGATCCCACTGTTATCCGTCTTAACAATCGCTAAACAGCAGTTATAGTGTACTTATTCTTCAAAAATAAACAATATTTTCTTTCCGTGACTATTATTAAAGCAATAAATAGACCAAGGACTACGAAAAATAGAGTTAATTTTGTATTTTATTTTTCGTTAAAACATATTTTACTTTATACAATCAACAAATTTGAATATGTGGAACCCAAAATACCTTGGCAAAAATACGTTAAAATTTATATAAGAAAATGCTTTTCCTTACTTAGGCCTTATATTACATAGGCCTTATCTCTTGTATTCCTTAATGGGAGTTTTTAGGTTCCGCACTTCAAAATGAAAATAGAACCCTGATAAGTTCACCCGTGTGTCTGTCCGTCTGTCGCAGACGTTTTTCTCAACCGCTTAACGTAGATAATTGAAATTTGACACAGGAATAAAACATGTTAACCCACACATATTTAATAATTAATCAACACTCAAAATAAATACCGGAATTTTTGTTTGAATTGTGTAAATAGTATAAGGTATCATATGAAAGGAGACTATTAATAACCTTAAAAATATTTTTTCACAATTTTAGTTAATATGCCTTCAGAGAATACTGAAGAATATTCAAATATGTCCGTCCCTCCCCTTATTTATGAAACTACTCAACGTAAAATTATAAAAAAATAATACGCAAAAGTTGTAGGAAAATTATTGCCATTATCCTAGAACCTAAAATATGAAAAAAACGGACGGTACGGACCCCTGTGCGAGTTGCACTCTTATTGGACCGGTTTTTCATTTGGAAAGGTTACAAAAGTTTTTCAAGAAACTGTATTAAGTTACTAAGAATCTCGTCCGTTAGTTCTTGAGTAATTTTGATTAACGTTTCGATAACGTTGTGAAGACTTACTCTCAAAGTGTCAACGTAATTAATATTTTATCGTTACGTCGTAAAAATCATTGTTGGATAATTTATTTCTTTTGTTAATCTCGTGGCTTAGGGAAGATTCTTTTATAATATTTTTCAAATGATATTGTTGTGTTAACTACGTTCTCATATCGAAATCATCTAATTACGCTCTTCAAAAACTACTGATATCTGCCATCGATATGCTGTTAACAGCTAGTTGATATATTCTCCATCGCCATTTCTCTCAATTATTCCCATTTCTTTATTTTGTTGCGATACTGCTTTTAATATTGATATTTTTATAAAAGAAAGGAAGTACAGAAGAAGAATCTTTGTTACAAAACTAAATTTTGTTTTGTCGTAAAATAATATTCATGTTTCCATCGAGAAGTTGCTGGTTTAAATTCAGTTATTTTTTTACAGAATTTCCGCAGTCAAATCTCACAGCAAGCCATATAGAAATCAAACATGCATTCTGCAGCTCAAAAACTTGCAAGCTTTAATTGCTACCATGGAGCTTTTAAGCATAATATATCATGAAGCTTTTAAGTAAACGCACTTGTGTTTTTTAAACTTCCGTACTAATTCCAATTCTTAAACAAATTTAATTACGGTATAAGTACGAACAGTAGCGTGAAATTGTTTTAAAAGGTATACATATTTATGTAGAGACACTACTTTTGTGTGACCAAGATCTAAATGGGAATCAAAATTATGTTCTTTCAAAATTTCCTTCAAATGGAGCTGATAGAATAGTCCATGATTAAAATTTAAATTATTTCGTGTTTCTTCAAGTCCCACAGACACTTGGTAGCTGTAGTACGAATCCTAACATACGCTATATTATTAATATTAAGAACCTAAATCCTTTCTACGAGTATTTATAACACTAAGAACCTCTTACCTCCTTTCTGCAAATCCTTTTATCGACACTTTCCTGGATACTTTTGACAAGTGGTTCGTTATCCAATTTTTCTGTGTCACAATCATTACTATACCACAGATTCTTTGTGTCATATTCCTGTTTTCTCACTCAGTCTTTCAAGTTTTTGTTTTTCACCATTGTTCTAATTCCATAATTTTTGTACCAATGAGGTCCTTCCTACCTACCTTCGGTACCTTCGCTAATTTAAATGGCTCTTTAAAAATATACTAATAATTAATTATGAGACCTTTTACAATTTTTAGCGATTTTGTGAGAAATAAATTTTAAATATTTTGTCCTTGGCTTAGTTTGATAACAAATAATCATAATATAAACGTCACAGACGGTGTCATTATGCGGTAAGCATAAATATGATAAGTCTGTGTTTATAAAATGTGTGAACTTGCCCGATCGCCATCTTTCAGCAAAAGGTTATCAATGTTATTCATAATCAACTACCACAACAGTCTAAACCACATTAAGTTAAACAATTTAAGTAGAATTCAATTCAAGGAGAATGAGACCGCAGTCAATGCTGACAGGTATTTGAATTGCATTTGTTAATGTACTGGAACTGCTTATGACTAAGGATAGAGAACAGCGGGGATTGTGATCAAATTTGAAGGGATATTGGCGATGCGTTACTGTGGAAATGAAGTATATTGTAAAATCAATTCAGAAGTTAAATTGATCAAAATCGGAAATTTCGATCAGAAATAGAAGAATGGCTGAGAGTTCAGGTGTCTTTAAACCTGATTTTACATAATATTTTTATTGCGTATTGGTACGTACGAGATGGTTATGGATAAACGAGATGGTAATGGAAGTACGAGACGGTTATTGCCAATTTCTCATTCACTTTAAAAACGTACATAAGGTGCGTTACACGTTTTGAGAATGACACGAGATGCGAAACTTGATTTTCATGATGTTGACCGTGTTAAGTTATACCATGGATATGCAAGCTTAAAATCTCGGGATAACTGATCTGATAGTGAATTGCTTCAATGCTATATCTCCATAGTATTCCAAAGGAGTCTCTAAATACTGATTATTGGCAATGGGTATTTAGAGAGTTTCACACGTACTTGCTCTCTGTACACAGTTATGAGATGGAACTACTTTCATACTTCTGTTGATCTCAGTGTGATTGTAGATAATTGCCTTACATTTCACAGTAATATTATCGAAAACTGTCAAAAAAGAATACGAGATACTAGGGTTGCCATGCATTACGACAACGTATTCTATATTATGTAGTGCATTCTCACTTTGTTTAACACAGAACAAGTCGTTTAGTCTCTTTAGGCAGTAATCTATCTTTTTACGCTGAGGAAGGTATTTAAAAAGAAGTTATTGTATATATTAGTCATTACACAATTTTAGGCCACAACCTTTATTTTTTCCCTTCAATTTTTTTGAAACGCGTGGTCCAAAAAACCCTCCGACTTTTGCGGGTCTTTTAAGATTACACATTTAAATAATCCCTCCGGTATTATCTTTAGTGGCACTTTAGACTTCCGGATGTCGTGCATGGATATTCTGAAAAATGCACCCGTTATCCATGCCCTTAAATTTATTAATATTAATCACATATCGTTTTAATGATGATTTCTGGAGTTCCTTGTTTTAAATTCTATTATTTTAATTTTTCTCAACTTCAATTCTGTTAATTTTAATAACTATATATAGGAAATGAAAATAAACGGGACAAACTTCAAACGAGTATTACTGTGTTACTCATTTTATGTCTGTTTCCGTTTATTTTCGTTCTTACATAAGACCAACGGTTCGGGTCAGTCTATAAATTGCTTGCGATTTATTTTCTAACTAGTTTTGCTCTCTTTGGAAAATATTATCAACGTAATTGTAAGAATGTCTTATACGCTTATTGCCTGACTATTATAACAATTATAAAAGCACACTTATTTTCAGTAAGTATAATTTGTATTGAAACTTGGAATTGCCATATCTTCTTTTTAGTTGGCCGATTGTGATAAAACATAGTCTATATGTTACCTAGGAGCCAACAAAATCCACCAGTAAAAACTTCATAAAAATTCTTTAGTTACTTTTGTATGGTGCTTGAACAAGTAAACAGACTTATACAGGTAACAATAGTTTTGTGTTCTGTTGCATTGTTACGTTACTCTAAATATTTTTTGTTCGTAAATGTCTTCGATGTACAGACAGACCAAAATACAGTTTTATTATCCTAACTAATGGAATGCTAAAGTATGCTTATATGTCCTTTTTTTGGTTTTGTTGATAACCTATCGTTGTTGGTATCGTTATATTTCTTGTTCGCAATTGCTACGTTAGGGTGACAAAACGCTTGTGAGTTTTATCAAAGAGGAGCTAATGAAAGCCAGTAGTTCGTATATTGGTTTTATTCAATTGTGTATCGACCGTGACTCCGCATATTCAACCTTTATTCTATACAATTGTTCATTCGAAAACTGTCAAAACGAATTATGTTCAGTCGTTAAACACACGACTGTTGCCGCATTTGAATAGTTCGCCTCTGTTTCTGGCCACATTAATACAAATAGTTTTTGCCATTGTTTATTGTTTTTTTTCTTCTTTTATTTCGTTTAAAGTTTACGGTCACTTATCCTTATATAGTAAAAAATAAAGTGCCTTTCCGTGTCTGCCTGTCCCTCTGTAAGTTTAGATCTTTTAAAGTATGCAACGTATTTTGATGCGGTTTTCATTAACATTCAGATAATTTCTTCCGGAAGGTTTATAGGTATAATACATGAATGTTATATTTACGGAAAATATAAAAAAGTCAATGTTTCGTAAAAAAGTAGATTTTTTGGTGCGTTCATTGCTAACGGTGACTAAACTTTACGAGATATATCAAAATGTTGTAAAATGGAATTGTGTATTTTAAAAATATCTACAAAAAAGTTCGCGATGACATGTATCAATATCTTACGAATAACGCACAGTAGGTAACCATTTTTATTAATTTTTTTTGCGTTTTATACTTTCGAAGTTCTTTTGATAAATATTATAGTAACCTTTATTTAATTAAATAAGTTTGTTTCGTTGGGCATTTAATGTAGATAAAATTTGCTCTTTACAGCAAATCATTATCATTAATATTTTAGAAGATATCACAGATTTAAAATTACCAAAAATCAGTATTCGCGATGCCGATGCCGTGCACGGACGGCGGCGGCGCGTAACAGTAATATTATTAATCGCTCCACAATTACACCATATTAATACCTACATTGTACCCGTGCGAAGCCGGGGCGTGTCGCTAGTTTATTATATAACGCTTCTGAACAATATTTAAAGTAGTCGCTATTAAATAAGGCTTAGGAAAAAACTCGCGATTTATCTGTAGGTACTGTAGTTTTTTTCTAGGAATTTTTTTTTCTTCTCTTGCTCCGAGTCCTGCACCTGATATTAAATGGATAAAAATCATCCCATGAAATTGTTAACATTATTGAAAATCTAAAAATACGTTTATAAGATTCAGGTTTGAAATGTTTTAGCGTATAAGCTTTCTTAATTAATGTAAAAAAATATTTTATAGAGGTTTAACATCGTTATATAAAGTAATGCACGATATAGCAATGTATATTAGTACAAATAAATATTACACCCAAAATGTAGTTTTAACTGTAAATCTTAAAACGCATACTTTGTTTAATCGGTTAAACGAATAATTTGTTGAAGCTTGTTGGATTTGTTTCACAATAAAGAGATCGGCCACTTGAGTTTCACTTTTTCCAATTATAATTCAATAATTTCAAACTTAAACTTTATTAGAGATTGCAGGTCTTCAAATCATCACTCTCCTTTGAAAGCTCTCATTCAAATTTAGTAAATAAAAAGCGCGCAAAAAGGATGGATGCGGACATAGATAATTCGTTACTCTGAATCAAATCACGCACTATACCTGCGAAGTTGGTTTTGATTAAAGTTAGTTTTGTCAATACTTGAACTTGTATAGTTAAAATAAGGAAGACAAGACAAGTTTTACCCTTCTAAGTCTTAAATAATCTAAGTTTTTTAAGACTTAGAAGGCGTAGAAGTTTTTTAATTCTAAGTCTTAATCTTTCAAATACATCTCGTTAATTTTAGGACAAGTTTTATTTTAGTCTGCTTCTGTTGCTTGTTTGTTTTTAAAGATCATCAATCTGATCAAAATGCATTTCATGCGGTCACATTTACTTCTAGTTAAGTTTTTGTCGCCTCTAATAATTTCTGAAATAATACTATATTTTTTATCCCAAAAAGTACTGACTTAAAATGACATTAGTGCTTATATGCGTGTGTGTATGTGTTAGTATTTGGGCATGTATATGTGGGTGTTTATATGAATGGGCACGCGTTTTTTAATGTTTGCCTCAATGCCATGCTAGTCACCAGCTTTTTATTTACTACACGTAAGCATTTTAATTGTTTAAACAAGTTTTGTACTCACACTGTAAAATATAAAAAAACTTTTACAAAGGTTAACAAATTAAATCTATGTAAGTGTTGTTTTCATCTCAATTATTCTATAGTAATTAATCGATAAATGTTTGGAAACCGATTGCGCTATGTTGTCTTTAATTTCTATTTGTTTAAAGCTCACGTTAACTCGCACAAGGAAGGATTGATTTTAACACTTAATTATAATTATAAATATATTTTCATTTAATTTCCACACGGACCATGGAAAATACATATGAGTATGCCATATGTTTGTAATTATTCATCTACGGCTATCCACATATTCCACTCAATCTGCATGTCGAAAATGTCGCAAAATATTAATTTTAAATTTATAAAACTGTTTCTTCCCTTATACAATCTGACTTTATTTAAAAAAAACATTATTGATGAAGAAAAATATATTTTAATGTTTATTACAAATAACAACATGTTTCCAACAACGAAATACATGTTTCTATAAATGTATTGTTAACGTCAATGTTAACGTATACAAATTGGCACTTCGTCAGTTAAAAGCGTTGGTCAATGTTATATTAGTTGAAACGGATGATTATACCACGGATAATAATGATTTATCATTAAAAATAACACATAAATTACACATAACTTTCATATTATATTTAACAGATTTTTTAGAATAAAATGCGAAAAACTTTTTAATAATTCGTATCAAAATATTCCGAAAAAATGTACGGAATGTATAGTATATATAATTGTCGAAAAACTTTATTGATTTTAAATTTTCATAATGAATTAGGAAACATTTCAATAATATACAAACAATTAAATGAAACTACGTGATGTAGTGTTATTTCTACTTTATTTATATTCTTTACCACGACCTAGGTTTCGTTGTATTACAACATCTTCAGGTGGGCTATTAGCAAAGATTTATCTTTGCTAATATTTATCCTAATATTTAACCTAGTATTTATCTTTGCTAATAGCCCACCTGAATATGTTGTAATACAACGAAACCTAAGTCGTGGTAAAGAACTTAAATAAAGTAGAAATAATACTACATCACGCAGTTTCATTTAATTGTGAATAATGAATTTCTACAAATTTAACGCCAAATATATTCAATAATATACCAAATTATCAATACTATATACATATATAAACAGTAATATACAAATTAAGTAGCTCGCTTGGATAGTAAAAGTTTAATATGTACATCATAAATCAGTGACGACATATTAAATAAACATGACGTCAGCACTAAGCACACTAAAAAGTCCACTGGTCCCTTAAAAACAAAGTAATTACCTTGGTTTTACAAAGTTGTTATTTAGTGGGCGTGCGGTTGTCTATTGTATTAACAAGAAATGTATTGTCTAGTATAGAAAAAAACTATGAAATTTAGAATTATTTCTACATTTTTCCGGCAAACTTCTAATAATGCTGTTTTTTCTTAATTTTGACTTCAGAAATTCCAGAGAGGACGTCATGTTTCGTCGACATTTTAGTTCTTAGTATTTATCTTAGATCAAATTCTGAAAAAAAAAATAGTTTAGGAATCCATATAATGCGATAAAGATACCAAATTGTTTTTTGAGGACTATCTGTCCTTGGTTATTTATGTAAATTTTCTCAATATTTTAAGCGGTTTGAGTAATGAAAAAGTTTCTAGGCGTTAATATCTTCTACTTTTTTATTGTTAATAATTAATTTTGCGAAGTTTAAGCGTCCGTTTTAATAATGGTCGCTTCATTTTTTTTATTAACCACTATTAATTTGTTAATTTTGCGTCTTGGGCTATTTAAGTTTTGGTGTTAGGTAGTTGGATTGGACGCTGATTTTTCCTTCTTACTAATATGGAATTTTACGTATTATAATTTTTATATATATAATTACTAGGGTAGAAATTTATTTTTTTGCCACCTTTTACAGTAGCAGTAAATATTCATGAAACTGAATTTTCAGGAGCGCGTACTCAAACCCATAGATAATTATCTCTTATTACCGGTATATGTTATCTACTTGATAACATTCTGATTCTCTGAGATAACTAAATCATCTACGAAACTCAATTCCTAAGTTAACGAATAGAATAGACGGGGTAACTAATAAGTTAAAGAAAAGACGGGGTAACGAACAAGTTAACGAATAGATGGGGTAATGAACAAATTAACGAATGTACAGAACGAGTGCTACAAAAAAATTAATTAAAATAAAAAGCGAACTAAAAATTTATAAACGAGCCAAATCTGACAATACAAAAGGTTAGAAATAATTTCTGGATCTCTTAACTCTTTCTAAACAAATAGTGATGATTCGGACTCCGTCATGCCTGCGCAGATATTCCCATCGAAGCCTACTTGTCACGGATAATAGACGATCACAATGAGATATCTACTGATGTAAATATATTCATAAGTATTTTAGGCACCTATAGCTTCAACAATCTGAATAACAACAAATTTTGTATAGCGTATTTTCTTAAGCGTCGCTGCTTAAGAAAATATCTGATGGCTCCCACTACGTATCATCACTATATGGTTAGAAAGAGTTGGAATTAATTCAAATGGCAGATTCCGTCGGAGTTATCCGTTTTACTAAACGCTATATGCATCACACACGGTCAGGACTGTCAGTCGGATCTACTGACAGTAAAAAACCTGTTTTGTATGGATACTTTGGCAACTGGGCCGTGCCACGATCGATAAAGTAGGCCATTGTTCTGGCACAACTGACAGTTAATGAGAAACAGAAATAAGTTTTTAACTATTAGTAAGTCCGACTGATAGTCCTGACCGTGTGTGGTGCATACGGGCGTAAATAATTCCCCACGTTCAGGTCCTTTAATGTACTCTGCGTTATCTGAATCAGCAATGGCGCAAAGTGTCAAGCGACAACTTACCAATGAGGACCGGGACAATTTGCCACTTAACAATGAGGTCAATCACTTTGAAACGGCGCGCAGATTTTATTGTTTGCACGTTCATCTGTAGATCTATTCTTAGAATTGTCGGTGTAAAGTGAGCGAGTCTGTTGCAGAGACTGTCTATTGTTGAGCGGAACTTATTGTAGTTATATTTACGTATTATCTTATTTACTCAATCACCTGACAATCAATTAACCACTGTGGTGACTGTCGAGGCAATTGTATTCTGTATTATAACAATTTTTAATTTCGACTTGATGAAATGAAACAATAAATCACTAACATATTAAATATAGAGAACTGATGCTATTTCAGACTCAAAAAACACAATTTCTCAATTTACCTTATAAATCCTTAATTAGACCCGAAATCCTTTTAAATCAAGATTTCTCAATTTACCTTATAAATCCTTAATTAGACCCGAAATTCTTTTAAATCAACATTTCTCAATTTACCTTATAAATCCTTAATTAGACCCGAAATCCTTTTAAATCAAGATTTCTCAATTTACCTTATAAATCCTTAATTAGACCCGAAATTCTTTTAAATCAACATTTCTCAATTTACCTTATAAATCCTTAATTAGACCCGAAATCCTTTTAAATCAAAATTTCTCAATTTACCTTATGAATCCTTAATTAGACCCGAAATCCTTTTAAATCAAGATTTCTCAATTTACCTTATAAATCCTTAATTAGACCCGAAATCCTTTTAAATCAAGATTTCTCAATTTACCTTATAAATCCTTAATTAGACCCGAAATCCTTTTAAATCAAAATTTCTCAATTTACCTTATAAATCCTTAATTAGACCCGAAATCCTTTTAAATCAAGATTTCTCAATTTACCTTATAAATCCTTAATTAGACCCGAAATTCTTTTAAATCAAAAGTTCTCAATTTACCTTATAAATCCCTAATTAGACTCACAAGTTTACATCGTATTGAATACTGGTCCCTAGATAAAACTGATGAAAATAAACAGTAACTGTGTGTGTTTTTAAAGAAATATATTGCAAAAAATTGTTGTACCGTAATGAAAAATAATGTGTCGAAAATCCTAGATAATTATGAAATATATCCTAAATATAGGCAACCAATTTTAAATGGCTTGGATACTTCTACAAGTATAGTACTACAGATCCAGTCAGCAAATTAAATTTTTCCAAACTTGAAAGCATCAAAAAGATAAAGCGACTTCCATCCAGAAGAATTGACTGCGTTGTAAGAGTCCTTAAATCAATGGGAATCATAAGATTGAAAATCATTACGTCTGATAGAGTCAGATGACGAAAACTTACTGAGGAAACCTTAGACTGAACAGGTTGTAGCACTTGGGAAGAAGAAAAAAGAAGAATTTCGGTCTAAGAATTTTTAATCTAGCCAAAATGAGGCTAAATCTTTGTTCATTCATGAAACTATAAGCCTAGTATTAACTTAAATAGACTCAGATAAAGAAGCTTTAAAAAATATGATAGAGATATTTTTAAAACCTTTGGTTTTATATTATGGACAGGAGGTTATTAAAGAGAACGTTCACTTTCCTATTCGGCTGATGTCAGTCGATTCATTACAATTTGAATATTAACATGTAACGCTTTAATATCTATGAGTGTTGCATAGACATCACGTAACTAATATTAATACGTAAAAAGTAGACTAGAGTTATGGGAATATATTAAATTTGCCAGTGGATTTCAAGTGCTGTTGATTTTGTTGATCAAGAAACACTATTCACATTTTCTGAAATTCCATCACCCGTTTTGCGATAATCTTCTTCCATAATCCGCAAAGCATCGTTTGCTCCTTATCCGTATTAATAATTAAATTATTTCTTTATATATTGCAATGTTTTTTTATTTTCACCAACAGTCTGCTGCAGTCTTCGACGATACTTAGTTCGTAGCGTACATTGTAGCAATAAATTCGCTTATTGTACGTGTGTAGACGTTAAAGTCTACGATAAAGAAGTAAATAAAAATTCATGCACGCGACACGGACAGCATTTATTGGCATCTTAGTACACGCCATACTTTTCTATTCGCGCAGCCGTAAAATACTTAGTAATTAATTATTAGTACTCATATATACAGGACAAGTAAGTCACGTTTATAAACGTAACGTGAATCCGTATGCTATTCAATAGCAAAATGTTTGACTGCAGAGAGTATTAAAGCGGTGCATTTAAAAAAATGTCAGTATGCCAGGAACTCGCAATGCCGACAATAATCGGAGAAAATAGGTCGTATGATATAATACTCGTCCTACAACCGATTGTTGCCGATCCGAACGTTACGAATTTAATCGTGCGACAGAGAAAAGGATAGAATATGCAACTGAAAATGTGATAATGGAAATAGCAGATAATAAGTCAACAAGTAGGTCACCGACCTTCTCATACAAAAGTCGGCAGTTATCGGCCGCCGATTCACCCCCTACAAAAGTCCTTCGCTTACATTGCGCGTAATAACGTTTAGCGTGGCCTGTATACATCTGTCCTTACAGTTGAATACGTAAACAATAATAAGTAATAAATAAGTTTAAATGAAAGGATATCATTTGTTTGTTCAGTTGTCACGGCCAAATTTAAAATATTTCAAAGTTAAGTAAAGGAGAAAAGTTCAAATTTCTCCAAATTCAAAAAATAGAAAATCTCTGGGGATAATCGTAAAATAAACCGGATGTATCGTAATTGAAGTAGACGGAGACGAATTATGTGTTAATCGTCTTGGGTAACACTTACCCAGTATTTCTATGTGGTATATGTTAATCGTCTTGGGTAACATTTACTCAGTATTTCTAGTATTTCTAAGTTACTACCATATTCCAAGAAAAGTGACTTCCTATCCAAGCTTTTCTTTAATTCTCATCGCACTTCATGTCCTTAACGACTTTGTCGGCATCTAAATTTTTAAATTATAGAATTATTTAGCTTAATATCTTACAGGTTTCTACGAAACAAGTTTGATACATTAATCAGCCATGACTAGTCTATTATTGGATTGGACACGGCAACAAATTTATGATGTGTGTATGTCTTTACATTAAAATCATTAACCTATAACCTATAACAAGTTCGTCGTATATGTGTACGTGTATCGTTTCGAAAAAGATTTTTAAAAGATGGCATATCCCATAGACAATTCCTTTGAATTCTCTATGGAATTTTAGAAATTCCTTTGAAAATTAAAAAACTTGATAAGTAGGATAGATCCTGGGAAAATTACAGGCGATGCTCGCTTTTACGTCAGGTTGTGAATGAGTGACGAGTGATGTAAAACGAAGAGACGTAAAGCGAGGCACATTTATCCACACTTTCATAGTATCTATATATTTCGTACCTTACCTAACTAGGTTCTCAGAGGTGAAAATGTATTATTGAAAACTTAACAGTTTTACTTATAAAAATGATTGAAAATCTAAGAAATAACGCTCATAGTTATTTACGTATATATAATTACGTTTTTAATTTTCCATACCTCAGAATGAAAGAAACTGAACCTTTATAGAATTATTTTATTGTCTATCTGTCTATATGTCGAGACTTTTTCTCAGAAACGGCCGGAGGTCAAAATTGAAATAATTATAAAAATACTAAGGTCTATGGCCCAACACTCCTGAAAGTTCAGTTTCTAATTCATTGCAATAAAAAGTTAGGGTTTTATACCATCTGCATCAATACTGAATCACTCGACGTGCATTTGTACTGACTCACTCGAACCTCACGTGCATTGATAATGACCCACTAGTGAAAACCGCTAAATTTTTCCTGTAGGAAGATCTCGTGGTACAAGTTAAGGAAAAAAAAACAAAAACATTAATTCGTTATTCTACATAGAATTATTAGGCAACATACATTTTTTTTGGTTTTTCGATTTTGAGCTTTTCTTATTATTTTTAAAATACCTGCTTACTAAGTTTTACGATAATATAATATAAAAAAACATGATGACGTGAATCCTACTCGCACTTGGCCGTTTTTCTATTTAAAAGTCCTCTAAAGGCGTTTGTTTCGCTTCATCCTTTTATTTTGTCGTGAATTTCCCTGTAATGTTTACTGACGGGAGAAAAGTTATCGTTAACATGAAAATATATATTATAACGTATAGTTGGGATTATTTAATTCAAATATTTTATATTGCAGCACGGATGTCGTTAAAATCTTTAGTATACTACTCTCAAGTCGGCTGTTTGATTTCGATGCTGAAAGCACCACACCCGTGCTTTCATCGCCGTTCGAACGACACGCGACGCAAACTTATATTGTTGTCTAGTGATTTTTGTATGAGTGATGTATATTAATTGAGATGTAAAACGAATTATTTACATTAAATACAAGGGATGATACCAAAATTTTGTCCGATCTAAAACGAGATTTTATAAAGCAAGCACGGTCTGTACTATCTTTAAAAATAAATTTTAATCATCTTACTTTCATAAACATTTACTCATTGAGTTAGCGATTGCAAAAAACACGCGTCTTTATTACGTCTTGTAAAAAGTTTATTTACACTTGACATGGTTTCATTTAATCTTTTTAACACCAATGAGTACCGCACACGATCACTCTGATGTGTCATTTTGGTGTCGTCACTTTTATCTGTCAGTTCAGTATGACGCGATGCATTGCCCGCGCACAGCCAGTTTGATGTGCTCACATCACTTACTTGTGCTAACTCTACTTACTTTGTTGAATATATTTGGCGTTAATTTTGTAGAAATTCATTATTCACAATTAAATGAAACTACGTGATGTAATATTATTTCTACTTTCTTAAGTAGAAATAATACTACATCACGAAGAAAGAAGAAATAATACTACATCACGTAGTTTCATCTACTTACTTTATTACCTACACTTTCACTTAGAATAATTAGGTAAAAAACTAGCTGTGCCAATATGTAGAGTTCCGTATCTCATAAGGAAAAGAAAGTCATTGTCCTTACAACTCACCTGCCTAACCATCTGTCATAGTTGTTTTTCTCAGAAACCATTTAACTTAGTTAGTCTTTAGAATCTTTAAATTTGTCATAGTGATAGGGCATTCTAAACCACGTACATTTCAATAGCTAACAGACAAATATATATATATATATATATATATATATATATATATATATATATATATATATATATATATATATATATATATATATAAATTTTAGTAAGGCATATAAAGTATGCGAAAGTCGTATGCCATACCAATTGAGATAGCGTATTACAATGATTTCAAGACTATTTAGAGTTTCACGAAGGATACTTTCAGCGACATCACTAAAAATGTTCGCGAAAATTATCGCAGAAACTTTGCCTATGAGTCATCGCTCTTTTTGAGTTCTCACTATTAAATTATGAAAGTATGATATATAAAAAACTTTTAGAAAGCTGTTCTTCGAAGCATAATTATTAAACCGTATTCTATTCATATTAATGCCTCATTTAACACGAGATTTTTTCCGGCAAGAAGAATTTTATTCAAAAAGAAAGAAGAAGAGAATGCGTATATAAGAGAAAACGTGTATATTTTAAGTATCAGTATAGAAAGTACAAATGACTGAACATCATGTTGAGGTGGTTAAAAATATATCTTTTTTGTAAAAAACAACAAATTATTGTATTTTTTTGTTAAAAAATCTATGCAATAAAAACAATTTTAAGAGAGAAGTGAAATGCGACTGTTTATTAGAAATAAGTGTTTGAGAAAATACTCATTGTTTCGATTTGAGGTGCCTTCACGAAGAGTGCGACAGAGATAGTTGCAGTAGGGGATACCTATCTATAGTTTAGGCGTAAAATTGACTTCAACGTTGCAACGTTTCTTCCTACCTGTCTATAGTTTAGGCGTAAAATCAACTTCAGCGTGGCAACATTTCTGCCTACCTGTCTATAATTTAGGCGTAAAATCGACTTCATCGTGGCAACGTTTCTTCCTACCTGTCTATAGTTTAGGCGTAAAATTGACTTTAACGTTGCAACGTTTCTTCCTACCTGTCTATAGTTTAGGCATAAAATCAACTTCAGCGTGGCAACATTTCTGCCTACCTGTCTATAGTTTAGGCGTAAAATCGACTTCATCGTGGCAACGTTTCTTCTTACCTGTCTACAGTTTAGGCGTAAAATCGACTTCAGCGGGGCAACGTTTCTACCTAAGTGTCTATAGTTTAGGCGTAAAATCGACTTCAGCATGGCAACGTTTCTTCCTACCTGTCTATAGTTTAGGCGTAAAATCAACTTTAGCGTGGCAACGTTTCGTCTACACTAAACCTTAACCGTTATCATTATTATATCTTTTTCCTAATAAAGGCGTTCAAATTTTCCTTATTAGTTGATTAAACATTTACTTGCAAGCATTTTAATATGGCAACAATTTTTTATAAAAAAAGTCTGGTTTTGAGGAGCAAAGATTTTTAATTTTATGAGTGCCTAACATCGGAATAATAAAGGTGTCCAATCTTGAAGACCAAAATCATCAAGGTCGGTGAAGTTTTAAGTGGTGAAAAATGTTGCCGCTTATTGGTTGAAAATTCCAGGCTTCATTAGGATCTTAAGATTTATAATTATTATGTTTCACAATAATACTTGCCGCTAAAGTCTGAAATTTAGTTAATGTTAGCATTAAACGCCCGTTTTAGTTAAACTAGATAATTTAAACTTACTTTTTAACATTATCTAGTTGATGCTAATATAAACAATGCTACCATTGTACGATTGCGTTTCATGAGAGGTGAAAATTCAGTTAATGGTAACATTAACGTCCCATTTTAGTTAAAGTGTATAATTTGAAGTTACTTTTCAACATTACCTAGTTAATGATAAACCAAATAATTCTAATATTACCCGATTGCGTTTGATTAAAATCGCAAAGTGAATGTTAGAATTAACGGCCCATTTTAGTTAAACTGGATAATTTAAATTTACTTTTCAACATTATCTAGTTAATGCCAAGCTAAATAATGGTAACATTGCCTGATTGCGAAGGTGGAAACTCGGGTAATGTTACTATTAACGTCCCATTTTATTTAAAATGTATAATTTAGTTACTTTTCAACATTACCTATTTAATGCTAAGCCAAATAATTCTAACATTACCCGATTGCGGCCCATTTTAGTTAAACCGTTAGTGCTAAGTTAAATATTCTAACATTTCATTAACCATTTTAGTGCCATTGTTTTTTACTCATATATACTTAAAAACGCCAAAGAAACATTTTGTTTTTGATGTGATTTACCCTTGTCTAGATAAAAAAACTGTATCTCTTCCAAAAATTATCCAATTTTAATAATTTTTTCGGTGTTTTCTTATTTAAAACAAGGATAATAAAATACAATGCAAATTATGGAAATATATATTGTGAACAAAAATTATAACAAAAACTGAAATCAAGGTCACATCGTCATTTTCGCAGTCCGGTACATCCTCCGTATCAGCAAAATAATTGTTATCGTCACTATTATCACTATCGCTCAAAATTTGCGTTACGTCAAATTGTGAGCGCACCACAATGTCACTTCCACTATCACTTTCTTCACAACTTGGAAAACGATCATTTTCACTTGAATTATTTTCGTATTACGACATTATGGGTTAAACATTTTCTTTTCCTGGATCCTTTTTATATTGTGATTAATAATAATATTATAATTTGAACTTTATGTAACACGTAGAAAGATAAAAAATTAGCAATGCGTGCCAGCGACCTCCCCTACCGCGCGCTAAACAGCAATTGATTTCGCGAGCACAATCGCGCTCGTGGCAAGTTTAGTTAGCTCGTCGGCACTCAAACGGTTAAAGTCGGAAATCGAACAAAGAGATGAATGTATAACAAGTTTTTTCCGGTGAGCTCTTCGAAAAATGAGTCTAATCTTACAGTCAAAAATAGATTGCATCGACTTTTTACAGCCCCGTATAGAAATCACTTTGTGTCTTCGAATCATTTTGTAATCCCGCTACGATTTCCCGGCGTCTACGTCGTATAAAACTCCGCTACGATTCCTCGTCCTCTACGTCGTAAAAAGTGCTCTTCACTTTTAGACGACGTAGACGTCTAAAAGTGAAGAACACTACTGTTCACTTGAAAGAAAAACATTAGGCTCTGAACCTCCTTGACACAATCTCCTTGACAAAATAATCGTTCGTATAAAGATTGATTATCTTCTATCGTTTCGCCTATTTACTAAAAAAGAACTAGAAGAATATACACAAAGTATGATCTTTGATAATGTCGCTTGCAAACACAAATTTATGATTTTCTTTGAAAATTTCACTTGCTTTTATTAACCAATCAGAATTGATTACTTAATAGCCTTCATTACACTTTTAATAAAGTGGTATTAGATGTTGATCCGTGAATGTTAACTTTACAGGGTTAAAGTGGAAAACCTTATTTAATTTCTTACTTTAACTGGTGGAATTAAGTAACGTCCACACTAACTAGGTAGAGTCGATATCGATAGCTTTACTGCCTGCTTTTCTCCGAAGTTTATTGGTCTCCAGTTGGTATATGGACCTTGCTGATCGTCTGAAATAGAATATATAAAAAATATGTAATAGGGAGTTGTCAAATCTAAATAATTAAATTTCTTTGAAAATTGTCTAATTAAACGGAACTTTCAGCTTTTTATGCGCCTTTCAGTACATCTTTCTCGAATTCGCCTTTTTTTCATAACGAATCAGTTAATTCGTTAATGTCGATTGTTGTCTCCATAATTTACTATGTGCGTAGAATCAATTAACTTATAACTTTGATAATTTAACAATTTTAAATTTCTCGATGTGTATGAAATACGAGCTACCAGGATTAGAAAATTGTTTCGTTTAAAACAAAAAAATTGACATGAATTATATTACAAATGAACTTTTGGATTCTCAATGTATAACGTGCATAATGGTATCAAAGTATATCTAATCTGTCAAGTCGAGAATCATAGTCAGATATATATATTTAGATCGTTAAAAATAGAAAGATTGTACTCATGGTAAAAACACAGCATAAACTAATTAGGCAATTGTTATCCTCAAGTTAATTTTAATTAACTTGAGGATAACAATTTTAATAACTGATTTAGTATGTACTAGAAAGGACATAAACCAACAAATACTGTGTTTAACCTTTAATTGTGAGATCGGAAATCTTCTTAAATGTGATAAATTGCATCAGTACTCATTTAACATTTTATACTAATTTTAAAGGTATGTAGATATTTATTTTAGCAACAAAAAACGAATGATCACAAGGCGTTGCACTTATTTTTGACATTTAAATTCTTTGCAATACACAATGTTTTTTTACATTGAACTTTTAAGATAATTCACTTATATTCTTCAATCACGGTGACCCTACCTTACAAATAAAAAACATCAACCTCCCTAGGTCAAAGAACCGTCTTACGGACCTCAATTCTCTACATACCTCGAGCACACATATAAGGCTTGTACAGATTACGTGACACGTTACAAATTTCTAATGAACGGTTTTTTATTTGTCATACAGCGTGTAGATGAAATGTGAACGCGTTCATTCATATGTCAACACGTAATTCGAGACAGACCTGAAGCGATGTACAAATCACTAATTGCTGTGACGATTTTCATGCGTATGTTTGCAAACACTTGGCACGCGAGTAAATAATAGTGCTCGTGCTTATTATGACTTTGTGGTTTTATTGCGCCATAGACTAGCGTAGAATGTAGATATGAGAGTCGTATTTCTAGTGGCCAGTGCCCGCATACAAAAAATAAACGATGAGAAATGAAATACAGTATTCTTTTTCTGTCTTAAGCATTTATTATAATTATGCTTAAGACAGAAAAATATTATAATGACTAGCTCAGTGCTAATAAAGTAAATGAGCTATTCAAATTACCTTCGTATTTTATATGTAAATAAATTGGTTTCTATCTGAAGCATTTATTGTAACCAGTGGTTGCCCAGTGGTCGAAATTCAGCCGTAATTCATTAATTTTTTTTGTTTGAACGTTTGCAGTCAATATGACATTTTAAAATTCTTTGGCGACAATCTCTACTCTGTGCGACTGTTTGACCACATACTATTATGTGTTTTACATTGGCAATATGAACATAAACAATAAATCGTTTAATGTAATTGTAATGTAATATTTAATGTATTTGTAACACATATATAACAATTTGAGCTTTCAGCACTCCTTCTCCGTATAAATATGCTTGAAAAGGAGTACAAGTAGTTTTCACGTATTAATATTTAGATTTTCTAAGTACTGACTAGGCCAGTACTAATAAATGAGCTATTCTAACTACCTTCATGTTTAATGTGTAATCGAAATTAAAGTTTAAGCTGTTGTTTAAATGGGTTTTTGAACTAGTCTATTAAAAATTACAAACTTGCCCAGTTTTTTTCGTTTTTACTTTATTTTTTGTGACGAATTTTAATCGAGAAAGAATTCAAATTTTAGTCACTAATTTCTACCAAAACAACTAAAAAAATGTTTTTGAATCTGAAGTCTTTTCCAAAATATCAGTATCGGGTACAAATAGGTTTTGTTTGTCGGCTATGCTCGTTGGTGGAATGTACATCGTGAAGTAATAAAGGACCCTGAAAAATATACGCCTATTTAAGAAAAATAAAATAGAGATTTAACAAAAAATACCCTCCAGTGAGAACAGTTTTTTCCCCTAAATTTTACATGGGTTTGAAACCCACATAATTGTTCATTTCAAGTTTCTAAATTCACCAGATATACGCTGTGAGTTTTTCTTACTGCGTATTATAAAATGATAATCAGATGACGATTTCGCGTTAGAAAATGTTTCGACGATAATAAATGAGTTTTAAAAAAGTGGGTTACTGTCAATCCAACGAGTTAACAATTTGGAGACGACTAAGGATGCTAGGCACCGAGGAATGTGACTCCGGGCGCGGAGGCTACTTTCTCGCGGCGGCACCTGTCGAACGCACGCTGCCTCACCGTGCGTGCACGCACGTAGACGTCGAACTCATAGTCATGGGGAAATATCGATAGTTTATTAAATATTTATTTAATACACTCATCCGGAAAATTTCTAAATTTCTGCTTTTTGATCTAACACCTATGGAAAACCTATGGAAAGTACAGTAAAATCATCATCACCATCAGCTGATAGAGGTCTATTGCTGAATATGGGCCTTCCCAGACAAAGATCGATCCCGAGCTGCCTGCATCCAACGGGTTCTCGCGACTTTTATCAAGTAATCTATCCGCGTAGCTAGGAGTATCCCACTCTACGTCTTCCAATACGAGTTCGACATTCTAGAACCTCTTTTCTTCCTCAGCGGTGACCAGTCATGCTCGCTATACTGTCCATTGCGACTTCCGTCGGCCAATCCTACAAGCTATGTCAGTGTGACTTTAGTTTTCCTACGAATCTCTTCATCACGTATGATATCTCGTAAGAAAACCCCTAGAATAGCTCTTTCCATAGCTCGCCGAGTGCCACCCATACCTCTCATATAACACGCATTGGTTGAACTTTCATCTTCATAAACTCAAATTAATTGGGCTAGAAGGTATGGCGAAGTCTTCTCAAATGCTGCCCAGCCGAGTTAGATTCTCCGGTTAACCTCAATAAAATAATGCCGACAGTAAATTAAAACTTAAATATCATATCAATTGAAACTGCTATGTCAATATTACTAAACTAATATTCCTAATAACAGATATCTAATCTTTTGCACGTAAAATATATTCTGCAACTGTAACTCAAAAGCATATAGCATATGTATTATGGCTGTGTTCAACTGTGTATGGCTGTCACTCAGCTACAGTCAGAATAATATATCCATAACTTCCGTTTCCCACTATTGTCATTGTTATACGGGATGGGACATTGTCGTCTATTTGCTATTGTTTTTTAACGGACGTATTTTTTAGAATTCTGTACCAATTGTCCGAAAGGAACCATATTGTTGTGTCAAAGCTGTCTTTTTTTCTGTCCATCTGTCCACCTTAATGTATTAATGTATGGTGGTAAAACTAAATACCCACTGAAGAAAGAGCAAGGTAAAATAATATGTGAGTGTGACGTAGGCGCCACAAGTGAGCGAAACTTTGCTTACTTTAAAGTAAGCACCGCTCGTCTCTACATTAGTTTGCCGTTTGCAGTGACGCGAGAAAGTGTTCCGTTATTTATGCTTAAATAAAGAATAATATTATTACTGTGTCATTGAATTGAGTGAAAATAAGAATAGTGTACACGACCTTGCTAAAGGAGTTATTTCTTACTAGAGTTATAAAAATTTATTAAAGTTACTTCGATGTTAAAAAAGTTAACCTAATATTTATTTTAATATTTCCAACTTTCAACGGTTTGTGAGAGCAAGATAGACATATATGCACGGTACAAACATACCGTGTTCGAAACACAATTTGGCGACCTCGTTCCCCACAAAATTTCACAGACATGCCATTTGTATCCTATTATTTGTTCTGTGTATGTGTCTGTCTATGTTATTGTTGTGTCTATCTATCTATCGCCCTATTGTTGTGTCGAAGCTGTCTGTCCACCCTTTTATTGTGACAGCAAGCGGTCTATCTTTTTGTATTCAAAGGGTCCGAAAGGAACACTACTGTTGTGTCAAAGTTATCTGTCTGTCCGCTTTATTGTTGTGATGAAGCTGTCTGTCTGTCTACCCCGTTGCTACCTCAAAGCTGTGTGTCTGTCTGTCCGTCTCTCCAACCCATTGTTGTATCAAAAACGTCTGTCTGGCTGTTTGTTCGTCCATCTCTTAGAAGCTTCTCGAAATAATGTCGAACAACTGATAGCAACAGAACTGGTAAATTTTCGGGGTGGGACTGGGATCTGGAATGTTTTACTATTTTCATCCGAAAACAGTGGTAACATCTAACTTGATACATTTTCCATTTGAATACTACTGATTTCTTTTTCGCATTTAACTCAACAGTATTAAGAAGAGATTTTCTGTAAATTTAGGGAAAACTATTTTGTTAATTCGTGACATTTGTCACTTAAAATACTGGAAACTTCTAAAATAAATACAAACATTGAAATACGATGCAAAAGAGTGTTCGTTTTCAAATTATAAAATGAAAAGAAGCGCTTAATTAATTAAATAAGAAAAATTGTATTTGTTCGTTTGTTTACAAACAAACAAACGAAAAGACAAAAGTCTTTTGTTACAAAACTTATCCTATTACGATTATTGTTATGTGATACATCATCGTTTCATTCTCTATAATTCTTCTGAATGAATGAGGGTTTTGGAGTGATGATCAAATGGAAGCAAATTGAAAGAAAAAAAATTGTCTTTCGAGTGTTTTTTTTGTCTTAAGGGTAGTCGAAATTTGAAGTAATTTAGAAAGTATATTTGGAAGAATTATCTTAAAAATATCCTGCAATAGACATTTCCCCTTAGGGTTTGTAGTAAAAAATAAAGTCCAATTTACGGACGGATTTTTTTAATAATTAGTAATAAATTTCTATGCCAGACTGAATTCTGCACTCGCCGTTTTAATAAATACCCCTGCTCCTTGAGCATAAATTAAGCCAATAAATAATTACGCCCCAACAGTTTTGAGATTTCGCCTATTTTCTTTAATAAATGCTCCTCGAGTTAGGTTTCTAAAGTTTTTAGATTTGTAGATAGCCTATTTTAGCTTTTCAGCGCAATCTAACACGCAGTACACAAATAGTAAAATTAAGTACTACATGATAACTACAGATAATATAATTGAGTCTGTGATTAACACATCATAAATGTGATACGAGGCCAAACAAGCTCGTCTTACGATCGATAGCGAAAATTCTGACTAATCGATAGTTTCAATGACAGTAAATGAAACTCTATTTTTTTTTGGAAAATTCTCTGAAAATAATGTCGCTGTCTGCTTTTGTATTTTCCAATAAAAATGTATTATTTATGTGCATTAGACGGTAATACGTGTTTTTTTATTCTTTTACACCACAATGCTCTAAATTTGAATAACAACTAAAGGCAAGATAAGGAAATATTTAAGGAAAATCTTCCGATGTGTATTGCAGGTATAACCCCTACCAACTGATTCTCGAGGGAATCCCTGTGACTAGATGTAATATACTATCCAAAACAAACTCATGGGCGAAATCCTGAAATCTTTCCGGATAAAACATGGAACGCGACCCCTAGTTTAACCACTTAAAATAGAAAGCTAGAGCTATTAAGTAGTACAAGGGCTGTTCGTGATTGAATAGTTGGCACTAATCAAGTTTTTGTGGCTCAAAAGATTGAGAAAACAAAAAAGAAATGTTATTTGCTTATCCCTTAATTTTTTACTTGATTATACGATGATGTTATAGGGAATACTAATAATGAAATTCATTGATCATTAGCTTATCATTCAAGTTAACAGACATTGTACATATCATCATCACATTGAACGTATTAGTCTCTTCGTATCCTGCAAAGTTATTGAAAAAATTCACGTCCAGCCAAACAGTAGCGATGCCACATTAAACCATAACTTTATTTTCGCCTATCCATTGCATAGCAAACAGTAGGCATGATACTAATGTCATTATTATTATGGAAAATAACAGCATAATTAAATAAATCTTAATTATCTTTTTTGACGTATTATTAATGACGTAAAGAAAAGTTTTTCAACGATTACTTTGAGGTCTACCTAACATTAACAAATTGACATCGATTATTTTAAGTAATTGGAACAGCACTAAACCATTATATATATACACCGCTATTGGCGTGTGTTGACGCCGTATGTTACTTGCATAACATCCCGTTAAAAGTCGATGTCCGGTTTAGGTGACCGACTCATGAATGAAAACAATTTTATTATAAGTGAGAGTATAAGTTTAGGCAAAACAAAGATTGTAGTTTATACAACCAATATAAAGTTCAAAGACCGAAGGGGTATATATAATTATATTGACGTCATGATGATAAAAATGTTTTAGAGGATATCTTCTCTCAACTTTGAGTAACGTAATAAAGTGAAGGTACGCGTCTTGATGTATTTTGTGACCAGCTCAATTATAGATTCGCTGTATTTAAATCATAATTATGATTTCGGAAGATGATAACTTGAAGTCGTCAATGCAATTCAGGGTTTTTTTGGCTTACACTTATCAGTGACCCACAGGTTTGTCAGTAACTACATTTTATTGTCATTCTGCGTCTCAATGGTCGATTGTCGCATTTTGGAACAAACTTAATATAATATGATAAAAAAATTACACGATATTATAGACACGTTGCACTCTTATAAAATGTTTAAAAAAGCCGCTTTAAATAACGCTGATGGCCAGATTTTAAAAAGGTAATAAGCAAAAGAGATAGTTTTATTGCAGATCAAGGCGGGTACCTTGTCTTTTAAGGACTACTTCTAGAATGCTAATGACGTCATTAACACAGCATCATTGTCGATGAACAAATATATAAAGACGACAACGTATTGTTAGTTTTTAGGGTTTCATCCCATAAAATGAAAAAAAAACGGAACATCTGTAAAATGATTTGTGCCCGTCCATCCGTCTGTCTGTTTGTCTAAGCCATTTTTGTCAAAAACAGCTTGAGATAACAAGTCGAATATCATATACTGAAGCCTATATGGTCTTACATTGGTGTAAAACTATAATTTAATTTGATTCGCGCAAAAAAGTACATGGTTCTTCAAAGCGTATTTTGTTCTCTATTTTCACGTTAGTCTTATTCATTCATCACCAAAACCTGTTGGGTACTTTCGGCCAACCTACAATCTTGTCGACGTAATCCATTATTCTAATTGTATGTGGAGACATTTTGTTACTTATGTGGCTATGAAAGATATAGTAGTAACATTTTTGTTCTGATATCTTTCTTGAATTAAGCATTTATCTCAAAAATGTCGCAAAAATTCTGTCAACGTATTGGCACTGAAGAATACAGTTTTATATCTGGATTAGTAATGATTCTGATTACCAGACTTCCTATTTAAATCATAATATTCAAATCCTATGTATTCGATCGTAATATTTAAATCTGATTGGTTTTTTCTTTCGTTCTGAGTATATTATACACCTTATGTAATCACTATTCGGGTACGATAACGCATACGGAACTATGAAGTGATAATATTAAAACACAGATGCACAAACGGTTGATATATTCGTTCAAAACGTAGACATCCGTAATTGTATTACTAAGTCTGGCGAGAATGTATATAATGTATTGGGCGTTTGTTTCGGTCTAAATACATTATACACCTAATGTAATCGCAATTCGGGTACGATAACGCATATGGAAGTTTGAAGTGATGTTATTTAAACACGGATGTAGAAACTGTTAAGATATTCGTTCAAAACGTAGACATCCGTAATTGTATTATCAAGTCTATCCAGAAAGTACGTGATAAATATAGAGAAAAAATAAAGTACGAGGATTGCAGTCTGACATAATGACTTTATATTGAACTTGACATTAGCGTTCAAAGAATAGCCTGCAAATATGAGGTAATTGTCCCGTTTTTAATAAATCTATCTCTTTTACATTGGTGCTTTTCTCACTCTCTATCTCTTTCTTATAGCTCGCGCGTAGTTCTCTTTGATATTTTTTGCAGGTCTGACATGGGTATAAGATGTTTACTGTGTACAACATCTGTGATGACAAAGAGTTTCTGTACGACAATTTTTTTAAACACTTTCTATGATCTTAAAGGACCATTAGTCAATTGTACTTGCGAGTGCGTTCAGTCGAAGGTACTTTAACCTAAGGTAGGGCATTCAAGGTGAAATTTCTACTTTAATGTACCTGATTGATACATATGGCGGATTTATTGCTACGAGAGCAATATTTGACAGCCAACCATAACACCAGTTCGACGAACGGCCGGGAATCGAACCTGGGTTCCCGCGGTACGTCGCATTGTCAAAGGCCGTGATCAACGCAACACACCACAGCGACGACAATTTACACTTGCTGTTAGCATATTGTTATAAAAAATCTAATCTAATCTGTCTCATTCGGAAATCAATGAAAAGGTATAGATATGTAGAACAGTATCTGTATAATGTTAAATGGAAATAGCGAACAGACTCCGTTTTGTAAGCTATCAAGGCCATCTACAGCGGCTTAGGTTTTTCAAAAATGTCCCTTAAAGAGATCTACTGGGCGTCAATCTATCCGTCTGTCACAGTCTATTTTGAAACCATGCGACTTGGGTTAAAATCTGAATTTTGGCATACGTAGAAATGACGCGAAATATTGTTTACATTTGAGTATAATTATAAAATCTTAATTCGAATTTTAGGGTTAATTAATATAAAGCCGCCAATACCTTTTTTATTGACATCATTTATGTATATAAAATTGTTCAAATATTTTTATAAATGCAATAAAAATCATTATTTCATTCCTAAGAATGAATATTATAGTTAATAAATGATTTATATTTAATATAATTGATATTTAATATAAAATATGAAAATGGGAACTATATGTTTAAATGCATCTTTTTTTTCCGTTTTATCAACTTTTATTTCATACTGCATATGATGGTGTTAAAAGAAATTAATGATACATTTGACTACTTCAGACCCACCCCTAAATTAAGGGGTGAGGTATTTACATTACGTCTAAATTTGGGTTATTATTGGGTATAATTATGTAAACATTGAGCTTTCTACAGCGCATGATCTCTTTGTACAGTCATCAAAGTAATTTTAAAGTTTGTGTTATGTTTTCCCAAATTTAATACAAAATACTAAAAAGCATACGATAAATACATTTGTGTACTTAACTTTTTTTTTAATAACATAAAAAAGAATAACATAAAATGTTTATAGAGTCTTCTATGGTCTGTTGTTCTGCGCCAAAACATCCTATTGTGAAACACTCAAATAATGGTGGAGTCAAAGATTACCTTATAAAAAAATAAACCAAAGTAATCGTTCGTCAACATTTTTGTTTTATTTTTAGGCCAATAATTTCGAACACCAAGCGACATGACATGATTGTTTCGAATAAGAACCTTACGTCGTTTTAGAATTTTAAAAAAATATGTGTGTAAAGTGTGATTTTCTGCTAGTATGTAATGACTTCAAACTCGTTAAGCTAGGGCTTATTGATACAAAAACTATCTAGTAACAATAGATAACACGTACTTAAGACCTATTTGTCAGAAATATTTTAATCCAACAAAGCAAAGGAGCCTGATCGAAATATGTGAACTGTCAGGATTAGTTGGAAATTTATGAGGTGGTAGAAGAACCACGTGACCAAATTATACGTATAAGGGATCCTTATTTCACTACGGAACCCTAAAAAGCAATGTTGAATATGGTAAAATTTTACGATAAAATTATGTTACGTTCTGTTCCTCATTCTTTATCTATAAATTACTGGTGTAATCAATTTTTCTTTCTGGGAAATAGTACACATTCCGCCAAATATTCATAGGCAAAAAGAAGTTCCATTATGCCGGGAGACACCCGGTGCGCTTCCACTGCGGAACGTTTAACCCTTGCATTAACGTTGAAATAATTTACAGATATGAAAAAACGGATATGATATGAAAACAAATTATTGATTGTTACAGTGTTATTTTGTACTCGGATATCTATAAAAACCAGCTTTACATACGAATTTAACGACAGCCTGTATAATATACTTATTCCAAAACACCTCATTTTATGATGACACCTATCACTAATTTTATTATAGATTTTTAAAGGACATAATGGCGACGAGGACATAAAAGATGTAATAGTACAAAAACACAAATGCAGTCATGATCCATCCTTTAATTTTTAACTTGAGATTTTAGAGAAAATTAATTGTCAAGAAGGCTTTGCAACAGTTCCACATTGAGAACAAACTGAAAAATGTACATTTTTCGCATTTAATTATTATTTCGGATTACACATAAGGCTTAAATAGGGAAAACGCACGGACGATTCTACAGAAGGCTTTAACAGGTAAAATGCTTTATAAATTACAGACGATAGTACGATTGTAATAATTTCTTAATGTACCATCAAATCTCTGAACAAGTGCATACTCAAATCTATTTTTCTACATGGATGTTCCCATGTAACCCATGCATTAACAGGTTGTGATTTGCATTTATGTTTCTCAAAAATCATTTCTGTTTTATTATATTATTTTATGCGATATCCATGTTGATAATGTGTTCCACGGTCTCCAGCTGGCGAAGTAAAATATTCAAAGTGTACGTCGACTCATTTTAATGTGCATTAATATTCATTATATTTCGGCTATAATTCGTGCATTAATTGAATATTTGAGTCGTTTTGACGATTTTTTTAATGTTGAAAATTAATTGACTATTTATCTGGTCCGTTTAGACGTGAGACCCATTCAGATTTCGTAAGAATGGGACAACCCTGTAAATATATTCAATTCTGACTGGAGTCGCTTTTGATATTATATATTGCCAACTAGATTATTTAACGATTTAACCAAATATTTGTTATTTATATTTTTTTAAATTGTTAAATAATCCAGTCGATTTTTTGACCTAAATATATGTGTTTTTTGACCCATATGTATTAGTGTTTTAAATATAAATTTAAAACCTGATTGGCATTGAGGAAATGTGTCATTGAGGAGATGTGTTCATCTGCCATATTAATAAATGTCTTATTACATATATCTCGAAAAAGACTGATCCTATAAAGAAAATACTTTTTATTATTTAATTTTTAACACACTCTTATATGTCGACTTGTATGTAACTACTTATGTAATGGATTCTGCGAAACTAAATTTCATGCACTTCTGTTTGTTGTATCATCGTGAAACTGAGCAGTTGTATGTAGTTCTGATGACAATACAATAATTTCGTAAAATTAAAAAAAATTGTGGCTTGAAACAAAATAAAAGAAAAAAGTAATGGAATTTTGAAATTAAATTTTTACCGACTTCCAGATGTCCGAATTGTTTAAAATTTTGCACTTGTATCAAGAATCGATGGTAATATAATAATTTCCTAAAATAAAAAAAATTGTTTAAAACAAAAAAAGAGTTAAAAAATAAAAGAATTTTTAAATTTTCACACACTTCCAGACGTCCGAATCATTTAAAATAGTGCGCACGTATCAAGAACCGATAACAGTACAATAATTTCATGAAATTAAAAAAAAATACAGTCTCAAAACAAAAATAAAAGACTAAAAAAGTAAAGATTATTAATAACTTAAAAAACTAAAAAAATTCGCTTTCACAAAATACTGTAATAAAAGGTAACAAACCTGTTTTCAGTCTTCTCTGTAAGTACTTTAATGTAAGCCATGTTTGTTATTGAGTATAATAGTCGAGTTTACAAGCGTGGACTGCGTTTTCTCAAAAAAAAATGTAAAGATATAAAACAATTTCTCAAGTGCGACCTAACCGTCCTCAAGTACGGTTGACGTCCGATTTGACACAAAGCTTGTTGAATATGTGATTGTACAAGACAAAATAGAAATAAACTCAAAATATTAAAAAAATGTGTGTCAATCGGTTGACGTCCGATTTGACACACATTTTTTTAATATTTTGAGTTTATTTCTATTTTGTCTTGTACAATCACATATCCAACAAGCTTTGCAACTATTAGGGGTAATAAGAAATAAAACATTATACATTATGAGAGTTCATATATATGAGTTATATAATTATGAGAGTTTTGTTAAATTTATTATCGATAAGCAATTCTCGTTTTACAAAAGAAAAGGTAGCACTGAACTCGTTCTATTATCGAGGAGGAGTTGTGTTTGTAATGTACACGTGCCAGTGTAGGTGCGATTAGCGTGATCTCGGAATTAGGTATAATGGTAATGCGACCTTGCGTGATGATAAGGCTGTAACATAGTTGTTATCTTTACCCATTAGAGTTGTCGGTACCTGCACATGCACTCTTTTGCGATGCTCATTTGATTTTAATCTGAAATATTTTTAGTAGTATGTACGTGTGTACACTCGAAAATATATGTTATTTAAGTACGTAGAAATTTGTTTTTAAGCAATCGTCAACTTGGTTTTAATTTGAAATTCGTTTAGTAATATATAGGCATGTACATTCGAAAGTATATTTGTTATTTAAGTACATAAAAATTTGTTTTTAAGCAATTGTCAACTTGGTTTCAATTAGAAATCCATTTAGTAATATGTACGTATGTACACTTGAAAATATATTTGTTATTTAAGTAAATAAAAATTTGTTTTTAAGCAATCGTCAACCGAGTTTACAAGAGAAAGTTCTCTTCGGGTCTTATGATTTTGCAGAATAGACAATTTTTGTAGAATAGACAAACATATTTATAAAATCGTATAAATGTAAAGTTAACAGATGAAGTATAGTGGGTGTCTTCACAAAGGTTTTTTGACCTTACTTTCAAGTGCCTCACAATCGTAATGGAGAGAGATATAAAGCTATAATAAACGATTTTTGTGGCTCCGCTTGTTTGGTATTGATATCAAATTAAAAAACAAATTATTCCAACAAAACCACGCTTCATGAAACAATCGCTGTTCTGGTGAAAGTTCACTGGATGAACTATTTCACAAAACGGCAATATAAACGTTGTGAAGTAACTTGTTGTGGAACCTTATATATGACAAAACGTCGTCAAAAAGTGGATTTCTCGCATGCGAGCGTCTAACACCCGATGCACCACACACGGTCAGAACTCTCAGTCGGATTTACTGACAGTTAAAATCATATTTTATCTGGATACTTTACCGATTAGACCGTGCAATAGAGCATGGTCGGTAAAGTAGACTCATGTTCTCACTCGACTGACAGTTAATGAGAAACAGAAATAGGTTTTTAACTGTCAATAAATCTGACTGACGGTCTTGACCATGTGTGATGCCTATGGGCGTAAATTCAACCGTGATAACCATTTCAATGATGTCATTTTATCATCAATTTTATTATTTGAAACTTTGGTAAAATTCGAATATATTTAATAAATTTTAAAATCCGAACATTGAATTGAAATACGCAAAATATTTACTTATCGCAAGCACGTCAATGTAAAATGTAAAGACGTTAAAGCAAGTCCGCAAAACACACATTAAAACCATTTTTTTAGGATTATTGTACAAAACTATACAACAAGTTACATAAAAACAAGTTTCACTATTCTCAGCTTTACAAATAACTTTTACTATTAAGCATCAACGATAAAGTTAAAAATATCCAGGTACTTTTACGAGTATTTGCATAAAAAATTTGCATAAAAAATTATGTGGTGCATATGGGCGTAAGTAGTACAGATGTCAGTCGGACTTACTGACAGTTAAAAACGTATTTCTATTTTGTCATTAACTGTCAGTCGAATCAGAACAAAGTCTTTTTTACCGACCGTGCTCTATTGCACGGTCCATTCTATATAGTATCCATACAAAATACATTTTTAACTGTTAGTAAATCCTACTGAAAGTCCTGACTATATGTGGTGCGTACAGGCGTTAACCATTTCCAATAATTTTTTCACAAAAGTGTTTTTTGTAATTTATTCACAAGAGTATTTTTGATAGAGTCAATGGACTCTATCGACTCTTAACATCACTAAAAAAGGTTCATTCCAAAAATAAAATAAAGTTTTGAGTTTTCTATGCCTACAAAATTAATAATGACACCCTTATAAAATCACACGTTAGTCCGCCTGTCTGTCTATCGTGAGAACATAACTCCGATTCGTCGATCGTAGATTTATGAATAAATTTTAAAGATAAATTTTTGTAACAGTTGTAGGATTTACAAAAATTTATCTCTTTAAAATTGTCGAAGTATTGCAAAAAACAATTAATGCTGGATTAAGAATTTGACGTAAGATAAACACTGATAAAGAGAATGCACTGATAAGATACTGTTGCCTCAATTGCACATGCAATGCAAATTTTATAAATATTTTCAATTCATTACACTTTTTATCAGCATATGCATATCGGTGCAAAACTTTGCTGAATGTGATAAGGTGACCATTTGCCATTTTTTTCCTATTTGAAGCGCGATTGCCCAAGTAAATACGTGGACATTTTTTATATAAAAAATATTTAATCGATACAGCAAGATTTTAATTGGTGTAGCAACATTTGTTTGTTTTGAAAATTTAAGATTTTCTTATTACAGAGAAATGATTTCTTTATTACAGAAAAATGATTTATCTTTTTACAATAAAATCATAATTCAAATTTGTTTGTGTTATAATTACATCTTAACGTTCATAAAGAGAATATAATAACTTAAATACTATTATATATCAAAATGACCGAAATACTCGACTTTTCTTTCTGCGAAAAATTGCTCATATCGCTCAATATGTAAAGCTGAATATGGGGTTCATCGCTTCGCGTCGTATCACTTTGACAATGCCACCCAACACCGGTATACGTGCATTGCAGGACACTTAATCCTTGTATTAATGTTGAAATAATATATTTCGAGAACGGAATGAATTAATGAAAAAGTTATTGAGTATAATCTTCTCATTTCTTATTCAACGACAAAGCCAATTAACAATATGTTACGAATAATATTAGGAGTGTAGATAAATCCAGGTTTATCCACATAAAATTAATCTGATTACCCAGGATAGTTGGAAAATAATGAAATGTGATTGAAATAAATAGACATTTGGATTTTATCCTATAAACCTAGGTTTATCTAGCCCTGGCTGAGAAATTTTGGGTATTACGTCATTCTTAAATACTGAAGGACGCGTCCACTGTCAAAATGGGGGTAAAACAGAGCTTACGTACGTTTTTTTTTCGAAACTTTAGGAATTAGGGTATGTAAAAGGGTTGAAATATCTTTTAACAATGTAGAGTTTGTACAAATGAGTACTTAACTCAATTGAAAGTGTCAAGGAAGATAAATCTGAAAGTACTTTGTTTTACCAGCGTTTGAAACGATTTGGTTTCTGTGGGTGGCGTAGAGAAACTGATTGCTCAAGTTGATTCAAGCAAAACGAAAATTTATGTGCCATAAGAAGAAATGTTTAACATTCTATATGAAACTCACTTTACTATTAGACTTGAACGAATATATCGCCTAGAAAAAGAGTACAAAACCTTCAAAATATGGCCCAAGAGGGTATACAACTTTACACAGGACTAAGTATATGAATCCTGCCAAAAGCAATTAAAATCTGCCAAAAAATCTAAGTAAGTGGGACTGAATAGATACGAGATCTGATGAATACAATTTTCCAAAATGATTCCAACATCACCTCCAACAACAGATTTCGATTCCATTATTTATATATCAACATTAATTCAACTTATTTTACCTCGATATTATAATATCTACCGACCAAATTTAATACTACATCAAAAATACCTGACGTCATAAAATGGAAAACTATCGATGAAGGACAAACTTTTGAAAATGTCGATAATTTATGATAAATTAAGAAGCCATGAAAAAGCAAATGACGGACAATATGTACAAGAAGGGAAAAGATATAAGGAATCAGATAAAATATGCTATCTTTATATCGTTATCTTCAACAATGTCGATCAGCAGCGATGTTGTCACGACAATTGTACGTAAAAGCGGGTAAAAATAAAGCACAAAAAAGTATCAAAGAAGGGGCATTTCTAATTTATTAACATTGTCGTATTTTCAAATGGTTTTACCCAAAATAAAAGATTTGTTTATCGGAAGAGCGATTATCGTCTTCGCGTTTAAAATGTCAAGTCGTACGCGTGAGCATGTGAAAGGCGACTGCAACATTTGGTACTTATATTTGTAAAATTATGAAATTTTAACCACGTATTCCTCATGACAGCCTAGGTATTTTGTATAAATCTCAGATTTTTTTAACCAGGAAATTCAAGTTATGTTCTCTCAAGGTTATAGGAATAATAATTTAAATATATCATGAAAGCCATGTAAAAAATACATTGACATTTGATATGACAGGTAAATCTCATTATAAGACGACCTTTATTGCGGATTTTCAAATATTAATATAAAAACTAGTAATGAATAATCAGAAAATGAATAATCTTGTCGCTATATATTTTTTATCCACCAATAATAATTAACAGACTGATTTTATCGATTAACCTAACCAATGCTATTTATTTCAAATATAAGTGTTACCATAATAAATAATATTATACTGCATATATTAACAAGAAAACGGTTGTGTTGCCAGTAGGAATAAATAAAATAGCCTTTGGTTTAAAACATTTTATTTCTTATTTTCTAAATAACCTCGATAAAATTAATTGTGAAACCCAGATAGTCGTAATTAGCGATGTTTTCCCTATATTCTGAGAAGTTTCGGGACAAAATTCAGTATCATCTTTCTTACCTTTTTTTGAAGTATCCTACAAATTGTTATTAACAGATAAATCTAAAAAGAGCGTGTGTGCAGGTGGATTTAAGTATTTTATGATGTCTTTATTTCCGTGACGATGAGCGTTTATTGTCTATCGGTGACCGGTTATATAGGCAGTTATTAGCGGGCGTTCATCTTTGCGCACTATTTCTTGAAACTACCGTAAAAAATCTTTCTCATAGTTAGTCTCAAATGGTCAGTGAAATTTAGACTTACATAACAGTATTTTTATTTTAAAAAAATACTTAAAATATCTTAAAATAAGTCTCAATGACTCGATTTCAAAAATCACTTTCATTTTCAGAATATACATTTACAGATACATTTTCAGAAATACATTTTTAATAGAATCGAAATTACTATGGTAGAAGTAGACTTCATGGTTTATCTTAATTTTTATTCGGCGCCTCAAGCCAGCCAGATAAACAAAAACATTCAACTATTTGGGGTGATATACTATTAAAATATCGTATTACATTTTGCTGTCGACGCTCAAATGCTCATACGACGTAATAAGTCTAATTTTAACCATTTTTAATTGCAGATCTTTAATATTTTGGCCGCCTCATCTGTTACTGTAAACATGGTGCCATCTGTATAAATTAAATACGTTAATGATAATTTGCGTTTTGCGAACATTTTTTTTTCTTTGAAAATTAAGTTATACAACTAAATTGATAAATGAAATAGATCACGAACATAAATTATTTCTTCAATACTGTACAAACACTCCCCCGAGATATACACTTGTGCCCCCCCACCTGGCCATGCAACATTTATCTTTGCATATTCAAAAACGTTGTTATGTATTTTGAATTAATTATTCATATTACATACAGTTAAGACAATTATGTATGTACATCAAATTATTGGTTCTGTTGATTTAGTTCATTTTCATTAAAAGACCTTGAAATATTTAAAAAACATTAAATAGAGCCGAGTTAGTTTTATTATGTCCACAAATACAAATATTCAGGGATTTGCATAAAATATGGACATATAGTAACCCATTTTTTTGTAGATCTTCTTGTGATATATAATTCGTTCTTACATTATTTTATTATATTGTAGCGGCTTACCCATGATAAGTCAAGAAAGCAATTAATTTGGTCGTTTTTGTCCGGTTTAAGTTACAAATATTGCTATATTTTATGAAACACCAAACTGTTTAAAATAAAAGATAGTACTGGAATAAAACATAGCACTGAAATGATGAAGCTTTCAGACAATGAAATATTTTTTTGAATCGGCCGGTAGTTTCCAAATTTATTTCTTACATATACACAAACAAAAAAAACAACTCGTACTCTCTCTTTATAATACAATATTATATACAAACTTACGGATGGATACGATAAAAATAATTATCCCAAGAATATGTAACCATTAATAACAGTTCTAATTGATGGGCGGTATTTTAAAAACAGCACTGAGCGAAGTTAAGTAACGACGCTTGTATTTAGTAATACAAATTATTCAGTGTGTAACGTCACACCCAAAGAACTTGATGAAGTTACGAGATGACGTATCGAAAGATCCTGTGTATACAGGTTGTCCACGACCCCTATCCGAAAACGAATACCAATGAATCTCCTAGTTGTATGTAGATCATTGGTAAAAACTCCTAAATTAAGGAACAAATGAAATAACACATTTTTGAACACGTTTTTTTGTTTGTTCGTGGACTTTATTAATAAAGAAAACGTGTTGAGATAAAACAGTCATCAATTATTTCCTACACTCTCAGTAGTACAACTGTGCGAATCTCATCATAATTTATCATATAAACTTTATGACACTTAACTCAAGTACAAACATACAAAAGAATTTCAAAATCGTTTAGTTCCTTTTTTAGCGGCACCGAAACTATTTTTTTAACACCTTTAACTTAAAGATTAAAAAAATAGTTTCGGTCTTTTAAATCTAGTATTTATTATACAAATCTGTAAACTAGCTTTTGCCCGTGACTCAGGTCGCGTGGAAATTGTAATGCTGAAATTTAGTAATAGAACAACTTCCTCTCCTGCGACCCAGCACCGCCGCTGCCTTCGCCGCACAGCGTTTCTGCGTGCCCGTGCTCTAGGATATACCTCATAATTATTAAAATAGCTCCATAATATACAGCTCCGTACACTAATATTTTGTAAACAACCTATACGAAAACTCAAGTTATAAACGAACAGGCACACAGTTAAAATGATCGAATTCCACGTTTATTTTGCTGTAACTCATAGCTGCCACGATTTATACGCAAATGCAATCACATTGTATTATATAGCATTCTTATAAACGCTCTTAAAGTGGTCTTAAAAAAGGAAAGTACTGGTCTCGTCTTCAATACAACTATTTCATTTAAATACGTGTTTTTTTAGCGCAGTATTTCTTTCAACATAGTTCAAGCGTGACGCTTTCAGGGGGCATATTAAGACCTATAACATGTCTAGTGAATATAACGTCATTTAATATAATACATAAATATACCTTGTTTCACCTCTAATTTAATGATAATAATATGTCATGTCAACATGCGCTCAGTTTAATTCCAAGGCTGAGCTAACAAAAGTGTATGCATTGCATCAATAACATCCGGAAGTGCAATGAATTTATTTTTTAAAGTGAATTCTATTGTATTCTATTCTATTCTATCTTATTCTATTATATTCTATATCTAATTATATTTTATTCATCTAGTCTACATATGTAGACGATAAAGTATATAATATGCATCATTGTATGTTATATTTGCGCACATTTTTCTGTTTCATGTTTGGAAATCATATTATCCCGTATTAGTCTGTAATGATGCATAAAGTTTTTATGTTAATTTCCTTTTGAATTTTATTGTTTATGTGTATTTACCCACGCTGGAACGGATTATTCAGTGTATTATTCTTTTTACACGTGTACACTTCTTACGCGTGTACTTCTTACAATTGAGGTGGGAAATGTGTTTTTTGCATTTGGAATGTAAATTTTAAACGAGTTACCCCATTGTTATGCCAATGTCATAAATTCATTAAGTCGTAGCAGGTTTTTATCCAAAAAGGATTATTATCGACTTTTGTCTTTGCGCTTACTTAAGAAATATTTATTAATATGCATATTTTTAAAAATATGCATATTAATAAATAGAAAAATTTGCTATTTATTTATGAATCATTTTCGAAAAATCAAGGACATGTGTAAATTTTACTATAATTAGAGGTGCGAACGCGTACGAATTTCAAAATTTTAATTAACGTTCTAATTTTAAATCCCTGTTATGCTTTATAGAGTTTTGTAATCAGCTGATCCTAACGGAACCCTGGTATCGTGGCAACACTGTTGTCCATTTGTCTATGTGTAGGAAGCACTTAATTTCTAAACTAAATAATATAGAGGCCTGAAATCTACATTCAACATACAATTTCTTACCCAAAACTAAAAATGGTATTAAAAATAACTTGAAATTATATTTCGTGGAGACTCTGTACATGGAAAGAGAGGCTATAAATAATTTATTTAAAATTACTGGCAAACAAACAGTAATATCACAATTTTAACAATTCGATTCGAGAAGACAAAATTAAATATGTATATTTTTTGTGACAACACCAGAGTTAAGTATAGTGAATTAGATCAGTTACAATAAATATAGGAATTAATCAATAAAACATTAACACGTGGAGTATCTTAGGATAGATCACAAATCTCTTTTTTTATTTTTTTTCACTGACCACTTATTTTATCACCAGATTTATCTAAATACTGTCATTAAGAAAAAGGGCCATAGTGGGTCGGACCGTAGTCGACTACTCCTAAATTTACTGTTTTAGTAAAATTTCATAAAAATATAGGTTAGTTAAAACTAGTAGTGAAAAAAATTATTAAAAATGTTCTAAAATTTAATGGTGGAAATAGAGCGAGGGTATCTTCCTATCTCACTTGCTCTAATAGCATGCCATGACCATTACTAAAAATGACATCACAATTCAGTATTGCCATTCTCGTCTCACGATAACTTTATAACTCGGTCAATTTTTAAAATTTACCAAACATTTTTTTATTCCTCGTCAGCTTGTGTGTTTAAGTCATGATTTATGAAATAAAAATATACATACCCTATTCGCCTCGAATATTTCTCATGTCTTGTATTTAAACAACGAATACATAGAGAGCTGCATATGTAGCAGTAAAAAAATTATGAATGATCAAATCAAAGTATTTTGAGAAATTCAATATATATTGTAGGCTTGTGAGAGGTATACTAGGAAATATATTTAAATTCTAAAAATAATATCAATATTTATCAATAGTTTAATAGAAATACCATGCCAGCGAATACAAGTTATGTGCGAATGGGACAGCATTGCTGTAAAGCAAACTGGATTGGCTCATTCCAATAAATAATGTAAGAAATCCATAGAAAAACGACAAAATATAGTTTGCTCTTGTGACGCTTGCTGACACGATGTAAGTGCAACAAGAACAACTAAATATTGCTATCTCACTATTGTTACTTCACTCTTGCTAAATAAATTAAAAATAAATATCGTAAAAAATGAAATTAAATACTTGTTATTTGCAACATGCAAATAATATTACGAATGAAATGTTGTTCCCGGCCTTTTGCTGGCGGTAAATATGTAAATAAATTAATAAAAGTACAGTAATGAATAACAAACAGCAACACACCATGAATTGCAACGGACAGCAACAAAAGTAAAATTTGACAGATAGATCTGCAACTTTGAGGACCACTTTTAGAGCACCAATAACATGTGTATATAATATAATGTCATCGATTATATGTGGCGTACATTTTAACCAGTCCAACAGTCTTTCTGCGTGCAAGCTTTTCCACATGAGAAAAAGAAACATGCATATGTTATTATATTTTTCCAAAACTCCACAATATTTTTTTAAATTAAATATCATTCATTGGCTAACGATAAATTTAAACAAATAAGATTTTCGTTTTTTTTTTTCTATCTTCAATTGTTATTGACATATATTCAATTATTTTATTAAACATATCAAGAGTAAAATATACAAGAGTTGTATGTTGTTTTTATAGTTATTAACTCTATAGAAGAAATAAGTGGTTTTTTTAAACTCGAGAAATCTTATCCATTCAACTTGGAGATTATGAGACTCGGTTAAAGTGGCTCATGTCGATTATATCTACAGGTAATTTTCTAGATTCAGCATCTGCAGAGTTCTAGAATTTCCCAACTCACGATTTCACTATTTTAAAATGGATAGTGACTCGTACATTATCTTATCCATTCAACTTGGAGATTATGAAACTCGGTTAAAGTGTCTCATGTCGATTATATCTACAGGTAATTTTCTAGATTCAACATTGCAGAGTTCTAGAATTTCCCAATTCACGATTTCACTATTTTAAAATGGATAGTAACTCGTACATTATATTATCCATTCGACTTGGAGATTATGAGACTCGGTTAAAGTGGTTCATGTCGATTATATCTGCAGGTAATTTTATAGATTCAACATCTGCAGAGTTCTAGAATTTCCTAACTCACGATTTCACCATTTTGAAATGGATAGTGACTCGTACATTATCTTATCCATTCAACTTGGAGATTATGAGACTAGGTTAAAGTAGCTCATGTCGATTATATCTGCAGGTAATTTTATAGACTCAACATCTGCAGAGTGCTAGAATTTCCTAACTCACGATTTCACTATTTTAAAATGGATAGTGACTCGTACGCTATCTTATCCATTCAACTTGGAGATTATGAGACTCGGTTAAAGTGGCTCATGTCGATTATATCTGCAGGTAATTTTCTAGATTCAACGTCTGCAGAGTTATAGAATTTCCCAACTCACAATTTCACTATTTTAAAATGGATAGTAACTCGTACATTAATGTGTGTCTATACTTTTTCTATTTTCCGCCTTTTCATACACAGTTTATATTCTTGTTCTAAGTTTCCTTGCGTGCAGCCCAAGTTTAAATACTCGTATGTAATGACACATTCCATAAGTGGATGAAACACAAAAACGTGCCCAATTAACTAAATATCTACTCGTGATTCTGCATTCTCGAACTCGCTTCACGTATATTCGGTTTGAGTTGATGAAAATGTTGATGCCATAAAACGAATTAATGCTAATAAGTTTAAACAGTTTGGTTGAAATTAATGCTAATAAGTTTAAACAGTTTGGTTGAAATTAATGCTAATAAGTTTAAACAGTTTGGTCGTTTGAAAATATAGAGGCGGTATTGTCTTAATTATATACAATGGCTTATTTTCGACACATTCAAGACACCGACTGTCTAAACACCGCTAAATAAAGAAGTCATTTTGAAAAATTAAACATTAGTAACATTGAACTGAATAAGCCCCGTTTGCAAACAGACTGAACGGAAATTCATGCATAGAAAATGGCCTGTTCGCACGGACGTATTCGTTCCACGCTAAACATGTCAAAATTTCAAATGTTTAACCATGCTTAAATATATTAACATAATATTATATATAATATTATGCCATTAAATATTTCTAAAATAAGACATATGTAATAGTTAAGTAAACCATGTATCGCACCCAAAAATTAGTGGAAACATGAAACATTAAACATTCCAAGCTTCATATAAGCACTCCACTCTCGGCGTACTATTAATAAACAAATGTTCCATCCCTAAGTTCAATTTACGTGGAGTTACTTCAACACGAATCAAAAATTGAATAAATTTGGCATTATTTTGTAGAATTTTTTTTTAAGTTCTTTGCCACGACCTCGGTTTCGTTGTATTACAACATCTTCAGGTGTGCTTTTATCTTTCTAATTATTAATTAGAAAGATAAAAAATACAAAATGAATCTTTGCTAATAGCCCACCTGAAGATGTTGTAATACAACGAAACCTAGGTCGTGGTAAAGAACTTAAAGAAATTAGAAATAATACTACATCACGTAGTTTCATTTAATTGTGACGAATCAAAAAGTTTTTTTTCACGTAATGCAACTACATGTTTATGCAAAATTTTATGAAAACTTCACTTAAGTTGAAAGTCCAATGATGCTGTTTCGTACATACGAACGGACGGACGGACATAATGGCATAACGAAATGGTAAATTTCATTTTTGACACGGCTATGGGAGCCTAAAAATTAAACATTCTGAATATTCATTATTTATTGAAGAAAATGTCCATTTTTATTGGACAATTCGAAAAATATGATGTTTTATATACCAATAAGGAAAGAGTTGTTTTTTGTACCTCCTTGCATTAGTTTCTAAATTAGAAGACGAGTCTAAATACCAACGAGTCTAATACGAGGTTTGGTTAAGTAAATTAGAATGACTTGAATTAATTATCAATTCAATTATATATCAATTCAATTACAGGGCGGAGCTTACCTGGTTAGAGTTTATCTGACGGCTCAATCTGCACATCATCTGCCTTCTTTTAATGTGCTTTCGTAGTCCGGATTATCTTACGTCTAATTTTTCACCCTTACGTGAGCACGGTCCATGACTTCGCCCTGAAAATCTCCTTACTTATTCCCAAAAAATGATAACTCCTATGATTTTCTTCCACTGTTCATGCTGTGAAACTTTAGAATAAGCTAGGCACAGGTATCCGAAATGCGCCATCAATTTTCGCATTCAAAACTTATGAAACAAAATTCCTTTCCTCGCGTTTCTTCCTAAATACTGTCCCTCTCATTTATTCTTATCATTATATATTTGTATATATGTATGCATTTTTTCTTTATATGTATGTATACATATTAATTTTTTTTACCACGCCAAATCGTATTTTTAATCTTTCAATAGTTTTGCTTATCTTTTAACCATCGTGAGTAAAAAAAAGTGACGAAACGTGTGTTGTATGGGTGAGTAATAAAAAGTGACAACGGTATCGATTGAAAGAAACATTTTGATAAAAATTAAGAAATGAAATAGTAAGATTGGATTTTTATCAGGCGATAAGGAGTTAGACGATGACGCAAATATCGCGAATAACCTTGGAATTGCTGTAACATTTGTGTTTATTTATCCTGTGTCTGTACGCAATTTTATGTTCTTCCCTACATTAGGAATTTTACGAATTTCAGAAATATTTAATGAAGGAAAGTCCTAAAATACCAACACTCCACGAGCTAAGCATTTTTCCTGCTCATCAGCAGGATAACTCTAGATCTTTTGTGTCACTGTTAATCTAAAATTGATTACATACTATTGAAGTGGGTTTTGGATACATTGAGATGTATTACGAAATTTTTTTATAATTTTATGGTTCTGTACTGAAACAACAAACCTCTTAACAAAAGAAACCCTTATAATTTCATCACGCCCATTCATCTGTCCCAGTTTAGTAGTAGTTTCTACAAATATAGGCCTACGCGTATACATTTTTACAAGTAGATGCTGTTGTGGAGGTCTCGATTATTATTTATCAAAATATTAAAAAAAAAATTATTTTATGTTGATATACCAACTTAACACGTGATCGTGAAAAATTTAAAGATAACTGGATTTAAACTAAAAGTACATGATGTACGGCTATAACGAAATAACAAGGGTTTCGTTTCGTTTTAAAATTATAAGGGTTTCATTTCGAAATTATAAGGGTTTCGTTTCGAGATTATAAGGGTTTCGTTTCGAGATTATAAGAGTTTCGTTTGGAAATTATAAGGGTTACGTTTCGAGATTATAAGAGTTTCGTTTGGAAATTATAAGGGTTTCGATTCCCCGAATTTTCGCGCATCCCATCGAGTCAGGCATCGTTGGATAGATCTTTTAAACGAAATAGAGGTTTCATTAATTACCTTTTTTGTATTTTTAAGCATCCTTTGGAAAATATTTATCTTCAAAATAATGCGTAATTTATTAGAATTTTTCGGTCTTTAGAGTGCATTTTATATTTCGGTCTCTAGAGTGCATTCCCACCCGTAATTGGCCAGTGTTTTTTTTAAGTTCCTTACTAATAAAATATCACAATCGTGCTAATACTTGTCGCTTGCCCTTTTGTATCTCAATGTCATCGTCAATTTGTCATCCACTGTCTTTGCAACCTCATTTCCAGAAACTTGCATCTAATTGTTAATTGTGTCAATTAATTTTTACAAATCATCACTAGTGCGTACCGCTCATTTCGAGTTTTGAATAATTCGAAAATAGAACATGAACCAAGTTGGTATCTTATTTGGGAAGTTCTAAGCTGAGTCATCTAGTCTTGAAATATGAGCGATGTCGTACCGCTATATGTGAAGTCCATAACACATAAGGAACCCGCAAGAAACTGTAGAAATAAGAACTTTTGGTAACATGTTTTTTTTATTACATATTTGTAAATATCGACGCAGTATTTTATCGACAGAAAATAATAAGCATCATTTAATGCAATGTGGTTGTGTTAAGAGTGAATATGAGATTCATTTTACAAGCTTTTATTTAGCTTCCAATGTTTGTATGTTTGTTCGGATCAAATCTTGCAACTGAATTTTTTATCCTCAACCGATTGAGCTGGAACTGGAATTTTGCATACACGTTTAGTTTGGATGACAATACATGGTTAATTACTGACGTCATTCTAAATCCAATATATCGAACCGCCCAATATGGCGGACTCGTTATTTTTTATACAGTCCCGTGATATGGATATCAAATGAAAGGGTTTGCTGAGACGAATACAAAAAGTAAAATGATGTCACTCTAAATCCAATATGGCGGACTCCCAATGATGGCGGATTATGTTTTTTTATGCACAATTTATATGATATAAAAGCTTGTCACGAGAATTACCTGTGTAGATAAACAAGAATATAATATGTAACTTTATCTTGACATAAGTAATTCTAAGAAAAAAATAATGTTTTTTATAAAATATGTAAATTTCGGGACAAGCTTTTATATCATATAAATAGTGTAATGTAATAAATTGATGGGTTTGATTTAATTTAAAGTTTATTTTCTTCTTTAAAGAGCATTTAAATAAAAGCTTATATTTAAAAATGTTTTTTTACTATTGATCTATTTGAAAAACTAAACACTGTGTTGTGTTTATGAATCATTAAAATACTTCTGTACAATATACTACACCATATTTATATTGTACTTAAATCATTTTTATTGATTACAAATATGTACGCTATAGGACAAAAAATGACAGCAACTTTATTAATTGACTATCATCAACATCACCTATATATTCAATATATTTGGCGTTAATTTTGTAGAAATTCATTATTCACAATTAAATGAAACTAGGTGATGTAATATTATTTCTACTTTATTTAAATTGTTTACCACGACCTATATCATACTCAATCTTTGTTAATAGCCCACCTGAAGATGTTGTAATACAACGAAATCTACTCGTGGGAAAGAACTTAAAGAAAGTAGAAATAATACTACATCACGTAGTTTCATTTAATTGTGAATCATCTATATAATTATAGACGTTGATCTGTTATAATCATAAGCCATAGAGGCAATCTATCTTAATATTCATACATAATCTTATGTTTAGACGCTATCATCATTAATTTCCTTGTTTAAAGAGTGTGATTATAGAGATTGATCTATAATGATATCACTTCTGAATGATGAAATGATATGTTTTAGTTTTCGTGATCTCAACGTGTACACAGATGTGTTTTAAAATGCAGATACGATTTCCAAGGTAACTTTAACATTAGATCATTTTAAAACAATTTGTATTGAATAATCGCAGAAAAGGAATAATAGAATCTTTGAAGCCGTAATTATAACATTTTATGTATATTTATTATATATGTTTTATGCATATAAGTGGATGTAACAAAGACTAAATTAATATTTGTGCTAAACAGTAAACCTCATAATAAGTAAATTATAATAACCTAACATCTACAGTGTTTGTTATTATAATTTACTAATAAATTAATCCGCTGACAGCTGCGGTATTGAAATGAATGTCATTTCTTTTTCTTTAGTTTAAACTATGCCAAATCTGTATTTTCTATACTTCTTGATAAATAGCACAAACAATATCTTTATTAACAAAAAAACTTCCACAGAAACATTTTGACAATAAACCAAAGACAAAAGACGTTTCTATAATGTATACATCAGATGATTCGGTTACTGTCCTCTAATATCTTTATATAAACTATTTAATACACTATTAATATATACGGCAATGGGCCTAAGATATGAAAATATTATAGTATGTGCTTTAAAGTATATAATATACAACATTAAAATATAATCAATAATAAATAAAGCTATTATATAAAATCATTTGCCCTATGTCAGAAGCATTGCTGGGATCGAGTCTGCTTTTTATACACGGTGTCCGGGAATAAGTGTCAGACAAATAAAGACACTGTTCATTGGCTATAGAGTAATAAATTGTCGTTGAAATAAAACGTAAAACACGCCCTTTTTCTAATTGAATGCAAAAAAAATATTACACATAACTCTTTTTAACACACCAGCGCGGTGTTTACCTAGGCAGCTAGATGTCTTCGCAGCTGTTCGCGGGTTATTCCTCTGAGTAGCACTGAATAATGTGCGCAAGTATCGTGTGTACGAAAAAAACGACAAATAATTATGAATATCATTTTAAATTTTCTGAAAAAAGTCATGTTTTAAATTGTATTTTAACGACAATCAACTATTCTTCAGTCAAGGAATAAAGTATTTCTTTGTCCGACACTTTTCCCGGACACCGTGTATATTTTTCTGTTTGCCGTATATTAGAGTTGCGCCTAAAAGCTAATGTATCGATTTGAAGTAATTCTTTTTTTTTGTCATTGATATTTTGTCCCTATGGAATATTCCTTAAGGGACTTTTTGCTGTTTATTTGTTAGAGTATTACTGAACAGATATAAATTGAGAAAAATTACTGAACCGATATAAATTGGACTTTCACTGAGACATGTTTGGTGTTGAGATGAAAGTCTAGACTTTTAGTCTACCTTTTGCCTTGACAAAATATTATCTAGAGAATTTTAAATTAAATTATTAGCATTCACGCATTAGGCTACCACTGAATGATGTTTGGTGTTGAGATGAAAATCTAGACTTTTCGTCTACCTTTTTCCTTCATAAAATATTTCCTAAACAATTTGAAATTAAATTATTAGCATACATGCAGTAAGAACCGAAACTGCAGCTTCAGAACTGATGAATAGAAATAGTCGAGATTGTCGCAGCAATCCAGCTTAAAGTTCAAGCTAAGAAATAAGTTACTTATTCCTGATTAAATGTACTTTTCAGATACAAATATTGTTACTGGAAAAAAACTCCACTGCATTAATAAAAAATTCACGCAAGCAAAACCGCGGGCAAAAAGGTAGCAAAAAAATGCTTACAAATATAAAAGGCAACTCTGTGTGTTTGCACGTTCGAGTTCATTTCAAACATTACTGAACTGATTCAATTGAAGTTATTATTGTACCTGGCATGTATTCGCAACGATTATGATAGTATCCCCGAAAGCGTTTATTAAAAACGATTATGTAACCTTCAACACACGAGAAGGATTATAAAGTGAAGATATAGAAAATAATAAATATTTATTTCATTATCATTCCTTGCAGTACCTGAGTCGCGTGAAGCTGCCCCGCTACGCGCAGCACGCCGACAAGTTCGCGGCGGGCGCGCTGGCGGGCGTGACCGCCGTCACGCTGACCTACCCGCTCGACACCATTCGCGCGCGCCTCGCCTTCCAGATCACGGGCGAGCACCGCTACACGGGCATCGCGCACACAGCCGTCACCATGTACAGAACGGTGAGTTGATGAGATGCAGGGATAATTTAAAAATCCTCCTTAAACACAGCATTCAAATGAAAATGATATTTGTTGGAAAATTTAACCGTAACTAAAAGTGAAACATGTCGGCAATGACGAACAGAGATTCCCCCTCCATTGCCAGTTACTCATACTGTTAAACCCCGACCCCCTCATCCGACACTTGATTCGCTGTCAAATTACTTATGGAGCGCTAAATGGCAACCATGCTGGTTCCTGTGCGATGTGAATTAATTTCTTGACATGAATACATACTACAACTCTCTGGCAGATATTTTACAAAAGTTACGTACAAGTAACTTTTGTAAAATATCTATAATAGTCAATGAGAAGATCATGTTTTGTCACGTTAGCATATGTTTGCTACAACTATTGGCAGTCGACTAATTAAAGATGGTTGTTGAAATATAATTACTAAAGAAATAATGCTTTGTGATTAGTTATTGTTTTTTCTTTTTAAGATTTTTAATGACTGAGTTTTTTCGCCTTGATTCTTCAATTAATAACAGAAAGATTATCATGAATATATATTGATTAATCATTTCCGATGAAACACTTCTACTATTACCAGCTCCAATTTCCATTGTAGCTCTTTGCATGTATCGGAACTATCCAGCCTTGAAAGTCACATTGTATACATTCAATATCTCAGAGCAGGCATTACAATGCTCAATGCAACAGCTTGCTTTGAACCCAGTAGTGAAATCAAGCATGCAATTCAGCAGCGAAACAAGTGTTGTGTGAGCAGGCTTTAGTAAATAGCAGGTCCCCAGGTAAAGTAATACTAGCTTGTGTCAGTTTTCGTTGTGCTATCAGTCGTGGCAAAACGCATATTGAATTTTATGTTTTAATAATATTAATATGATTAAGCATATCATGTTAAATATATATGTGTCTGAGTGTATATATATATATATATATATATATATATATGTATATATATATATATATATATATATATAAATATACATACATGCATACATACATACACCCTACATATTTCCCTTTTTTTCCATTCAGAATAATGATAAAATATGTGTGGTGTCTATGCATCCTTTTTAGTGTTCCGCATTTAAAAAAAAAGAACCCTTATAAAAATCACTTACGGGTCCGCTGTCACAACCGTTTTTCTCGAAAACCACTTGATGTAGAACTTCAAATTTAGCATAATAATAAAAATATTAACCTACACATATCTCAATAGCTTAAAAATATTCATATGGAAATTTTGGATGAGGGCAGGGCAAACGAACTACTCAAAAATATTTTTTAATTATGTATATAGTGGTGGCTATCATTTTCAATTATTTGTTTTATAATTTTAAGTAGAATATATTCAGATATATAGAAAAATGCACAAAAAAAACTTTCTGAAACTATTTAACTTTAAATTATGAAAAAATTGGATTTTTAGAATTCTAGTCAAAGGTTGTAAAAAAGACTATAGCGATTATCAAAGATCTTATAATTTTTTAAATATGCACTAGGTATTTAAACCAATGTACATTTACTTACGTTGGGAAAAATTAATATTTGTAAAATTTTAATAGAAATACTACAATACCCTTAAATGTTTGTGTCTAAACGTGTAGGGAACTCTCGCAGTGCAAGTTTTACTTGTGATTGGCAGGTTTTATTTCTACTTACGTTATCCTCTTCCAGCAAATTCAGAAATAAACTACAAAATTGTAAAATCCACATCAAAATCTGTTCAGTAATTAATAAAACTAGCAAGTTAATGGAAGTGGCAAGAGAAACGTAGCAACATTTTCTTTAAACCCTATGTTATAATAAATGGTTTCCTTGAATATAACAATTTTAATGATTACTATCTTATTATAGAATCGTCGATGCGTCTATTAGTGATCCTATAACTTCGGACTGACTTGACCGATTAAAGTCATATTCACACAACATGTATGTTTTATCAAGAAGATGATTCATAACTATGGTAGGATTTGATAGAGGGTAGTGTAGTCACGTTATTAACAAATACTTTATTTATGGACCAAAATGACTCATACCCACAATATATGTCAGTTTAATGCCAAAAAAGAAAATCACAAAATCTGGACCCGATAGGAGGCATTGTTTTCAAAGGGCTGAAAACCCTCCGCCGGGTCAGCAAGTGTACTCAATTTTGTTAACTAATTAAATTCATAAGTAATTCAAGCTTATCTGCATTACAAAACGCAATAAAAAAATTTCTAGGAGGGTGGAGTACGAGCTCTATATAGAGGATTCATACCAACCCTGATGGGCATGGTGCCGTACGCAGGCTTCAGTTTCTACTGCTTCGAGAAACTTAAGTTCCTGTGCATGAAGTATGCTCCACATATGATGACCCGGCCCTGTGAGCTAAATACGGGTATAGTATTATGTATTAACTACCTTTATATATTACTTCCTAGCTTTTACCTGCTGCTATGCTCACAAGGACAATGCTTAAATATGTTAAACTTGTTTGGAATAAATTTAATGAACTGTGTCTCAGAGATATATTAATTTTTTATCCCGTTGTTGTATGATAACTACAAAGATTTTTAACTAATACAGATTATTATAAAAAAGGTGTTTTCAGTGATGCTAAACTGTTGTTTTGGAAACGTGTCATATGTATTGGTAACATATTAGTTTGGCATCTTTTGAACTTTTTCTAAACCAATATAAGTTAAAATGATTTTACAACACTTTTTTATAAATGAACTTTTAATTTTAAGAACAATTTAAAAATTAATTTTTTGACATAATTTATGAAAAATATAACATCAATTATGATCAAAAAATCATTTCACCCTCTCGCTATTGGAATATCACGTATGATATAGTGATGTTTTTTAACAAAAACAATCAAAGTATGGACAATCGCTTTCAGAAAAAAAAAGACATTCTGTTAATTTTATCATTATTCGACTGATGATGGCCATGCTCCGCAATGAAAGGGTTAAAAGTTTTTATTGTAAAAAATAAAGTCATTTGTTATTTTTAGTGACAGTATGTTGCACTCTTCAACAATTTTAGTTGACTATAAAATATTGCCCATGTAACAAAAAGCTCACTTAGTGTATGTATACATGTGTGTACATTGAAGTCATTAATAAATAAATAAAAGAGTGATGCTGAAAAAAAACCTACAATCAATATTAGATTACAAATGTGTATATTATTTTTTTGTACATGTAATTATTTTATAAAAATTGTAATTATTAATTATTTGTATTAGAGCAATGGACGTCCAAACCATTATATACAAGTTGAAAAGTTTATATCATTTAGGTAATTGAAATACTGACAAGACTCCATCAGTATAGAACCTTATCACTATATGCAATAATAGGACATTTAATTTAGAGTTAAACCTTACAAGAATGAAATAATAAATTAACTGATTATGTTTTTAACTCGGTACAGACAAGTTGACTCAGTGTTGCAACTACCAATAATTTAAAATCATATCAATATAACACTGAAACACTATACATGTCTCTATATTGTCTTGAAAGCTTATCATTTTTAATATCCCGGTATTGCACTGAGATATTAATATGTATATGCAAATCAATCTAAGAATTAACATCTTTTTTTTTTGGTAGATTTCATTGCTAGGACCCATATCATACGATAATGAAAATAATATTTAATAATCAGTCATATTGATCATAAATTACTTAAATTGATGAAAGTGTATGAAACGTTAAGAACGCCATGTTGAAGGATGATGAAAAAGTTATTAGTGTCATAGCTGAGATTCAAAACATATGAGTGATAATTAGTATGGAATATATATTCTTTCACGGTATTAAATGATTAACATCACACATTATAATTTTTTTCCACATGAAAATATCAAATATAATTTCTGTATACAGGAGGCCTAGTGTTAACCGTGCCAGCAAAATTGCTCTGTGGTGGCTTTGCTGGTGCTGTAGCTCAGTCGGTATCTTATCCCCTAGATGTAACACGACGACGTATGCAACTCGCTTGCATGACTCCAGAAACAGAAAAATTTGGGTAAGTTTTAAGGTTAATAACTTTCATATGAATTGGTGCAGGGAAAGGTGTAAAGTTATACTAATTTTAATATGTATTTTGTATCAATTAAATTGAAAAGCAATTGAATAAATTTTACATTTACCTTGTAATGGTATAAATCCTCTGTCAGCCAATATTGATACATTATCATCGTGTAACTTTATTTTATACAAGTTCTGAAATCCTTTGTTGCATTCCATATTTTCTTTCCCTATATACTTCTGCCTTAAACTATTTTCAAGCGTTATTACTTTTTGCTGAAACTGTACAATTAAAATACAACTTTTTCTAACACTTTTGCAAACGTTTCCTTTAATTCTGCCATCACGTTTCACTTTATTATTAACATTTTTTCTTTAATATTTAATTTTCACAGTACATATTAAATTTACTCTTATAATAATACAAATATTCTTACTATGAATGAGCGAAAGTGTTATAATATTCCAGGAAGTTTTACACTTTTGACAGATGAGAATCATTTTCCACTTTAAGACACTTTACACTATTTAGGGCTCTTAGCAGTTTATACTAGGTTACATCCTGAATGATTTCCCTTCAATAGTAATCTATCGAGAGTTTATCTTTCTTGACATTTACTTGTATAACAATTGTAAATGAACCAGATACATCAGCGGATATTGCCTGCACTCATTCTGACTCCAATCTGTTTTATCATAAATATATATAATTAATCCTCTTTCATCCAAAAGAAGTACAGAATCTGAAAAGCTGAGAAATTATTGAAGAAATAGAGAATAGGGAATATATTATTTGACATGATATATGGAAAATTTTGTTTATCCTTGTTACCTTTTCTTGGCAAAGATTTTTTTAAAAAATGTGAAATTACAATCTTTGTTTAAAAATATGAGTGGGACTAGATTAAAATGGTGACTAAATAGGCCATAAATTCAATTTTTCTCGTTGATATTCTATTACATTTATGATTTTGTTTACGATGGTGCTTATAAGACATTTATGTATAATATTACACTTGAATAAATAAATTTACCTTTGTGATTTTTAAACGTTATTATGTTAAATACTTTATTTCTTTCAACTGTACAAATAAAGTGTCCGCCATAATGTATTGATACTTTAATAAACCTTGAATGAATAAGCCGCAAATTATAAATGTGCGTTGGCAATCAAGAACATATTATTTGAATCCCTATCAGATTGAAAAATATTTTTTTTATAATACCTAGTTTTGGTAGACGTTTATATTTATCAGGTTTCAGTATAATACTACTGTTTATATGGGTAGTTATAGGCCATAAATTCTGTACAGTACCAACAACATTCTATATTGCCACTTATAACACCAAACACATTAATGAGTAAAGTTAAGATTCCAGTATCAGTGTTAGTTTTCTCTCAGAATAATAAAGGTTGTCTATATGATGATATATGTATAACACTCATTGTGAACTTAAGCCTTTATACTTTTGCTTTTCAATTGTACATATTTTACTCGGTGTCAAATATTAATTGTATCTGTAAAAATACTATTTTAAATACTTATTCTTTGTAATAAGTGAATAATTTATATTGAATATATTTGGCATTAATTTTGTAGAAATTCATTATTCACAATTAAATGAAACTACGTGATGTAGTATTATTTCTACTATCTTTAATTTCTTTACCACGACCTAGGTTTCGTTGTATTACAACATCTTCAGGTGGGATATTAGCAAAGATTCATTAGAATCTTTTAATTAATAATACTATAATCATCATCATCATCATATATATTAATACGCTAAGGTTAAGATGTTACTCTCCCTTTTTAGAAAAAACCTCACAACTAATTCACATAAATTATATATCATTTTATAGATAATTGCTTGCTCTACCGGCATCCACAACTAAAAAATTTATTATTGCTATTGTTTTTGCAAATTAATTAATTATTAAAATTATATACACAAAACAGCAATGCTGCCATCTAACGGCTCAACGTCAATATGATTGACGGTCGGTAAAATTTTTGTTTAATTTCAAATCCACTGAATAATGAAGTGGCGCTTTAGCTCAATGCTTTTGATACTTGCGCCTCTATATGTCAATTTTAGTAAAATATTTGTTTGATCTGTCATCTGAGCTTCATAATGGAATAAATAATGCGAAGACTTCGCACGGGTCACGCAAGTACATTAATAATACTATAAATATATAATACTATATAATTAATAATACTACATCACGTAGTTTCATTTAATTGTGAATAATTTATCTTTAATATTCAAGTTAGGTGAGTCAAAATACTCCTTATAATAGTAATTAACCACTTTATTATATTATTTATTTTATATGATTTTTAATCTGCCTATATTTTAAATATCCAAATAATTTTCTTCACATTTTAAATATTTACAACAATTGTATTTTAAAAATACTGCAGATATTATATTTGTATGTTTATTTATCAAAATTATTTTGATAACTTATTTGTGTATTTTTCTACACTAACCATTCTGTATATTGTACAGATTAACACTTTTATTCTTTTCCATGTGCACATTTTCTGGATGGCAACATTTAACAGAAGGTTGGTTTTTATGTATTTATATTTTTATATATCTCTGCTTGTTTTTATAAATTTGTTTTATTAAATGGTGAAGGTCAAAACATTGAAATAAACTGTTATTAATTATAACATTTACATTCCACTTGACAGGTGCTTATGTAATAACTATCACTGTAAAAGATTATCTAATGATGCCTCGAAGAACAAAATTAACAAGTGATAGAGATTGTACAACAAACTTCTTTCTACAAAATTAAATATGTCATATTTTATGGAATAGATTCAAACTGCTATATAAAATTTATCATGGGACAATAAGATGTGCAATTATTATAATGGTTCCATATAGCTATTTATACCACTTTAAACATTTTATTCGACAAACATTAATTTGACAACAAAATTGGAATGATAGAAAAGCTATATAATTTTTCATAACTTTTTTGGTTTCATAAAAAAACTAGCTTTATTTAATAGTTTTATAACAAAAACACACTTTGCCCACATATACTCTACATTAAGCTGATTTGATACTATAGCAACACCTCTATAAATTATAGACATGTTGTTTTAGTATACACATTGCGACATCTATTGACATATTGTAGCACTAAGTTTTATTATTGAATAAAAAAACACCATTTTTAATTTTACATGAATTATGTTATTTTTCAGATCATACATATGTTAATAAAAATTACAAATTATTTATATATCAAGCTACATGAAAATCTGTCTTGAATACATATACATAATTGAGTAACAAATATCAGAGCTTTCACATTGATTATATTTGACAGATTAAATTTTAAGTATACAAAAATTTATTTTGAACCCTACGTATCAAATTAAATAAAATGCTATATTTTAGAATTGATTCAGTCAAAAATTTTTATATGGCTTAAAGAGAAGAATAAACAATTGTCAGAAATTGTCATTTCTCTCTGTATTTGCTGTGGATCAAAATGTGCAGTACAAAAATACAATATTTTCCTATTTAAAAAATAAATACTTAAATTAATTCTGAGTTTATTTCTTTGAAGCTCATTCATTCTTGATTCTACACTTACTTCTGCTTCTTTTATTGAAGTAGGTAGGAAGGATTTTTGACTTAATATATTATTTTATTTACTTTCAGCATGGGTATGTGGCAAACTTTATCATTAATATACAAAGAAAATGGTATAGTAAAAGGGTTATACAGAGGAATGAGCATCAATTACGTCCGTGCTATTCCCATGGTGGCAGTTTCCTTCTCAACATATGAACTGATGAAACAGTTACTGCAACTCGACACTGGGATAAAGATTTAACGACACTGGTACAACAGTAAAATATCAGTATTTGCTGGATTAAGACAATATTAATGATTAAACTGTAGAATTAGTTATTAATGTAAAATCACCTTAGAATAATAAGCGACAATATAAAGCTTTGTACGATTCAATTTTAACATATCGTCTACCGCCTCACTTTTTTTCGGCTAGTAGATTCAAACAAGAGAAAGCTTTTTAATATTGACCTGAATGTAAAATGACCTACTAAAATTTAATGCAAATTTTTTACAGAATGTTCTCAGTACTAATACATTTTCAAAAAGTTTGCATATTTACAATAACAATGTGAGTATATTTATTCCAATAAATATAATCACATTGTAAACCATCTTCATTTTCATTTGCAGCGAGTAACATTACCTTAAATTGTGTGTCACAGACTGAAGTTAATTGTAGAAATTTTATAGTACAACTTTCAGAAGCATGGCCGTGAAAGCCGATGATCATACGGATGTATAACGACTGTAACTTCAAATCAAATATAATGCGAACCTCAGTTTCTTAATTTTTCATCAAATAATATTATTTTATATTCAGGCCAATACATCAACTCCCCACTCTATGCTGTTGAAAGTATATACTTCTTCAACGAGAGGTAAGCACTTTATATTCTCGGCGAATGTTCTGGAGGATATCTAAACCCAGTGTGATTCTCCACATTTTCGTCCTAGGTAGTTGCAATAATGCTTGTGTTCAAAATGGATATCACCGAAGTGTCAAGTGCTGTGACTTATGCACTTGCTTATTAAATTTTTTAATATTTGCGTCTAAATATTTACACAAATACCACATGATTAGTTGCATATATATAGCAAGATGAGAAAGTACAAGATGAGATGAGAAGCGTCTTCTACACTTTTTTGCTTGAAAACTTGCAGACACTTTCGCAGAAAATGTAGAGCATTTTATATTTACAATATAAAAACAATGTAATATTTCTATACATATGTATAACTGTTTTACCGAAAAACGTTATAAGAATGTCAAGAAAAAGTAAAAAAAATTTAAAACTAAGTTAAGGAGTATAAGCATTTCTAAAATGCATACACTTTGAAAGTGTCACTTATTTTTTATCAATTACGTAATGTGATTACATTTAATAAGAATTTTATTTTTGGAATGTAATTTTTTATCGGGTCGGATTGGATTATAATATAAGCTTTGGGATAATGGGGAGAGGGCCAATAATGGAATGAGTGTGAAATAAGTCTTGAAATTTAACGGCTGAACATTAAGGTCAATCTTGAGGAATGCGAAGAGGCTTTGTATGGTATATATTCCAATAACATTGTTATTTATATATTGCGTACTGTAATATGAATTAACTTTTTAAAGCAATTTCTTTTGAAATGGATTACTGGAATACTACGTAGGCGTAATAAAGAATTGTAATGAGGTTATTAGTTATATTTTCGAAATTACCTCCTTTCACTTTTATACAATATTTGTTAAACAATACTCGTCACGAGAACAACCATTGTTACATAAAAATAAGCCTCCCAGCTATTCTATTGTTTCGAGCGCATTTACTGAATATGTGAAAGTAATGCTATGACAACAACATATTTACATTGTACTCTTCTGAAGTACTTTTTGTGTCAATAAATCAAATCTGTTTGTTTGTTGGCTAACAATTGTAACCAGTTGCATTTTCACTCAATTTAACATATGAGTGCGACATTATTTCCAATGTGCAAGTTATTTACAATTTCCTATAACTTTATGAGAGCAAACCAAGACATTTATACTTTATAGTTATAAAAAAGCGATTTAAAAAAAATTCTTCTAATTGCAATTATTAAACTTTTTATTTACAAAATATTTGGTTACTATTATTAGTGAAATGCATATGAATAAATACATAATATTGTTTATTATGTATGATTAAAATCTCAAACATATTATCTTATATATGTCTTCCACGATATTGTCTCTTTCTTATTCTTATTAACAACTATGAACTGACGGAAAGTGTTAGTTGTAAATCAGAAGAACCTACATTATAGTTCCATTATATGGACGAGGATGGAAGTAAGCCTATTACTGACAATATATATTGTATTTTATGGAAACAATGTTATTTCAGATATTTATAAATACACAACAACATAAACGTTGTAAAAAACATGTTTCAACAATAATTAGTATAAATGTTTATAGACTTAATTGATAGATTGCTAAACAATATTATTTTTAATTAGCTTAGAAATGGTTTTGAGAGTCATTTGATTAACTTTTGACTCTGCCGCTCAATTTGTGGATAAAAAAAATGAAGTTGACACCCATTTATGGGTAATGCTAGTTTAATGTTTATTTTTTTTTTTCCAAAGTGATAAATTGCATTGAGTTTATTGGTTTTATAGAATATTTTCCTATGATTTATTTCTTAATTAATATGTAGGAGAATTTTTTTAAAATATGTCATAAGTGTAAGTTGTAATTTTATCAATCTTTATAAAGGATTTTTAAACAGCAATTTGACCGATAGATGTAAGAATTCAATTGAATGCCTTAATGATTAACAATAAAGATAAGGTCTGTAAGACCTATTACAAATTTATTTTTATATAACAAATAAATGTGTGATTACATACACCATTTATATATTATAAACCTTATTGTTTCAAATTGTATTATATCGTTATATAAAAAAAGATTGTAGTTCAAAATAAAAATCTTTAAATTTAGTAAAAAAATGTATAATTTTGTTCCATCAGGGTCATATAGCAATTAGTTAATATATTGAAATATTGCCAACCATCATACGATTGAAATGTGTGTTGGATTTTATTTTAGTATTTTTAATATTGCATTCAGGAATTAAACTTTAAATTTTTCATAACCATAAAGCTTATAAATTTTTTGAATTCATTATATTGATGATAGAATTTATACATATTGTAGTGTCTAAAAATCTTATTTTTTAACTACTACAAATTGCAGGTGATTGTTGTATATCCAGGCATGCTGTTTTGTAAAAAAGACTTTGTTTCATATTTACATAATATTTTATTCCCTGTAACAGTGTATCGGATACTTAAAGGAAAAATGCTGTAATAATGTTAACTTCATAATTTAATAATCAATGACTTATTAAGATACAAGTTATTATATTAATGAATATTGTTACTGAAGCCCCAGAATGGTATTAAAATATAAGGAAAACCATATGGGAATAAATTGAAGATAACCATAATTGCAGCAATATTTGTATTGTTTTTAGAGTTTATTTCATTTTACAAGTACCTAGAATTATCTATTGTCCAACCTTCAAAAACAATTTTCAAAAAGTTAGGTAAAAATTTTTCTAGTATACTATCATAAACATATATGATACAGTACCATAGCTTTTTCATGAATGCACCATGATGTATACTTCATATGTTCTATAGGTTATATTTGAAATAAAAATATATTAATTTTCCTACTGTTAAATTTGAAAATTTACTTAATTTTTTTAACTTCAATGTATTCTAGAAATATGTTTCGATGCTTATATACAAACAGCTTGTTTCAAAAATATATGCCAAAATAAAATATGTTCTTAACATGTGCTATCTTTATGTAAAGGAAAATCTGGAAAGCTTATTTTTTTTACACTGGTTTCCCTTATATTTACGCAAAAGTGGAACAAGGATAAGCACACAATTTTAAGAAGTATTGACTTATTAAATATCTTTAAATTATCTAATAAAATTATCCCAATTTGTGGAAAAAATTACGGATTAAAATATAATTATTATTTTTTATCTATTAAAGGTTGTGACAAATATAAATTTGTGAAATTCCATTTAAATTTATACTAGGCACTATTGGATTCATATATTGCAATTTTATGAGGTTCAATCAATTATTCTTAAAGAATCGATAATGTTGAAAGTATGTGTAATTTTTATAATTTGTGCAAAAACAATGAAAAAGGTGATGAGGAAGAACTATGATGATGTACCATTATAAAAAAAATCTCTGTTATTGATTTAAGTTGTTGTTATTTATTTTCGAATAGTTAAGGGACAATTTAACAAAAAAATCATGTTACGTAAAATAAAACTTTTATTTTTGGAATAAGAGTCTTTTTTTTTCTTCATGTCTTCGTTCATGTTTCTGGTTTTTTATCTATCATTCATCTTCTCGTGCTCTATGGTACGTAATTATATACATTATTTATATTCTTTTAAAAGTTTTTCATTATTATAAAAATTTTCTTGCGCATTTCATGGTTTTAAGGAGACCATCCAAAATCGTATTTTACATACTTAAATTGACTGGAAAAAATTTATAGTCGTAAGCATTCTAAATATTTGATAAGCACACACAAGTGTTCCGACCCAGTAGACACAGTCAAGCAACAGCAGTATGCGCAAAAATAGCATCACCTTTTATTTGCATTGATGAATCACCTTTATGTGTCAATGATTGTTAAATTATACCTAATTTAGTAAACCAATTAATTAAAATTAAACTATTTTCGATGAAATTGAAATATTGAAAAAAGCGACTGATCAAAGCACAATAGAATATCTACATGTATATATTAGATATTTTTTTTTTGTTATTTTACATAATAGCTATCTCAAAACTAATTTGCCAAAAATTAACCGTTTTAGTGCCATCGTTTTTTACTCATATATACTTAAAAATGTCAAAGAAATTGTTTGTTTTTGATGCAATTTACCCTTATCGCAAAAAAATACTGTATCTCTTCCAAAAATTATCCAATTTTAATAATTTTTTCAGTGTTTTCTTAATAAAAACTTGTACAAGGATAATAAAATACAAAGAAAATTATGGAAATATATATTGTGAACAAAAATTATAACAAAAACTGAAATCAAGGTCACATCGTCATTTTCGCAGTCCGGTACTTCCTCCGTGTCAGCAAAATAATTGTTATCGTCACTATTATCACTATCACTCAATTGTGAACACACCATAATGTCACTCCCACTATCACTTGAAAAACGATCATTTTCACTCGAATTATTTTTGTATTCATTAGGGGTTAAAAATTTTCTTTTTCTGGATCCTTTTTATATTGTAATTTCTAATAATATTATAATTTGAACTTTATGTAACCCATCGGAAGATAAAAAATTAGCGATGCGTGCGAGCGACCTCCCCTACTGCGCGCTAAACAGCAACTGGTTTTGCGAGCGCCATCGCGCTCGTTGCAAATTTGGTTAGTACGCGCACGAGCGTGATGGCGCTCGTCGGTACTCAAACGGTTAAATTAAAATGTGTATACTGTTTCTGGTAAAATAAAGATGTATGTACAACATATCCTAAGACACAAATCATAAACTAAACTAAAAGATTTGCAATTGAAATGCAATTTTATTTCAGTCACTCAACTAATTGGGAAACAAAAAAGGTCTTAAATAAAGAGTACACTCGAAAACCGTTACTTTAAATAATTTATTTTCTACGTTTACAATATAAATGTCAATGTTACAAATCAGCAAGTATAGAAATTAAAAAATTATTACAAAAGGTATTTCACAGAAATAGAAATTTAATGATCCATGTTTTTATCAATTCTTCAAAATAACCAAGATGTTGATAAACAGAAGAGGGTTGAGACATTTTAGATAAGATTTTTGAGAACACAACAATAATTCACTTACGATTTGCTTAAAAGTATTAGTTGAAATTTATGAAATTATCAATTTTAGTGAGAGTTTGCAATGACAGGCAGTTTGCTGGATACTATGACAAAAATTAAGCAAAGAGCTGTCGGTTATAAAAAACTTTATGCTTTAATTAATGACATAGGAAGAGCCTATATTATGTACCTGAAATAATATCTAAATCACATAAATTTAATTAGAATTTAAGGAACTTTTAAGAAATTAATGAAATTTTCTGATGTCCATAAACAACATATGCTTTATTCTACAAGTTATAAGATGTAAATTAAAAGTGAGAATTAGAAGTTAGTCAGTGAAGAAATAAACATAACAGTAGACAAATATTGAGTTTGCGTTGCATCGATGGGTTTTTCAGAAATTTTATAGAATATTTCTCCTAAATTAATTTTTCAAAATCGAATAAGTCAGAAGTTACTTCTTAAATCACCTGTGAATCTATAATTAAACCAACAATGGATTAGCAAAATTATAAAATACATGGTTAGTGCCTACATAGTTTTGCCTGTTTTAAGAAAATATTTTCACTGTAACAATATGTTATCAGTTTTAATATAATAGAAAAAGTTTTAAGTGATTACACTTCCAAAATTTTTTTACCTTGTAAATCATCAATTTTAAATTTTGTGTCCTATTGAAGCTAATTTAGCAAAATATGTGTTAAACATAATATTTGGTAGCATGGAGGTCTTTAATTAGCTTATCTAATTAACAAAATTTTTTATCTTATCTATTTCATTGTCGATAACGTATAAAAACATTTTGGCATACGAAAGTTTAAACTTATACGTATTTTATAACTGGCTAGTAAAATAAAAATAGACTTGGATTTTATTAATAAACATATCGCTTAGTTTTCAGAAATGGTACTAAGTATACAACAATAAAAGTATATACCTATTGAGTGCCTACAACCGTGCTTGGCGTGGACAGTGCGCCGAGAGCATAGAAAATAGCCTACATATAAATTGTCTACGCATTTGACAGTTCATATATATTATAACCTTAAAGTTAACCGTTAATCAATATCATATATTTATTTACATTTCAACACCTAACATTTGAAAGAAATCCCCAAACAAATGAATGTTAACATCATTACAAATAGACAATTATAATTCTTATTATAAATTGATTAATTATATAGTTTATACTTAATAAAAGTAGCATATTTACTATACATGGCAATATTTTAATGTTTTTTTGCCAAATGTTTTATTTATTATATTACTGAAAAGCTAGCACAGCTTTTCAGAAAAAAGGTAATAACTAAGTTAAATCGGCCTTCACAAATACAATTCTAGCAAACAATATGCTGGAATTCAATATATTGATCAAATTATTATATCAACTATATGCTTCACATTCTCATTTTTTGACCTAAGGCAGCCCATACCCATAGCATTTTTAATCAATTTACCTCATATATTCATCATGATCTTATAGCAACATAAATACTATAAAATATATTGTTTATCATTACATATTGTGTAAGTATACAGATACTATAAATATACTGTTTATCATTACATACTGTGCAGGTGTGCTGACAAGCTGCAAATTCTACTAAGATGGGATAATCAAATAATTCCATATTTTTTTCTGAAACTAAATTAGGAAGCGTAAAAAAATTTCCAACTAGAATTTATCACACAACTCAATTCGATTTTCATTTAATGACCAAAACTTTGCTTGTTTTTACTTTACTACCAACTATTTTTTCATCATCAATGAGTGAAACTAAACTCTTCCAAGATTTTGAAAATATACACGCATCTTAGCCAATAGATTAATTGATAACTACTTCTGTTTATTAATTACTCTATTTTTTCATTGGTTTTGAATGAAAATTGGAGGTTTGGAAAATGTTCATTTCTTGTCTATGAAATATTAGCGAAACATCTCAAAATCTGATAGTGAAATCAAAGTAGATCTGATGTTATATTCTGAAAAGGTGACTCATCCACGTCCGGTATTAGAGCAGTGTTTCTCAAAGTGGACGATAGCGCCCCCTTGTGGGCGCTGGAAACCTTCAGAGGATGGTAAGACCCAGGGAAAATTTTTGGGATGTTGAAAAGGTCTAGAGGGGCGATGAATGAAACAAAAAAAAATGGCAAAAAATCATTTTAGTTGTGAAGTTAAAAATTCTTAGGACTAGAAAATTATTGAGTTCTCAAAGGGGGCGGCGGTAGGTGAAATAAGTTTGAGAATCTCTGTATTAGAGCACGCCACAAGTATAATCGAGGGGTCGATGCGGGGATATCTTATCTCTATAATCCCCTTCTTTTAAACCTTGTATTGTTTGATTAAGTAGAGAGAAAGAAATGTTTATAAAATATTTATAACAAGACATTTATTATATTCATTAAACCGTCTATACTGGAAAATGTTAGAGCCAGTGTTGCAGCAAGTCTTGCTCCAAAATTAGATGTGGACGGAATTATTTAGGACGCTGAATATAAAATCATACTTAAAAAAGTGAGAAACGAAGGACAAAGTGCAGGCACGAAAAAGTTCTCCAGCGTCAGTGGTGAACATATTCATTACAATTCTTTACATGATCAGTTGTTTATTAAATTTTTCAAGCTTTTCACTGCATTATTTACCTTAATATTTGAAGTTAATTAAAACAGATTGAAACTTTAGAAAGCTGGAACTAGACGCTTTAGTTTCAAACTTGTTTTATAATTACGAGATGTGATTGTAAACAAATCAGTCCAAGGTTTGCTCAAAGGATCTGCTTTTATTTCACGAATAATGAATACCTTAAATATCATAATAGGGAAACAATCTGAAATATACATTCACGCGATTGACGAGAAGTTAGTTATTTGAAAAGGTCTTATAGAATAGGGACTTCGCAATAGAAATAAAAAAATATCTGATAAATGAACGTCATTATATCTGGGTTAAAAATAATGATTCACAATGTTTAACTGCAATAAATTTGGTACAAATATTTTTATTTACTGAATGAAATCGAAAGTAATATTGAGTTTTAAAACTTACAGGTAAACACTAAAATACAAATTGTCCGTTAATCAAATTTCAAGTAATTGTGTGAGCAAGATAGCGCGATCCCATAAACTGTATTCTATTAACCATATTTATCTGTCACAACAGAATGACGAAGTGTGTGAAAGAGATAGTCTTGCTTTTCCAATTTTATTATTTGTTTGAGGGCATCATGACGTTATGGAATTTACATATCACATGACCAAGCATTTTGACGTGAAGTTTTGCATGATTGCAATAAGTCGATTTTTTCAGCTTAAAACTTCTATCTCGGAGAAAATATCGCAATGGTTGGTTTATGAGGTATACTTCGAATAATTTTAAACACTTGTAACTCTATTCAGAGCAACTTTTGGAGGAAAATGAATTTTACGTGAAAGCGGAAGGAGATTGGGGCTATGGGGTTTGGAGGCACAGACTAGTCAATGGAACCAAGAATTTTAATTTATCGTAATTTTAAACACATTTTTCTTAAAGCTCCATTTATCAAATTGGGGTAAGCAATTATTCCAAAGATTATTGATCGGTCCCTTTGAAATTGGTACACATTTTAATAAAAAAAAAAATAATTTTTTTGTTACAAATAATTTGATAAATTTTACGGAATATTGAAGCCTTTTTTCAAGTGTGCCACTTTTAAATTTTTTTTTTCACTTTTTTTGGTTAACACACACTATGTAAAGGTTTACAATAATAAGCAATTCCGCTATTCTTTCTTAGTTTAATACAGCTGTAGCCAGAACCTACATCATTTTACAACTTGCACCACGATCATTTTGAAAGATAATGCATAGTTTCACTGCATTTAATTATTTTGTACAAATAAAAATATTTTTTAATAGTTGACTGTAATAATAAATAAAACATTAAGTTATAAAAATATTACACAAAAGTCCTTATATTTAAAGTGATAAAATTCTTCATAAAGGTATTTAGTTCTTAGAACAAATATTTTTTTATTATCTAGTATTAATTTGCAGCGAAAGCACATCTATGAAACGTAAACTGAACGAGTATTTTGAGTTTGGTAGAGTTGTTCCGATTGTACGTGAACTGCTTTAGACTGAAACAATTGATAACAAAAGTCTACAATAGACGTTCGTGTGAAAATGAACATTGATGAATCACTATTATATACATAAACTATACGTACATACATATTAATTATTATTTTAACAAACTTCTTAAAAAAGCTGCACTTACGCTTCTCTTGAAATTTAAACTTAGTATGCATTTCTATTGTTTATTACTTAAAAGACCGAATCCCTTAAGTCATTTCCATTTTCCTTACTTATTTTCTTCTGAAAAACAAAGTATTTATTTTATATTTTAAACAAACTACTTTGTCAAGAAATAGGGACACAAATGTTTTATTTTTCCTCGTTATTTAAAAACAAAACTGATTACACTGCTGAATAATATATTAAAAATCAAAGTACATAATAATATGTCGTTCACAGAATACATACTACTATGGTTGATAATAAATACCATTTACATTTGTTGACAGAAACAATTTTACGTGTTCAGGTTAACGTTACGTGTACATATGTGGATGATCAAATCGTGTTTGTATTACCTTCAGTCTATTGATATTAATTTGTAGCAATTTATACAGCCAACAATTTTAAGTATGCATTTGCTTTACTTAATATCTAACTAAATGTTACTCCTCAATACTGAGAGAGAAATATATTCAACGATAAATTTATTTCTAAATTAATGTTAATTAAGCATAATTAATAATGCTAGACAAATTCAACATTTGCATTTAAAACTAAGCCACCATTGCGGTGACAAATCTTACATGAGGTCTTTAAGAATTCTTAAAAAATCGATGGAGATTTATGCATGTGTAAAAATAATTTTATCTGCCCTTTACGATATTGTAAAATTCCCTACATAATTAAGAACTTACACTAACATCCGTACAGCTCCTACAATTTTGGCGTAAAACCTAGTGAAATCAGTACGTAGAGCTATATTTCATCTCATTTCTTAATTTAAATTCAAACATAAAAACGTAAATAATAAGCTGACTTACCATTAAACTAAGCAACAGAGTTAGCGATATAATGAAACATTTTGGGTAACGCATGTTGATCCAGAAATTACATAAAAATTTTTAAGAAAATTATATCCATTACAAATAATATTTATGACTTGTTCTTTATTACAAATATTTATAATTTGTCAGATTTCAAAAATTGTCGTTCTAAATATTCAAACCGATGAACACGTAATTAAAAAATTCTTAAATTGCAGAGGTCGCATAAAAGCATTGCAAAGTTTCATACCAACAGGAATTTCTATTTATAAAAAAAATTCACCTCTAATAAAGTTTTTGGCTGTTTTATAAACCAATAACTAACGTTTTTGAAAAATTCTTTAAAATTTTTTCTAACAATATTAAAAATTTAAACCTTGAAAAGTTGGCATGAAAGCTTGGCAATTAATGAACTGGTTTTAATTTGCGGACTGATTTTTTTCTTTTTAAACAATTTTTAAGAACACATATGTTTTTAACTTTGCCTAACATTTAATTTCAGGGTCTGGCTTCAATATAACTAAAAAATGTAATGTCAAAATTAAAATATGAAGACTGTCACTGGAAATTTCCATAAAAGTCAGCAATATATTAAATACTATCCCTAGTCATCATGACATTACCTGCTCCATGTAACAAACATACACCAAGGCATTCAGTCTCTCATTTACTACACAAACATGTCTCCTAAAAGCTGGCCACTAAGAGTCTATCCCAATGTTTATGCAAATTATTTTAAAAATAAAAAATTATTTGTTACAATAAATGGATTTTATTTTACAAAGGAATATTTGACAAATCAATTAAAAACTAGAATATTGCAAAACTGAATTTTATTCTTAATTTGTTCTCAAATATCATGAAACGGCTATTGGATTCATTTCTCGTTTGCTTACATGCAAATAAACACGAAATCATTCCTCAAGTCGTACTTAAAACAGAATTATAAACAAAACACTTTTCACAAAATTCAACATTTATTTTACAGTCTCAATGGGTGAAATTGCAATTTTATTACTCATCATAGTTTTACTGGCATTCATTTAAATGTCTATTCAAAAAAATATAAAAACAATTTGGAGATTGAAATTTTCCTATTCAAGTTTGAATTGCCTTATTAAACAAAATATATTGTTTTTCAGTGTTTTAGTAGCATATTAATACATTATTGACCAGCTGTTTTATTCACAAATTAAAGTATCAATATGTTAATCTTCTATGATACTAACTCCAAGTAGACTTATCACCTAATAGAGCAATTTCTGCAAATTTTTTTAAATAGTTTTGCGGTCCTGTTCTTAGAAGTAGCCGAGTTGCAGTAAGGGTGCAACAAGTGGACAGATTTCCATATTTTAGATTATAAATGCAAGTATAAATTCACATAGGCCATAATATAATAATATAAATATTATACAATATAATTTTTTCCATTGGCCAAAATATATAAAATTAATAAACAGTATCCTACACAAACTACGATACTGTAACAAAATTCACAATTAAATGAAACTACGTGATGTAGTATTATTTCTACTTTCTACTTTTTGAAAGTAGAAATAATACTACATCACGTAGTTTCATTTAATTGTGAATAATGAATATCTACAAAATTAACACCAAATATATTCAATACTGTAACAAAAACCAACATGGCTTTGAACTTGAAACTTGTTGCGTTTGTGCATTTACACTTTTTTTAATTATGACCAGTCAACAATGTGTTAATATGCAATACCTACCTCATGTTTCGAGATTTCTTACAATTTAATTATTTGCAATGACTGAAAAATCTACAAACCTGACGCTCTATTTTAACATTGATGTAACGTACAGGAATCAAAATTATATAAATTTTATTGCAATAGCCAAATATCAACTCACAAATTGTATTCATATTTTTTGAATACTAATCATAAAAATAACATAATAAATATACACATATACACTTCAACTTTGAAACTCCGAGTAGTTTGTAACACAAAAAGGGATGTAGGTGGTGGCACTGGGTGAAAGGAAATTTATAGTATAAATGCCAAATGAAACACACAAGAAAAACAATATTTAAAAAAAAATGTTAATATTCAATGTTTCAACTTGATTAAATGTTACGCTTGTCATTTATATCATTTTTCTTTGAGTACATTTTGAACCATTTGAGTACCTAATAATATTACCAAAGACCAAGGAAATGTCTTAGTTCTATAATTTTCCATAGATTCCATAGACTTACCAGTGTGGCTACTCAGTATCGCTATAAAAACAAATTATATTTCTTACAATACCCAGAATAGATAAACTGGAAAAGTATTAATTAGGAGACTTCAATTAAAATTTGGCGACAAAACAAATTTAGTCGCAACCTTCATAATGTCATCTTACGAGAAAAGGAGATAACCAAAATTATGATTATTCCTAGAGTTGCCAAGTGGTTTAAGCGATTTTGAATATTTTTAGTAATAGCTATGAAACATTTTAAGAAAAACATTTGTTCAGCCTACATTATTTTTATAATTATAGTACAATGACATTTGAAGCAGTGTTCCATTTGGTTTTAAGAAAAATATTTTATCGGAATTTGACCTGCAAATTTATTCTGGAATAATCATGGCTGACAATAAAATAAAATATGATTTATAGATTTATTTATTTTTTTTTTATGACAATAACAAATAAAAAAATAAACACTAGAGTACCAGTCTAATACAATATTTTGTTAAACTATAAACCTTCTCTTCACCCAAAACTGCGTCAAATATTAGACAGAAATAGACAATATTTTAATCTCAGGCTAAGATGTCGCCGATTTTTCCATCAACTCTCGGCGCTTGCATGCCAGCTTAAGAACAGTTTTATGCAAATAAAGTTCTCATTTTATAATGTAAAGGGTTTTATTCTATATCAATATTTCACAATAAACATATTAAAAACTTGCCTTTTAATCTACAATTATTGTTTTAATAAATCTTCATTGCCGTCATATCTCTCTTTATACTTCTGTTTTATGACTAAATGCTGAATATGAGTAGTCCGACACGAAACTGGACGTATCTATAAATGTACTAAAGAAAATAGAACATTAAATAAGAGTTAATTATATTTGGGGATAAACCCAAATATAATTAACATTTTTATTACATTAAATATCTCAGTAATAAGAGTTATTTCACTGAGTGACAGAAATTGCTGAGTACCAAATTTGGAAGATCGTTTAAAAAATAATAAATATTCCATCATAGACAGCAGAACTTAATAATTTCAATATTTGCAATGACTATTATGTATCTTTGCGTGTATGTAAATATTTCAACCTATTGACAAAATAGTTACTCGAACAACAAACGCTTTTTTCTGCTTACTTTCTAAATTACTTTAGTAATTTGTCCACTCATATCCAAACACTTAAATTCCACTTCCACAAACTCTCATTCAAAAGCATATATACCAGAAACCTTTGAATGATATTTTGTAGAAAATTTCATAAAATAAATCTAACATCATTTAATAGATACATAAATAACTTTTCAAACCGACAGTCTGACATTGATATTGCAAACGCAAAACGAAACCAAAAAACCGAGCACTCAAACAGTGAAGATTTCACGACTCACGACACGCATATTCCAAGGCGACGCACGATGAACTTCACGAGCGCAAATTGATACAGCGGTGGACGTTCATACGACATTTCCTAACAAACTACCTGTCGCATCGACATCAACTTTATTGTTTAATACATATTATAGTTATATTAATCGTAATATTTATGTACGCATTTACGTAGGTATAGCTCGGTCGTTTAAGACGGCTCGGCTCAGTAGAAATCGCCCACATACAGCCCGGAGATGAACATGCGATATATGACATGTTAATATATATATTAATTAAATCCGCCACGCATTTTACACTTAAATGATCGAACTATAACATAACGTACATATTATGCAATGGAACAATCGTAATGCGGGAGCATGGGAGAGGACATACAAAATGAAACGAAGATATACAAGACAGTAGTGACGGGAGACAGCGGGCTCGACTCGTGTACGGTGGATGACTGGCTGCACGGTGATGGCATGCAGTTGATGATACCTGTTGAATTAAGAACAACCATCACAATTCAAATGACAATATTGTAATTACAATGAGATGTAAACACCACTTTTCCATTAACAGTTAAACAGCAGTTTTGAACATGTCGACAAGTTTTATTACAATGGTAAAAATCTATTCATTGAAATATTTTAAAGCGATAATGGGATGTGAATTATTTCTCAAAAAATTTACTTCCATATACTCCCATCTCAGTATAACATTACATCGCTTCAACAGTTATCATTAATAATGTTTATTTACGATCAGCACAATGAATTTGAACTTCCATACTCGCGCTAATTTTGGAACTATTGTTTGTCTGACCTTTAAACTTATTCATGGCAACTGTGAATGTCATTTTAATTATAGAATATTCTTCTCTTACATAATTCACCAATCAAGTCTAGCTCTAAATTTACTCCTGAATTAAAATCGCAACACCCACTTGCTTTATTTACCTATTCTTAATCCATCAAGGAATTTAATGTTTTCTCTATTGCATGAAAGCAAAGCAATATATATTTGAACTAGGTAAATTAAACGAATTATTCATGAATAGACCTTCAATAGAACAGAATGTAACAACAAATCTTGGCACAACAGAATGTAACAACAAATCTTGGCACAACAGAATGCAACAACAAATCTTGGCACAACAGAATGTAACAACAAATCTTGGCACAACAGAATGTAACAACAAATCTTGGCACAACAGAATGCAACAACAAATCTTGGCACAACAGAATGTAACAACAAATCTTGGCACAACAGAATGTAACAACAAATCTTGGCACAACAGAATGTAACAACAAATCTTGACTTTGAGTACCTTATATTTTGACATAATTCGCATATTGCTTCGAAAATATTTTTTGTCCTCAGCAAGACACTTAATCTTAACAATACAAAAATACCCAATTATCCCTTTAAATTATTAATATGTTAGGAAAAATGTTTAAAGCCATCAATAATAACCACTTTATCTTATAATAAATTATTACACTAATGGATTCTCTAAAGTGATCAGGTATCGAATACTGTAGATACATTTTCAGTTTACAATGCATTTACAGAATAACTCAGAGCAAATCTATATACTAACAAAAACTGTTTTTTCAGTGCTCATAATACAAAACACAACATGATGAAAATATTACCTCTTGAAACTACCACCTAAATGATAACTACCATGATATTAAAAATACTTTATAGCAAAATATTTAAACTAACAAACATAAGAATCATCATTAGAGACAAAAGTTATACCTACTGGGAGGTTATCAAGTGGCCAATACACCAATAGTGATACAATCAATATTACAAAGTTGTAACCCATACCTTTACAGACAGCAAATGTGAATGTGGCGCTCTACAAGAAGTAGTCAGGCGTCCGCCGGGTGACGTGCGGCTCGCCACGCCGCGGCGCTGGATCAAACTGCAGGCTGGAATTATAGGAACAATGGTATCAAGGCTCTGAAAAGTTCTAAAACTGAAAGTTCAATTCAACATTTTTGTGAACACATAATTTTTCAAAGAATTATCTGGCGTTATTCATTAATTAAATTTTCCCATCAATGTAGGAACGAAACCATTCTGTAATTACCACCTTTACAATTTAATGTTTTTTACCTTCCCGCTCGCTCTCATTTAGATTCAACAATTTCAATCTTCACGTTGAATACTTTTTTAAGACTAAATTAATGTAGACTGAAAATAAATTTGTAATTTTTAGAGCTACACATTATAATGTCTATTCAACATGTTTTCTGTTCTAGAATAATAAATTTTTATTAAATGTGGAAATGCCTTTAAACTTTCTACAAAAGAAATTATATGCTTTTCAAAGAGACGTTAGTATAACGGACAATTCGTCTATACTACTGTGTACAAAAAATATAAAGATTATTTTAAAGGGGCCATCATGCAAATTATGACGTTACAGATGTAATTAGAGATGATAATGTTTAAATTTGAAAGGAATCGGGTAATACGTCGTTTATCTCAAATATTACTCTGATTTATAATAAAAAATTATATTCAGTATATCAAGAATACATTTGACTTTAAAGATGGGTTTCTATAACTTTTATATTTAATTCATAAACACAAATTGAAATCACCTAAAATTATGCACTAAACTTTCGTATAAGAATGTATAAAAACACTGATATAAAACATTCGCTGTAATCAATAACTGGTCAATCGAGTGCCATTGCTCGCATAAGGAGATTTGATGCACTGATGTTCATTGAACTTTCATAATTTATACATTATACAAGTTTCGTTTTTTGGTCCTTATACAGGTTGTCCAGTGGCAGATTTCAATGTTTGAAAAATTGTAAAAAAAAACTACACCTCTAATACAAAGTAGGTTTATTTTAACTTTATAACAACAAATGTGGATTTCATTTTTTAAAAACCACGTTTTCCAAATGGCGGCCATCGAGTCTGACACACTCTTCGAGTCTAGCACGCATGTTTTCAAAAACGCGTTTGCAGAGCGACTGGGGACTTCGGCTCGAATATTTTCTTTAAGTTGTGTCACAGTGCTCGGATTTGTTTTGTAAACAACGGATTTTAAGTATCCCCATAAGAAAAAGTCACATAGGCTTAAATCGGGTGACCTAGGTGGCCACGGTACGGTACCGTTTCGGGATATGTTTTTTTCTGGAAATAACTGACACATTAGCAGTGTGAGCTGTGGCCCCGTCCTGCTGGAACCATGTGTTTTGGTTTTTTTTTTGGTGGTAGTTCTACTCTGAAAAAGTCATTTAACATCTGGGCATATCTCTCCTTATTCACAGTTACAGTTTGGCCACGTTGATTTTCAAAGAAATAAGGCCCTATGATTGCAGATGCAGACATGGCATACCAGACTGTTACTTTAGGCTTATGTAAAGGCTCTTGATGCATTTGTCTTGGGTTGTGGACATCCCAGTAACGAAAGTTCTGCTTATTCACATATCCTCCAATGTGAAAGTGAGCTTCGTCACTAAAGAATATGTTGTCCAACCGGGTAGCAGTACGAAATCTCAACAACATCACCTCTGCGTAAGTTTTTCTTAATTCAAAGTCAGAATCGTGTAAATCTTGAACAATTTGAATTTTATATGGATAGAACTTGAGCTTTTTTCGCATTATTACCTGTAAAGTTGATTTCGGAATTCCCAATATTGATGAACGGGGTGATATGCTGATGAATGCAGTGATAAACGGGGATTTTCAACGACAGAAACCATAACACGCTCGACATTTTCATCCGTGGCTACCAATGGTGTAGGTCCTGGCCTGGGCCTATTTAATGTTGATCCTGTAGCTCTGAACCTTGCTACCCATGACTGAATGAGGTTGATCGATGGTCCATCACGTAATCGACGAATACTGTAACGATTATTAAATCGACGGCGTGCTACACACAGCGAAAATCCACTCGAAATGTACGCCTCGACGGAAAAAGCGCGGTGCTCTCCACTCCACTGTTCCATGGCTACTAAAACATCCGCACCGCTTGCGCTTCTAACGACGCCCCCCGCCTCTTATGTGTTGCGTTCAGAAACTATGTTTGTTCAAACTTTGAAATATGCCACTGGACACCTGTATTATATACGTGATGTAATATTTTTCATATTTTTTGTAACAAAAGATTTATGTAATAAAATTGATCTTTTATATGTTCACCTTATTTAACAAAAATAAAATCACGATTAAATATGTAATCATTTATGATAGTCTATAAAATATAAATGTACATTAAATTTGCTCTACAATTTGTTTATATCTATAAATTGTAATTGTTATTATTTTTAATATTATGGAAAGAATTCTATGTTTCCTAGTGAATTTTCAAGCAGGCCACGTATACATAATTTTTAAACTTCAGACTTGTAGGATTTGATATTTAATTTCATACGATTTTTTTTAACAATGGTTTTTATAAAAAAACTAACCATTCATTTATAAACGCTAAGATGAGGAATATATTAAACCTACATATTTGAAACGGAAGTAATGACTAAATCAAATTTTAAAACTGGAAGAATGACTAAATCAATTTTCTTCTCTTTTTTTTTCTTTAGCTTACTAGACTAAGTAAATTATTTAAATATTTTTCTATTTACAATTTTTTTAAATGTAATAAATATATAAGACTCTTCAAAAGTTACAGTATTATTAAAAAAATATATGATATGGAAAAAATATATATTATGGAAAATTTTTCCTCAAATAGTAGCTTTCAGTATCACGCAAAAAGAGTGCAACAAGTTCTATTGAATCTCTTCCACGGACCGAAAACCGTGTCTCTGAAAAATGTTTAGTACACAACGTATCTGTAGCGGAAATATCATTCCACTAATCAAAATTGAATGCATTGCTCATCAAAATTCCTGTGGGTCAACAAAATCAGGCATGGTAAACACTGCCAAAAGTACTTTTTTTCAATGTAGGAAAACAAGCATGCATCTTAACAACTGATGAAAATATTGACATGAAATATGTCAAACACAGTGCTACCAATCTAAACCTACTTACATTTTACCTGATTGCATTATTTCACATAATTTAAATGGACCAGTTTTTTTTGCTATGCACAGACAGTTAACAATTTCTATCTGCATCTTTTAACCCATAAATGCAATATTCTTTATATTCTCATAAAAAATGTTTCATTTAGGTTAAGATGTAAACATTTTTGAAGATCTGCCAAGTGGATAGAACTAATTTAAAGCCATCTACTACCTAATGCACTTAAGGGTTAATCTAGAAGCTTTTTATAAAACACTGACTACTTGCTTCAGTTTTATGGTGTCATTTTAATGCAATGCAATCTGCACATCTTAGTGTAAACCAGAGGTCCCTAAACTTTTTTGTCTCATGAACCCTTTGCCATGTTTTTCAGTTTTGGGTAGACCCCCCCCCCTCTACTGACCTTTTTTTGATACATAAAACTCTTTGCTGAGATTAATCCATTCATGGAATTTGTTTGTATCGTAGACCATTTGCCATGTTTTTCGGTTTTTGGTAAACCACCTGCTGACATTTTCTTTTTAGACATTTGCTAAGATTATTTCATTATGGAAAGCGAAATTAAATGAGATCCATTATCGTGAACCCCTATTTACATCTCAGACGCCCAATTTTTTCTTGCTGACATTGACCCCTTGCAGGTCATAATCGAACCCGGGGATCGATGTACACCACTTTGGGAATCAGTACTGTAAACAATGCCTATTCTACTAATATTATATTAATACAATTTGCACAGTTTTAGTAGTATATAATCTATGATGAGCTATTTATATATGGCGGCATGTCCTATTTCATTTTAGTAGAACGGTTAAAAATATACTTTAAAATTAAAGATATACTCTTAATATATAATTTTTTAAGTCTTCTAAAAAGCATGCTACATGATGCTTACTGATGTACGCAACATTACTTAGAAATAAAAAGTATATAGTGCTGTCCAACTTACAATGAGTACTTTAGGGTATCATCCAATTCCATAATGGCTGCCTGGTTGCCACATCTGGAACATACATTCTTATGTTAAAATATAGTAATATAGTAATTAGCAATGGCTAAATAAAATAAAGATAATTTTTTAATTTTTGTTTTAAATTTACTTTTTAAGTGCAAACACAAACATTCAAATTTGATACAATAAATTTTAAAGCAATAAAACGAAAGAACTTTAAAACCTGTAGCCAAATTTAATTAACATTCAGTCAGCATGGGATAATTTAGAAACAGAATCCAAAAAGAAATAAACAGAACAATAAGGTGAACCTGTTTATATTCAATTCACTGTTTACGACTGCAAATGTAAAAAATCTGTTACATGAAACCCGTCTTCATTTATGACCTTGCACAGTTTGATGCAGATTTTTATAGATATGATAGTTATCTTTTATTTTCAGAAATATTTGTTTGCAGAAAGTCATATGCAATGCATTTAACACGGTTAAAAAGTAAAAAATGTGTGGAGGAGAGAAATGATTGAAATTAATATAAACAACAATTAATTAATATCAAGGGGTAGGAACATATTAAGTTATACATTTAAAGACTGTTCCTATGTTTAACTATCAAATTTATATTTTTGTTTTATGTATTAACCGTTTGAGTGCCGTATAATATTATTAGTAATTACAATATAAAAAGGATCGAGGAAAATAAAATTTTAACCTATAGGTTAAATGTTATGATGTCGGAATATGAAAATAATTCGAGTAAAAATGATCATTTTTCTAGTTGTGAAGAAAGTGATAGTGGGAGTGACATTGTGTTGCGCTCACAATTTGGCGTAATGCTAATTTTGAGTGATAGTGATAATAGTGACGATAACAATTATTTTGCTGATACGGAGGATGTACCGGACTGTGAAAATACAATGTGATCTTGATTTCAGTTTTTGTTCACAATATATATTTCCATAATTTTCTTTGTATTTTATTATCCTTGTACAAGTTTTTATTAAGAAAACACCGAAAAAATTATTAAAATTGGATAATTTTTGGAAGAGATACACTTTTTTTTTCAGACAAGGATAAATGACATCAAAAACAAAATATTTCTTTGTCATTTTTAAGTATATATGAGTAAAAAACCATGGCACTCAAAACGGTTAAAACAGAAAAAGCAAGCAAGGTATGAATATCAGACAAGAAAAATAATAATACACATGAAATGGCACAAGTGTATCTTTAAGTGGAGTATAGCCAAAAAAAGTTTGGTATAAAAAATTATTTAGTATTTATTTAGATTTTTATTTTATATACATATATATGATTTATTGCAGCCATAGCACTGAAATATTAAAAAGAGATCAAGAAAATATATTTTTGTGCTTATATTTTATGTCAATAATTATTTAAAATAAAAATAAAAGAACAAAAAAGTTGCCTTTAAAGATTATTTTAGGTTGTGTAAATTTGCAAAAGAAGTAAGAGAAACCGTACTTAACAAACTTTTACATTTCAAGATTGATGTTCTAACGCAACATTCAAAAGCACACATTCAGTTTTTTAATCCATTTTAGATGGAACGAAATATATAAACTCTTCTACTAAAATTACCATACGACATGATAGGACATGAATATTAATTACGATAAAATAAGAACAAAAGTGTAAGTGATCTCTAAATAAACGTTAATATAATTCCACAATTTTTTTATAATCTTTACCCTTACCTATAACAGTAATTGGGCGCGGAGAATATGGTGACGACATTCCTGTCGTGGCACCAATTATAGCCCTCCATGACGAGCTGATGAGCACGCGATACCAATGTCAGGCCATTGGTGTGGTTAAATGTCTCAGAGATATCCTGGCCAAATGTGTAGCCCGCACCACGCGGGGATATACCCCACCCGCCCCTACAGGCAAATTAAAATAAACATATTGATTGTCAGGAATTCACAATCCCGCCAACTTGCATCACATATTACCAATTAGTGTCGAATATCTAATACAATATGACAAGATATCTAATACCACCAAACTACCCCTTCAAAAATTCTACAACCTAGCAGATATGGATCTCTGTGACCACTAGGTATAATTTTAAAATATACTCAATACGTAAATTTTCATTTCATTGGAATATCATCTTCATAATTTTCCAACGACATCCTTATTTAACTTAGCAATGAGGGATTGACAAATTTAATTTCTTTACTATTTACTATTGGAAACTGCCACCATTCAGTTATCTTGTTTGTTAGTTTGTATATGGCAAAAATAAATTCATATGTAAAGTTGACTGAATCATTTAGCATGATAATTATATCTAATAAATCATTGCATTTCATAATGAATATATATAGTCAGTATAGGTTTTAAGATACAAAATGTTGAAAAAAAACATCCAATCAAAATTTGTTTTGAAAAGTGAGTATTTAAACTATTAGGGAGTCGTAAATTTTTTTTATCCATTATCTTCAAATAATATAACAAAAACAATCGAAAATGAAATTGGAATATTATGAAGTCTGAAGTATTGAATATATTTGGCGTTAATTTTGTAGAAATTCTTTATTCACAATTAAATGAAATTACGTGATGTAGTATTATTTCTACTTTATTTAAGTTCTTTACCACAACCTACGTTTCGTTGTATTACATCTTCAGGTGGGCTACAAGCTAATATCTTTGCTAATAGCCCATCTGAAGATGTTGTAATACAACGAAACCTAGGTCGTGGTAAAGAACTTAAAGAAAGTAGAAATAATACTACATCACATAGTTTCATTTAATTGTGAAGTCTTAAATAATTTAAAATAGAAGACCAAATATTGAACAATTAAGTTACTTCATATTAAGATTTCCCATGATTAAACACTTCATAATAGAAATCAGACCGACCAATTTTAATCTACCTCAACTTAATATTGTCAAGCAGAACAATTAATTAAAAACCGAATATCTAAAAAGTTTATTATTTATATTTAGTATGTCTCAGAACATTCATTATCACCTATGTAAGCTCAAGAAGATATTTTAATTAGTGGAAAATATAGGGTTACAGGTAAAATACTAACAAACAGGAGTAATTTGATCATCTACAACTACTTACCTATCATCGGGATCGCTCCATAGCAAATCGCACATGGGACCCTCATGTGGCACCTCCTGCAATCTGTCTAGTGCCCTAATATGATCCAGAGTATCTATAGAGGGGCTTAGCCCGCCGTGCAGGCAAAATATCTGTCCATCGACCAGCGCCGTCAGAGGCAGATAGTCAAACAGGTCCGTAAAATGCTTCCAGACAGATGCATTACCATACTTGCGGAGACACTCGTCGTAGAAACCATACACCTGCGTGATCTGGCGTGACTCGTGGTTGCCACGTAGTATTGTTATTCTTTCGCGGTATCGTACCTGCAAACGTGGAAATAAATGTTTTATGAAAAAAAACCCAAAAAAATTAATAACAAAGATGAAAAAATATTTGTCTTATTGATATTTTTTCATCTTCAGAAAGGTTTCTGTAAAAACATGTTTTTTATATAACGTTACATAAGACTCTGTCAACTCTAATGATAAATGCTCACCGTACACCAATAAACGCAAATCAATTTTGTTGGCTAACAGTGGGACATCCAGTCTTAAATAATCTTTATGACTGAAGGGATAAAATTTTTGCTTGAGATACCTTCACTATCTATGTCTTAAATAAATAACTGATGAAATACATTTTTGAAGTATTTATGATAATTTCATTCAACATTTCATAGTACATTACCCGGAACATCCCTAACACTTAGCCTCACTCATATGTAGATCCATATGCACTTTATATTATCCATATGGGCCCAATAATGAATTACTAGAGATACACACATCAGGATTTCAAAAGAGATCTGCAAGTGGACGTGATGTTACTTTGATGTAGATAGGTATAGGTACAAACCCCTTTTGATAAAAAAGTGTGACTCTTTCAACATCTTTGTGCACTGTGACACAATATCAAAATTTTGTTTCGTAAATAATCTTGAAATATTTTCAGTACAAATTCTACAAACAGAAAAATTTGTTACATTGAATATAGCTTGATTAAAAAAAAATTAAATAAGTTATTTTAAATTGATAAAAATAATACACAGTCAAAACAAAGTCAGTAGTATTATTTTTAATCATGTTGCGTACATGACAACAATGGCTAAGTAGCAATTGTTACAGGACACAATTAGTGTTAGTGGGTCATAGAAGCATTATGTGCATAGACAAGACAAATAGTAGAATTTACATTAGAATTATTCATATTATGCACACTCTCATAATTTGCTGGTTCATCATAAGGAATGTTGCAAGTATATTAATCTTAATAACATTTCTTATCTGAAGTTCAAAGGTATGTTTTAAATTTAAAACGTCATTCCTACTGTAGAGTCCCCCGAGAAATTGAGATAAAAAATTGAAAGAAAGTGGATAATGAATACTTATATAGCATTGGCATCATCCACCTCAAAATAAATAAGATATAGTAATCAAATTTACCTTTCAATTAATGATCAATGATCAAACAAAAGAAGTAAAAATTACACCAACTATTTTCTTTCAAAACACTAGAATTAAGCAATTCATCACAATAAAAAACAAAGTAATTACTGTAGTAATAATTTTTCCTCTTATCTGTACAACCCAATTTTACACTTGCAAATATAGTTGCAAGCCTATGTGAGTCATATTAGCAAAATGAAGTGGCTTTGAATTAGAGATATATTTTTGTGTTATCTTCATAGTTATTAAATAAGCAATTCAAAACTTAGGACAGAGTATTTAGATATTTTAATAGATTTCTAAATCTTTTTTTTCTTTTTATTTCTTTATTTGCTCTCATATGCACTATAGCACCTACTAGCCATCTGTCACTTTGTAATAATGGACACTAGAATCTATATGTATTTCATAATTTAAAGTAAACAACTTAAAGTACACAAAGTTCTATTATAATCATCTTTGTGACAATAGAAGACAATCATAAAAAATATTAAATTGAAATCATAAATTTGCTTACAGGGAAAACAAAATTCACTAAATTAAAAAAATTATCTCGAATTCTTTGGAAAAATATTTAAAAATATTCTATGGCAAATACTAAGAAAGTATGGACCTGAATCATTATCATCTTCAAATCATCATTATAAAACAGTATTTCTCCGAGTTTGACCATACGAGTTATTTTTGAGATGGAAATTTCCTGAATGGGAGCCATTTAACTAATATAATACACCGTGCATTCATTTGCGATATCCCTTTGCTATGCCACTTTGACGTGCTTTCCATACTGCGCTACTTTCATGATGGATCCATATTGAAAAATAATGCAAATTCTCTTACATATCACAAATAATGTAAAGAAATTCAAACAGAAAAAAGATCAAAAACAAATGAATGACTTATGCAAATGAATGAATATTCAAGGTAGCATTTTTCAACATGAAATGTATGAGAAAACTTAAAAATTGATATAAAATCTCCTTCAACTAGACAAAACTAACTCTAGAAATGAAACCTCATCAAAGAACTGGACATTGTGTCTACAAGTAGATAAGGGATTAGATATCCCCATGCTCGCAGAGGTCTAAAATCTTTTCTTATCCACAAGTATTCCAGAATTGTTTCCAATTTGCTAACGTAATTTAAAAAAACACACTAAACTATGATAGTCATTTCATAGCCGACACTTTATTTTCTTTCTATTTTCATAATTTATATGAAAGTTTTCAATTTTAATTCATACTAACATTTGATACAATATATTAAGGAAATTCATAACTGGAAAATATGTGAAATGGATTGAGAAACAATAAGGACAAATACTTCCCAAATAGCAAAATAAGGATAGGTACTCATTTAATATGGAGGAAAAAATAAGTACGTATATAGCTCTGGTCTCAAAGCAGGTCATATTAAGAAATATAGAACTGCAGACCGCAATATTGTTTCCTGTTCCTTTCAACACAATGTAGTAACAGACAAAACTATCAGACGATATCATCATATCCATTATATATATACAATCTAGGACAAGGTTGCTAATTCATCGTTACGGTACATTGAGCACTTGAGCTGCTAAGGACCATAACAATGATAGCACTATTCAAATCCAATCAGAAAATTGGGTAAAGTAGAAGCAATTTTTTTTCTGAATATATTATTTCCAAAGGTTTAATGGAATTCTAATGACCTTATATGCTACAAAAAATTTACATTTAGATATATGAGATGGGCAGAAATTAAAGATCATATAACTTCACTTTTGTCAAATACCATTCAATAATATTTTGATATAGTACACAACGTAATAAAAAAAGAACTATTTCATCCCGTCATGATACAAATACAGTTACAAATTGCTGGCAATTTATTTGCTGCATAATAAGTGCTACTTCATTTTACGTCTTAAAAGAGAAACAAATATTATAGCATACCACTCACAATTCTTCACTTCTTTCCATTTAGCATAATATCAAAATCATATGAATACACTAAAAACTTCTCTTGGAACAAAATTCATAGTCACTTTCGAGGACCTATTATTTTGATTTTTCTTCATCAATAAATAACTCATTTAAGATAAATAATCTTAAGATATTTAATTAGGACATTACATATAAGCACTTAATTTACCCAGCTCGGATACATGCTAGATAACTAAAAAAAACCAATAAAATTTTGTACAATTAAATTGCAGTAATAAAATACTAGCTTTGTTATTATTCATTAACAGGCACATTTAAGACTCGCCTTAAGCGCCACGAGCAGAGACACAGTCTCAACACTGTAGTAGCCGCGATCCACGTAGTCACCCATAAAGAGGTAGTTGGTGTCGGGCGAGCGGCCACCGATACGGAACAGCTCCATGAGGTCGTGAAATTGTCCGTGCACGTCGCCACATACTGTCACTGGGCATTTCACCTCCTGAACGTTGGACTCCTTTGTTAGGATTTCCTTTGCCTGCAAATAAGCAAGAATAAATTTAATTTTTTTATTAAATATCAATGACGAGTCAATGCACTTTATAAACAATGAATCAATTAAACATTTATTATTGTATTCAAATAAAGATAACAAACATGTTTTCATTTATCATAACAATTAACAGATGTGAAACATTTTTTCTATTACAGAATTCTTCCGTCTAACACTTCAAAACAATAAGTAACAGTCGCAGGCACGGGATATAACCATAATATCCTCATGTATACATGCAGATATCAGATATTGGTGCCAAATTTGGAGCTACTTCGAACTTATAAATTTTTAAGCAAATGTTTTGGTAATACAGATGACAAACAGTAGAAAATATAAAAACAAGCTTTCTAAGTATCTTTTATCATATCAGCTATATGACCTGAAAGGTTGGATATGGCAAATGTGATAGACAGTGTTCCGGGAAACAATTAGTCATTTATAATCGCAAAACAATGTTCCACGCATTGTTTAGTCGAGACACTATTTAAATATATTGAATTATGTATGTATTATTAAAACTCTTGAATATTCTAAAAGCCTCAAAATCGGTATAAAGTGTCTGCAGGTAAAAGTTGTCAATTTTGTTTAAAACTGACAACTTACATGCTTATAACTTACACTGGATATTTATCAAGAAATATAATCAGCTATCTATAGAGAATAGATAGTTATCTATCAGAGTAGATAGATGGGTATCAGAGTATTTATGAAGAAACATAATCAGCTACTGGACATTGTCTTTATTATTTAGTGATCTGATCTCAATCTACCTTTCATCAACAACTATCATATAGACTCACCTAAGTGCCTGAACCTATCAACTGTTCTCATATAACAAATGAGCTAGAAACAATTTGTTGACCGATTACAAAAAAGAACTTAAAATGCTTATTCCAGGATTCATACATACAAACACATAGTTACAAGAAATTTTTTTTAGAAATTTTTGGAGCACTTAAACTTTTTGACCTAACATAATAAAATTTCAGGAAGAGACAAATTTATTAGGCACGTGTAAAAGGACATAGAGAAAAACATATCCCGTCATAGCACTGGCATCATAAAAAAATGCCGCATTAAAACCGAGTTTAACAAATTATAATCATATTAATTTTTTCAAGCACTAATACTAAACTATACTCTTTAAGTCAAAAATAATTTATCAAAATCACTCATCATAATTTAAATAATTTTTAAAATCACACAATAACTTCGTATGTTAGTATAACTGATGTGGTCCTAGACACGTTATGTGTATGTGTTAAAAATATGCTTAGCTATATTTTTAACAAGAAAGGAAACAACCTGATGACACAAAGTGAAATTTCTAGATTATAATACAAATTGTTGAATAACTTGTTACTTCGTCGCCTATTATTATAGTCTCACTACATATAAAATACTCAAACCATTATGGAACGAATAGCTATATTAAGATACCTTGTCTGATTTGAAGGACTTCCTGTCAAAAATTGAAACGTCTAGGTTACGACAATGTCAATTCTGCCGAATTTTTATGCAGATTTAATGCATAACTTACTATTAACTGAAATTATAATGTTAACATCCTATTTTTATTGAATCAAACAATTAATAACAAATTGACACATGTATTCAGGTGACATCATAAATTTAACTAGCAATTACAATGAAAGCTAATTACTTGAAGCAATCATTTTACGACCGATGAAGTGTAAGATATGTTTTGAAACAATAATTTCTAAAAGTAAACTGAAAGACCCATAATAATAAGCGCAAAAATGCAATACCAAAATCAATAGCTGAAAACCAATGAATTAAAATCTTTATCACAAAATGGCAAACCTCTTTCATAAGCTTAAAAACCGGAGGTACAGATTAAGATATCAATCCACTACGTCAGCGACCATTTCACATAGCTCAATGAGAATGAGGTAATCAAAACAAATTGGAACAAAGGTTAAGCTTGAAAATGTAAACAAAAACATGAATTTTGTATAAATAAGATACTACCTTAGAACAAAAAAAATGTTAAGAAATATTTGTTTTCTGTTTCAAATGACTAATTCTTTTAAAATCATCATTTATCCCATACCCACCCCCATCGTTATGTAACAATTTCAATAATAATTTTGAAGACATCTATTAACCTCACGATTTTTTCATATTTCACATCAAATTTTTATGGTTCAAATTTTCGTAGCATATGCAATTACAAAAAGCATGCCACTGAATTTTACGGGATATTGGATAGATGCTCCGATTATTTATTTTGTATTAATAAAAAACATGCTTTAAAAAAAACAAGCCAATATCAAACATCTATAAATAACTATTGATATTGTGTCTATAACAAATAAATCATATACTGCTTTATGTTTATTATACTGTATTTGTAACTTACTAAATTAATATAACACAATTTTTATTAAAAATATACTTCATTAACCTTTGAAAACTTAAAAATGTTACTATTGACCAAGAATTATATATATTTAATTGTATAAAAAATTAATTTCAGTCGTATAGCAATATACATTTGAAGAAAGAATTGGTAAATACTCAACTCTTCAATGCTGATAAAATTGTTCTCATTTGTATATTTTATTTAACCCTTAACTACCTACCATACTGGTTTCATATCAACCTGTTCGTTCCTGTACCTTTCTCCCACACCCCTAAGTACCCGCACAGCTGCTCGGCGAGGTTGTATCTGCGCATGTTTCTCTCAGGTGAATAAAAGACTACAGAATGAAGAACCAACTGTAGTGGGCAATGAATAAAATTCTCCATCCCACAATGATTTTTCTTCTATTGTAAGTGGAGACCAAAAGTGTTCGTCTGAAGATGATGTGCCTTTATCGGAAATTAGATAGAGACCGAAGAAGAATTATTTTAGAAAGAATCGCTTTTGTTAGTTATCAGCCCCACCTTCTCTACAATTGATAACTTTGCAGTCTAGTACAGTGCAGGAAAGAGAAGGTATAAAACCAGCATGTTGGAGTGAGCTAAAGTCTTCGTCATCTCCATTAGACATTTGGACAACATCTTTTTACAAACGAAATACTTGACAAAATCATTTTTCGAATGTGAAAATAAGAGAAATAAGATCGAACTACCAAAATGCCATCTGTGTTCAAGACTTAGATCTCATTGAATTGAAGGCATTTATAGGTTTTCTGTTTTATACTGCGATCGTCAAGGAAAATTATGAAGATTATATGTCACTATACAGTACTGACGGCACTGGAAGGGAAATACATCACTGTATCATGAGCAAAAACAGGTTCGAAATGTTGCTGAAAGCTACTTGACATTTCTGCCTCAAATTGCTACGCCTATCTGTCCAGCCCCAAGGAAAAGAGATTGAAAACAGTTCCAAGTTTATGAAGAAACTAGCTGAACAACTGACGAGACCGCACATGGAACGTCGTGAAACCAATGTGAAATTGCAACATGATATACAAATTGATATTCGACGCATCCTCCATAGAAACGAGACCACTCCAGCAGCAGTTCTATGTAGCAACAGTGCTTGCACATACACAAAGAAACACAAAACACAATACGTGTGTTTCAAATGTAAAGCACCAATTTGCCTTGAAAGCTCAAACAAGCTGTGTTTTTGCTGTTGTGAAAAACTATAAATTGAGAGCCTATAATTTCCTTTAATTTGTGATTTTAATGAGAATTTTTGTCTTTTTCCACATTAATTGAAATTTTTAAAAAATATATAACGTTCCTATTCTATACGATAATTTTTATGGATCTCATTTTCTGAATAGGTTAGTTTGTAAGCCTAATGTAAAAGATATTGGCATTGTTAGCAATTAAACAAAAAAGAATGTCGATTTTCATGTGCCTTTTTTTTCTAATAAAGTGTTTAATATGTTGCGAAACGGACTTTTTACAATTGTGTCTAAACTCACAATTTTAACAAGTTTGAATCACATATTTTTACAATCGTGAATTATTTTACTCCTGGGTCCTACAGACGTGTGACAGGTGGTTGTGTCACATGTGGCAGGTAGTTAAGGGTTAATTTTGCTTTCTCTTATTCTCCCTTGCGTTAATACCACTGCTTTTTGACTTTTTATCTTAATAATGAGAATTATCACAATTCATATTACTCCTTGTGAATAAAAATAAATTTAAAACTGATTTGTACCTTTGTCAGAGAGTTAGGGGCAACTATCTTCTACTGACCCCTGCATGACTAAGCCTGCCGAACTAAGCGACTTTGAACTTGGGGAATTTATAATTATTCTTAATTTAAAAATCCTTTATAATGTCAATAAATAATGTCAATAAATTTGTTGTGCATTTTCTTCCTGTGTTTCCCTTACAAATGATACATTGATACAATCATGATACATTTTTCTAATTAAAAGTATCCCCAGTTAGGAATTAAATTGCCTTTAACACTCAATCACTTTTTGAACTTCTGTAAAAAAAATAGCTTTGTAGACAATTAACATTCATTTCACAGAAAGTACCATTACAGGTTTATTTTTATATAAGTATCAAAGTATGTAAGACAAAAACCCGCCAAGAGTGTATTGGACACATATTAAAAGGTTCCGTAGTCATATTATAAGTCATAGATAAATTTAAATAGTATGTTTATATTATCTAATTATGTCTCCCCTCCAATTGTCGCAAAAGCATGTAACCTGCGTGTAACAAGATTGAAGCAGGGGCATATAACCCGCATTATGCATGGGAGATTAACACATCATCACATCACTGTGAAAAAAATTTAAATTAAATCCGCAAATATCGGAATTAAACATTTTTATTTTCTTCTAGCTAACTATTTAAAAATTCTATTGTAGTTTTGTTAGCATGTCTGAGAAACATATATATAAACAGGATGGATGTTATAAGCATCCAAATAACATCAAAATTGTAAAAGAATTATTTGTAACATTGCATGTCCGGGCAACTGCGGGCCCTCACAGTGTATGCTACTTTCAGGAGGCTGCACTCGTGACATCAACTTTATAAAACAGTGGGTGATATTGGCTAAGTGTGCTTAAGTAAACTCGTTGGGATGCAGTGTGAAGGCGCGGGGAAGCGATATGCGTAACGATGGACGGTACATGTTTTGCTCACACTAATTTTATTGTTATTTATGTAAAAAGTAATGTGAAATCGATTTCAGCAACATTAAGTAAGTTTTATATTGAAAACTCACCTTTACTGTTTATTCACTACAATAGCGGATATGGTTATGGTTAGTACATGCAAGTACTTAGGTAATTGACAGTATATTGTATGTTTAACCGTTTTAGTGCCATGGTTTTTTACTCATATATACTTAAAAATGCCAAAGAAATCTTTGTTTTTGATGTCATTTATCCTTATCTCGAAAAAAAACTGTATCTCTTCCAAAAATTATTCAATTTTTTCGGTGTTTTCTTAATAAAAACTTGTACAAGGATAATAAAATACAAAGAAAATTATGGAAATATGTATTATGAACAAAAATTATAACAAAAACTGAAATCAAGGTCACATCGTATTTTCTCGGTCTGGTACATCCTCCATATCAGGAAAATAATTGTTATCGTCACTATTATCACTATCACTCAAAATTTGCATTACACCAAATTGTGAGCGCACCACAATGTCACTCCAACTATCACTCTCTTCACAACTTCAAAAACGATCATTTTCACGCGAATTATTTTCATATTCCGATATTATGGGTTAAAAATTTTCTTTTCCTGGATCTTTTTATATTGTAATTACTAATAATATTATAATTTGAACTTTATGTAATACGTAGAAAGATAAAAACTTAGAGATGCGTGCGAGCGACCTCCCCTACCACGCGCTAAACAGCAACTGATTTTGCGAGCGCCATAGCGCTCGTGGCAAATTTAGTTTTAGTACGCGCACGAGCACAATGGCGCTCAACGGCACTCAAACGGCTAAATATTGTTTAACATCAATCGTAGATTTTATGTATGTTAATTCTTAATATAATCTAACCTTATAGACAAATTTATACTAGTAACCTCTACGTCTGTAGTTTGTAAGGAACCAATTACGAGTAATAACTTGATTGCATACATCTCCACAGATTATTGATGCAAGTTAACCAAAATAATTTTCAATAATCAGCGAAAATAACATTTTCATCACCAAGTTTGATGTCATGGCAGATCAATAAAAAAAAATTAAAATTATAGTTTATTTTCAAATTCTGATGTAATCAATCTCCTTTTGTAAAATTTCATTACGAAGGTTTAATTGGAAGTTTCTATAAACTATTCCTAAACCACTACAGAGTCGTTTCAGATTCCATGCAGAGACCTATAACAACCCACCTCATACAAAAAAAAAGGGGGCCTAGAGAGATAAGACAGACGTATATATACACATGATGAAATTATAATGGTTTTGTTATAGCCATTTGGCTACGAAACCCTAAAAAGCTGCCCTATTATTACATAGGTATACTGTGATATGTCAGTATAGATCGTATTCTATTATTTGATTTAATTTAGACATATACTCATCAGTAATACCAAAACCTAAGCATAGCTAAGTTAACATTCAAGGATATATTTGAAAGTGCGGGTATAGCCGTTGCCATCATTATGCAGTCTTTATATCAGCAAATAAAACAAACTGCCATCACAACATTGGCATTCACTTGACAATCGTTAAATTTATATTCATGCTTATTATTGCTCTTACAATAAGTGAGTGTACTCCTCAAAATTGCATAGTAATATATTCGTACTAGGCCAAATTACTTATGATTATTTGAAGTGTTTATACACAGTGAGACTGGTTACATAATACAGAAAAATTTCTCAATCAGTGACCAAAATTTAATAGAAACGAATTTGTGATAAATTTAAAATGTTATTATATATTAATCGTTATTATTAATAGTGTGTTTCAAAAAAATCTATATTTTAAGTAAACTTCAATACATTAATAAAATTTTCTGTTTACTTTGCGAAATAAGTGTACTTTGTGAAATAAGATTGCAATTTCTTTTCATAGAGGCTTAACGCCGTGTGTTGGATGGAATTGGAGTTGAAATGGATGTTACTATTTTTTTTTTCTCAATTAATAAAATTTTACAAAATTGCAATTCAACTTTTTTACTCTAATTAAATATTTACGTATCCTATTAACTTTCGTTTATATATTTACACCTTGTTCGTCCATTTCACTCAATACGCTACAGAAAGTTTTGCGTTTTTCTAAGATTTTGTAAACTTTCACACATCAGTATTTCACCACAAATTTAAACTTCACAAATTAACTTGGAAAATTAATGCGATCGGACAAATATTTTTTTGCAAACTGCACAGACAGGGAACACCTATCATCTCACCATTTCTAAGCTCCTAAGTGTTAACTAGATTAATTAACATCTCTGCTGTGTTCTACCTGCACAGGTGAGGGGGCGCAGTAAGGGGATGATTTTTGTTTGTCACCGATGTGCAGATAATTTAAAACATTAGTATGGATTTTAATTCTTTTATTTACCAAGGGAAAAAAATTGTTTTTTTGTTATATGATTTAGTTGCCGATTCTTAATCTCTCCTTAAAATATGGTCACTGACTAGAATCTTAGTACAGCCTTAGAACCTTTAGAATCTTAGAACCTTGTACATCCGTTCCACACTTTAACAATTTAAAATGATTTTAGATTGGCTAATAAGTTATCAACACCAACTTGTTCGATATAGAAAAAAGTTCTGTCCTATTGACTACTTAGTTTGTTAGCTAGCCCATCTAATTGCTGAGAGCAAATTTCCACATTTACTGCAGATCTTGAAGCAAACCCCTTTGTATACAACCTTTGGTATTCAGTTCAGGTTTGGATCCTGAAACTCCTGTTTATCTCGCTCTGAGCCATGTTTTCATTGATATAAGCCAATCAAAATAACATTTTAATGTCAATACATGTATTTCATGTCAATTTAAATTAATTTTCCTCGATGTTACGGCAAATGAAGGCTTGGGCTTGGCACTGTCATTAAAATGAGATCACTTCAGCCTATTGATAAAATATGCTGTAACTTTCGACATTCTTTCCAGAAGTCACGAACTTGTGGCTAAAAACTTATTAGTCAACACAATGTTTTCTTAAAGATATAATATTTTGCATAACATTGATGAAGTGCATTTCGATGAAGTGAAGTCCAAAGAAATATAGTCAAACGTCTCATGATTAATTGTGAAAACTTATGCTTTTGTGTTTGACCAAATACCAATTTCGCTTAGACAAATAGCAATTGACTGAATGCACACACAACAAGAAACAAATATACTATTTCCAAAGCGCACAAAAAAAGAAAGTTTATTGGAAATTTTATATATATATATATATATATATATATATATATATATATATATACATATATGTACATATATATATATATATATATATATATATATATATATATATATATATATATATATAGATGTATATGTATATATGTATTGTCGACCTTCTCTTTAAAAATTTCCTTAAAATCAGTCAACCAACTTATGCACCTACATGTTAATTGACTCCAAGTGCCACTAACACATGACCAAATAAATTTACAACTGGTGTCCATCACACCCAAATATTTGCTACCAAACTAATGGATAGCACTCTAAAGCAATAATTACATTTCACAGCAGGCTGGCATTTACATAAAGCTCTTGAGTCATCAATAATTTCATTTGTCATACAAGTGTAGTTTGCAAGGTATAATTATGATAAACTTTCTTATACAGCTCCTTATGTCGCTTGTACAAGGCAAATATTTTATGCAGTGTTATCTAAAAACTGTCAGCAAATTTGAGAAATGAACTCCATTTCAATTGTTTTGTCTGTTGTCTATCAAGAAAAGATTGGAGACCCAATATATAAAGGTCACAATTTAACTATTATATACTATAGACATTTAAAAAAACAATAAAACCATAAATTAATTTTGAAACCAACGATGAATTCGCAAGCAATTACTGATGATGATGTTTACTTCGTCCTTACGTTCTTTACAATGCTAACAATCTATATTTCTTGTAATTTATCAGTACATTGGTGTATTTCTTTAGAAGAAAATAAAAAGCTGGAAACACTACAGTAAAACTGTCACATAGTAAAAGCATTCACTAAAAAAAGAAACCCCAAAGTTATAAGAAAAAAAGAATATATAATTTATCAGTACATTGGTGTATTTCTTGAGATGCCAATAAAAGGCTGGAAACACTACAGTAAAACTGTCACATGTTTAAAAAAAGAAACCCCAAAGTTCTAAAAAAAGAACTCCAAAATTGCGATAACTTTGCTAACTTTGCGGCATTTTTCTTTTTTCTTAATTTCCATATAAGTGGATGCACATGATTAGATTTAATAAAATGATATTGCGGCAATAATCTAAGGGTGAAGGTGGTTTCATATTCATTAATTTAACTATTTATCAACATTCACCTAGAAACACAATTCCCAATTCCCTTATATAAGTTTTTATTCATTATTAAAATTGAAAATAACTTCATTCCTTATTATATGGATAAATATTTCAATGCCAACCTCTATCTACTCCTTCATATTAACCTTGTCCTTGTCATAGCGTATGAAAGTAATCCATAAACATATAAGTATAAAGATATATGTTCCTCACCTACACAAACGACTTAAGCCAAAGGCAAACAAAATTCTTAATAGAAGGTTGCATCGATTAGCAAGCCCGCTATCAAGGAGGTCAAACAATGATAATAATGTCACTAGACATATACAATGAACCCAAGAAGTTATTCCAAAATCTCCAATGCATATAAATTTAATCACATTCTAACATTGTTCCACGAGTCACCAAAACCCATATGATCCTACGAATTTCAATATTGGAAACCTTTAATTACAGTAGCAAAGAAAGTTATTTAAAATTTTGGAATTTTTAAACACATTAAAAAATTTGATGATACAAAATGAATATTTAATCACAATTAAATGAAACTACGTTATGTACTTTCTTTATCACAACCTAGTTTTCGTTGTATTACAACATCTTCAGGTGGGATATTAGCAAAGATTAGCTAATATCCCACTTTTTAATATTTGCTAATATCCCACCTGAAGATGTTGTAATACAACGAAACCTAGGTTGTGGTAAAGAAATTAAAGAAAGTAGAAATAATACTACATCACGTAGTTTTATTTAATTGTGAATAATGAATTTCTACAAAATTAACGCCAAATATATTCAATATTTGAATATTTAAATTAGCAGGATACTGATTTGATGAATGTATCCTAAAGCAACAATCTAACTCTCCACATCCATATCAATGAATACCCTACAAAAAGAAATCAGATTCACTAAAAAACCCAGGTGTTACGATACCAAAATATATTGTAATAATTACACAAATTTTAGCAACAATTAGCAGGTAGAAACTATTAGTTTTTACTATTAATAATGAAGCAAAAATAAAACATTGTAGCCCTTTCACTTGGCGCAAATTAGTCAATATTAACTCTGTTTGGTTAATTATGCTTTCTTAATATTTATAACCAACACACTTAACAATTCCAATTAAAAGGTTATTAAGATAAGACCCTACATATTCATTTAAGTTTTTTAAACAACCTGATGCAATATGAAGTAAGGAATGCACTATTTATTTTTATTTATCACCTCCTTTCATGCTACATGATACTGATGTCCAACAATAAAATTCCTAGTATTCTTAATGGTATCGGTTAACAGACAACAACAGCATTCTCGCCAAGTCTCATCTTTACCTGTTACAATAAGCTGAGTAAACATTTTTAGGCCAGAACATGTTATAATTATTACGCTTGATTTTTGTACATATTTAAAAATACTAACATCAAAGGAAATATTAAGTTTGTATTTTCCTCATTCACAATAAATTGTTATCTTATGTGATACAAAATGAATCGAACAGACAAGTTATTTTACGGAAAAGCATGAAAGCTTCAAAGAAACATTTCATTAACCGTTTTAGCACCATGGTTTTCTTACACATATATACTTAAAAATACCAAAGAAATCTTTTGTTTTTGATGTCATTTACCCTTGTCTCGGAAAAAAACTGTATCTCTTCCAAAAATTATCCAATTTTAATAATTTTTGTCAGTGTTTTCTTAATAAAAACTTGTACATGGATAGTAAAATACAAAGAAAATTATGGAAATATATATTGTGAACAAAAATTATAACAAAAACTGAAATCAGGTCACATCGTATTTTCCGAGTCCAGTACATCCTCCATATCAGCAAAATAATTGTTATTGTCACTATCGTCACTATCACTCAAAATTTGCATTACGCCAAATTGTGAGCGCACCACAATGTCACTCCCACTATCACTTTCTTCACAACTTGCAAAACGATCATTTTCACTTGAATTATTTTCGTATTCCGACATTATGGATAAAAATTTTCTTTCCAATTGCCTCGGCAATTATCGGTCATAAAAGAATATAGCTGTCAAGCCATTCACGACTGTCTGTTACAAGTATAAATATACATTCATAGTTTTATAATGTAAAAATCTGTCCTAAATGGTATCATTTACCGACTAATTCTATATCTAAGAGGAAATTATCAGTCTTGTTAATTTATGTTCTCTACATAATTTTTCAATTTTAAATTTGTTTAACTACCACATTCAGAAACTACTGATGTGTAATTAGACTACAAAAGTATATTTTATAGATATTGAACTAGCACAATAAAAGTTAGTTATTCGCAATGCATATTTGCAATACATAATTTAATTACCAATGCATCATGTAATATATTCATAGGACATTCATTGTTCTAAAAATTGTATGTTGCAAATTGTAATAGATTGTCTCTTAGCATATTTACTATTTATCATACATATAGCACATTATATGTTAATTATAATACAGAATAATAATAACGGAATGGAGAAACAAAAATGTACAGTAAAGCTCAAAACAGTTTGAACCCTTTAAAGCAAGAGGCAGTACACTTTGTTTCTTCAGGACATCATTTTATTTTACAGAATGAAATATACCTATTAAAAAATTATATCGAAAAAGACCCTGCAGAATAGTTACTTAAATTTAGCACACATTACAAATATGTTTAGATAATACTCTGTTATCTTTGGAAACGAGAATTGATAAAAGTGTTTATAATGTTTCAATGAGCTATTACAGTAATAAGTTAGCTTTTTTGTTAGATTGGAAAAACCAATTTCCATCCTAAACTAGAAATAATTTAATAATTGGGAAAGTCATAAAAGACAAAACATTAGCGAGATTAGCCTACACTTTGAACTACAATATTGGTTTACTCCTGCATAAACTCGAATGTTAGCAGGAATATCATAGGAATCTTACTTTCAGCAGAGTCTGGAATAGAGACCATGTGTCGATGACCCCCTACATGTGGTTACAAACATGCAACTTGCACCAGATGTAAAAAGCTGCTGAGAAACAAGTTATGGATAGCAATTACAGAGAGGTTTGATCAAGCACACACGCTTGAATATGATAAATTTAATGTTAAGCGTTCGGTAAACTAAAGTGGAGCTAGTCTACCGAATGCTGAAATTAAATTTCTATTTAAATTCTTAGTTTTCAAAGTATAAAAAACAGTATAATTTATATACTATGTAAAAATACATCGTCGCCGTGGTGTGTTGGATGGATCACAGGGCTACAACCTTTGACGGCGCAGGTTCACAGCGGGGACCTGGGTTTGATTCCCGGTCATTCTTTGAGCGCGGCTTGACTGGGCTTATGGTTGGCTGTACGAGATTGCTCTCATAGCAATAAGTCCGCCATATGTATCAATTAGATACATTAAAGTAGATAAATAAATAAATAAAAATACTAATAAAATAAATACTAATAAATTCAAATTTAATCTAAAATTATCATTTACTTAATTTAGCCAATGGCATTTTAGCTATTAATAACTTATTTTTTACAAAATTAATACACTGATTTTTTGCAAAACTAAAAGTGACAAATGACAGCGAGTACTCATAACTATGGTGTTATGCCATCTACACCAGCCGCTTTATGTTTACGATTATTTTCTCCAATTGTCTATTATTAATTAATACTATAATTACGAAATGTTTACTTTCCTTTTTTAGGTACTTCTTAAAGCCTTTCTAGGTGTTCTATTATCTTATTATTGATTTGTAATCCAAGAATTTTTTTTCCCTCTGAAATATAATCTCCATTACTTTGTCCAGTTATATTAATTAGAACATTTATACAAATTTCAACAACAATTCCCTTCTTCGATGCAACATATATATAAATTCTAGTACGAACACATAATACGAATTCCCTTCGAAATTTAATTTACAGAACAAATATTGAATATTTCGGAAAAATGTAATGCAAAATCTTAATACAAAAATTGTTCTTACTGTGCTCCTTGACAAATATCAATATAAAATATTGGACATAAATGTCACGTTCATACTAACAATGCGTAATTATTTACTTATGTTGCATGGCATTGTATAGCAGCGTAATCATTATAACAAATATAAAGAAATGTAAAAAATAAAATGTATCCTTCAAAACAATATTTTAAAATGGAGACCAGTTTCCTGACCAGGAGACAGAGTTTGCTTGGAACCTATAACTTGCATTTATAAATAGGTTAAAACAAAAATCCTAAATGAATATAGTTAATCTAAATGAATATAATTAGTATAAGACTTATGCTAAGAAATTGTACACAAAGCTGTAAAAGTTTCAAACATTTTAAGATTCTAATGCAAAGGACTGAAATCAGCAGTCATAATGCCAGAGAAAAACATTCTGTAAAAACAAAATCAATCAGTTTTAATTTTCTAGAGTAAAGGAAATGCCTACATTTACTTGTATATAGAATATTATTTTCCACCACCAGCGATCAGTTTAATTATGTATTACTATGCGATTCTGTAGGCGTATTAATTAAGTCCTTACACTTTGGTACACCCGGGTACCCAGGACTTTAACCCTTAAGTTCATTTATTTTTTGCATATTTAAATATCATAACATATATGAATCAACGTAAATTGACTCAAATAAAAAGGATCTGGAAGGATTTGATGATTTTTCGTAAAATACATAACACATATAAGTAAGAAAAAGCAAAAGGATATCCCGATATTGACATAAGAGTTAAAAGTCAATTAGTTTTAACAATCTGTTACAAGATAACAGTCCAAAACATATAAATTTGTTATACATTCAATAAAGCGAAAATTAAACTTATAATAAACCTGCTATACGGGCTCAAAAATAATACAAATATACTTTCATATCACATGAGCCATAAGATCCATAGTGAGATAATGCTGATGAATACATTTGTTATCAGTAGACGCATACACAGCGCTGATATGATAAGGGGAGAACGAATAACAGCATTGCTAGGTCGAGTTGAGGCACACATACCCGCCATCGTTAACGAGGAAGTGCAGAACGGAATTTAACAATGAATTCTAAAATTAGACTCTACACTAGACAGTTATTCTGCATCAATGATATACATATACAAATTTTAAATAAAACCAGGCTATAAATAACACACAATAATACATCACACAGGAAATGGATTTAATGTATTCAAGCCTTTACAATTTTTCAGTATCCATGAGCTAACTTAAACCTAAAGAAGTATATATAAATAGGTTGCTACAAGTTTAATGGTAAGCTGAACATAAATTGATCTCTGCTACACTCGCTGAATTCATAATTTTTCATGGTAAAAATGTCACTATTCTCAAATTTTTTTAGAATGTTATACTGTTGATGGTATAATCACTCAATGTCATAAATTCGCCTGTTGTAAACTTCATTGGCGCAGAGCCGATTAGAATCTGGCTCCACACTATTTGGAGCCCACACAAAGCGAAGTACAGCTTGATGATTTAACGTGTGCGAGAGACGTTCCTCTAATATCTATATATGAGATGGTATAGTTACTTCCCCTTTCTATTACCTACTAATTTCCTCGTGGTTATAATAGGTTTCCATTCCTTGCAACTCAGAAGAGACATTGCGCTTATGAAATTTATCTTTCAGCTATTAAAGGGGAAAATTTTAATGCCCTGTATTATTGAGTAAACTTTCATTCTTTGTTCTGACAATTTCCTTGGTTCAAAACCAAATTATATTGGAACTCTTCAGGTTCCCGCGGTATTCAAGTGCTCTACCACCCGATCGCAGTCGCTTGTGATTTATTTATCATAAGTGAAAGCAAATTTGTCCAAAATGTGTCGTCGTTATGTTTTAAAACTTTTGAGTATTTTTTATTCATGTTTAATGTATACCTTCTTTTGTTTTAATTTATTAAACTATTTACTACCTGTAATATGTCAATAAATGTATGTAAATAATTAATGTTTTTTAAGTTGTAGAAACGCACATTGCTCGAAAAATAATTGGCGACATAACTATTACAAATAGTTAATTTGAAGCGATTCTCAATTTCAAACAACTACACAAGTATTCTTGAACTACAGAAGTATTTTAAGAAAACCATTATAGCTACTGAAATCTATTTTAGTATATAAGAATTAAATCTGTGCAAAAAGAATATATGGCTAATTGTTATAGGATATAAACAGTTTTCAGTTCAGTTTTTTAGATGTTACAAGATCAGACCATACAGTTCTGTACTCGATTAAAGCAAAAAATAAATAACTAAACGGTTGGGAATATTGTTATCAAATTAACCGAATAATTATTACATAAAAAAGCAATGTAAAGAAAATGGAATCGTGGGTCTCTTTTATGCAGGTAAAGCCAGCATGGCCATCTAGTAATCAATTATCTGCGGACACAACAATTTAAAATAACAACATTATCAACTCTAGTATTTTCTACTAGTATATATTTTCAATTAAACTGAAAACTGCACCTCAATTGATATATATTGAAACCACAGTCATACACTACAAACAAAGGTGAGAAAATTGATATATATTGAAACCACAATAATAAACAAGAAATGAGATTGATCTGATGAAATGACATTTATATTCGTACTGGGAAAATGGATGATACAATATACATTGCAAAGAGATGTCATAAAATAAAGCTAGCATGATTGAAGCATAATAATAAACAACCGCACTTCATAAGCATATTATATCCTATCATTATATAATATTATATTTAATAATCATTGCTTTCTTGCTGTTAATATGCTATATTAAATACTCATATCAACATCATTTTTGTCACTTGACCCACTTTCCTACTTAGTTTTTTTATTAAAATCTTGAAAGTAATCGAGAACTAAAAAATTTCTGGAACAGTATATTACACAAGTGATTCATTAGATAAACAATCACAGTGTAAGTGCAGAAACACCTCATTTAATAATTGTATTTAAAAATAGATTTATTAAAAAAATTAATAATTTAAAATGTTAACTGCAGAATAGCTTATTCGAGTAAATGTGGGTTACATAACCAGACCTCTCGGCCAGTGTTGCGTTGCTCAATTGCCAACTTTTTCAAAATGCATACATACTGAAAAAAATAGGCAATAAAAAAGACAAAATGGACTCCACATTAAGAAGATCTTAACTGAGTTTGTTCACAACCTATATAAGCTACAGAGTATGCCCGATGCGATACACTTTCTAAGATCAACCCGAATATAAATTCAATATCAGTGAGCAGTACTACAAATATTGATACATGACTAAAAAATACTGATATACATCTACAAATATAAGCCTCTAATATGTGGGTCATATCAAAATGCTGGAAACAATTATCACACATCCTTCCACATTGATATCATGTTTAGGATATGGATGTTTCCTCATTAAATGCAGCATTTCCTCCATTGTTCATAGATTTTTTATATGAACACTTTTGTTGTCAACTATCATTAGTACTATTTATCTAAAAACATATACATATAAATGAGCATAATTTGAAGAATTTGGTATAATGCTGAAAATATCAGACACATTTCACTTGATATAAAAGCATTTTTGAATACGACTATTATACTTGCATTGAAATTTGTATAATAGCCATGGTACACAGATATATTGTTTCTTCTCATGCATAAATATTAGACTTTGTCAGTAAGAATATAAGAAATAAAAAGCAAAAATGTTTTTTAACAAAAATATACGTATTTAAATAACCTTAAGAATTCAGTTTCAAAAGTTCTATATTTTGTAAAATATTTACGAATTTTAATTTCGTATAATAGAAAAGAAAAATATGTATCATATAATGCTCTTATAGACGTCTATAAAGATCTAATTTTCTAGACTTCGAAAAAAGACCAAAGCAAACCACTAGAAATACAAAAAGATGTTTTGTTATAAAATTACAAAAAGATGGTGTTAAAAAAAGATGTAGTCTCGATAAGAAAAATAAGTTAAGAAATGTAGAAGTTATTTTATACATTTTTAAAATAACTTCCTCACTTAAACGACAAGTAAAATGAAATTGATTACGGTTGATAAATTTGTTTACATCTGTAAAGAACAGACGGCGAAAAAGTGAAACAATTCCAGGATTTCAGAATTTAATACAGGGCAACACAAAAACAATGAAAATGAGGTTTTTTTTCCCAATTCCAACAAAACATTTTTTGTGTTATATAACATAATTAATATTATAATTATTGTTTATTTTCACTTTCATTCTGAAAACGCCCAGGCAAGGAGTAAGAACACCTCTTTAGATTCCCCACTTTCATTCTTCCATCATAAATAGATAAATGTTACCAGCTTACTTTGTGCATATACGGTATAGACTGTCTCTGTCCAGGTATAACACTTAAAATGTGACTAAAAATATGGAGATGTCCTACTAAATACAGGACATAGATGTCTAAAAATATATTTATAATTGTGTTAGTAATAGTAAAAAAAATCATTGAAAACCAAGCCTAAAAAGCATCTTCAGTAACCTTTATCACACTAAAAAGGTAAAACACATACTAACCAAGCTCTTTACATCACAGATTTTATTTAAGATTACATAACAGATACCATTAGTTATAAGTGTGCAAGTTCACACATTTAACCATAAATATGATTAGTCATTGATATTATCCGCAATATCATATTACTAAAAAAAAATTTTTAAAACTGCGCAAATCAATACTTCTTTTAATACAAGTTTCTGAAAGGATTCTATTAGTGCTTCGATAGACGCATTGAGAACTGATACTACTTACACACAACAAAGAGTAAACAATTAAGTCAAGGATAAACCATAAACCTACAAATATATGAAATTATACTCAAAGCCCGTTATCATTTAAACCTTTAAAAAGTAACATGAATATTAAATCTAAACAAAATGAATAGAAGACCACTTAAAAGAAATGTTATTGACATTAGCTTTTGCATGCAGTTCCGCCCGTCTAGTTTAGGACGACAAAATTATTCTTTATATATTTGTATATTTTTTTAACAATATTAAGTCTACGATGAACACATGTTTAACTCGCTAAAGCTTTTTCCTAGGCCGTGAATCCATGAAGAAACAATTCCAATCTAGAAAACCTCTAACTTTAAAAACTAATGACGATGGGAAGTACAAGACCTTATGCGTCATGCCTGAAGTTAGAAGAGACCTTATGTGTCTTGTTAGAAGTTAGACGACACCTTATTAGTCGACTCACAGAAGAAATGATTGTCAGTAAATTAAACTTAAACAATATCAGATATTCATTCACACAGAAATTACCCATGAAGAAATGGTGTACAAAGGTGGTCCCCAAAAACTTGATAATAGAACAGAAGGGCAATATTACTTATTTAAATAATTTTTTGTTGACATCTTGCAACAAAACAAGTGACCATTTTTTTGAAGAATGTGATTACGTGTCTGGATCACGAGTCTTTGAATATGGCCCAAAAACAAAATCAAAAATGATAATCTGCTTCAGTATGTATTAGAAAATCTATACTCATGTGCTTTATTTAAGCACAGAAAATTATCCATAAAGAATTAGTACCTTAGAGACAATTGTTAATCAATTTTATTACTGTGAAGCTGTTGAGAAACTAAAGCTCTTTGTATGCGACCAAGCTGAATTGATTAGCCTGTCACGATAATATATCTTGACACACGTTCGTATCAATGTCATACTATTCTGATCTGTAAATATTTTTTTTGGAAACTAAAGGGGTGCCATTTAGAAACAATGAAAAACACTAAAAAAGTTGTAATAGATCACGATTACATATAAAAAGAATTCTTATTATCGATGGTGGCAATTGCTCTTTTAATATGTAGCGCTTACCAAAGGCAACTCTATTTTTAAGAGGACAAAATTGTTTTATAGTTTAAAAATAAAAATAGAAGCACAATTAATCAGTCTCATTACTTGTCTTTGTATTTATAAATGAAAAAAGTAAACAAAAACAAACACATTCTAACAACTTTTTCATTGTCTATGAGTAGTACATGCCTACACACTAGCAATAATTTCTTTAAAAAAATGTACAATATGCATGTGTGCATCGCTGCAATTTTTTTAAATACACTTGATGCATTTTATGCAAAAAAAGCACATCTGTTTAAGAATATGCTGGACCTATTACTAGACTTACGTACTGGACCTACCTATTCCAATAATTTTTATATTATTGTACGGCTATTTTGCTACAAGGAACTGAAGATAATTTAATTTATGTTATTTTTCATATTGAAACGTCTATTCTAGTTGCATAATAATAAATAAAAATAATAAACATTTATTTCGCTATTTTACGAGACTTCAAATAATTACCTCCGACTTACTATTCTTAGCAATAGCATTGCCATATAAATAAAACGACCCACAAGCAAGAACCCTAACTGTTAATAATGTTAAACGAGGAGGTTTAAATTACAATGATAATGAATGCCCACAAAGCCATGAAGGCTCCATCATTGTAAGCCATGAAGGCTCCATTATTGTAAGACATTTCGAAACCTGTTTAAGTATTTGTCCGTGAACTTATTATGCCAACAATACCGGGACTCACCATGAACTGGATGAATCATTAAATCTCAAATATCTTTATTCACAAAAATTTTTATAAAACTTAGCCTGGGAACCACTAGCACAATTGCAAAAACCAACCAAATATTAAGAGAGAACAAAAAGTACCATTCTTTAAAGCTAAGCAAAAAAGTTATCACTTCCAAAAATACTCCAGGTGCATCAAATTTATCAACTGATATACGAACAACATTACTGAAATTTCCTTCAAATGGATTATGCTAAACTAACATGTCTGACCAAGGTTCTTTCACATGGCACTGGTAGATTTCACATTGATCTGTCGTGAGTGTTTTTCAAAGATCGATCAAACATGAAAATCTTCTTAGTTTTTAATCCCATCCTCCATTTTTATGGAATTTTCATATTATATCTAATAGCTCTCATGTAATGCCAACATGGCATCACTGGTTTTTATGCGAGAGTTTTCATGTGTAACCAATAAAGTGTCACCGGACAAAATAGTGGCAAAATTCAATAAATTACTTTTATTATAGAACAAAATTTTCAAAATGAGGGCAAAACTCCAAGACAATGTCAATCAGAATTATGTAAATAAATAATACAAAATATATCACCAAAATATACCTATGAAGTTGCCGATTAACCACTTACCGCACATACCACATGTTACCACAGAAGCAATGTTACATCGAAGTATCTGATGTGTCTTTAAATTACAAAGCTCTGGTGGTATTGTTAATTTCAAAATTTTATATAAAAGCTATTACATTTTTAAGATTCACCATTCAATAGATTATGAACAAGTTAGAAATTCACATTATCTGTAACAAAGACTCCCATACATAACACTATCTGTTAACATAATTGAGCTGGCAGTGGGATTCTATATTGGCATCAAAAAAATATTGAGTCATTTGTATCATCAAATTGGCAAAATAAAAAGGCCTAAAAAGTAATTCAAAAAGTAAACGTTATCACCGAGAATTCCATATAAAATTTTCATCACTCTGTTGAACAAAAACAAAAGGAATCTGAAGTTACCTTCTATAAAATGTCGATCCTATACAACTGTAAACATAGTTTCAAGCAAAATAGTGTACCCAAAACTGAAGATCACCCAAAAAAGTTGTCCGTATATAATATATTCTGTGATTTTGTGCCCAGATTATCCACTAAAGGTTTAACCTTTGAGTAATGACCTTCTCAAATAGTTATTACAGATGCGTCCAGAATGACAAACGATGATAGCAAGTCACACAACCGAGGAAGGATCTCAGTAGTATTGAATGTATGAACGGAGATTGATCAATCCCTTTTTCCCTAGAGGAATGGGATCATAAAAGATGTACAAATACCAATTTTATTTGTTTAACCGTTTTAGTGCCATGATTTTTTACTCATACATACTTAAAAATTCCAAAGAAATCATTTTTTTTGGTGTCATTTATCCTTGTCTCAAAAAAAACTGTATCTCTTCCAAAAATTATCCAATTGTAATAATTTTTTCGGTGTTTTCTTAATAAAAACTTGTACAAAGATAATAAAATACAAAGAAAATTATGGAAATATATATTGTGAACAAAAATTATAACAAAAACTGAAATCAAGGTCACATCGTATTTTCGTAGTCCGGTACATCCTCCGTATCAGCAAAATAATTGTTATAGTCACTATCACTCAATATTTGCATTACGCCAAATTGTGAGCGCACCACAATGTCACTCCCACTATCACTTTCTTCACAACTTTTAAAACTATAATTTTTTAAACTGCTAAGAATTTCCATGAATAATATTGTCTTATATTTGAACTACCATATTTAGTTTCATTACGTACAATGATCACTTTTAAATCTATTTAAACAGGTATACTAAATCGGGTTATATAAAATGACTCACTATTTGAAAATAATTTAATCACATGTAAATCAGATACATTGAGCTTTTTCATACCTATATTTAGATAAAATAATATATTAAATGAATAATATTTTCTTTTCACATGTACATCATTTAGACTCTATAAGAGCAGCGTTAGATTGTATATGTTCAGCAACAATTTACATCTCATTTCGTTTCTATAACAATAGGCTACTCAAGAGCGTCAACTAATACATGTTGAACATTGCAATAATGTTGTTACAAGAGCTATATGGCAAATATTCTACTATTTTAAGCTAAATTACAAAAAATAATTTTTCCTTTATTCTTTATAAACGCGAATAAGAAATGGACCTAGATTTTTAAGTTGTGTTTACAAGCATCTCGCAATGACATGAACTAAATATATTTAAAATGTAATTTAAAGTATGATATATTTTACATTAGCACATTATCATCTTTAATTAAACGTTCATGTCAAATTTGACATTGGACATTTATGGTGTTTAGGAAAAGCCACCTCATTTTCAAACATTCGGGCAAATAAATTAAAAAATTCAAAATATACAAGTATAGCGCACAATGAAGGTTCTGTTTTAACCCAAGGAGATGATACAGAATGCTAAATCACCTAATCTAACTATGCACCTGTGAGAATGTTTACTACTGAAATGACCTAAGAAGGGAAAATGTGTTGTATCTATCATAGACATACTGTGACTAGAAGTCACAATTTGTCATAGCTAGAGTAGAAAAAAGCAGAAATTTTATAACTTTTTCTTTATCTTGTTTCTATTTCTTCTCACAAATAAATTGACATTCATATATTCAGACTTATTAATATATTAGATTGACTACTTCATTTTTTAGTTCGGAAAGAAATTAATATCAATATAATAATGTAACTCCTATGACAACTCATCATTAGTCAGTATCTTTGCAATTGATTAGAAATGATTCATGACTTTTTATTGTTTGTTTTTGTTTAAGATAATTTAATTAGTCGTAAAAGTAAAATGTAAAGAAAAATTCTAAAGGTGTATAGATATAATACTATATTTGCATTTGCTTCTAGAGATAATCTACTGGAAATATATGATGTAATTTTTGATAATTAATCATCATATTATATTATAAAAACTCTTAAAATCACTTTGCTAAGAAAACACTATTTTTCATGTACACACAAGTTGTAAGACAGATAGATTATATTAAATATAAATTTTCCAATATATTAATTTTAACTTAAATCAAAGATTTACAATACTTTTCAATCACTTGCTATAACATCCAAGAAGTATAAAGAAGTCAAATTCTGAGTTTATTTAACTTTTTTCATATTTATCTAGCCTTTAAAAATCATTAAGTTGCACAGCACAAGCTGTATGAATTTCATACATCACCGGATGGATTAATTAAAAAAATATCTATTCTGAATATATAAATGTTTGCTTCTTCTTTGGTTTCCTACCAGGCTGACATATATTTTATTTCCATATACATTACTTAACTTAATTTTTTTGATTTTGTATAAAAGGTAAAGATATTTTGTCATTTATATCACTTTCAAAATTACCAATAGGCCACTCATATCTAGCATTCAATATAATTTACAAATTTAACATTAGAATAAACATTTTAATTAAATAAACAAATTATTCTTTGAACAAAATTAAAGTGGTCTAAAAATTTAATAATGCTATAGAAATTGACACAATTGAGTGTTCAAAAAATAAACATTGCAAGAAGGAAACAATAAATTAGATTCTTTATATAAATCATATTTTTACACCTCATTACAATTTCAGAGTATTTTGATCAATAAACGAAAAATAAAATTATTTTTTTTACTAAATTACTATTAATTGAATTTTATGATTAAAATCGTAAATTAATGTCAATTATTTTTCTAAATATTTATAAATTAGTCAAGAAATGTAGAAATAAATTGGATGTAAAAAAAGATTACAAATTTGAATGATGTTAACAACTTCAAATTATACATTTATCTTAATATCTTGTTATCCGTATCTAAATCATAGTAGACATTGTTTGATAATCATATTTACACTAAAAGTTATAGCCACAAAACGACAAAATCCTGCTCCTAGATATTTTTAACAGCCGACGCTAAATAAATGCAGAACGAATTATGTCGTCTATTCACAAATTATAACCTCTATACTAATCACGATATGAGTAATAACGTACAATCACACTTATTCTAAACATAGATTCGCATCCCCCGAGCTACTTACTATGCGTGAAAATCTTAAAACAAAAATTGACAGCTTAAAATTGGGTGTGGTAACTTCGAAAACAAATTGAAAACATAATAAACAATTCTAAACCAATCACACAAAACTACACCAGCGAGTGATGTAAAACAGGAGACGAAGCTAGACGGGGTATTCCAGGACTATTTAGTGTGGCGATTCATCAAATCAACTTTTCCTGTCCACATGGGAAGTGCCCTGATGCTAAACATAGACAGAAAAGTAATAAATTTCCATACCAACTTTCTCACAAGTCTAGCGAGTCCTATAAAACGAGTAATGACAGGAATTCAAGGAAATGCTAATGAAGTCTCGGAGAACAGACATAACTACCAATAGCTAGTTTGATATTGATGTACATCATCACGCCGACTCAGAAGCGTAACATATTATCGATACCATTGTTGTATTAAAAATATTCATACGACAATAACAAGTTTGGTGCACAAAAGTAACATTATAAAAGGAATAAAACCGTACTCACCTTGTCGCATAGTGTTTTAACTTGATTTTCTGACAATTGCTTGCATTCGTTTAACTGCTCTATCCATTGATCCAGTTCTTTTAATGAAACCTTTTCCTCCATGTTTTGTGTCTGTGAAATTAACGTACTAGACGTTAATTATGAATAGAGGAAATTAAGGTCTAATTTTACACAAAATCATACGAATTAGTAAAAATACTACACTGAGAAAAATCACTACGGCAAACACTTACAAAATGGCGTACTACTTGCGTGACGTCACTTATAGGTTCCATACATATGCCGGCGCACTGTCGCCCTCTAGTGGAATATTAGTCCAAGTTGGAATTTTCATATGGGGCGCGTAAATGCGCTACAAAAATGTATAATTTTATCTAACCAAACACTATGAGCAGGCAACATTAGTGCTTTTGCTTTGAACAGTAAGTATAGGTATTTCTAATGGCCGAACATAAACAAACAATAAATATTCCAATACTAAGTAATGGGTGAATGCAGTATTTAAAATAAGTTATGCGTAATAAATTGCTGCAAATTATTTCTAATCCTATTAAAGTAAATTATTTATGAATACAATAAATTAGAAAATTCCATGTTTTTTTTTCAGTTATTTACATAAAGTTAACAAAATGTATCTATACAAAACATTTTTATTCTCGATGATTAAATTAAATAAAAACGCAACTGGTATTACTTGGAAGTTCATATTTCTTTTTTAGATTTTACTAAGGTTACATTAAATTCTTCAAATCATTAATCATCAATTTAATTTTGCTACGACTTTCAGTACTATATGTATACGTAACAAATATTTAAACAGATATTTGTAAAACAATTTAAAATTGAAAAGAAATTCTTACCGTTGTACCATTTTGGATATTATATATCATGGATTTAATTTATACGATCAACCTAATTATAAATATAGACGCGAATAAACATTACTACTTACATGACTTTTAAGCTAACATGTATACTTATTTTTTACTTAACTTCGTAGGTAGTATAAAGCTATTTATTTTAATTTTAAGTTCTCACTTTTGCTGATGGAACCGGTTTTATTTTAGCTTTAGCCATGTTTTGTAGGATGACGTGCTTCATAAAGAATATTTATTTAAGTTTTAAAAATAAAATGTAAGTATTAAAGAATAATGATAACAATATGTCATAAAAGTTTGTTAAACCATTGAGAGCATAAACTTCAAAAATTTGTGACTTACAAACCTAAACTAAAGAAGTAATTCGTTTAGAGTTATCATAGTTCTTTTTATAAAATGTCGATATTTATTTTACTCGTTTAATTTCGTGGCTTACTTCTATGGTCTTTAATGTGGAATTTAATTTAAATTGCAATATAAATGTGAATTTTTGAAATATTATATTTTATATGTATAGAAATATTTATTATTAAATAAAATACGTTCTAACTCTATTCTGAAATTATAGGTCTATACATTGTGAAACAATTTCATTACACTTGTTACTACAAATAGCTTACTTACTAGACTCCTTGTTACTACGAATAGATTTATTTACAATTTTATTAATTATATTAGGAAAAGTGTTACTTTTAAAAAGGGGTTTATGGTACGTTTTAAGATGATTATCAGAAAATTCTGTTACTATTTAGAATAATATAACCATGTCTTTTTTGCCTATATAATATTTTAAATTTTTATTAAACCTATATATAATCATCTTTGGAAACTTAGATCTTTCGTTATAATGAAAATTATTATATATGGATGTATATTAAATGATAAATCCTTACCTTTGGTCATCTTATCGGATAGGTGTAAATAAGTTGACCACTTTTCTATTTAGGATGAGATATTAATATTTTAGCCAATTGTTTGGCTCTTTTTCTAACGGTTTTAAATTGTTTTAGCTATAAACACATATGGGAAGAGCCTGATTTAATATTTTTTTCCATTGTTTGTTTTGTTTACAATTTATTTTTAATGTATGCTAATAGTCTAAAAGACGTGATGAATAGTCATGTTTTCATACCGTGCTGTGGAATAGCATTAATTTATCATCTTGATGTAAAAATATACACAGAACACTAGAATACATATCACTACATCACTTCAAATAAAATTTATTATGCGAATTTATTTTGCAAATATTCATTAAAACAATATATTCGAATCTGGAATCATTTATTTATTTGCGAACATTTTGAAGAATAAATTAATTGTAATCACACGTAGCGATTACATTTAATGAAAAATAAAAAAACTTCACAATACTCAAAACTAAAAACACTACACCCTATTTTTTATAGTCACTTAAAAAATTTAGATGTCGATTCCGAGCTACAAAATATTTACTGTAATATTTTTTATAGAAAAACAACACATGCAGCAGCTGCACCAGTAGCCGTCGTTTATTGATTTTAACTAGAGACATATGATGAAAGAGTACTGAAATATTTTTATTGGACATCTTACCTGACTGGCCATATTACTTTGAATTACCTTGGTATGTAGAGGCAACATTAGATTTCATCTTTTTACTTTAATGTTTTTTTTATTTTGGCAACAAGTTAACTTGTCAGTTTCCGGTTCTAACTTCATACTTCAAAGCCGGCTCTCATTTCCTCACTCTTTTTCATTGATTAGTCGACCGACGTGGTTGTGCTATTTTTTAATTTTCAGAAATGACTGAAACACTGCAAATACGTGGTACACTGCGCGGTCACAATGGCTGGGTTACTCAAATTGCCACCAATCCCAAATATCCTGATATGATTTTGTCTTCTTCTAGAGGTAAATCTTATTTTATATCTAAATATGTTTTGAGGTTACTATTCTTAAATCAACCACCATCATGAACTTTCATCATGGAAATATCAAAGTTCTTCAATAAAATTGCTTATTACAATAAACATAACTAAATTAACTTCATATTTTTATTAATGTGAAACTTTAAAACGTGATGATTCAATATTTACCCCGTGACGATTGGTGAGCGGTAAGCGGATATGGGACTGAAATTATGTATAAGCATAGAAACGTTTCATGTAGTTGTCGTACAAGTAATAAAATCAGTTAATTTTATTTTTCAGACAAAACTTTGATTGTGTGGAAATTGACTAGAGACGAATCAAACTATGGTTTCCCACAAAAGCGTTTATACGGTCACTCTCATTTCATTTCCGACGTGGTCCTGTCTAGTGATGGAAACTACGCTCTATCAGGATCATGGGACAAAACTCTCCGTCTTTGGGATTTGAATGCTGGCAAAACCACTCGTCGTTTTGAAGATCATACCAAGGTGTGATAACTTTTCTATATTTCAATCATGAAAATATTTCCAAGATGTCGATATTTTGGGCCCGTCGAGGCAGAAGTGTTGGTGTTAGCAGTTAGTGCGGAGTTCAGTAAATAGTGTAAAAGCGCCTTTGCGAGGCAGAAGAATATGTTAAGTTAGAGCCAATGCGTGGCAGAAGAATTTATCTACTCTCTCTGCTTAGTGTTTGCAGCTATCTGCTTTCACTGTAAGTAGTAAGTTAGCTTTTATAATCGCTCTCAGTTTTCTAATCATTTACAGGTGTTCTTGCAAGATTTCTATATATTGTGTACCATTTCAGACATTATTTTTTTCTTTATTGTTGTAAAACATGAGTAATTTTTTGCTATTTGAAAAAGAGATAAACTTACCATTTGTTATAAATACAGGTAACAAAATTACAAAAAGGTAACATTTGAATTATAAAATATTTGAAGTTGTTTTTAAAACTGTTGCTTTTTCTCTCTAGGATGTATTGTCGGTAGCATTCTCCGTAGATAATCGTCAAATTGTGTCTGGATCACGGGACAAGACTATCAAACTGTGGAATACTCTGGCCGAATGCAAGTATACCATCCAAGATGAAGGCCATACTGATTGGGTGTCATGCGTACGATTCTCACCCAATCATTCCAACCCCATCATTGTATCTGCCGGTTGGGATCGCGCCGTTAAGGTAGATTTTTTATTAATTGTATTTATATGTCGAACCGTTATTACTTTGATGTATATGCAATTTATATTTCAATTTATATTTTTAACATACATTATTTATTAAATTGTAATACTTCTATTCATATACTAAAAATATTGTAAAATATAGCTTACACAAAATGTAGTGAAAATTTAACTAAATACATAGGTCATTATCAATTAATATAGATACTAGTTTATTTTTCCATGAAATTGGTGCTAGAGTTAAAATATTTAGTTGTAGTTTTTTATTATTCTAATAAATACATTTCTCTGAAGCTAGTAATGTCAATAATTAAATCACTCAAGCTGAAACATATGTTTAAAACATGGTAGTTTCAACTAGAAAACAAATTATCTGTATAATAGAACCTTGAGTTATATCTCCATTTATTCTCACTAGGTATGGCACTTGACCAACTGCAAGCTAAAAATTAACCACACTGGGCACAGCGGCTACCTTAACACAGTGACTGTCAGCCCTGATGGCTCACTCTGCGCTTCAGGCGGCAAGGACTGCAAAGCTATGCTCTGGGATTTGAATGATGGCAAGCACCTGCATACGCTAGACCACAACGACATCATTACTGCACTCTGCTTCTCACCCAACCGATATTGGTTGTGTGCTGCATTCGGTACTTCTATCAAGATTTGGGTAAGTTAGTGGACTTTAATCTTGCTATAAATTAATATTTAACATATCTGAAAGATGTAAGGTTTATGTGCCTTAATTCAAAAAGATTGTTTGAAGTGTTTTTATTCAGTAGCACTTTCCATAACATTATTGATTTATTGTTTCTGAAAGATTGAGTCTTCATCCATGAATTACATTTAATAAAAGTATCAGTGAACCTCTAAAAATTCCATACTAATCCCAGAAATTCATCAATACGTTGCAGGATTTGGAAAGCAAGGAGATGGTTGAAGAACTCCGCCCAGACCTCTTCTCGCCCCAGCAGACGTCGAAGACTGATCCACCTCAGTGCTTGTCGTTGGCCTGGTCCACTGATGGTCAGACTCTGTTTGCTGGTTACTCAGACAACATCATCAGAGTATGGCAGGTGTCACTCCCCCGTTAATATGCATTTAGGGTTACTATGTGTGCGTGGTTTCATTTATTTTTGTACCTGGTTGTACACTCTGATTTGTTTAGCCAGTTTATTCATTCCTACATTCAGTTTTGTAAATAAGAACAGGAATAAATGAAATTTTCTTATTGACATGTGATATCTTTTATTTTTAGTGTTATTTTAAAATTGTTTTGTAAGTGTACATAATTATGTATTAAATTATATTTTAATGAGTTACTTCTTCTCATTTGCGTTACAACCAATAACTTATACAGAGCAGTGGTGTTATGAATCATAATTGTGAAGGTATTATGCAATTAAATAGAAATAATACGAAAATAAAATTTACCAGTATTCAAAGATTGAATGTTTTAATCAAACACTTTTCCATTTTACCTAGATTAAATGCTTTGCTCTCTAAAAGTTCAGATAATTAATATTAAATCTCTTAAGGTACTTATTAAGAAACCTAACAGTGGATGACCTAAATAAAACTACATTTTTAAAAATAATATATTGAAATCTGTTCCAAAAATATTCTTATCCATATGGAAATTCTTTAATAAATATAAATATTTTTATGAGTTATTTAAGAGTTCTATTTAGTTTATTTCTGACTTAAATTTAAATGGTTTTACACGTAATTGATAAACCTACCGTCACGATTCATAGTAATTATTTTTTGTTTAATTCATTATTATTTATCACTTGCTGCTAGTATTTATGCAGATAAAATTCTTGTAGTATTCTTTGACTTGCTAAAAAATTGGGTACTGTCAATCGTAAAACAGTCTGTATCAAAACTTTTTTGCATAAATAATTAGCGAGCGTTGGTAGTAGGAGGGTGAAGACACAGAGAGTATAGTGGATGATGAAGCACAGTCCATTTAAGTTGGAAGTATTATTGGCAGAAACTATGTAACTATACAAACGTCTGCATTGAAATAAAGGGATGAGGGATTTCCAATTCCCCCCTGTGTTGAGTTATTTTTTTATTGCAGTATGACAGCATGAGAGCACTTCCGCCAGATAATGTAAACTAAATATGGGATTTCTTTTGTTAATGCTATGGGAGGGGGCTCTGGATGACTATTAGTAGAGATGATTATATCCTTTGAATATTTGGCTGTCACAGGAGAGTACCACTTTCCCCACCGTTGTGCATATATTGTGGGTTGTTTCTCGTGCTTTTCACCTTAAAACGGACATCACGAAGCAGGGCACTTTTAAGTTCTCTGTGAAATTTTCATATTTTGTACTTTATATGCTACAGAACAAAGTTTTTTTCTGTAAAATGGACGACTCCCATACGGACAGCTAGTCTGTCAAAGTGCCTCCTGGGGGACCTCATTTTTAAAATTGTTTATAGTTTTCAATAGTACAATGTACTTTCGAAAGTTGTTTTGAGATGGATTGAGGAGCCTATTTCATCTCTACAAAAAATGCAATACTACACAAACCTTTTGCAAAGTCTAACCCTCACAATAGGTGAAGGGTTACTGTATACTTAAAATAATAATTCTGTCTGCCGTCTGAGGGTCGTTCTCAATTGGGTGTCACTTAGTATTTTATTTTCTAAGATCTTTAGTCTTATATGGGAGTATTACTAGCCATGAAACTATAAGACTGAAACTTGATAATTGTAGTTGATTTAGTAAAATCTGCTCAACCAAGTTAATAAGAAACAAAAATAATATTAAAATATAATGTATACAAGCATAAAGAGCTTGCCTTGAACTAATCAATCTTTTCATGTGGAATATGAAATAGAATGTGTCAAAAAACTCGTACACAAAAGTGATGAAATATACTTTTCACCTGAATGAAGGATTTTAAGAAAATTCAGTGTGTAAAGGTGTCATGAAGGTATTTACAAAAAGTTAAACAAGCTAGTATTGTATAAATTTCAAAACGCATCTTTTGTTTTGAAAATTCCGCCATTACAATACTAGTAATAAAATAATTATACAAGTTTTATGGTTTACGTAAGTTAAGGTCACATAGTTTCATCCTAGTATTTATAGATTTAAACGTGAAAGAAGCTAGATTCTAAACTGATATTTAAAAACAATTATAATTTTTATTTTATATAGTTTACCAAGGCATCCAAATTGCTTTAACAGCCCACTATTCCCTTGAAGATTGCTTGTTTATGTTGAAAAAATTGAAGTAAATTTTCAGCACCTGGACAGTTATGTCATCTTATATATTGTATATAACCTGGAATACCTTGATCTACACTATGTTATAGTTTTACAGAAGAATTTCATTTACAAATTGTTTGTAAATTGTAATTACAATTTTTAGTTTGAATAAACCTATAAAGTCAACTAATAATAGCAGCCATTAGTTACTAAGACTGCTTTTAACAAAGGTTTTAGTATGATAAAAAATATTGTGTGTGGTAATTTTAGAAAACAAATGTGCTCATTATTTGATTATAGTAACTATTAAAATATTAATTCTCTTATGGGAATATTTGTGTTTTCGAATAAACTCAAAGTATATATGCCGTTTGGGTCATTTCATTGTGAAATGAATAATTTTTTAAACCAAATAAGAAACTAGTTCTCTTGAATTAAGAGTTAAATCTGTGAAATTTTTGCATTCATTCATTCCTTGTGTATTACTAATAATACAATAGGGAAAATGCGTGCTCGGTAAACGCAAAAAACCTTTCTGAAGGCAGCATTAAATTCAATACCAGAGATATTGGTAGATAAGTAGGGATTATATTTGCAGTTGTGATGACCAATATCATTTTCATCAATTTAATCATATATCAATTTAAATGGACTAAATTCTTAATGTTCTTTTTAAAGTATAAATTTTCTTGAATATAATTCTCTTGCAATAGCGGAATTTTCAAATCACATCTTTCGTTTTGAAAATTCCGCCATTGCAAGACATACGTATAATAGTAATAAAATAAATATACAAGTTTTATGGTTTTGTTCTTATGAGCGTAAGTTGAGGTCACATAGTTTCATCCTAATATTTATAGATTTAAACATAAAAGAAGCTAGATTCTAAACTTTTAAATATCAAAAACAATTATAATGTTTATTTTTAAATAATTACAATAGTAATTATAATTTTATTATCACAGGCTGATCAATATCTTCGAATTATCATATTGTTCAAAGATCTTCAAAATTATCATAGAGGAAAAATTTTGAATTCTGAAGTAATGTTTCAGCTGCCAAAGTTTTCAACATTTAGAATTAATATATAGATAAATATATATAAACCAATCTTTAGAAAGCTCTTTATTTGATTCCAATATAAAATTACATGGTATTGATTTCAAAAATTAATAAATCTGTTAATTATGAGTATAGCTCTCACCAAGAAGGTGAGGGTTATGTATGAATATACAAAGTTTAAACTTTTGTGTATATCTACAGACAAAGTTAAACTTTTGTGTGTACCTGCATACAAAGTTTAATCTTTTGTGTGTACCTGCATGCAAAGTTTCATCTTTTGTGTGTATCTGCATACAAAGTTTAATCTTTTGTGTGTACCTGCATACAAAGTTTAATCTTTTGTGTGTACCTGCATACAAAGTTTAATCTTTTGTGTGTACCTGCATACAAAGTTTAATCTTTTGTGTGTACCTGCATACAAAGTTTAATCTTTTGTGTGTATCTGTATACAAAGTTTACTTTTGTGTGTACCTGCATACAAAAGTTTTAACTTTTAAGTGTATGTAATATTTTTATAAAACTATAAATATTTATTTATTTTCCATTATGTAAACATATCTTGTTTTATATGATATTCTGTGAAATAATTATGCATTGAAAGTACTATTAACTACTATTGTCCTGATTTTTTTTAGATTTTTGATATACGCTGTTAAAAAGTCAGAGGTGGTTCACACTGTAAATCATTTAGGAGATTCATATCTTTAAAAAAAAATTAGGCATTTCAAATATTTGCCGCTTGGGTCGTTTCATTGTGAATATTTTAAAAGACCTCTTCAATAGCACTACTCAGTGGGGTCTGTGAGAAAAAATTTGTATTCTCAAGATTTATATTTGACTCGGTACTGCAAAAAAAAATTGAAAAATGTCTATTTCCATGTATGGATGTAATTCAATTACGTCTTCCTATAAAATTTTAACACAATCAGTTTTAAAATAAAAGAGAACAATGCTGTGACTTATAGGAACATAGTTGTGACTTATATATTTCATAGCTGTGACTTGTATATTTCATAGCTGTGACTTATATATTTCATAGCTGTGACTTATTTATTTCATAGCTGTGACATATATTTCCAACATGAGGAAATTATAAGGGCGAATTATTTTTGCCATTTAGTTATGGGAATGGGAACCTAAAAATCAACATTTTTCAAAAATCGAAATTCATTTATTTTAAATATTGATGCTTTTAAATATCCTCTGCTTTGTCAGTTGCACTTATTAACAATGCTTTGTATACTTAAATACTGTTTTTAGATGACCTTTAACTTCCGGTTAGAATATTTATCACCTCATTTGAATGAATAATCTCTTAGCATAAGATCATTTGACAATAAGCTGTTTGCTTATGCATGCACAACCTGCATGTACTTCTCGTGAGTGATTGTCTCGTGTAAGATAATAGATCTGTGTACATTGAATCTCTCACACACTCCTGTTTCTAACATTAAATAAATAGCAAAATTTAATACAATACATATAGATTCTTTGCATTTGTTACTGCTTGTACAGAAACTTCAAATTTCATTTTATTTTATAAAGGAAGATAAAATAAATCATTACCTGTTACATTTATTATTTTATCAATTTTATATTGAACTAAAAATTACCTCTCTTAGAAAGAAGATGACCAAATAGATACTTATCTCCTAAATTAACATTAAAATAAACAGAGAATTTCTGAAAAATCACATAAAATCATACAGTTATATAAAACTGAACTGTCTATTATTTTAAAATAAATAACTACACCAAAGTTCATTTGAAAGACACTGAAAGTTGCGCAAGTGGGCCTCAGAGATTGGACATACACCTAGGATATAATTTATAACGTATGAAATATGTTCCAAGGATAATTTAATTATTCTAAAATATTGTTACCATTTGGGTGAAATTGGGGTTGACCGCTTGTTTTTTTATAAAAGTGAATGAGAGATCTATTTAATTTTTCACTTTATATGAAATTCTTTTTGTAATAAATGCCTATGCCAAACATGAACTATTGCTTATCGTTAGGTGTGAAGATTTGTGCTACCTTGATCTGAAGGAAGCCTGCCTGCCTATGAAATTAAAAAACAAAATTTGTATTGTCCATAAATTTTCATCTCGCATTGTTTATTACATTTGAGAGTGAATAGTAAAAATGTTTAATTTTATTTTGTAATTTTCTATAATAGTAACATTTCTAACATACTACTTATTCTGTAATTCATACCTATTTACATTAATATTTATTTGTCTTGCTAACTTTTAACATTGTCTTGTCCTTTTACCAAAATGGAATGGAAGATGTAAATGGATGCAAATGGAAGCAAGGGTAAGTCCCTTTTTAGAAATTTATCTTCTTCCAACAGTTAAATATAGATACAGTTAACAACATGACCTTTGAAAAAAATATTGTTTTAAAAACATCTAAACTTATAATACACTAAATGTACTAGAATATAATACACTAATGTAAATGTGTAATCGTATAATACACTTTCAAGAATTTCAATTCATCTTAGAAAAATCACAAAAAATAGCAAATTATATAATGCAATAAACAAAATTAGATTTATGGATATACCCTGTAATCCATTAGATAGAATTTACATTGTTCATTTCATCATTCAATGTTGTTTGGCACTTTTCCGAACTCAACTGTTACACTATTCTTCCTCTCTTTTTGTTACGCTATTCTTTCTCTCTACTGAGGAACATAGTCATAGGGTTTATTTACATAAACAATCTGTCTCTGTCGATTACTCAGCGTCTGGTAGAGTTAGCTGGAGGAGGTACTTTCACTTGGTAAGATCTTCGTGCTAGCTATTGACCTTGTGTTCTTAGCATATAGCTCACGTTCTTAGTACACATTATAGACATACAAGACACATGATTATCAATATTAAGTTATGGCAGGATAGACGCATTTGTAGGTTTGGTCGTCAGAGCATTAGCCTCTAGCACATATTTTGAATGCATTTATCCTTTGTCTCACTAGTTCGAATCGTCTCTAAACCATATAATAGGAAAGATCAGAGACCTTAGTAAGGCTTTTCTCAGTTTTAGTCCTATGGTTTATGCCTCAGTTATCTCAGATGTTCTCAAGGTGTGTCATTGCATCTTTCGCTACAGCTATTCTTCACTTGATACTGAATGAATGAATAATGAACATAGCTGCCATCACTGCTTGGTACTAGATCCCAGATAAATCAAAACATTTTCTTCTCTATGCTGGAAATGATCTGGGCATCTGTTAGTTTCCTTGCACAATCTACCACCATTAGTTTAGATTTTATTCTATTAATTACTAGTCCTAGTTTCTCACTTTTTGCCTCTTGCCTCTTCAATATGAATAGTAAGGAGAATAGTATTATCGGCACATTGTAAATTCAAGCTCCCAGTCTCCAAGGTTGAAGACCCTTGGAGAAGGGTGAATGATGTATTCTCTATATATGGTATATTGAATATCAGAGGTGATGTATGCGTATGTTACACTATTTTTGGTATGGAACACATTTGAACAGTTGGTATCTATTTTGAAGAAGGAGTGACTGTTAGCATAGAGGTTTCAGAGTAGATGGCTTAGGTGTTTGGCCATTTTCGTCTTTCGAAACTCCCCCTCACATTTTATCCCACTGCATCCACAATTGAAGACTTTTGTATAGTTTATAAAGCACCATACTAAAAGGCTGTTGAATTCAGGTTACTTCCTGATTATTTGATTAAGAAGAAAATGCCATCGTCTTCAATTAATAACTTACAGAAGTATTTTGCTGACAGTATATACCAGTGTTATGTAATTACCGCAACCTTTTGCAGAAACTTTTTTCCATAGCAGAACAAATATCGATTCTGTCCACTCTATGGATTATCTTCGGATTCTCTATATGGAATCAGCATCTGCAATGTTTAATTTTTGTTAAGTACCCTTTGATCCTTGTACTTTCTGCAGCTCTGCTGGAATACCATTCCTCCTTGGTAATTTTCTACATTTGGAACTTTGGATGGCATGCTCTCCCTTTAATTGTGGGTTCTTGCGATATTATTTTTGGCTGCTGTTTATTGCTTTGGATAGGTTCATCTATGTCATACAGTTTTAAGCAATATCACTTCCATCACTCTCACACTTAGTCCTTATCTATACCCAATCGCATCTGTAATGGTATCAACTCCCTAACTTTATGCAAGAGATCTCATTTTTGATTGAGTCGTGCTAGAGATTAGCAGATGTTGATAACGTTCTCATCGTAATCTTTCTGGCCTTTCTTTTGAATTGCACTATGCAAGTTATACATGTAGCGCTTTATTCAACCTGCATTATTCTGCACCATTATTTACAGATTTTTAATTTTTCTCCAAAGGTTTGCAAAATAAGAAAGGAAAAGAAAAGTTTTTTTTTCAAAAATGTTCATCTTAACTGAAATACATTTTTGTCTTCACAAATATTCCTATTATGTTATCAGCTGATGTTACTAAGTCTCAAGTAAAAATTCAATTCTCTTACTATTAATGGCGTTCTTAAAAAAAAATTATGCCATGACAAAGCAATATTTATGAACAACATGAGTAAAAGTAACATATATGAAAAGAATAAGTATCTATGTTGTAAAATGTTTCAGTAAACTATATGTTTTACAATAACAGAAAGCAAACAACAAAAACATCTAGTTTTAGTGAACCAGAGAACAATTTTTACATCAATCTATTTGCACTTTCTCAAATTTAGATATAAATCTTGGGAAACACAGGGGAAGCTTCATTAAGAGTAGGATTTCCAGTTGTTGTTTTGTACAATTTTAAGTTTGTCTGTTATGTCTTAGTGTTTACATGTTATCATATATTAGAAGTGTGGAAAAGCACATGATATTATACCTGTAGCACTTTTGACAGCAGACATCAGTCTTAGCTGTTATATCAGTTGATATTAAATATACAATAGTAATATTATTATATTTTTGTAAAAATAATAATAATCCTCTATTACAAAATAATAATATATGTACCCAATGGAGGTACGAGTCACCTGGTTTCATTGTCATTGTATAATTGAAAATATTTTCTTAATTTACAATTTGAGATTAAAATTTTGTTAGTTTCAGGGCATATAATTGATGTATTTGACACTTTTCTTTCCTCCTTTCTAGTAGTTGGCTAAGATTGTAGCTGTGTCATTACACAGTATACATACAGTTACTTGCATACAACACGTGACACAAACTGGGCCCAACGGCCAGGGCTGTCTGATGCTGCATCATGTCGGCGTGATGTATTAAAATTGATATATGATGATGAATTGATATATGATGAGAGCTCAAATTTGTAGACAACTATTTAACCGCCGCTGGGTCGAGCAGAACGTTGGTTTTAAACACTCTGATTAATGTTAGACTTTTATAACTTATACATTACACACCATTCTTGTTAACAAGCACCCATGGTCTTGCTAATTGTATTATTTATTTAATAAAACATCTTTAAAAATGTTTTTAACATTTTTTGTGGCAAAAGACTATATACAATAAAAACAACTTTTTTACAAAAAAACAAAACTATGACTATACGTAAATTGTGTATGTAACACATAAAACATAAAAGTGTATTTAAGTTTGTTTATTTGTTTGTAAGCAAAATATATAATAGCCTATAAATTGTTTTATTCATTATTTTAGATATTATAGAAGGAATGCTATATTTCCTAGTGAATTTTCAATCATATTCATAATTTTTAGATTGCAGGCTTTTATTTTTATGTATAACTAGATTTTACCCGTGGCTTCGCTTATGTGTTTATAGATACAAACCGATAGGGAGGAAATGAAATATGTAGCCCTGTGTAAAATAATTAATGGAAATTAAATACTAAGTTTTTATTTTTGTAATTTTACAATACAAATTTATTTATTTATTTATACACATACATCTATTGATATATTACAGCTAACCTATTCACAACGATAAGAAATTAATGTTTAAACAAATTATAAACTTTTAAAGTAAATATGAATTTTGTATTCATGTTCATATATAAGAACTACAAAAGATAACGATGACACATTTTGACAAATTTATTTTCAGTCATAAATAAATCACACTCTGGTGCGACCGTTATCAGGGGGTTGAGCAGTTGTATACTGCAGAAAATTGGAGATATCCAATCTAGAGGGTAGTACAGCAAAAAGGTGATGATTACGTGTGTGCAGGAATTTGTCAGATATGAAGCATAGAATTTTTCCTATAAATAGCTGGAAAATAAACTTCATAAGTGCAACGTTCCTTCTGAGTTGCAAGGAATGGAAACCTGATATACCCAAGTGGAAATCGCTGGGAAATAGAAAGGGACTAACCATACTTTCTCATACACAGATATCGGACGAACTTCTTTTACACACATTCAATTAACAGGTTGTACTTGGCTTCATGTGGGCTCCAAATAATGGAGCCAGATTCTAATCAACTCTGTACTAATGAAGTTTATAGCAGGCGAACTGATGACATGGTTTGAAAATCCCTTGAGTTATGCAACACAAATTCAAGTTTCCGAAACAATTTTTTTTGCTACATCTACTATATGTTCAGGAAACGTCAATTGCAAATCAAAATCTAATTCCTAAATTAATGACCTCATCGTTAAGCTATAAGCCACTTGCTGCGTTCCACTCAAAGACAGCTTTGGTATCACTTTGCAACTGTTCGTCATCTGCTGCATCCTTGACGACTAAAAAATTTCATGTTGCCTGTGAATAACAAACAACACACAGTCTTCACATCAATTTCATTTTGATGACTAAAAAGTTTAATGTCGTCACCAAATAACAAACAATGCGCAATCTTCACCGCACAACCAATAGTGTAAACGAGAGGCCCAAGATTTGAAACTTGGCTCACTCCTGTTCGTGTAAAGTACGTTACCCATTCATATGTGTCTTTCTATCTGCAAGATACGATATCACATATAGGTATATTTATTTATTTAGTAAGTATGTTTATACCGTTCAGAAAATATAGGGGAATGTCACATATGGATCGTAATTAAAATACTTGGAAAATAAAATAAATTTCAAATTTATTTGATGAATAAAATTAAGTTAGTCATCTGATTATAGTACGAATAACATTAGTCTAATTACTGGATAACTAGCAACACCCAAAATATAAATGTTTGTTGAGTGAGATTACAACAAAGATACCATTTTAAACATTTTTTACAACAAAGTTATTAATAAGAAGTGAAATTCAAATAATTGTTTATCCTTTTTTCATTGTTAATATTTTAACCCATAATTTATCAAAGTTATTTAATTGAGATAAATTAAATTTAGATTGTTGTAATAAAGAGTATAGTGGTAACAATAATAAAAATCACTTCTAGGCGATCAGCCTGGAATGCTTCTGCAAAAAAATTATACAATTAGCTTTACGACTTTTGTAAAGCTATCCTGAAAGTGAAATAGTGTGAGCAATGAGAGAGAAAAGTGTTTATAAAAAAGATTGTGCTAAGAAATGTCTGGTGCAAATAGTACGCAGATGAGAAATTTTATTATTGACTATGCACTACTAAAAGTAGCGTTGAAACCTTTTTTATATCAAGAGTAAATTATTATTATTTTTATGTACGTGTTTGTGTATATATATATGTATATATATATAGATACATATATATATAGGAACAAATGTTAGCTGTAAACTATTACATAACCGCACAAGTTAAATTTTTCTTTTTGTTTATAAGATATTTTTGTATTTGTCTTTATGTTTCTCTTTGTTTTCAAGAAACTGTTTTTTTTTTGTATATTTGCACATTTTATTCACAAAAAATTATTATTATTCCAAATTATATATTTCTACATCGAAAAATGTTTCTTTGATATGAGAGTTGAATTTGATGTTTACAAGAGTATTGCTGAAGATCATAGTGCTATAATAGATACAATTGCTGAATGCCTTACAAAAATAAATTTAATATAACTTTCAAAAATTTATTTCCATCTAAGCATAGTATTATATTATGGAAGAGCATATTTAGAAATAAATCAAAAATATTTGCCACCTTACTATATGACTTTTTGCCGTTAATCCAATTATACTTTTTCGGTTTCTCTCATGTATATATAAAATTCTATTACATCGACATATCTAATACATGACAAATCATACATTAGGAATCTTTCACCATATATCGGAGAAAAGTATTGTAACTGGCCTAATGGTTCCGATACGCTGTAGATTTTTTACCTAGAGTTGGTCTAGCTGGAGAGGTAATATAACTATCTATATTGAGTCTATAGTGTACATAGCAAATAGAACTCTAGGTAGACTATATAGTTAGACCAATCATGTGCAGTGTATACGACATCTCTTACATCATCTATGGCCTAGGTAGATCTCTCTAACACTATTCAACTTGCTCATAGATATTTTTTATTTTCCTTTTTTCTTTTTTTTATTAAAATTACTTGAGCAGGATCAACTTCTCTTCGTTCGAAACTCATTTCGGGACCAAAAGAATAAACAAAATAAAAAATAGCTCCGCTCTTCTCTAGATGAACAGTCTACCTAGATTAATAAATTTCAATAAGTGTGCATCGGTATACATAGATTCCTAGATAATCAAGCTAGAGTCATTCTAGCACATCTCTACCACTGCTCTACTAAAGGAAAAACACTTTACAGTGTACAGGCAACGGTAGAGAACTTTACTAGAGAGTCGCTTCTCTAGCTGGATTTTTCTCTAAAGTGGAAATGTACCTTTACTAACAAAAACAAGATTGCTATTTGTAAGTACACTATATACCCTTACAATCTGTAAATATTCAACACGATGTTGTTGGTTCCACATTGATTCATTGATGTTTAATATTGTTACTACATGTACTACAGTTAATGGTGTGCTATTTCTAGTGTTTCCAATGGGTTAAATGTGACAAGCTTTTTTGTTAATTTTCATACGTTGTGGTTTTGAAGAAGTATACTAAATAGTGAAGAAGTATTTTAAATACTATATGAATCAAAAATGTACAAATTCACCAGATATTTTTGTGGAATTTGTAAGCCATCAATCAATCTGTAACCAATCTGCGGCCCATCACCGCAAACTCCGATGAAGGAAAAAGATGCAGAGGACAATGCAAGCGATATCAAATCAGAATCTCCAACACAAACAACTTCTAGTCTAGTTCAACTCTCAGTCACAAGATTTTGTTATAAATGAAAATGGATCACATTTAATATGTCAAGGTGGACCAAATGATTTAGTTAGAGATCTTTAGTTCCTTTGTCTAAAGCTCAATCTAAACTCTTAGGTTTCAAACTTCAGCAATGGAATTTACTTCATCCATGTATACAAGTTTCAGTGTAAGACAATTATCTTGGTGTTGATATTTATGATGCTTTTATACAATGGCAAACATTTTACATTTCACTTCAGTATCTTGAATATCTGAGTCATAAATAAAATACAGATATCAGTATTATTTAATTCATCTGTACATTTGCTACAAACAAATATTAAAGTAGATCAACTTATTACTTTAAAAGCAGTTTTACTGTTGATTATAACAATAATTATAAGAGGAAAAAGTAAGTAATATGTAAGAATCATTGTCGGTGCCCTACATATATCAGGAAAAAATTGTTTCTTATTTTTTATAACAATATCTCAGAACTTAACGGCTTATTGTATAAATTACTATTGTATAAAGAACTTAACGGCTTATTGTGTTTGAGATTAAAGAGTGAAAAAAACAGAAAAAAGATGCAGATTATACATTTTTAGAAGTTTTATATGGCATCAATTCTCAATGTATAATTATCTGCGGACAGCGTAAGTTTATCCAGGTGTTTAAATATTAATCTATACAATGAATATTGATTCAGTTGCTTAATAAATGAGATATTTATTGAGAATGAAGTAGTTGGTATATTTTTTTTGCCACTTTCAAGACGGAAAAATTACATTCAGCTAACTTTTTTGTACCTATTCATTAATACTTAACAAACATTTTTTAGAACAAAGTTATTAATATGTGTCAAGACTTGAAGAATATGCGCACATTCATATACAATAGGAAAAAGTGGCAAATGGAAAAAAATAGTACAGGTTACATCATTAAAGCTTGAAACTCAATGTTACTCAAAGATACTTTATTAGTTAAATATGGCATTGAACAAACAAAAGGAAAATATTAAATGTCAACTGTCATTGTTGATACAAAATATCAATGAATTCAATGAAGTATAAATGTTTGTATGTTGTTTAGGTTACAAAACGAGATAAACTTTTACGTGATGCAGTATATGAAATTTAAAAGAGAAGTGGCTTTTACTAATCTTCAATGGTAATTAAGGAATTAGGATAAAGTAAAATGACAAAAAATAATCAGTACATTTTCACCGCATAAATTTTGTTGTGAAAAATGCAAGCCTACATTTATAAATACAGATAAATATATGTATTCATAATATAGCAATACTGTTTTATTGTTGGTTTTATAAAATATTTGTATTGTTGAGCTCATAAAGCAATAGTCATAGCAACGTCACACACTCCATCGTCTTCTTTTTTGCAATATTATGCATATTCGCACTCACCTCAACTTACTTCAGTGGTTGGTAATAATGTGGCAAGTTTAAAGAAAATCATTTCATTCATTTTCAGGAAAACTTTTTATGTTTACCCAAAATTTTAAAGTTGGAAAGATATAAAAAAGTCTGTAGATATTTATGAACAGCTTTCACATATCAAATTTTATTGAAATTATTCAACAATTTAAGTACTAGATCATCATACATACATATAATTTTTGTCTTTTTACACTCCATTACTACTAATTAATATTTTTGTACTCATATTGATCGCCTGTTTCTTTTTTATAGACATACCGAGAATCAATAAAAGATAACAAATTGCCATTCCCGGTACACAATTTGAATATTTTCTTTTTTCTTATTACGTTTCTAATAAATGAATATAGGACCATATTACTTCACATTTTATGTTTTATTTCTATGGCAATTTATTACCTTATAGCCAACGAATAACATATTTCTTTGTCCGAAACTTAATGCCGGACACCGTGTATATTTTAAAATTAAAAGTTTTTACTCCTATCGTATGGTAATATAAGCATACACAAAAATATTTTTTATACAGATTTCTTCCTACACAAACTTTATTTAAAATATTACTGAAATGAAAAATCCAAAACATTGTCAAACAAGTAAATATTATGAGGAAAATGATTGCAATACAAAGTTGACATACAAAAATTTTTAACTTTTTTAACACTAGACTTACTGTTTCCAAATTTTACAATGTATAGGCTGGGCTAACATCGATGATAAACTACCTATTAGTTTTACAGAGGGTAGTTTTATCCTAGAAAATCAACAGAGGAATATCTAAAAATTGAGTTGATAGATATTTTGTGTTTAAATATATAATTTTTATGTTGGTAAATGGAATAAGACTGGAACAATAGGTGGGGTAGTGCAACCCATGCTCGACAGGAATATTTTTGCTGAAGGTAAAATTGATTCAGAGCATTTCCATGCACAATATAATGGCAATGATACAATGAACAGTCTCTTTTTTCGTTTTTGATCACTTGTACCTGTGATTAATTTTATAAAAATGTGGAAAAATAGATGCAGTCTTCTCTTCTTAATGATCATATTAAATTACATTATATACCATGCCGAAAACAAGATATTGAATACAAATAGGTATCTATCTCTGTTCTTACATATTCCCTAATTGGAATTATAACTTCTTACATAACCTTAAATTTACCATTATTGGTAAAAATTGTAAATAATTTGAAAAAATGTTTTGTTTGAACATGTTTTTGTACATATATTAATGTTACAAATATTATACTGGGTTGGCTAGTAGTTCTTAGCCACGAGTTCGAAATTTTCCTAGAAGCTTATTGATAGTTCCAGAATATTTTAAGTTACAATTGGCAGTTAATCACAGTTAACGCAAAGCCTTAAAGTCCATTACATCAAACAGAATGGACTTTTCTACTTTAAAATCTGATTAGTACATTAAAATGTGATTAGTGTCTCGTGATGAGAAGAGCGTTACATTCGTTATCCATAAACGCAAATGCCAACGGTCCAGTGCAGGACTTTTAGAACCCAAGCTTAAATTGAACACATGAATAATATTGTTGAACTGTTAATGTAATGTAAAAGGGCATTATTCATCTGGAGTTGCTTACGGAGAGACTATGATTTCAAAGATTTATTGTCAGCAATGAGATTAACTAGTTAAGAAATAAATAGTCAACAGACTGAAGTTTATTTTGTCCCTGATAATGTAAAACCACATACCGCAAAACATACTCATGAACAATTATAGAAGTTGGGCTGGATTCTGCTCGTCTGCTAGTATCTTACTCACCTGACTGCATCATTTAATTTTTACTTGGTCATACCCTTGGTCATATCTCACTTTTCGAATTCAAGTCACCGAATTTTTAGCCTGAAAATATTTTGTCACTGCATACTAGCCGTGCTAGACATCTGATTTTCCCCTGGACGTCCCATGTTTTTAATCATATTTTAAGTGTCCTGCCGGGACAAGTGTTCCCTATTTCTGGAATTCATACCGAATGCCCATACAAAGCTAGTCAACAGCGTTCGTCTTTCAATGAGAAGTGAACAAAGTCAGCAATTAAATACTGTTATGACTTCTTGCCCAAACCTCTTTGAAACAAATGCAATCTTCATTAAAATATATACGATAATCATAAGTTACACTTCGATATTTCCTTGCTTTTTTCTTCCAAATTAAATTTGGAAATCCTATATTTATTTTACTTTTTCACAGTATGTCCCTTACAAAAGTCTGGCAACCCTACTGCCTATCAAATGGCAGTAAATCATAGATAAAGATGATGCAATTTGTTTGCGACATTTCGATTTTTAAAAAAATTTTCCGAGATTAAGTCGGGGTTAAAAATACGTTAAATTAACCCTATGTATTAAGACTGTTTAAGATTTAAAAAAAATATAAACTCGAATTGCAAGTAATTCATGCTGAAATAGTGATTATTTTATTTTCTATAGTCGCTTTTAATTCATCTATTAATTCCATAAATTAAATAAGCGTTATCTTACATAAACTAATGATTTATGTTTACATTGATAGGGCAAGAGATACAAAATAGAGGTTTTTAAAAAAGATTATGAAAAGAAAAAATCGCACGCAATTTTAGTAATGAGTTAAGAACTCTTTCATAATTAGTGTGTTGATATAGGAACCATGTAAGAAAAACAAAGGTCACTTCAAAATGACAGAAATAAGTATTTTTGGTTATATGTTTTTCAATATTAGTATTTTATCGACGGAAAATAGTAAACATCACTGAATGTAATGAGGTTATGTTCCAGGGTAAATACCAGATTCAATATTTGAAGAACTAATCACCACATTTTTATGAATTTTTCATGAACATTTTATAATTCATAAAAAGTTATGAATTATTAAAATGCTGTTATAAAATATGCTATATTTGGCCATTATAAATAATTTTGATTGATTACAATATGTATTCTCAGGAAAAAATGACAGTAAACAAAAATTTATTAAATGAATGAACACCTCACCAGATGGCCCTGATAACAGGGTTCCCTTAGTTCAAAACTTCAGTCCTCTTTATTGCAGTGTTAAACAAAAGATTTTAAGAAATTAAATATCAGAGATATTTATTTCTACTATAAATAATATTACAACTTTAGGTACAAAGTTTTGTGCAAAGTACATGAGACGTATAGACACCCCAAAATAATGGATTTCAGTACAGTTCAATTACCCTATCGCCATTATAAGTTTGAAAGACAAGAATAATGGAAAAATTACTTGTCCTGACCAGAAATGAATAGAAATCGAACTAAAATTAAGTTTATCAAAAAAGAACATTTATTTTTTGCAACACTGAGTATTAGTTATCTTTGTTACTTTGATTTCTAATAATTCTGTATGAAATAATAAAAAATTATTGCTGAAAATTTATTTTAAGATGTTTACTTCAAATGAATTCAAGATTTTCATAATTTGTTATAAGGGCAAGTTTTAAACTCTATAAAATAAAAATCAAAGTGAATATTTGCCTAGAGTGACATCTGAAAATGAGATCTGCTAAAACAATATTTTCGTGCAAGACACTTCGAAATGTAAAAAATGTTTACAAATTACCTTTACTAGAGGCACCTTCACTTCAAGTGATGATAATGATCTAAAGTTATAAATAAAAGTGAGATTATGAATTATAAATATCTTTATAAATTATTTTCCTCAACCTTAAATATTTTTACAAAATAATTGTCCAATAATTTAAAAAATATACATGTATTTGTAATAAAAAAAAATTCTGGTACATTTAAAGTAGAGAGTTTTATGATCTAAGTCTTTTTCTGTAATTTATTTTTGACAATTAAGTGCTGGTTTTTTATTCAACAAGTAGCTTTATTTCATTTATATGTATTGTAATACATAACCATACCCTATCTATCACTATATCACTGTCATAGCTATATAAAATAATGCTAACATCAATCATATTACAATATATTATACAGACTTGTCATTAGTGCTCTAAAAGTGGTGATCAAAAGATGAGTAATTTTCTCATTTATTATGACTATCTCTTTTGTATACATGCTTTCTTTGATTCTCTGCATGCATGCTAGAAACTGGAACCACTTTTTTGTTCTTCTTATAAAAGTGTCTATTTAATTTAATATCATTGGCTGACAATATTCTCAATAATAAATAAGCAATTACAAAGAACCTTTACCAAGTTAAAAAACGACACCACCCAAATACACAATAAAATTATTATCTTTTTAAAGGATTTCCATCATTGTCCAACAAATGTGATCCATCTTTTATTTCTATGGGACCATCACCTCCTTTAGTATAAATGACATATTTAACTAATCCTTTTCCATGTTGAGGTATACCAAGGTTTATATCAACACTACTGTTGGCCTCTGGCAACTGCAAACCTTTGACATAACCACTTTCCATATATTCATCTGGTGGAAATATTGTTTTAATAACAGATAAAATTTTTGGTACTTCGGCTTCTAATAAATATAAACAACCGTTGGGACCAGCATCAAATGTGTACGCAACTTTCGTTTCGTTATGGTAATTGTTATAAGCGTGTACCATCTCAATTATTAAATGCGAGACATGATTCATGTAAAAACAAGGTGGAAATGTGTCTAGAGCCACAGCGTGAAATTGATTACTGTCTTTCATTGTAATTTCTGCAAATGCCGGAAAATCTTTATTTTTAATAGCTCGTAACATATCTTTTATACGTTGAGGTACCACTTGAGATACTCTATATTTCAATAAATCTGAAGTAATTACGGCATCTCTCATACCTTTTGTCGAACTTGTTTTCTTTTTATTGTCAGAAACGACTAATACAAGAACACGCATTTCAGGCCAGTGTGCAGCATCAGCTACCTGAGTTGCAATTGAATCTGAACCATCCTCTAATTTACCCGAATGCCAATGCACAAAACCTCCGTAAACACTTCGGCATGCGCTACCAGAGCCCATCCTTGCAATACTACTTATGTCACTTTTAATCCTATATAACTTAGATAAGGCGGATACTAAACAAGCATAACCTGCTGCCGATGAAGCGAGTCCAGCCGCTGTAGGAAAATTATTTTCAGAACAAATATGAACGTGCCACGATAACATTTCAACATCGACACTACCTTCTTCAGCTGCTCGTTGTTTTATAGCCTTCAGGCAACTTTTGAGACGTCCGTTTTCAAAATTCTCTTCTTTTCCATTAAGCCATATACGATCACGGTCAAATTTTAAATTGGCACAAACTGAGGTCTTGGCACACATCACTTTTGTACAAAGCGTAAGACTAACGGAATCATTAAGCGGCAATATGAGATTTTCATTTCTCTTTCCCCAATATTTAATTACAGCTATATTGACCGGAGCTATAACTGTTGCGATATTCATGTTGAATGCTTATACGCAATCGTTTGAGTTTATTATTTATGTTTTAATTTAAAACAATAATTTAATACATCAACTCACGATACGTAACTATCAGACGCACCACTACGAATTTCCTACAATACAGTACTGAGTGCTGTCATCGACTGACAAGTTTGAATTTGACGGAGGAAATTATCAACGACATTACATTCGGAAAGTTGAAATTAAACACAGAGTATAAATTGATTTTAAATGAAGAAAGTATGAGAGATAGATTAAACAAAAATTAATTTGTTTATTATGTAAAACATTATTTTTTATAGACTACATTTAAAAAAAATAAAAAATATTAAAAAAACATGTATCAGAAAACAAAATTTAGCTTTGACATAAAAAATTGTTAAAAGATGATTTATTAAATCATACGGCTAAATAGAATTTGTAATGACATAACTTTAGTAATTTTATAAAAATCTTAAAGTTAAATCTAACTAAGTAAATTAATTTAAAAATATATGAAATCGATGTTAAAATATAGTATTTGTAGTGTCGTAGATCTTAATTTGTGTGATATCACAATACACATCACATATGCATGGTTGTAAAGTGGCGCCGTCTTATTCGACTATCGTCATACTACAGAACTACAAACTCAACGCTGCCATATTCGTTTATCTGACAAGAAAGGCGGTGCATAGTAGTGCACAGTGCGTGGTTTTTGCATAGTTTTATAGAATTAACGGTGTTTTTCAGATATTTGCGTTGTTAAATATTGTGCTTATTGACATATGAGTGAATTGAAAAAGTGAATCACCAAGGAAAACTATCTGGGATTATCATCACCATACGTTGACCTACGGTGAGCACACTCGCCGTTTATAAAACTAATAATAATGAATTTTGACAGTGTTTTATTAATATGTTTGTTTCTATTAAATAGATATTAATATTTATTATGTTGTGAAATATTGCCGGCAGTATCGCTTGCGTCGTAATGTCATATAAATTTGCATAGAATATGCTAATAGTCTTAAATTTTTTGCACGTTCCTGGGTGATACGCCAGAAGTAGCATCTGTTAAATGTGACATTATTTTCATTTCTCTAATTACAGCCACGCCTTTGAATGATTAATATGTATATCCGGAAAATGCTGCACTGAATACGGTGAATAATCGGATGTTAACCCTTGAAAACGATAGGAACAGTGTACTCATGCGCCATAATATGCGTGAACGCCTTCATTTTATAACCTCTAGTTTTGGTAAAACTTCGAATTAATATTGAAGCAAATTTTAATTCAAACAAGATAACATTATCGTTATCGTTTCTCCTATTTGCTCTTCTATTTATCGGCTGTATATTGAAACTCCGTAGAAAAATGTAAAATGTGTTTGCGAAAGATTTGCATCACTTTATAGTGAAAGACATGATGAAGATTATTTTATACTTTTTGCAAGACATCGTTAATCAGTATAACTTCACAGGTTAGGGATGTGCAATAATTAATTAGCAAAACCGGATATTTTTGAATTATATTATTATTATACACTTTAGTCTAAAAACGATTTTTATTAAAGGACTCGAAATATTTCTGTCGAAATCTATACAGTTAATCAACATACTGTTTAGGGTCTATGCTGTTATCATGATCACAATACAGATTTAGTTTACACATTCGTTTAGGTTATAATTTTGAATGTATGAAAATAAACAATCTAATTGGCAAAAGTGATCCATTATAATTTCAGGATGGAAATTATTTTCACAAAGTGAAATGACTGGAAAATAGATTTTCTTGACGCACAATTCATAACATCACATTTATTGGAGAATTTTAACTTACGTCATTTATTAAGAAGTGTATTGCAATGCTTGTTTATTATTTTCATGTAGACTGACACAGGACTGAATAGCGATGTGGTTTAAAAAGTGTTATAGTTCGAAGTGATTATAAATAAGAATAAGTCGATAACAATGCTCGATTGTCTACGGTCAGTGGAAAGAAAATTTTGATTGTGAAATACTTGATCATTTGATCGCGTTAAGCTATTGGCCAATAAATTATTGCTGTTAGAATGTATGTATATGGGGGAAGTTATAATTCTTTTGAATTTCATAGAATTTCTTTCTTAAGTTGCATATAATTTTGATCAGGTAGGTAATTTTTGGATTCAGATAACGACGCACAATTTTATAAGGCTGTGCACGCATGACCGGTAAAACGATCGACTGTTTAAAACTATCGGTTTGTTAGGACAAAGCTTTTTTACTAAAAATGTTCATTTAAAAAATCGGCTCTTTTTCAAATCTGTAGCGAGACACATATTTTTAAAACACTCGTGGTCGGCCAAGCAGTTTAAACTTTTATCTGGGCGGCCTTGAACGGTGTCATTTTAAATGGTGTGGAGTGATGTCTGGTTATTTTCGTGTTAAAAATGAACGAATTCGACCACGAAAAAATAATTTCTTTTGTCCAAGATTTTCCCGCAAATTGTGAAAAAAAATTACAGTCTTGTATCTAACGCCAAAATAATAAGTTTTAGCTGAAGGTATGTAAAATTAAGTTACCTTCATTTGAAATATAAACTAACTTCAATTGAACAAAAGAAACAAAAGAACTAGGTTTTACTTAGTAAAATTATTGTAATTATTGCATTATGTAAGATTAATGAAATGATACAAAAATGCAGATTATAAATAAATATACTGCCATGGGGCATTTCTTTGTAAAGCAATATATTTAGGAATATGCCGAGCCATTTGTGAATAATATTGAGTAATACAGAACCTTCTATAAAATCTATCTTTTGAAAAATGTCACCGATTTTAAAATTAAATTGTTGAAAGATGAAAGAACCGCTCATGCGCGCCTAGCCTTTGTTTTATCAATTAAATAACGGTCGTATTCCATTCATTAAATGTATCGTTGAAAGTTTATGTTTTAAAAACAATGACGTAGCAGCAACGAATTTTTACATTATTTAACATTTATGCAATTTTACGATTTTTTAAAAAATTATTCGATTTAGAAGTTAATTAGATAAGTTATAAAACATTCATATTTTTATGATACTTATCATGATATAACCATGTCTTGAGTATACTGGCATAGATTATCTCGATAAAGTAAACGGAAATGTAGTGAGAGCAGTGATGTACTCGGAATTCATTGGCGGAAATGGAAGGGGAGGGGTTTACACCTACTTGATTATGGAAAGGAGAGATAATAAAATACAACCGCTTTTGTAATTGAATTTTTCATACTTTACTGAACAATTGGGTGCACGTTTTCATACAGTCTGCTTGTTTGTATTCCATCTTACTATAATAACACATAAAAATATTTTTTTTAACATGTTAAATTTTACCTCAGAGAAGCTCCTTTCGACAAAGGCAGTCAATATAAGATCGTAAGCATATGTATGTTAAGGAAAAGTCTTTATTTGCATTGGGACTAAAACTTCGCTTGCTGAATGCAGATTTCTTGGCTTCGCATTTCCTCTTTTGCCTCTACCAACTCCCTCCGCCAATATGTGCTTCAGTAAAACCAGTGGAAGATCGTTTTTATTAAACCAAAAGATGGTTTTACGAAGTCTACGTCAGAATGTGTTGGAGCCAGATACTAAAATAACGTGATGTTGGCGTCACGCGGTAAAACTCATTCATTGAAGGCACTCATCATCAGTGAACGGAATAAATAGAGAAATACTAAACAAATCTTCAGGATTAGTTGTTAGCGGATTGTGCCTATTTCTTTGCGTGGTTACTGTACGTGACATGATGAGCTTCAACTACAGTAAGCCTGTTAGATTTTTGACTTCCTGGAGAAGGTTACAAAATATTAAGTTTCATGTAAGGTTACAAAATATTAAGTTTCAGGCATTTTCACGTTAATTTTCCATAAAGTAACTACTTTTCGAACATGTTCCAGTGTCTTTAATAAATCAATGTTGTTCCTTTGAAGACATTGGGACAAATGATATATAATGCTCAAAGGCTTACAGGAGTCCAAAAGCGACACTAAAAAGAGCTTGTGCTTTACTGTTAATTATTAATGTCGACATTCCATTGTGTCCCTGGGATGCATTAGTCATAACTTCCAAGGTCAACACAATAGCCACCAGATTTCTTTGAAAAGAAGAACTGCTTCATGTTTCTCACATCATCTCATTTTGCAGCGAATGTTGAATCTGTGATGATCGTTGTTAGGCATTAAGGCTTTGGTCTTTTTTTTATAAGATTACTGTGCGTTTGGTACTGGCTCTGAAGAAGGAACAGGTCTGTATGGTAACTTCCATAGCGTTTCTTACATTTTTAATGTGAACTTCACTTTCACAATTTGAAATACACGGAAATGGCCGGTCATAGCCAAGGCATCGTCGTACTTCCGCCCTCTTAACTTTTCTGGGTCCAGTCCGAGTGGAGTGAATTTTTCTTAAATTACTCTTACTAATCCTGCACAAGTCACATCAGAAATAGGCACGAATGTTAACAAGTTTTCCATTAAAACAGACCCCTTTACACTCTAAAATATACAATCTAACAAGGAACGTAATTTAATATTATGTAACTGTTCTTCATAATGTTACTAATATTACATAATTGATTTCCAATGTTCCGCAATTGTTCATGCAAGTTTATTGTTAATATTATTTAACGCTATTATATAAGCGTATATATATATATACACATACATATACATATATATAAATATATCTTACTCAAAATATTGCTCCGTCACGTCTGAGGATATTTTTCTACTTTCCGCTTGCCATCATATTTTTAGGAAATCTTTCATTTTGTCGGTGTTAATTTTTTCATCTTGTTATTTTTTTGAGCAATGACACTGAGCAATGTTTCGAATTTTATAAGTCACCTCCGTCCCATATTATAGCTATTCTGAATATTTGAAAATATATAGTCCTGGAGAGATTACCTAGCATACAATAAAACAAATACAAAACTTACATGTCACGAAGGCGATCTCTACCAATGTTTGGGTATGTCGTTTATGTGTGAGTGGTATTCTTGTCGAATTAAAAAAAATTATGAAATAAACCCATAAATTTATATCGCGAGATATTGGCACATTGGTCCATACCTGGCTGTCCCCTCAATGTAAAAACGAAAAAAATAATGTTTAAATTTCGTACGGGATAGTGCTTTTAAAATACCGGAAATTCTTAATACCTGTACCGATACCGGATTTAACTTGACTCATACTGGGATTCGGAAACCCCGATGTTGGTAGAGTACCTAAAGCTTAATAAATGAAATAAGTATTTATGTACCGAACAATTTTTTATAATTTGTTTTTTCCACTGTTTTATATGTAAATTATTTATTTGATAACAAAACGACAATTACAACAGATTGTTAGGTATATTAATGTTTACGTGACTAATTAATAACAAGTACCTTCTTTTTTATGCTTTTTTAGTTGTTTAAATCATTAGCTTGTTCATCGATTTTTTTAGCATAAATTTCAGAGCGTCATCAACTGTTAGCAGGTTAGCATCGCGTTTACACAGTTGCATTGACTATATTAAGGTTATCGTTGATATCGTTAAGGAGTTACAGTTCTGGTTCGTCAAGAGACAATGTTAATTTCAATGTTATTAGATTCTTTTGATTACAACCTTTCATCTTAATAAAAATGGCTAATCACATCAGGCATAATTGCTACATACTTGTCGAGTTAGAATTAAGTAGTAAAGTCATTCTTAGTTGGCGCTTTCCGAAATCATTTGAATATTTTCTTTTGAATTAGATTTTTGAAGGAATCATCATCGTTCGTTTGATCGTCGCCATCAATACTATAGCTAATTCTGATTTCAGTTTAAGCAATTGAGGTTGAAGAGGTAACGAAAGAATATTTTGAAACTTGTATGCTGCGAGGCAAGCAGGATTGTTAATGACCAACAGATTTTTTCCAATTTTGATCATCACACTCACACAACATTTGTTTTTAAAGCAATAACATCATTATGGAGATTTAAACAGAATTCCTGTAGTTGATGAACGGAATTCCTGTGAATCTACTAGCATAGATTCTATAATTATGACAAACCTTAGGTTTTTAGGTATGGTATTATCTAAATATTTATTATGTACATGTATATTAATATTCCATGTTCTTTTATGTTTGTGGCTACACCTTTTTATGAATTGGTTTTATTATGTGGCGAATTTAACTGTATTTCGTCCCAGAGTGGAAACGTGTAGGTTAACTCAAATATTTAAATTACAAACTTATAATACCGTAATTACGGTATTAGTTTATTAATACCGACATTGAAAAGAGTTCTAAATCAATCGAGTACCACGGGATCACGATATCGATAGTGCTAGTATGGAACCAATATATCTCTTCGCAAAAATAAAAGACTATTATAAAAAGGGAGAAATTACAGAAAATTTGCAAAGAAATAAATTAATTGGCTTTGAGTTGTTTCTTTGAGTGTTGCTATCAATTAATTCTTATAGTGACCTACGCACGATATATATATATATATATATATATATATATATATATATATATATATATATACACACATATATATACATATATACATATACATGTATATATATATGTATATATATATATATATATATATATATATACATATGTATATATATGAAACTAGTATTTACGTTTGCGTTAAACGTATCGGAAGTTTGCGGTTTAACAATTTAGTTGCCATGTTTTCAATATAATAATTATCTCTGTTATATATGTGCTTTTGTTGATACGGCATCTTTCTTTATAGACTGCTTGTGGGTGCTACCATGGAGCCCTTTTTTCCTCAGATTATAACGGGTCTAATTATTATAACGTCATCTGTGTTTTTTCATATTATAGGAAGGTATAATCTATCCATAATATTATTTTTCTATCTATAATATAATCTATACATATGTATAATAAAATCGTAAAGAAACCGAGTCTGTACAATGAACATTTTTAAGTAAAACTAAATGTTACCTACTAAAGACAAGCTACTAAGCCTAAAACAATAGATTTTATAATTGTTGTCTGTTTGTTTTACACGCTAATCTCAGCAACGGCTGAACCGATTTGGATGCTGTTTTCAGTGATGTATTTAGATTAACTTAGGCTAACGTATTTAAATTTGGCTTAATTTTAATAGTTCACAAAAACGTCAATATATAGTATACGTTCATTGAGCACGTTAATATAAAAAAAACGGCAGAATCGATTTGGCTGCCAATGCCATCTATTAGCGTTTTAGTAAACAATAAAGTTTATCATAGAGTTCTGAGAGAAAGAAGAAAAAAAGGAAAAAAGTTCCTAATAACTTTTTTATGCCGAATTTCAGGCGAACGTAGTCGCGGGTAAAGCCATTTTGTAAATATATCTATAAATTAAAATTATAAATGTTTTCCCAACTGTTTTATGAAGTATTTTTACTGTCAAGATTTTTTCTCTTTCCTTCAATTATTTGTTTGAGTAAATTTTTGCTGAAATTCCAACATGTGAGTAAGTTCGGTCCTTACCACAGGCCCAAAGAATACTTATATTGGAGTATTTTGTCATAAATATGTGAATATTATTCCATCAATGGCCTTACTTACTTATTACCTTGAAGACGTTGAAGCATGTCTTTCTTTCGTCACATTACATCACACAGCATTGTTATTTAGGGTTCCTTATCTCAAAAGAAAAACAAAACAGAACCTTTTTAAGTTCACTTAGGTGTCCATTTGTCTGTATGTTATAGACGTTTTTCTCAGAAAACGTTTGACGTAGAAATTTGAAATAAAACATATTAATCTCTATAACTAACACCCAAAATATTTATATGGAAATTTTAAAGGATGTGGGGCAAATAAGGTATTCGAAATATTTTTTTTTAAATTCAACCAATATGGGATATCCTTTGAAAGGGCTAGGTATAAATGTCTCAAAAACTCCTGTTTTTCATAATTTTAGGTAGTGTATCTTCAGAGATATACTGAAAAGAATGTCAAAAAATTATGCCACTCCCATTTTCAAAGCTACCGAATCTAAAATTATGAAAAAACAGGGTTTTTAAAAACCTACGTCAAGGTTCTAGGAAAATTATAACGATTAATCTAGATGTCATAATTATTTTAAATATCCGTAATAATATATATGCCCCCCTACTTAGTTCCATATTAATATATATGTCCCCCTACTTAGTTATATTACGTATTATAAAATATTTATTGCCATAGGATATTAACGATGACCTAATTTCACTTCAAACGAGGTATGAAATTATGCGATTTTTTAATTTGTTACGTAAAAATATTTAATTTTTTTTTCTATATTCGTAATGAAAAATATTTTGTTTTTAATCTCCGATATTAAAATGGCAACACTGATAAGATTGGTTTCGAGTTACTTAGTCTTACTGAAATGTTAATTACAATACATTACGTACGTACGTATGTACAAACGTATATAATATGTTGAATATGTATAATGTACACATATACTATCACCATATCTGTGTGATAATAACCAAGCGTCTAACTCTTGAAATATTCGCATAAGCGAAGTAAGTGATGTGTTTACTTGTTACGCTGAAATGTTTTAAAGCACTTTAACATATATGTTATACATATATATAGTGTGCATACGTTTATGTGAAATTTGTGTTGTGTTGGGTAAAACAATTCCATATTTACATATCTATAGAAGTATATCTACACTTCCGGCTAAAAGTTTGAAACTTCACCAATCATATTGGAAAAAACAAAACAATACAATTGACGATAAAACAAAAATTTCTAGGTAAAAAAGAAATTAAATTAATCTTTATATAATAAACCACATTTAGAAACACACTATACCTAAATTGACTGCCAATCTGCTTATATCGGATGATGGTGTATTGAACAAAGATTTTAAGTATAGAGGCAATAACACGCTTGGATTTGCCTTTATTATGAATAATGATAATTTCGAATCACGTTTCGATGTTAACTGCGTTCAATTTTCCCATTTTTAGAACGTTTTAACTGAAAAAAAGACAACAAATTCACATTAAGCAAATAGATAAGTAACTTTACTAATAACTCAATTTGAGCAAGCAAGAGAAATTCTCGACTTTGGGTAATGTAAAGCAATAGCAAAAGAAGTCAATAAGGGAGTCATGGAAAGTAACAATTGTACCCTTGCATCGCGCTCGTTGATGATTTAGAACGATGCAGATCTAAGCCTAAAAAATACATAAAAAATACGATTTGGATATTCTATGTTGGTAGAAAAAGTAGGCGTGCAGATTTTACATATTTTTTATAATAATAATCAGTATTTACATATTGTTGACGAAGTACTCCAATATCAGTATATTCTTTGGACGTGTGGTAAGGAAAGAACGTATTCACATGTTGGAATTTATACAGCAAAAAGTTAAACAACAATAAAATAATGCAAGGGCAGCTAGAAAAAACATTGGCAGTAAACTTAAAAGTATATAAGTGACAAACACCTTATTCCATTATATACCTTCCTGTAATATGACAAAAATAAAGTTTTCGTTGCTTTTCGATTATAAAAATTGTATAGTCGCCATTATTTCTAAAGTTGCAACCAAAAATAAAGAGTCAACAGCGGTAACGTTGCAACTTTTAAACATTCCTTTTTCAGTTTTCAAAGGTGGTATCAGTGTTCAAATTTCAAATTTTTTAGTTTTCAAATTGTTGCCGGCAATATGTATAATGTAATAGAGTCGAAATGTAAACAGTTCCTAACTTATCATTATATATCAAATCTCTTCATATTTGTGTCTATTTTTCATATCTTGCAAAATCGATGTAGTTTTTCAACAAGTGTATAGTTATAGTGTTTATAGGCTGATATTATATTTTGACAATTTTGATCGAAAAGATGTAAAAAACTAAAAAAAGTTATTTTTATGGCTTGTCTAGCTTATGTGCTATGTACGTGTGAGTAATGTTTATACGAATTAATTGTCAAAATTTTTAAATGGTAATCAATTTGTAGGTTATTGTTTCTTCGAAAGATAACGAATGTTGCCTATAAGTTAAATTGAAATCTAAGATGAATCGAAACTTTATTTAAATTGTTTTAATTGCAACATCGGTTATAACGGATGTTAATTTAACCGCCACAATTGATAGTAATCAAAGAAATCAACATTTAGTGAATTAAGGTATTTAGAATCGACGCACCAAGCTATTTAAGAAAATTTTGCACTTTTCATTAGGTCTCCAACAAATTTGGAACTGCCAAAGTTTGAGTTATTTCAGGAATTTTCAACAGGAACGTGTAGTGACAATATTACGAAAACATATAAAGATCGTATATATATATATATATATATATATATATATATATATATATATATATATATATATATATATCCAACAGGTTCAGTACATCTGCAGTTCGGATGATGAAAAATTAGTAGAATTACGGTAGCAGATGGACGTAGTAGCGTTGTTGTAACATACTAATATTGAAAACTGAAAAAAAGCATTTGTAAACGCCACCTACACTACTCTCGAAGTTACCTCGACGAAGTGCTCGTCGAAGTTGATCGCAGTCTGAAGTACGCACAAAGCGAATCGAAGTATCTCTCTACACTATTCTCTTCGCCTAACTTTGATCAATTTCGCGACTAGCGTAGTGCAGGTTTTACAATATTCACACGAGAGCAGTGGTGACGAGGCATGACGACAGGTTTCCCCACCACGCGCCACCTCTCCCACTACAATCCAACGAACGTTATCAATTTCGCTTGAAATCAAAATATATTTATAACTTTCCCTAGCCGTCACATCACTACGCTAAGGCCAGATGGAATGCCGAAATGATAATGAATCGCCGATGAATGTTTACAGAGCGTTATGTAAGCTCTGGCTAGCATCACGACTCCATATTTTGCACAACAAATATTAATTTGTTGATTCAGCGGCGTGCCTTGCCACCGTATGTAAACGGTGCTCGGTTGAGTCTGTCGGGGGACCGGGATCTGTTGGCCAATCTCGCACGGCTATCTGTTTGGTCGCTCAATCATTTTCGCTTTGATGATGTATGTGCGTTACGTTCGAAAAGTTTCAAACTTTTGCGAAAACACCGATACAATATTGTGCTTTATTTATTAGTCATTGATGAAGGTTTTTGGGCGCTTCAAAATTTTGATCAACACGTTTTGAAAAAGGTATAATGTCTTTGTTTTGCTTAATGTTTTAATATTGATGATATATATATGTCTTTTTGAAATAATACTTGTGTTTGTTTGTTTGTTGTTGGCAATTGAATGTGGCCTTAGTTTCGATAATTGTGATTTTTACAGACGTTTTGGAAACAAAATAAAGCTAAAGGGATGACTGATATGGGTTTGGTGTCTTCTTATTCCACGCAAATGAAAATACCTCAAATTATCTTTGACGCATTGCTCATCCTCATAAACGGTATTATATTAAGAAAGGAGATTTCTTGTTTTTAGGGTTCCATAGTGAAATAAGGAATTATAACAGTTTCGTCACTTCCTGTCTGTCTGTCACAGCTTTAAAGTTTCTTCAGTATGAAATGTATATAACTGAAATTTTGCAAGTGGATTTTTCAATATAGAGATCGAAATTAATATATAGCTAAATGTTAAAAAACTGTTTACAGTTTTGCTACAAGTTTGGCGTGTCCTTTTTACGTAAAAGTGGCTATTTTTGGCTATTTCGGTATATTGTGTATGTTACATATGAGTGTGTTTACAATGTGTGTGTTGTATGAAGATTAAATTCATTTTTTTTGCTTTTGAGAACTACATCCCATAAATGTAAAGTGAGGGGGAATGGTTATGGTTGACTGTAACAGATTGCTCTCGTAGCAATAAGTCTGTCATATATATCAATTAGATACATTAAAGTAGATAAATAAATAAATAAATAAAAATAATTTTACGCCCTCGTAGAGTATGGTATTATTGCAAAAGGTCTCAAAATGAGATTGGAAGTTTAATATGCAATTTTTTTTTATTTTTATGGTTACGTATGTCAGAAGGAAAAACGGACACCTTACAAGATCATTCACATGTCTCTCTGTTTGTCAGAGCCGTTTTTATCAGAAACCGATCGACATAGAAACTAGAAATGAAAAAAAAAATTGTGATAAAATATTTTAACCGCACATATCTCGATGGCTAACACTGAAAAATATGTATACGGACATTTTACGCCCATATGCACCACACACGGTCAGGACTGTCAGTCGGTTAAAAACGTATTTCTGTTTCTCATTAACCGTCAGTTGAGTCGGAACAAAAGTCTACTTTACCGATCGTACCCTATTTCACGGTCCAATTTCTAAAGTATCCATGCAAAATAGGTTTTTAACTGTCACTAAGTCCTACTGACAGTCCTGACCGTGTGTCGTGCATATGGGCATTAGACGGGAGCAAATTAAATATCGGAAAAAATTGCTTTTTAATTCCATTAAAGTTGTTTTTTAGTTCCAATCTAATAATAAGGCCTTGAAAAATATGTTTTTCATAATTTTAGTTAGTACATCCTTAGACATATACAGAAAAATATATAAAAAATATGTCCCTCGACATTTCTGACATTACTCATACTAAAATTCTGAAAAAAATTGGGTTTACAGAATACTACGCAAGGGTTGTAGGAAAACTATAGCAATTATCCTATATCTAGTCATTTTTTAAACATACACCATGTTTTAACGTCTGTGAAAGATATGTAGGCAATATATGTATGTTTTGAAAAATTATAGATAAATAAATAGTTTAATGGAAATAACATGTATCCTAAAATGTTTACAAATGCCAAATGTGTACGGATCAATCGTAGTGTAAGTTCTACTCGTATTTGATAGGTTTCTCATCCTAAGTGCAGAAACATCAAACCACAAAGTGAGATACATCAGTCAGGCGTCTTCTCGGTTCAGATTTATCTTAACGGGTGTCATTAGCGCGTGTTTTGTTGTAGCGTTTAAGGAAGTGTTTATTGAACTCACAGACTTTCTAATCGACTGAATTTAACTGGGGGATAGCATGCTATTTGATAGAATTAGTATTCTCAAATAGCGATGCTAGGTCGATACGATTATCGTTACGGAAGGGGACTGTTTTCGGGGTTACGTTAGAATTACATAATTTAAGTAAGACATGGTTGATGTCGTGGGTGGATAAGCTAGGAGTTCATCTATTTCTCATTTAAATTACGTAGTAATTGCCCGTAAAATGAAATATCTTAGAGAGAGGAAGTGGTACCGAGATTAAGGATGGAGTACTAATCATTAACGTGGAAGGTATCAAAGGAAGGTGTTAAGGTGAGTTTGTTAGTCAATAATACTTCACAGTGAGCCAGAACGTTGCTTTTGTGAAATATGTGTTGAAATTCCACATCATAATAAGACGTGAATGTGGTGGCAAAGATGTGTCAATAAGGGTTTCCAGTTCACTATGATAGGAGATTTCAGGAGGTGAGTATGACACTCCTAAAAGAGCTTCTGTGCTGTAAGTTGTCAATTCTAATAGAATATATTCCATAACGAGTTGGTTGGAGGTTGTGATACAATTTTGAAGGGGCATTCACCTCGAATATACACAGATACTGACCTCATAAGCACATGTCAAAATTGTATAATTTCGTATTAAAACGAAACCTGAAAGGTGATAAAGGTCAGAAGGAAGAGAGGGTTTTAATCACATTCCGCTTATTAAGCACGCATGCAGGGGGAGGTGATTAAAAATGTTAATTATTTCAGTGGAATACGCAGGTATCTAGATACTAATTTGACAGAGATATAAACTTATACTTCCAGGTTGCAAACGTGGATTTGTAAAATGTAAAAAAATATAGATATTCGTATTTAATTACAGGTTTTAATTAAAACGATTTCGATTAAAACAATTGCAAGAGATATAGACAACATCGGGACCCTAGTTAATGGGTGTTCCGGAGCGCACTTCGCCGGTTTTAGAATCCTTAAATGATTACCTTTTTGGACATTTCTCAGTCTGGTTCACCGACCGCCCTTGGGCTCCCTGTTTTTCTTTATCCACTGTCTCTATTGTGGAGAAGTATTCTACGTGAATCTGTCATTGTATATACTTCCAATATGGTCAACGTCTCTTTAAACGATCACATGTTAACGATAACAAGTTTGTTTCTATCCTCCTTTGCCTACATACTTTCTTAGAGAATTCAACTATCTAACCATTTGGCTACCATATTATCACTTTTTCAACTATAGCAGAGAAAGGGTTATGAATTTCATAGATTGTATACGTACGTAAGTTTGTTCCCTCGTACAGACTAAAATGATTTTAACAAATGAGGTGTCCTTCGTCTTGATGCAGAGATAATCCTAGTGTATATAACGTTATGAATTTCACATGTTATGTACATATGTATGTATGTGAGTAAGTTTGGACCTTCGCACATATAAACTACTAAAGTAATTTCAACAAATGAGGTGTCGTAAGATTTATCTTAATCCATAGAGTGTCGTCGGGTATATAACGTTATGAATTTCACAGGCTATGTATGCATGTTTTTATGCGAGTAAATTTGGTCCCTCGCACAGACTAAACTACTAAAGTTACATTTCAACAAATGAGGTGTCCTTAGATTTGTCATGATCCAGATAGTGTCCTAGGGTATATAACGTTATGAATTTCAAAGGTTATGCGTAAATGTATTTCGAGTTTTTCGTTATTTTTCCCGTAGTCAGGTTTTAGTTTTTCCTCTTTGACTATGTGAATCGATTCAGTCTAACTTATTAAAGAGGAAAGTTTATTTTTTATTTTTTAGGATTTGGCATAGAAACGGCTTAGCTAAGAAAGTAGTTGGCTCATTCTAAATTTTGATATTTTTCGTACAATATTGAAAAATACAAGTTAATTAAAAACCAGTCTTAAAAAAAATTCAAAAATTGATTGAAACATAAGCCAGTTGTAGGCTTCTAAATTTGAAGATACGTATAGAGTTGGGTATATCCCTGTCTCTTTTCCTCTCGTAGAATATAATGTGTAATATTATAAATGACCTCACAACACAGTATTGCCGTCCTTCTCTAAAGGTTAAATTCAAACTTTTATAACTCGGTCAATTTTTTAAACAATTTTTTAAAGATTATTAAATTAAAGATTATTAATTTTTTCACTATTCATCTGCTTGCTTGTAGCTTGTACCTTGAAATTATGATTAATGGAATAAAAAAAAATTAGGCAAATACCCAATTGACATTAAAGTTATGATTACCACTTATCCTTTCGTGTCCAAATAGACATAGGCTATATAACTTCTTTTCAGAACGTGTAAATAGTGACCGATAAGATTTAATTGAAAGGAGTTAATATGTGCGAGCTGTTTAGTTAAATCTTTAAATGTTATAGCTACATTAAAACAATGGAGATGTTGTAGATAACATGAAGATCTACAAAATGTCCAAACAGTGTATATTGCTAATTATTACAGATCGTCTCTTATGATATGTTTTATGTTGCAATATCGAACCATAGACTATTTTTGAGTTAAACAAACTAAATCGTTATAGCTATACTATCAAAGTGGTGTTCGAATAACGATATTGCTAATTATTACAGATCGTCTCTTATGACATGTTTTATGTTGGAAAATCGAACCAGACTTTTTGAGTTAAACAAACTAAATCATTATGGCTATACTATCAAAGTGGTGTTCGAATAAGTATATCGCTAATTATTACAGATTGTCTCTTATGACATGTTTTATGATGTAAAATCGAACCATAGACTATTTTTGAGTTAAACTAAATCGTTATGGCTATACTATCAAAGTGGTGTTCGAATAAAATTTATACGACAACGAAATACAAAAAAATATTACCGGCTAGTTCTTATAGATTGTTTGTTATAAAGGATATGCTGTTAAAAGATTGGATCATAGAATCAGAATAAATAAATAATAAGATTGAGAATATTAAGGAGATTGAGGAGATTAAGGGTAATCAATTAACCGTAAATAAATAGTTATTTAAAAAATTAAACGAAGTGTTGTCACGGTTTCTTTTTATCGGACAAAATCAGAAAGGGCAGCTAGTCTTTTATAAATATCATAGTATATCTGAACATTGTACTAGCTAATGAAGGCGTCTTTTAATTTTTAATAATAATAAATAGACAATTTTAGTACATAATAAATATTTCAAAACTATCCTTGTATATAGATAGTTATACTTCTACTATATCCTTGTATATAGATACCCATTAAATTGAGGAAAATATGGAGGGACCGAAACATCACCAAAGTCACCAAAACTAGACTTGTTAAGGCTCCCCATATTCCTCTATGCTGCTGAAACATGGACTCTACGAGAAAGTGAGAAAAAACGGTTCGATGCCCTTGAGATGTTGTGCTGGAGGAAAATGCTCGGTATATCATGGACGGAATTTCGAATCAATGAGTCTATTCTTCGAGAGCTGGGCATCATACAAAACTATAAAGCACAGTACAAGCTCGTATTCTCACTTTCTTTGGACATATAACCCGACGCGGGTGCGAATCTATAGAGGGCCTAGTAGTGCAGGGCAAAGTCGAAGGCATCAGACCACGCGGCGGATTACCCATGAGGACAGATCAATAAAATAAGACTTTGAACGGACCACTGCACAAATGTACAAAGATAGTGAGAGTTCGCGAAGTGTGGCATTGCATTGTGAAACAGGCCACTAATGTCGACGTGACAACCACGACCACTCTGCGAAGAGTGTAACGACAAGGAAGAAGAGACTAATTTTTCATGTTATAAGCGCTGTATCATATCATTTAATCTATGAATTCACATGCAGGTTTATATAGACACATATGCACTACGACCGCGTAGCCGTATGGGGACCTAGGGCTCTGAAACGTGTTAAATGGGACATGAAAGGTTGAAATGTACGGGCTCGTTCAATTAACGCGTGTTAAATTTGCATGGGATGCTTCGCCCCTGGTTAGCATCCGCCTACGCGCTAATCGAACTCGCGCTTGAAAACTGTCACAGCTTAAAATTTTTGAACTTTTTTTTCATTTTTGGCAGCATTATTTAAAAAAAATAATTTTTAAAAGAGTTGTTAAGTAGTGTCTTAGAAGTTTGGTTATTATTGTTTTTAACCAATAATAATAGTTTCGTTAACCACATATGTACGTCAATATTTTAAAGTGATTTATATTTTGCGAGGTAGGTTTTTATTTAAAATCGAATCATCGTGAAAAGTATCACGATATTAGTGTGAAGTCATCCGATTATTGTCCGATCACTGAAGTGAAGAAATCTCGAACGCGGTCATTACGTGAGAAAGTTACCACATGGAAATACTGCGTGATGTTAGCTTCCTTGTGAGAAGTTTCGCTTCTAGAAAGCACGCTTTATACTTACATTTTTTTATGTTGTTTAATTTAAAATAAATATAATTACGAAAAAACTTTATTATCTGTAGCAGACGAAATATTATTTCCGAAATATATGGAAACGTAAAAATTCAAAATTTTTAAAAGTACAAATTTGTAATCTTATTGTATTGATATTTATGGCAGACATAAAATGTTAAAGCTGTGACGCTTGTTAGTTAAATGTGCGTTATGCTATTCTGTGTAATTGATTTTGAGAAGGGTTTTTCCACTTAGGTTTTACTTGTGTTTAAATTTTAGTACGATTGACCTAACACCACGCCAGACCGGACATTTACAACGCTGTCGCGATGTCGCGTTGTTTGATATCGGCACTTGACTAACCATGATATCGTTTTATGGCATTAAATATATTAAATAGGAAAGTGATAACGCTTCTACCGCTGATTAACTCACTGTTGCTTTAACATGATAATACATTTTCTAGGATAATAAGCTAGTCCAAAATTTCATTAAAATTTCTTTAGTAGATTCGACTAGATTCAATGCTTTTGTCCTGTCAGTATACATGGCGTTACGAGACAGTTATTTACAATAACATCTATCACAGACGACAGTTCACATGTGAAAAGTGGCTACGATCTCGGCTTATCATAATAACGACATGAGGCGCACATGAACTTATTACTCCGAGGAGTGGGGGGAGGGTTATGTTGCTTACGAGGCGACAACATAAGTGACGTTAACGCCCAGTTTAGGATAAAATGAGGACTATTAAATCTCCACTCTGCTGGGAACGTGGTTTTTAGACGTCACGAGTGGCGACACTTATGAAGACTTGAACCGTTTAACCGATTCTTCGACGTTGATGTATGACAGCTGGCGACCGAGAAATTGTACAAACAAACGATATAATTAGGGTTGTCAACGCTAATGAAGAAGGTTCGAAAATAAATAAGGGTTACGTACCTTTCCAAACCTCGAGGCGTAATGATCAACTTCGCATGTCACTTTTGATTTTATGTAAGTTACATTGTGGTTTTGTTCTATTTTACCTCTGGTTGTTTTGTATCAAATTATTTTATGTAAGTTAGATTGTTGTTTTGTTCTATTTTACCTCTGGTTATTTTGTATCAAAATATTTTATGTAAGCTGCATTGTTGTTTTATTTTATCTCTAGTTGTTTTGTATTAAATTATTTTATGTAAACTACATTGTTGTTTTGCTCTATTTTACCTCTGGTTGTTTTGCATCAAATTATTTTAGGTAAACTATATTGTTGTTTTGTTCTGTTTTATCTCTGGTTGTTTTAAATCAAATTATTTTATGTAAGTAAATTATTAATATTTATTACATTTATTTGTTAAATATTAAAATTATGTAAAATAATATTAATATTTAACAAATAAATGAAACTACGTGATGTATTATTATTTCTACTTTCTTTAAGTTCTTTACCACGACCTAGGTTTCGTTATACTACAACATCTTTAGGTGGGCTATTAACAAAGATCTTTGCTAATATCTTTGCTAATAGCCCACCTGAAGATGTTGTAATACAACGAAACCTAGGTCGCGGTAAAGAACTTAAAGAAAGTAGAAAGAATACTACATCACGTAGTTTCATTTAATTGTGAATAATGAATTTCTACAAAATTAACGCCAAATATATCCAATATTAATATTTAAATATAGAAAAATGATTATGTGCAAATAAAATACAAAAATTGATCTTGTCAGTTAAGCAGAAAGGAGTGGAATAGTTTGTATTCATATCGAAAAGCAAAGGATGTATAATTTTTCATAAATCTTTTTAAATTCTTTTATTATAGTGAAGTGAAAATACTTTTTTAAAAAAATTAGCTCTAAAAATAACAATAGTAACTAAAGGAATATATTTCTTGTATTTTCTCGATTTGTAGAAGTGAAACTTCTATCGTGCAATAGATGCCAATAGCATTTTAGTGCCGTATTAAGATTATAATACGGTGCGTACAATTTATATAATTACACATTTTGTATTGAGGTATGTATTAAAATATGTCAAAGTCAAGTGAAAATCAAACAAAAGAGGTATTCTTTTGTCATTATAAGATTATTTTTCTATTGTTTAGACGCCAGCCTATATAAACATGCTTCAGTACACACAAAGAAAGGGTCTTTCAAGATTCCACCCTTAAGACAGTGAAAAAGGAGAAATGTAATTTTTTCAATGTTAAACGTTTTGTCTGTATAGCCGTAACTTTTTTTGCTTGCTTTTAACCTTATCTTCGTCTGCTAAAGCCCTTGGAAAAGAGGTGGTTAAAGAAGTTTAATGGAGCATTAGAATCATCATCATCATCATCATCATATATATTAATACGCTAAGGTTAAGATGTTACTCTCCCTTTTTAGAAAAAACCTCACAACTAATCCACATAAATTATATATCATTTTATAGATAATTGCTTGCTCTACCGGCATCCACAACTAAAAAATTTATTATTGCTATTGTTTTTGCAAATTAATTAATTATTAAAATTATATACACAAAACAGCAATGCTGCCATCTAACGGCTCAACGTCAATATGATTGACGGTCGGTACAATTTTTGTTTAATTTCAAATCCACTCACGTATAAATAAAGTGGCGCTTTAGCTCAATGCTTTTGATACTTGCGCCTCTATATATCAATTTTAGTAAAATATTTGTTTGATCTGTCATCTGAGTTTCATAATGGAATAAATAATGCGAAGACTTCGCACGGGTCACGCTAGTAATAGAATATTAGTGTAACAGACGTAGCGTCATTTGAACGTTGTATGGTATTTGAGAGTTGAGTAGCAAGTAGAAAGGGTAAAAAGGGTATCATTTCTCCCGAATTTGACTTGCTTTTCTTTCCACGCGACCAACAACTCTACGTATTGTTCGGGCGTCTTATCATCTATCACAAGATCGAGTCGTGGTATCGTAATTCATCGACGCTAGAAATGTTTCATCTTATAGGTGTCGAGCGAGAACGGCAGCTCTAGACGGTAAAATACTCTGTACAGAACTCGGCAGAAGCATGCCACGTCCATCGCAATCAACGCCAGATGTTATGCCACGTATCACTTGTATTATTCGTACAGTGGCTCTTTGGTTAATTTGCGTCTTTGGTTATATTTAAAATTTCATACGAATGAAGTCACGAACAGCAATGAATATGTAAATAGCTATATTCAGCCATATGTTTATCATTCATTTTACTTAATATATACGTTAGCTAACGCACTACAATAACGGCTGCCATAAAGTTTGCTTTAAAAATCGGCATGCTGTACTCGCGTTATCCTTGCCTTTATTTTCAGTTAAAGTTCGGTGGCTTGAGCATCATGTAATTTTACGAGCAGAAAGAAAAGGACGGAACTGTTTCGTCGGAGACGGCAGTCCTGTACTTTGTCTATGTATGATAGGAGATGCGTTTTTATAGGTTTATTTGTTTTGTTGCACGAAATTTAAGATTTACTCGTCGTGTCACTTTCAACATCCGCCGCAAATTTGTCAAATTATGTTATTTATTTAGATAGCCCAAAATATTCTATGAAAGTACTGTTCGGTAATCCGGATTCAAGACATCCCTCAATTCTCGAGTACGGATTTTACAAGCGTTTATGCAAACGCCATATCTTTTTTATGAAATGAGGTATGTAATGACGTTTATTGGTATCTAATTTAATAGATAACGTAATTTTTATAAGGTAACTATATATATTAGACGTTTTACCTTTAAGGTCGCGCAATTAATTATACTAGTAAGGCTAAATTTACTATATTATCGAAAAAAAAATATTTAAATAACCTATAAAGTTAGCCGTAACGTCAACTGTTTTAGGTACCTTTACGTGAACGGAAATAACGCGTCGTTTTAAAATACGCACTTAAAATGCTGTCAAAATAAAGGTTTTATAATTATACAACGTGCAGACGTCTGTTTAAAGGCTAATAATTTTGTAACGTTTACGTTATTCATAAAGTAACATGTTACAATATAGGGCTGATTTTATTTGTGTTTGAATTCACTTGACGCGTGAACTCGAAATGCTTGACATTTTTTTTACTTGATTACGATGCTTAAAAATTAGTCGAAAGAAGAGTCCAAGCGCATATCACGTCTTTTGATGTGAAACATCTATAGGCGCAGGTATAAACCGGATCGTTGGCATGGCGACGCTTGCCGTGGCGACGGGTCGCCACGCTATATTAAGGTATATATATATAGTCTATATGTAGTAGAGTGTACGGTATGGCGACGTGTCGCCATGCGCAACCGACTACACGAGGAGGGGCCTCACTCAGTTCGACGCAGTTGTTTACTACGGTACACATAACCTGTGCTTTATTATTTTTGTATTAATTGTAAATAAATGTTTATTAAATAAAGTCACCATTTTCTGTAAGAAATTCGTAATACTTTATTTTTTCATTATGCTATATTTAGTTCCTGTAATAATCTTGTCTTTTATGCATATTACTTGTACGTACACGATATTTCACATCTGCCAGGCGTCCCGTGACGGCTCACTGTTTTTTTTACATATTCAAATATTTCGCATATTCAAAACAAATTGTTAGCAATTTGTAAGTTAATGTGCGAGTATGTGTGTAGCGCACGGTACGGGCGTGACTCTCCGTGCGCATTGAATTTTGCTAAATTGCTCTTAATTTGCATATTCACTTTTACTCTCCGTGCTTCCGCCAATTGGCAAACACTGAAAGTAACCTTATGTTCGCTAACACGAAGAATTTTAAAGGAAGATCATTTTGTTAGATAACTGGCGGTATATTAGACTACCCCGTGTCTATTCTGTTATATACGTACGAGTATGTACATTTTATAAGTTGTGTGTGTGTGTGTTTATATTTTCTTATGGTATCATGGTGTGAGTCATTCCATGTCCAATCAACACAGTTTTGGGAAATACTCTGATTTGATATCTCAGATTTTCATGATTTTTGGTATACAGCAATATACCATGGAATTGTGAAAAAATACAAAAAAAATTCAGTTGCGTAGCACAATTACTTTTGAAGTTATTAATTTTTAAAAAATTAATTTGTAATTTTTGCACTGATTAATTTTTAAAAATTTATCTTTTTATAAAAAAAATTGCACATTTTGGCATTTTTAATCGCCTGTAGGATGGCAACCAGTGACGATACGAGGAGTGGGAGTGGTCTCATATTAAAGCTCTTGAGTGTGGCGTAATTTAGGGACGGGATACAATTTTAAAAAATGGGAAAATTTTCAGTTAAATTTTCAAATTTCAATTTCTCAAAAATTGACAATATTGTAAATTTTAAAAAATTGTCAAAATTACTTTTTTGAGTTTAAATATATTTAGAACAATTTTCTCATGGGATCTCAAGATACAGGGCATCAGAAATATACACACGAGAAAAATTTGAGAAAGCACTGGATAAATTTCAAGCTTTTCATTCCGATACTAAAGCGGTTTTGGTCAAAAACTGATATACCTAGTTTTAGCGATTTTTAGCTAAAAATATAAGCCGCACACCTTAAAACTATGGCTGCCGTGTTGCTGTCGTTGATATGGTTTCCTCATTCACAAGTTCTAAGCAAATGTACCTTACTTTAAAATAACAAATAAATTAAAAAATTCAAGAATTAGTTAACCGACTTTGACGAAACCTTCACTTTTATATAGTGTCGTGACATGCTGAGTAACTATATAAAACAAAGCCACGGTAAAGGAGAAAAAACAAGTAGAATTCTAAGTTTAAATCAACATTTTTTTCTTCATTGTTTTCTTTCACTCATACGCAAAACACTGGTTGAGTCGTAAAAAACTACCAGATTACGTACATGGTACTTGTACGTGTAGTGGGTATTTAAAAGGTAAAAAGGTCCCTAAAATTTTATTTTACCGAGAATAATAGTTCTAGTTTTAATATTTTTCTTTAGTATATTCTAAGACGTAAAACTTTGTTTCATTCTAAAGTAACCCTTATAATTAGTTGTTAAAATTATTTTTAAGATAACAAGATCTCAAGTCAAAAAGAAAATATGTTATATAAGAAATGTATTTTTTGTAAAAAGTTTTATCTCTAAAATAAATAATGATTGGTGGCTGAAACAACTTTAGTAGCCAATGTTCGTATTGATCCGACTAGTAACTCAATTTGACGTGAGCCCAATGTAGGTACAATGCGGTACAGCATAAAGATGAGTATACTTCGAAGTATACTGATTATAGAAGTATGTCTATGTAAGCTGACGTAGCGACACGGTCTCTTCTGCTTGACGTCATACCTCCCGAGAGTCCTATGCAGGAGTAGTGACGTCTGTCGGCAAGTACATAAAACTTATCGATATCGAAGTGTTCCTAAAATATACATTTTTTTTTGTAGATTAATCTTTTTATCAAACCTGCTTCGTATAATCCAGCGAATATTTCAATCTAGAGGCAGTGTTGAGAGTATTGCGATGGGTCTCTAGATATTCTCTACAAATTAATTTCATGTGGCTTGTACATATATCACAAGATAGCGGTGTGAAAAGGTTTACTGGCAACCAAAAATTGGATAAGTCCAGTCAAATATGAAAGTGACAATTTTTTTTAGATTTAGAGCCTGTTCTCGCTCACTGTCATGAAAATTAAGGCAGTGAAATTACATGATCTCTCCGATTTTTCCAACAAATATAGATCCTTGCATCATTTTACACAAATTATATACTCATATTTTTGGAATATCGATATATATAATTAAATAACGAGTGTAGCTCTCGGAAATAACAGGAATTGTGGTCAGTGGTTTTTACTACAGCCACAATGAGCGTATTAAAAATGCATAGAAGTTCAATAACCCCTTGAATTACTAGTATCTTCTGTATCTATAGTGACGTACCAGTATCTTGTAAAGTGATCCAATACAAGGCAATAAACCCATTTTTTTCACTTTTGTCTAAGCAAAATTCTAAAATGTAACTTTCTGTCGTTCCTTATAACGTAACCTTATCTCGGTCTAGGCGACAGCATTTTTATTCCAATCGTTTTAAACATTGTAGGTAGTATACAATTCGTGAGGTCTGAAGGGGTTAAGAAGACTGGAATCTTATAAGAGGAAGAAATGTTTTAAATTTTTTAAAACTAAATTTCGTTGTAAAACTTAATATAAAAATAAAATCAGTCTTACAAATGAAACCTTATAAAAGCCGTAATCTCACGTAACTGGAAGTTAAAATTGTATACTACTATATTGACAGTAAATAGATATTTTGCGTCCGGAAATAATTTTCTTGTGAAAATTCAAGCGGGAAATGACAGACGGTTTACTTGGAGCGTATCGTTGCTAAATACGGATAAACGTTTTAAACATATCGTGTAGAATATACTTTTTAATCGACAAAATTTAAGATCACGTGTAGAACTATATTACTCAAATAGACCTACGTTCAGTTTGAAAGAGTTAAATGCAAATTTGCGTAGTCATTATTTTTATTATCGGTATACGGCTAAAAAGTTTTAGAAATATGTGTATTCATTTTATTATTGGTCTCAAGAAATACGATATTGCTTTCGTTTGCAGGTCGCGACTAACTGTTAAAAATATGTGATCGGCGCAATTTATATGCATAAATATTCTCTGCCTCCCCCCTTCATGTGCTAAGTGTTCTCGTAACTCGTAATTATCTTAGACTTTATCCTAAGTATACACAACCCTGATCTTCACTCAGATAACATACTTATTAAACTTATCCTCAGATATGATATCTCTATGAATAAGATAAAACCTTTGATATCAGTAAAGCGCCGTAAATAAATGCTTTAAAAATTCGCAAGTCCTTATTGGGTTTTTTTGCGTTTTAATTTTGCCTTATTTTTTTTTTAATATGGTATATTTTCTTATTAAATTAGGTACTTTAGTTTACTGTGTGTATTATTAGTTTTCCACTTATTTTTTGTTTTTCTCTTGTACTCGCAATCTATCATAGTCTTCCGCCGGTAAGGAGAGAAGAGAATGCTTTACATCAAAGGTATGGGGTAAATAAATAACGAAGGCTTTGCCTCGTTCATAACCAAATCTGTGTGCTATGGTGCGTAAAATTGAGAGAATCATTCCCAGTGAGATGTGAATTTATCTGTGGTACGTTGATTAAATATTTTAATCATCATATTGGCAATAGATGAATCATTGCAAAAAGTGATTATAAGAAGCACAAAAAAGCAATTTCTTAAAAAACGCAGCCATAAAATGTTATTATATTAATGGTAGGTATATATAAAACGTATATATAAAAATATTTGTATATGTAATTAAGTTTGTAATAATATTTTTTTCACTGATCAGAGTTGAATATCAAATTTCTTTATTGTCTGATTGGGAGCAATGGGCTAGATCGAGATCCCCCGCTAGCAATCAGACGCCTATTGTCGGTAGCTGTCTGGTTCCAAATTATCTCTAATCATTTTATTCTTTGATATTCTCTCGATCTAATTTTTTTCTTTCCAAATGAAAATTAATAAAAATGGAAATATTGTATTCGTTACTGAAATTATACGATCAATTTTATTCCTTATTATATTGATAACAGAAACATACCATTATATAAAACTTTAAAAATATTATAACTAAATTCATTCGAAATAATAATTTCACAATTGGGACAAAAAATAAAAGCATATATATGGCTGGTTTGAATTGGTTTTAGGAGACTTTTGCATTTTACAATAAGGTATTTGCAACATGTATTAAAAAAATATTTCATTAATGTACGTCCTTGTTATCGGTTAAGAATGATTAACGTTGTTTAACTGCAATAAATTGGGTGTAATATTTTTATTTAATGATTAAAGTCGAAAGTAATATTGTATGAGTAAGATAGCGCGATCCCAGAAATTAAATTCCCTAAACAATATTTATCGCTTAATATAGAATGACGATGTCCTTGAAAGAGATAGTATATCTTTTTTAATTTCATTATTTGTTTAGGGCATTGTGGCGCCTTAGTACGTATTAACATATTACGTGACTTAGTGTTTTGGCGCGAAGCTTTGAATGAATGCAATAAAATTCGATTTTTTCGGCTTAAAAAACGTCTTTTTATGAAAATGTCACAATTGTAAGTTTATCAGATACGTTTCCCATAATTTTAAGTACTTATCCAAAAATTGCCAAATACTCTGTAATCTTGATTAGTGTGGATTCCTAAAATTCACTATTATTTTTCAATCGGGCATGTTTTTGAGTTTATAAGATATAGTCTCAAGACAATCAGTTGATCTGTATGTTTCAGAAAAGTATGATAATGAAATTGTAGAGTTTAATTATGAAACTTACGCAGCTATGGAATCTAAAAAATTATTTATTTAATTATCAAGAATATTAATATATCGATACAGAACCAACACTTCAAGTCGCGGTACTAACAAGGCCGCCTATGAACGTGTAAATAGGCCATCAGCGCGATGGATCGCCGCGGGCCGAATGCGCGCATTCTGACTCTTGCCACCGTCGTGTTCGCCTTCCCACTTCCCTGCTCCCCCATATCTGCCTACCTACCTACGGACGCGCGCCTCTGCTAGCGTACTCCGCGTGTCGTTGCCTCGCGTCAACCCTTCGGAAGCGGAGATCGCTGTGATTTTGCCTTTCAAAACATAGGATATTCTTTTTAGTCTGTTCTTCAGTTGTCGTATTTTCTGGTGTAAAAACTTTAACGTTTTTTTTAAATGAAATACGTTAAATAAACGGCATAAACTGTGTTAAAGGTATATTATATACTGTGTTATACGTTAAATAAACGGCGTAAACTGTGTAAGAGGTATGAGGCTGTATAGTATAGTAGGCTGTTTTGTGGACCAAATGTGCATATTTTAGGAAACTCTGTCGTAATTTATCAGGGATTTTACTTATTGACTAGTATGTCATATGGTCGATACAAATATAGGACCTATATATATATTTGAAGATATTTGCAATATAACTTTGTCATTATGTGTATAGCTTGTGTAAGTTTGGGATGGAATATAAGAAATGGAAGACACAGCTATTTATTTGCAGAAGTTTGCATTATTACTTTCTCAATATGCGTATAACTTATGTAACTTTGAGAAGGAATATAAGAAATGGAAGACACAGCTATTTATTTGAAGAAGTTTTCATTATTACTTTCTCAATACGTATATAACTTGTGTAACTTTGGGAAGGAATATAAGAAACGGAAGACACAGCTATTTATTTGTAGAAGTTTGCATTATTACTTTCTCAATATGTATATAATTTATGTAACTTTGGGAAGGAATATAAGAAACTGAAGACACAGCTATTTATTTGCAGAAGTTTGCATTATTACTTTCTCAATATGTATATAACTTTGTAACTTTGGGAAGGAATATAAGAAACTGAAGACACAGCTATTTATTTGCAGAAGTTTGCATTATTACTTTCTCAATATGTATATAACTTATGTAACTTTGGGAAGGAATATAAGAAACTGAAGACACAGCTATTTATTTGCAGAAGTTTGCATTATTCTTCTCAATATGTATATAACTTATGTAACTTTGGGAAGGAAGATAAGAAACGGAAGTCACAGCTCTTTATTTGAAGAAGTTTGCATTACTACTTTCTCAATATGTGTATAAAAAAAGTTTTTTCTTTCCAAAGTTAAAAAAAGCTTTCCAAAGTTACTTTGGAAAGGAATATAAGAAATGGAAAGTATATTACTTTATAGATACGAAATCTACTTGGAATATAAGGTGACATTCCTCTATAGATAGGTGAAAAATTATATTGCGTTTACTAAGGCGCTTGCATAGATTGAATTGAAATTAGGATGTATGCGAGAACGATGTTAACGGCTTAAGGTAATTGTCGTGTAAAACATGTTGTCGACGAAATTAACTGCATTTTTGTATATTATTCGAACTATAAATGTTTAACTTATTTTGAAATTTAAAAATTATTTACCGTTTAGTTTTGGTAAAATTGTACAATTAACATTACAGGAAAAGTAGTTGTTTCACCACACTTTTAATTTTATTTAAAATATCCGTCCGGCGATTAGTATAGAAAACTAAGTCATTTTACATTGATAATGATTGCAATGTTATACTAAAATTTGGAAAAAAAATTACGGTTTAGTTTGGTAAAAATCGCTCCCAAAAATTGTACATTTTACATTACAGGAATGTAGGTATTTCACCACACTTCATTTTATTTTGAAAAACGCAAAAATAGTTTTTTTTGCAAACTTTTATTGACAGTTTGGAAAGAAAAAAGTTATTTTCAATGTTACAATAATTTTGGGAACCTACTGTCACACGACAACTATCTTAATAATGTTTATTGATAACGCTTTAATGTGGAGAGTCGAAGAAGAGAATGATCCAAAAAAAGATACCAAATTATGGATATGAACTAAACCTCGATGTCATGAATTCATCATCAGTATATGTATTTAAAAGTCTCTCCTAATTTCATTTATACTCTCCATATTGACACTTCTTGCCCCGCCCTGTCTTTATCCTTGATCCTATTAGTGTTCCCATCCAAGTGCTCAAGTGTAGCATTTTGTTGATTTTTTTATGTATTTAAAAGTCTCTCCTAATTTGTATTTAAAAGTCTCTCCTAATTTCATTTATACTTGACTACTTATATGTATTTAAAAGTCTCTCCTAATTTCATTTATACTTGACTACTTATATGTATTGACTACTTATATGTATTTAAAAGTCTCTCCTAATTTCATTTATACTTGACTACTTATATGTATTTAAAAGTCTCTCCTAATTTCATTTATACTTGACTACTTATATGTATTTAAAAGTCTCTCCTAATTTCATTTATACTTGACTACTTATATGTATTGACTACTTATATGTATTTAAAAGTCTCTCCTAATTTCATTTATACTTGACTACTTATATGTATTTAAAAGTCTCTCCTAATTTCATTTATACTTGACTACTTATATGTATTTAAAAGTCTCTCCTAATTTAATTTATACTTGACTACTTATATGTATTTAAAAGTCTCTCCTAATTTCATTTATACTTGACTACTTATATGTATTGACTACTTATATGTATTTAAAAGTCTCTCCTAATTTCATTTATACTTGACTACTTATATGTATTTAAAAGTCTCTCCTAATTTCATTTATACTTGACTACTTATATGTATTTAAAAGTCTCTCCTAATTTAATTTATACTTGACTACTTATATGTATTTAAAAGTCTCTCCTAATTTCATTTATACTTGACTACTTATATGTATTGACTACTTATATGTATTTAAAAGTCTCCTAATTTCATTTATACTCTCCATATTGACACTTCTTGCCCCGCCCTGTCTTTATCCTTGATCCTATTAGTGTTCCCATCCAAGTGCTCAAGTGTGTAGCATTTTGTTGATTTTTTATTGGCATTGTGTTTTTCTGAATTTTTTTTTGTTTACATTTCCTAATCCACCTATAAAACTAATTGTTATCATTTATTTTTCTTCAATCGATTTGTAGCAAGGAATCCGCCCTTCATATGTAATCACCTGTACCATAAATATATAAATAAAATAGATAAGGCTAAGATATGCGATTTACCGTCCATGTATTCCTCAATTTGGCGTTGTTTTTTAGTTTAAAGAATATACTAAGTTTCAGAATATATAGCATACAGAACGAAATCATCAGGATGAATATATTTAATATCAGAATTTACATGTAAGTAACCTATTACTATAGTAGCGTATTATACCTAGTTATTCAAATATTTTATTATAAATATTCAATCCTAATTGGATGCACACCATGAAGTGTCAAGGTCAAAGCATTTTGTTTTGTTAACAGTTCCTGATTAAAATTTGCTTTATTACTTCTTGATTGGTCGGCAATCACTCCTCGCTATTCTTCTAGTCCATATTCGGAAATGAACAAGGTGATTATGGTCACCCCAACCACAGTTGAAAATAGATAAGTGATGGTCACCCTAACCATGTTGCGGAATTTGAAAATAGCAATCTTGTAATCGGTCCTATTGCTTCGTTATTTTATATCAACAATGGTGCACTTAAATACCTTTGTCCCAACGTTGACCCTGTGATCAAAGCAAGTTGACACAAAATAGTACATATAGTACATAGCTGGTCTTCTATATGCTGGGAGATGATAGATTTATTTATTTAAATAGAGAAATAATTTAACAGCTTGATGTAGTCATAAAAAGGATTTGAGTATAACGATTGCCTGAAATTAAATTTTAATTTTGGTAAGAAAAACGATATCTCCTACGTACGTCATTTTCATACCCCTTCGATGTTAAAGGGTTATTACATGTAGGCACGTTACCGTAATGTGTCCTGTCGGGCGAGGAGGGTATGTTTGTACAGGGGCTTATTGTTGTTGCTTTTGTATATGGCAGTGAAGGTTAGGTAATGTAATTTTATAATGCCTTCTGCTGCCTCGGGATGAAACATATGTAATTTTTTTTTGGTAGTCAATACTTCAGTGTAAAATGTCGGATTTAGAATATGACACTCGAATTAATAGACATGTTGCAAATTCTTTAAGAATTCCCGTTATAGTGTTTGCGGAATAATGAAAGAATGTTGATTTTTTTGGAGTTACGTCATTAGCTGTTTAAGTAAAAAGTAAATATCCACCTATGATGAAACTTGATAAAAGTTTGAAATCCTCGCAGAAAGTAAGCTCGTACAACGGCGGTTTTTTCTAGTATGTCAGGAACAAAACGAAACCTTGCTCTTCTAATTTTAATTCTGCCAGAGAATACTCAATTTGTTTGTCACTTACAGCATCAGTTTCGGATATGATTGCCACTTAATTGCGTGATTTGTAGTTATAGATAAATAGCTGTTACTCGCGACATTATAGCCGAATTTGATGTTCCCTAGTTGTTATTGCAATTATTAGAATCGTGTATCGAAAATACCAACAAAGATTATAAGTTATTACCACGATGTTGACGAACGGAAATTCTGCCCGGCGGAAATTCTCAGTAAGCGCAGACGTCCGTCAATGTTGTATGCTCTTACGTGTGAGCTACTTCGCGTAGGCGAGGTTTGCAATGTACATACCACTACTTCGCTGCGCGTCATTGATGTCGCCTGCGCGTACACGTCCCCGTGATCGTGAACCTCTGTTTTGCTCACTATGTTGTTAGTGCATTGTTGAAGTATATTTCATATAAAGTAATTTATTTACATAACAATAATTCCGCTTTATTTCGTTATTGATTGACAATTACATTTAACACAACGTATCGTTGGAATACGTTGTGTTAAATGTAATTTAATGTTTTGTAACGGTCCATTTTCTTCAATTTACGACACTATTCTTTACAAGTGATGAAATGCTTTATAAATCATATATCTTGATAAATTTTAAATACGGATCGCGTATTCAAATGTGTGTAATATGTAAATGCATTCGAAAAAGCTGATGAGTATCAGAATTGAGTCCGATCTACAAGCTTGTTCGTTAGAAACCGGATCTGTTTACTAGAAGCAACACTCCAAATTTGGTTACGGGTTAATTAACTCCTAAAATATATTCCTCAGTATAGACTTGTACTGTTTTTTTATTGTTTTGCTCTGTTGCCATAAAAGCGTTATTATTGCTGTTATTGTGCGACTATCGCCATCAGCAGTGATTTTTGAAGCGAGCAAGGATGGCTGATGAAGTATGGATGTTGGAAAAATTTGTTTCTTCGGATTCTGAGCGTGATGTAATATTTAGTAAATGTTTTTATCGATGGTAATAATGAAAAAAACTTGATTATACTGATGGTAGATCTGAATGGCACGTTGCCACATTTATAAATGTTGTAGGTTTTTAATTCTATTTTCTGTTTAGTTTTTCTGTGTTGCCATGCTTTCGTATTGCATATAAAGAACATGCTCTCGTTGGGCGCGTATCTTGTTAAGATTGTATTTCTGGATCAAACTATGACTGGTACCGTTACTCAGAAGGTTTATTCCAGAATGGTTCAGCAATTCAAAATAGCTAGTAAGTAATAGATAAATTAGCTAATGTAAGGTTGGAGTTTCTCTTCATGCAGCACGGACGGATAAGACTGGTCGTATGAAGTCTAATAATTTTGTGTACTATTTTCCAGCCACGTATTAAGTACACAATATTATTAAAGAAAAGAAACTCACTTGTATTTAAAAAAAAACTCTTGTGTTCATAATAAGACTGCACCTTAAATTCATTATTTTCTTGGTCATCAGTAAGAAGTTCCTATGGATTGACCTTTTTATTAGAATAATAATTTTTGTATCGTTGTCGCTTGTTATTTCCCAAACTAGATTTTCTCGACTTTTTTCACATTCAGGAACAAAGAACATATCTTTGTTCCTTATCAAGTCCAACGTAGAACTATACTGGAGCACCAAGGCATACTACGAATGTGTTAGTAAAAAATTCGTTATATTCTTTCTATAGTTTTGTTCAGTAATCCATCTTCGTTTCGGTCTACATTAAAACGTGTTCAATTGTTGTTAATAATATAATATGTACATCAAGAAACAATAAAAAAAGGTTGTAGTGCAAGTTTGGCATGAACTTGTAGGGTTTCATATTTTTCATAAGGGATGACTCCTTTTTTATACCCTATATAAAGGAGGTTGACAACCAAATAAAATATCGGTTTACACATTTGACTATTTACAAAGTTACTCCCTAAAATTGAGAGCCTAACTACGTTATTAAACTTTGTCGTCAATAGGTATAACTATTTCAGAATTCAGTCCACTGTTTCATATCGTCAGTCAGAAAATAGGCTGTGAGAGACAGATCGATAGACAGAGACAGAGGAATAGACGCTTTGGCGATTTCAGAAGTGTTCAATTTTCCAAGTTTGGACATGGAAGGATAAAAACTAATAAAATAAAGTTTGCTATATTTCTAGTCATTTTCCGGAATATTTTCATATTATTTGTAGGAATTGTTTTGAAAATAAAAAGAGCGTGTTCTGATATCCAATATTCAAACGATACAGTGGTTTTGAAATCGGTTTTAATCTAATACCCGTGCCGCAATTAAAGGTAAAAACAATTTTTTTTTTCGTCATTCGGAATTAATAATTTTTTTGTCACTTTCATTTTATTAGTTTTTATAGAGAGTTCCATAATTTATAAAAAAAGATCATATCAAAAGATAACTTATAACAAGACGAAGTGTCGTCTCTTATCTCAGTTAAAAAAAAATAAAAAACAGTATTTCCACTTTAAAAAAAAAGTAAAAATTTACAAGATTTATAGTCTGATTGGACCCTTTTAAAGTCGTGTAATAGATCTGCTATATTATATCTTTCAGGGTTAACTTTCAGATATAAACGAATTATCGTAATCTTGTCCTTAGCAAAACATTCACAAAACAATATATTTCCGTATACCTTATAAGTTGTCAAGAAATAATGACACTCTGTAAATTAGATTTAAATAATCTATCTACCTATCACCTTACACGAAGTCACACTTGTGCTGGATAAGCAGCGATAATGGAACTCCAAACTCTTCCATCCTCGCATACTTTTCTCCTCATTCATTCTAATAATTTTTTTATAAATTCTTTTATGTTAACAATTCTTAGTCCTTTCACGGTTTGAACCACTCATATCTTTCTTGATCTTCAACCTTTTATTATGAGCTAAAGGATAGATTTTTTTCATAACATTTTTGGCAAAGTTTGCTTCTGTCGTGTAAGTTTTTCGACAGACTTTTCATAATATTATTACAATGGCATTCAATTAGCCTTTTTTCTTTCCATATCGAAGATTATTTTTTATAATTATTGTACACTACTACACTACAGTAGCCACCAATAAACTTACATCCTCTACGGATATGTTGTTTTTTTACCATTCTAAGATCCTAGACTAAGTGCTTAATAGCTTATTTTTTTCTTTAGTATGAATTTGTTAGTAATCAATTTTTGAAAAATGCTTCTGTTTTAGAGACCAAACCTGAATTCAAATTATATGAAAATGTCTGTAGAAAATCATCTCTCCAGATTCGTAAACACATGTGACTCATAGATCACGCGGGACGTGAATAGGTGCCATCAAAAAGAGTTCAATTTACCAGGATAAACCAAGATAAGATAAATGCCCCGTCGGTCCTTAAAATATTAATTGTTAAAGGAACACTTAGTTTCTTTATATATACAATTCATTTTATTATTAAAATGTCCGTCCTAAAATATGCTTTTTTTCCCTTTTCATATTTCATAATAACGCCGATCGTACTATAAGTAAAATATACTATCTGTTTCTCACTAACTTTAGTTCTTTGTCAATATACACACTAACTAAACAGATTCAAACACTGGCTTTACGTATTGTTTATTTATTTAATTCACCAATAGCATTTAATTAATTATCTCCATGTTAACGAATAAAGCGTACGTTTATAGAAAATTTCAAAGCAATTAGACCAATTTTCGTTTAAAAGACACAACCAGTATTGATCGTAAAATTAAAAGGCAATTAGCAGCTTGAATGTTTCCAAACGACAAATTGTTAACGAAATCACCAAAGAGCGCGAAGTTACGAGAAAAATCAATACCTAAAACATTTTTTTACTTCATAACCTATACCACAAATATTTTATAGACCAAATCAATTCACTGCTCCATTTCACAACCGACGAGAACTCTCGTTGTAAAAGTGAAGGGCGCAGGTTCGATACAGCGGTGAATAGTTTGACTTTCGTTTCATGTGTACTGAACTGTTTCGATAAGCCATGCGCGAAAGGAGGCCTGCGAAAGTATAGTGTTTAGGCCGAGGCGCTGTATAAATGAAAATAGCACTCCTATGCAGAAAATGAAGAAGAAATATGACTTTCAAAAGTTTTATATAAATCATCAATCAGACAAATCAGGCAAATTTGTAATTTATTATGAAAAGTAAAAGTTGTTTAAAAATTTTATATAAATCGTCAATCAGGCAAATCTTGTAATTTATTACGAAAAGTAAAAGTTCTTTAAAAATTTTATATAAATCGTCAATCAGGCAAATCTTGTAATTTATTATGAAAAGTAGAAGTCCTTTAAAAATTTTATATAAATCGTCAATCAGGCAAATCTTGTAATTTATTATGAAAAGTAGAAGTCCTTTAAAAATTTTATATAAATCGTCAATCTGGCAAATCTTGTAATTTATTATGAAAAGTAAAAGTTCTTTAAAAATTTTATATAAATCGTCAATCAGGCAAATCTTGTAATTTATTATGAAAAGTAGAAGTCCTTTAAAAATTTTATATAAATCGTCAATCAGGCAAATCTTGTAATTTATTATGAAAAGTAAAAGTTCTTTAAAAAATTTATATAAATCGTCAATCAGGCAAATCTTGTAATTTATTATGAAAAGTAGAAGTCCTTTAAAAATATTATATAAATCGTCAATCAGGCAAATCTTGTAATTTATTATGAAAAGTAGAAGTCCTTTAAAAATTTTATATAAATCGTCAATCAGGCAAATCTTGTAATTTATTATGAAAAGTAGAAGTCCTTTCAAAATTTTATATAAACCGTCAATCAGGAAAATCTTGTAATTTATTATGAAAAGTAGAAGTCCTTTAAAAATTTTATATAAATTGTCAATCAGGCAAATCTTATAATTTATTATGAAAAATAATGTTAATTCTATTTCTACGTAACTGTTTGAACCGGTAAGATGAAACTAAGTGCGCACTGTGTCTCGTACCCTCTATATACACATGTGTAACATACTAACCAGTGAAACTCGCAGGCCCGACAGAGTCGTCGAAAAATGAGACGTAAAATTCGTAAAGGGCGGAAAGACATTCATTTTGACAACAACACAGAACGAATGTTACGTCAGATCACAGTTTATTTTTATTATTTTCAGGCAATGGCTACAAATTTAAAAGGCGATCGATATTATTTTTTGGGATCTCGATTCTGAAAAGTAATTGTGAAACTTTGTTACATTTGTATTGTTATTTTTTAATGTTATATGCGCGTTTGTAAAGTTACCTTTTTGTCACCAGTCTTATATTATGATTACAAATTGTGTTTTATTTTTGCTGCTTCTTGATTATTAATCACTAATTTTAGTTTACTTAAGTCTGTTTTAGCAGAAATGCGAATTTCTGGGAAATTTTGTTTGTTTAAATGAAAGAATATACATAAAAAACGACGTATTGAGAAAATTACGGCTCGGGTTCGATTATTTGATTATAAAAAAAATATTTGAAATATGCTCATATGTCAGTTGGTTGTCGAACATAAATTTTACAATCTACCTCAATTCGCGCGCTTCTCCTTGCGTATTTTTATTTTTTTATTTTTTTTTGTTTTTTTTTTTATATCAATTCCTGTTTGTTTTGCACATTCAGTATTTAGTTTTACAAAGAACAGCAATTAAGTCGAAAAACTTTGAATGTGTGTTTTCTTGACAAAGTGCACGTTTGTATGGAAACTTTTTCAAATCACTTTTTTTAATAAAATAATCGCGACCAAGCCCTAATTTTTGTAAACACTTCCTTTTTTACCTATATTCTTTCATTTAAAACAAAAAACCAGAAAATTCGCATTTCTGCTAAACCAGACTTTTGCCCTGAATGATTATATTTTTCTTTTCTAAAAAACATTATTTTTTTTTAACGTACATTCTATTATATTTCTTTTGCTTTTTGTCCCCTCAATATGGAGTAGTCGCTGGTTAAGGAATTTTACTAAAATTTGGACGTTTTTAAACAAATTTATGATGTTATTAAGGTATTTATTTCGATTTAAGAAAAAAACTTGAAGCCTGGCAATTTCGTCCGTCTATCTGTTTGTTAACTTGTCATTTAGACTACTCACGTAATATTAGTTTCGATTTTGGTTAATATTTCATAGTATCTTTTGCATTTCAAAGAACTTTGGTTTTTTGCCTTTTTAATTTTGACTGCTTTAATGATATTGATTTCAAAAATATACATTATTGTACAAGGGATTATTGTACGGCATGAAGTTTACAACTAAATAGAAAATTTTGGAAATTGTTGCGATTTCCCAGGAACTCGGCAATGAGGGTACAGTAAACAATTTAAAAGTCTTTGCGAAATGGACTCGGAGTTTTAGTAAAATTTCAAACAATTTAAAAGTCTTTGCGAAATGGACTCGGAGTTTTAGTAAAATTTCAATTTATCTCCGTTACATAGCGTTGTTAGGTTTTCGTAACCGAATGACGAAAAACGAAACCCTTATTCGTGTCCATCTGTCCATCCACAAGTTACAGCATCATAACTCTTCCAACTTAAGTCCGATTATAATGAAATCTTAGAGGTCCATGTAGATTACTTTTTTGATGGACATCTCCATACACCTAATTAGAGGATGAAAAGTGTTTTTCTTTTGCGGACTCCATCTAGTGGGGTGTCGTAAAAAAGGGTCTTTTAAAATGAAATCGAAAATTAATTTTATGAAATACTATGTACCCTAAATTGTTTAAATGTTTTTATGAGGTAAATAGGTATACGATTCTTGTGGTATGAGTATTACTCAAATTTACGGGTTTAATAATATTTTATGAAACCCTTGTGGTATGAGTAGGTACTACTCGAAGTTACTAGTTTAATAATATTTTATGAAACCCTTGTGGTATGGGTACTACTCGAAATTACTAGTTTAATAATACTTTATGAAACCCTTGTGGTATGGGTACTACTCGAAATTACTAGTTTAATAATATTTTATGAAACCCTTGTGGTATGAGTACTACTCGAAGTTACTAGTTTAATAATATTTTATGAAACCCTTGTGGTATGAGTACTACTCGAAGTTACTGGTTTAATAATATTTTATGAAACCCTTGTGGTATGAGTACTATTCGAAGTGACTGGTTTAATAATATTTTATGAAACCCTTGTGGTATTAGTACTACTCGAAGTTACTGGTATAATAATATTTTCTGAAACCCTTGTGGTATGAGAACTACTCGAAGCTACTGGTTTAATAATATTTTATGAAACCCTTGTGATATGAGTACTACTTGAAGTTACTGGAATAATAACTTATTTAGATAATTCTTTCTCTTGAAATTCTTCTTAGATGGTATTAAGTGGTTATATAATGTTGTGTACTGATTACCGCTTTATTTATTAAAAAAAAAACAGTCATTATCACGAAATTACTAATAAGATCAATTATTTTATCTTCGGTTATAAATCGCAACTTTTATTTGTTTTAGATTTTGGCCCAAATTGAAAGATAATTTCGGCGGTGTACCGAAATCGGATTCGTCGCCACGACCCGTTTTATTAGGTAAGTGTTATCAAAATTCCCTTTTTGTCTGTGTCAAGTGCTTTTAGAAAAAGTGTACTCTAAAATTTTTTTTCAAAAATTTCTTAACCCCTAGCGGTTTTGACACGTCAATGGCGCTTTCGGCGGAAACTACAAAATGTGGGTGTTTCTGTTTACATAGTGATGGTAACTGTTAAAATTGTTCGGATCGAAGTTGATTAATTGTTATAGGCAGTATTGCAATAGTAGAATCGTGGAAATGGAAGTCAAAAGGTAATTTATATAATAATGGAGGCATTATATCGTGGTGTCTTGGCCTGTTTTACCATTTTTTAACTTTCATAATCGAGACCTTCGACTATTTGGGTGGCTACGAACTGAATAATATAGAATTCATCATGATTCTTATTTTATAGGGCTAAGAGTCCCAGTGTGTCTGAAATTATATTTATCTCAAAGTTTGGAAACTATTTTATTCTTGATTCGTTCATTTTTACTTCGTTTGTTATTACGTGTTGATGCTCAGGTTACACAGAGCTTTGTTAATATTTGCAAGGCGTTTTCTTTAACGCGGATAGTCACGAATTGCTATGGAGAGCGTGGCGACGCAACGGCAGCGACACTCACTGGAGATCCATAAGCCATTTTGTCAGAGAAATATTTCTAATTCATCAGTTATGGAAGTTGAGAACCTCATACTTCGACGAAGCAGAGTCGCGGAAAAAGCTAGTGTTTACATATAATATTTCGTAGTATATACGTTACTTTTTTCTTGCCATCTTATTAAAGCGTGTAGCTTTGATCCATTTCAATAGCTATTTCTACATATGGTTATATATTTTAATTTCGTTCAGGGCTTTTATCTGCGATTGTTAGGTATCCAAATGTTAATTATACACAAATCGTTATTACTTCATGGAGGGATGACATTGAATACGATATCTGTCAAATACTCCGTAATGTACACACATATTTTGATGTGGGTTTGGCAGAATAAGGGGGAGCCGTAGCGAGAGGTGCTGCGGGTTGGGGTTGTTGCCGTAATGAGCTGTTTGTAATATGTTGCCGATAGGTAAATTGTTATGATTACAAGAAGTGTGTGTGTGAGAGTTAGGAATTTAATTGATTGATATTGCGTTTCCGGCCATTTCTATAGCTATCTCTTTCTATTACTAATATGTCTATTAGTGTATGCAATGTTTGAGTGTGAGTATTGAAAGTCGTTTCTTTTTTCTATCTCCCCCGTTTTTACGTATGTTTCAATGTTATTATTTTGTGATTTCCACCGTCTTTCTATTACTTTTAAGATTTCCTTAAAAGTGGAATCGTATTTGGGGAAATGTACACAGAAACTGCTTGTGGGGTTGAGTTGAAATTTATTTTTATTATGTAAATAGAATTTCTGTGATTATGAGAAATATATAAAATTAAAAAAAGTCGAAAAACTTATGGAAAAAAAGCACTTCTTAAACATATTAAAAAATATTTGGAGTGTCAAAGCAGGCACGTTTTATAATTAGTAATTATAATTGTACGCTTAAATAATTTTAAAAGTACGTAAATTAAAAAAAAATTTCATCCATCTAGCGTTCTGGAGTAATGGAAAAAATCTTTCAAGAAAATTTGTGATATACTCAGTGACTAACCAAGTTCGGGAAAAATATTTATTGCGAAATTGTTTTCATGGCTTTAGCATTCCGTACCAAAGGGTGACAACGGAACCCTATTACTAATCCTTCGCCGTCCGTATGTATGTCTGTTTGTCACATGGATTTATCTTTTGGAGCGTAATAGGTAGACTTTTGAAATTTTAACAAAATACGTGTTTCTATAGCCTGTAAAGCAACCGAGTTCGGGTCAGCTTAGCACACGTAGGGTTACATGCCACCGCAACACACGATGCGTAATAAAGTCTGTCGAGCACGAGTAGAACTCGCACTACGAGGGTTCCGTACATATTTAGGCACTATAAATATTTAAGTGTACATAGTATTTCTAAATAAACTATTTACAAAGATTAATTGTTCGCTACATAAATATATTACCTATTAAATTATCCAATATAATTATAGACTGTTTTTGCTTTAGAAAGATTTGAGGCTCATTATGTTAAAATTAAGTATTAGCAGGTGGTTTTTATACATTTTCAAAATAATAATTTCTATGTAGAATTTTGTATAATGCCTTACAGCACAATAGCTATCTGGTTATGCGTAAATGGTATTCCTTTTTCTATAAACTTGCTAGTCTGTTCGACAAATTTTAGCGTCTGTAAAATCAGGTCTAATGCCTGTGGTTCCGATCTCGTGGTCACAGACGGAAGACCAGAAACGGAGACCGTGTGGTTAGAGATTTAGAACGTTCTGTGGCTGTGAACTTATCGAGTGTAGTGGCGGTTGGGATGGTTTGTAATAGAACATTTGTTATTACGGGCAGTAGGAATTATGAATGCAGTTTGAAGTATTTCAGGGAAATAACAGATGCAAACCCAACATAGATATCTAGGAAACATTTTCCGATTAGAAAGTTAATTAATAATAATTGTGAAATGTCACGACACGACTGACAAATTATGCATAAAATATACCAATAAGTCGTTAATAGGTATAGATCATATAATATACAAATATAGAAGACTCGATAAGAGTCTAGCGTTTAAAAACCGCAAAATTATCAAACAATTTAAAAAAGTAGAAATCTCTATTCGAAAAACCCTAAATAATATGGTGGCCTGATGCATTATGGATCACGCACAATAAGAGTCCTTCTGGCATTTTAATAACTAGTTTTATTAAAATGTTAATTAAAAGGATCACTACATAGTATAAAACAAAGTCTCTGTCTGTACAAGATAATCTCATAAAGGATTGCACGGATTTTCATGCGGTTTTCACCAATAGATAGAGTGATTCACGGGGAAGGTTAGGTTGTATAATTTGTGTAGTTTTTGTGTAGTTTGGCCGAATTATGATGAAAATTGTCTAGTAATTCGGAAAAAATTATGACAACTGAAAACTTGACAGGTATGGACAGTGTAAATCATTACTTGTTTTGTATGACAGTGTTTTCTGTCACATTTTTTGGCGGCTAGCATTTGGAATGACTATAAATAAAGCATAGGAACAGACTTTAAACGTTGCTGGAATTGATCTCAGTATTTCATGTTTTTCCCACGACCAATCGTACGTTGCCCTGTCACGTGTGACATCAAAACATATTTGTTTTTGCACCTAATCTGACGGAAGTAATAATGTTGTATATGAAGATATATTTTAGGTTTTATCAATAAACACACGTCTTCTGATTGTTAATTCTCTTGGAATAATTATTTTATGGTTCTTACACTTTACTAAAATTTGTAATTAACATTTAGTAATAATTATGTTGATTTATGAATAAAAAGAGTCATAAAAAAACTCCACATCAGTCGGTTTTGATCTAACCAACAAGTTCTACGCAACAGTCCTATAGATAACTTGATTACATCATTACGTCAGACAAATAATCCGGATTAGCATTAACTACCGCGTAGTTAATGCTACCCCAAATGTATATATATATATATATATATATATATATATATATATATATATATATATAAATATATATATATAATTGATATAGGTTTTGGGTAAATTGGCCAATCTATGGCAATCAATACGGATTAAATTGGAAAAAATCCCTACATCTTAGAATTTTTCTCTCCATAAATTTTCATTCATCTTTCTCGCCCGAAGCCGGACCGGGTTGCCAGTGTTTAATAAAAATATTCTTCACGGATCGGAAAGTTATCAAGATGTGACTGATCCATGCTAAAATTAAAATAAACCCGTTGATACGAGTAGAAATCGCACTAAAATGGTTGACCATCATAGTTGCTTTTTTAGACCCATTTTGTTACCAGGTTCGTTTCAAGAACACCATTACCTAGGAAGCTGCAATTCGGTTATAATATTTCTCATGCCGTCTATTTAAATAAAATATAGAGATAAATATAAAATAGTAAAAAACTTACGAGTGATGAAACGAAAATAAAAAAATTCACGACATTTTTACGTCTAACTTAATTTTTAACAATATTTGTCGCTAGTCGTACCCCACGATTTCACCGTTGTGAAAATCAGAGTAAGAAGTTTCGAGAATTTTTTCATTGTCACATATGTTGCTCTTGGGTATAAATTATTACCATACCAAATTTCATCAAAATCCGTTCAGTAGATTTCGTGCGATTGACGAACAAATTAACATACAGACAGACAAAAATTCTGAAATATATTTTCTGGTTTCTAATATCATTCTATACTCTTAAATCAATCATTCTTTTTAAAATATTTTCCATGTACGGAATTCGCTCTGTTACAATTTTATTAATAGTATAGACGATCTAAATTTCTTTGGAAAATGGCCCGTGTCTTTGTTCGTTGATCTGTGCGTATGCTTATTCACTTCACAGTGATTTGTCAAATAGTTTAATTTTCAAAAATTTTCTAGAAAACTCCCTTTTTTCTTCCCTGTGATTGTTCTCGGCTTCCTTTTGTGCGGATTTCCTTGACCATTATCATTGCTCCGTGCTGTTTTTAAAAATTTTTAATTTTTCTTACAATTGTTTATTTAATAATACAATATAAAAAAAATGCGCTATGTGCACTTTTGGTTTAATCCACTGATTTACTATCTGTATATTTCATTCCATTCTAAAAATAAAATAAACGAAGCAAAATGACAGTTCAGGTACTGCAAACCTTTTTCTTGTATTCACTTTATATTAATAAATATAATATTTATTTGGCACAAATAGTGCCAAAAATATCATTTTTTATTGGTAAAATTAAATATAACTTTCATAAATAATACAGAACAATGGCATTAAAGTTTTTTTAATATTATTTTTTTAATAAATATATCTAACGTCAAAATAGATCATCGAAAGTATACAGTTAAATAAGAATAAAAGCTTAACTATTATAAACAAACACTGCTGTGTACTATGTACAAAACATCTATTATACATTGCTATTACGCCAAAGATTCTGTATGTATAAAAGTGTATTTGTATAGCATCAATGTTTTGTCTCGTTTGCTCCTTCTGTCATAAGCATCACGTAAGAAAAACAGTCTAATATGATTTATAGCAGATATCTCACTTCAACACATTATAAAATAATAAGACATGTAATGAATAGCATATATGGGTATAGACTCCGTACGTGTCTGAATATCGAATATTTTTCCAAAATGTTTTACACCTCTGAGATTTGTGTGGTTGACAGCTAGGGTTGTCCATTTTTCTCACTTAAATTTTACGATTCATGTTATTAAAATCTCCGTGTAATATTGATATGTATAACATTATTTAGACAGTTTTTCAAGTTAATATAGTGATTATATTGCAGGGTTTAATAATATCATAGATGAAATATAATGAGTTTTGTTGATAGTTGTCCATTAATTGAATATATATTTTGTAAACCATATTTTAACTGTCAAATTGGTTTGTTTATAAACGTTCTCTTGGAATGGAATGGAGAATAAGTGTATATGAAACCATTGGAGTTCTATTCATATTTAATAGGTTCTTTTTATAGAATACTAACATTTTTCTTAAAATCATACCCCGCTTCTAAATATTATTTTATATTATATTTTTGTATGAACTGACAAGTTGTTATAATAACAGCTTGCACAAGACACTTTTGCATATTCGAAAACTAACATTTGATATGAACCTACACTATGCTTGTTCTGCCTTGTTGCCTATAGATATCCTACTACGTGTTTATCACTAACTGGACGCGGCATCTTGCGGCTACGTAACCAGATATCGATTAGCCACTCTGTTACAAGATAATGAGTTTGGGACGCGACTCAGCGAATTCCTGCGTAGGCCCAAGATAAAAGTTTACTCCCGTCTGAGGTTGGCTGCGTGCCACGATCAGATTTCCCTTTCAATACCTTAAGACCGTCATACACCTGGCAATTAATCGCCAGATTTGTCGTCTGGTCCAAATGTATGATGTGGAGAATTGTAGGAAATATCGTCGAAAGATACATTTTAAGGGAAGTCAGATTAGTCGTAGATCGTTTGTGCGATAATCGTTACAAGTCTTTAGTACGATGTGACAATCTCCATATGCTTCGGGTTTATTTTGTTATTTGTCTGCTTTTATATTTAATTAACATTGTATTATATTGTTGCTACTACGGATTGTAAAAATAGCATTGACATCTCGATAATATAAATAAATATATTTGAGGAGAAATCAGTAACTTATGAAGTATATGCTTCAAGAAAAACAAACTAAATGTATTGTCAATCATGAGAACTTGATTTTGGAGAAATATTTGGACAAAAATCATTGCGCAAAAAGCAAATGCAACATAAGAAATCCTGCGTTTTTTTATTTTAAACCAAACTACACCGTACGATACTTCCATTCTATGGCAGTCAAACTCTCCTTGTATGTTATGATCTTCAAATATTTATCAGTAATCCGTCTGATGATAAATTGAAAAGTGCAGGATGTACTTTAGACTGGTTAGCGGCGGAGGATTTGCGCGAAGACTGATTCGCGCGAATCTTGCCTTCGCTTCTCTTCGCCTGTCAACGCTCTAACGGCGGAGTTGTACACGGTCGAGATAACTCGCCTTTGTGCGGCCCTAGTTGTGGTGAGGGGAAGTTGAAAGTGAATGCAGAGCATTGTTCCTGCCAGGGCGATTCAGATTGAGTTTGTGGGTGCTTCGTGCGGTGTTTCGGAGTCAGACTATAAATAGGGGTAAATTATTTGACGTAATTGAGTTATGAAGCATAGCGTTGGTGTCTAGGAAAGTGCGTATTGGAGCTGTCTATTGGAAGTCTTTGTTAGTCAATGTCGGTGGAAATAAAAGGGTTTAAAGACACGAGTATAGAGTCAAATTATTTGTTGATGTAATGGAATAAATTTGAGTGTCCTTTATCATATGAGTTGTGTTTTTTTTAATGTAGCAGTTATATAACGTTATGTAAATTGAGAAGATGCAAATAGATCATAGAAAAAATTGGCGTGTACAAAAAGTACGCACAATGACAACAGTTTTGTGAAATGTAGGGATTGAGAACAATTGGCTAGCTAACAAGTTTTAAATTTCTTTTAATTTTTTGGAATTAGGTTCTTACGTATTACTTACGGAAAGATTTTATACGATGTAATTAGAAATGGAGAAGGTATTATATTAGAAAATGTATGAAAAGAAAAAAAAGAAAATGTTGTAATTGTTTGAGAAATGTCGAACATGCTGGTCATGAAATTTGTTTATAGAAGTGATTGAGATATTTAAAAAAATATCGGGGAATTTTGTTATAGAAGAGAGCTTCTTTGTGAAATTATGTATAGGAAATGGAGCGAGGGAGGTATATCACAATGAAGGAGTATGGCAATCCATTTGCTCAAGTGAAACACGATTTGGAGGTGCAAAAAGAACACCAATATGGGACGACTATGGTAACGGATTATATTTTGAAAGATAAATATGACGAAATATAAAAAAAAATATTTTTGTATGCATGAATTATATTGGCATCAAATCAACGTGACGTAAAAGTGGAGTGTCGTTTTGAGTAGTTTATCGATGGATATATCATCATTCTTACCTGCAAACGGACAATTTTGAATTATGATGCAAAAAATTATTATTATTATTCGTGTGCTTCTATTTAAACTCAGAATGTTTAGTTTACGAAATACTCAACCAGTATTGACTTCTCGTACCTACAAATAAAATGAAACGTGAAAAGTAAAACTGTTCTTTTACATCTTGACCTTCCTTAATTACCAAGCCAAACTTAAGCGCGATCTATCAACTAGTGTGTTAACAGCAGCTGTCGTAATAGGTCGACCTCAAAATGGCTTTGCGAATTTTATTAATTGTGGATAAATTAGGCGAATAAAGAGTTTGCTTTAAATGTTGTGCTTCGTACGAAATTTCTTGTGCCGAATCGTTGAAAACGATAAAAAAGACATGGTGACTCGACTAAGTCGAAAACACATCGTATATGTGTGTATAAAAGTATCCGGAATTGTCATTTAAACGAACCGCTTAAAATCAATCGGTAATTTTTTTAAGTTGGTAGGACCTTCCTTAATTACCGAGACAAACTTGAGCGCGATCTATCAACTAGTGTGTTAACAGCAGCTGTCGTAATAGGTTGACTTCAAAGTTGCTCTGCGAAATATAAATAAATTAGTCGAATAAAGAGTTTGTTTTCAATTTTGTGTTTCAAACAAAATTTCTTGTGCCAAATCATTAAAAACGTTAAAAGGACAACAGGACACGGTGAATTAGTCGAAGATTTGCCTTGTCCTGGATGGCCTTCGACGTCTATCACTGACGATAACATAGAACAAATTTAACAATCAGTGCTTGAAATCGTCATTTCAGTATTAGAGAGTTTGCTTGAGAGTTAAATTAACATTTTAACCTTGTTTTGCGCATGAGACGCGTTAAATGACTATTTACGGAAGAACAACTCGTAGATTTTGCATGACGATAATCCGCCTTCTCACAGAGCGACAATTGTGACTGAGTACAAAGCCAAAGGCTCAATTAGACCATCGACCATCCACCGTATTTAGCCCCGTGTGACTTCTTCCTGTTTCCAAGATTGAAATTTGCTGAATTGCCACTCCGTGGAACCACCGTTTTGACTCGATTGAGGACATCAAACGGAAGTCGCAGCGAGAATTAACGGCCATACCACTTTCGGCCTATTAGAAGTGCATGGATGAGTGGGTCTGGCTGTATAACAGTTGTGTTGCAAACAATGGGGATTACTTTGAAGGTGATAAAATAAATTTTGATGAATAAACTTAAATTTGCGTGTCTTTTTTAACGATTCCGGATAGTTTTCATACTGAATATGTATGGATGTTAATGTTTGGCTTTGTGTATGTGTATTAGAACAAAACTTAAAAGAAGCTGTATCATTTGCGAAACGGTTTTGACAGTTATATAGGTAGTTTATCTGTGTCAAGTTATACGTTTATCAAAACGATTAAGTTAAACAATTTTTTTTATTTTGGTCCTTCTCAATAGACGCAGCGTGATTAAAATATTTTGTCTCATTATTAGTTTACGCTATAAAATTTTACTAGTACGACGACCTTACTTCACGTGTACCTAATCGCCAAATTAGTTCAATGGTTCGACGATACAAAGTGGGGAGCCAGCCCGTTGCTCACTGACTCACACACTATGAGTCGATAGTAGGTAAGCCGGTGTATAAATATTATGCCCTACGTACCGCAGTCGTTAGTACATGCTACGAAAGTGTGTATAAAACAATTTATACCCGGGTAACAAGATAGTGTTGTTATCTAGAGATTTTGTGTGTTCATAATTCAGGAAGTACACTGTCCATAGTACATATCTAGTTTCGTCAAGCTTATTTAGTCTATGGAATCTCTAGATTTATTGTAGATAGAATGACAGACACAGAAGTAATGTAAGTTTCCTTTCTGATATATCAAGGGATTTTGTGTGTTTACAATTCAGGAAGTACACTGCCCCTAGTATATATCTAATTTCGTCAAACTTATTAAGTCTGTCGAATCTCTAGATTTATTGTAGACAGAATGACAGACACAGCAGTAATATAAGTTTCCTTTCGGATGTATCCAGGGATTTTGTGTGTTTACAATTCAGGAAGTACACTGCCTGTAGTACATATCTAGTTTCGTCAAACTTATTAATTCTGTGGAATCTCTTAATTTATTGTAGATAAAATGACAGATAGAGCAGTAATGTAAGTTTCCCTTCTGATCTAAAAAGGAATTTTGTGTGTTTATAATGCAGGAAGTACACTACCCATAGTATATGTCTAGTTTCGTCAAGCTTATTAAGTTTGTGGAATCTCTGAATGTATTGAAGATGGAACGACAGATACAGCGGTAATGTTCGTTCCTTTCAGATGTATGCAGGGTTTTTGTGTGTGTTTACAATTCAGGAAGTACACTGGTCGTAGTATATATCTAGTTTAATAAAGCTTATTAATTCTGTGGAATCTCTTAATTTATTGTAGATAAAATGAGAGATAGAGCAGTGACGTAAGTTTCCTTTTTGATATATCAAGGGATTTTGTGTGTTCATAATTCAGGAAGTACACTGCTCATAGTATATATCTAGTTTCGTCAAGCTTATTAATTCTGTGGAATCTCTTAATTTATTGTAGATAAAATGACAGACAGAGCAGTAATGTAAGTTTCCTTTCTGATATATCAAGGGATTTGGTATGTTCATAATTCAGGAAGTACACTGCCCATAGTATATATCTAGTTTCGTCAAGCTTATTAATTCTGTGGAATCTCCTAATTTATTGTAGATAAAATGACAGATAGAGCAGTAATGTAAGTTTCCTTTCTGATCTATCAAGGGATTTTGTGTGTTCATAATTCAGGAAGTACACTGCCCGTAGTATATATCTAGTTTCGTCAAGCTTATCAAGTTTGTGGAATCTCTAGATGTTTTGTAGATAAAATGACAGATGGAGCAGTAATGTAAATTTCCTTTCTGATATATCAAGGGATTTTGTGTGTTCATAATTCAGGAAGTACACTGCCCATAGTATATATCTAGTTTCGTCAAGCTTATTAATTCTGTGGAATCTCTTAATTTATTGTAGATAAAATGACAGATCGAGCAGTAATGTAAGTTTCCTTTCTGATCTATCAAGGGATTTTGTGTTTTCATAATTCAGGAAGTACACTGCCCATAGTATATATCTAGTTTCGTCAAGCTTATTAATTCTGTGGAATCTCTTAATTTATTGTAGATAAAATGACAGATAGAGCAGTAATGTAAGTTTCCTTTCTGATCTATCAAGGGATTTTGTGTGTTCATAATTCAGGAAGCACACTGCCCATAGTATATATCTAGTTTCGTCAAGCTTATTAAGTCTGTCGAATCTCTAGATTTATTGTAGATAAAATGACAGACACAGCAGTAATGTAAGTTTCCTTTTGGATATATCCAGGGATTTTGTATGTTTACAATTCAGGAAGTACACAGCCCGTAGTATATATCTATTTTCGTTAAGCTTATTTAGTCTGTGGAATCTCTAGATTTATTGTAGATACAATGACAGACACAGAAGTAATGTAAGTTTCCTTTCGGATATACCCAGGAATTTTGTATGTTCATAAGTCAGGAAGTACATTGCTAATAGTAAATATTAGTTTCGTCAAGCTTATTAAGTCTGTGGAATCTCTAGATTTATTGTAGATAGAATAACAGATACAGAAGTAATGTAAGTTTCCTTTCGGGTATATCCTGGAATTTTGTATGTTCATAAGTCAGGAAGTACACTGCCTGTAGTACATATCTAGTTTCGTCAAGCTTATTAAGTCTGTGGCATCTCTAGATATATTGTAGATAAAATGACAAATACAGCAGTAATGTAAATTTCCTTTCGGATATATATAGGGATTTTTTATGTTCATAAGTCAGGAAATATACTGCTAATAGTATATACTTGTTTCGTCAAGCTTATTAAGTCTGTGGAAGATCTGGATTTATTGTAGATAGAATGACAGACACAGCAGTAATGTAAGTTTCAGGAAATACAATGCCTATAGTAGGTGTATATCTGTCGAATCTCTAGATTTATTGTATATAGAATGACATACACAATTACTACAGACACAGGAAACTTACATTACTAAGTTATCTTTCGGATATAAAAATATTTAAAGTACTGTCTTGTGTATTTCAGATATGTTTTGAGTTTGAAATTATGGTTATGTTATATAAAAGAATGTAAAATTACAATTTTAGCCCTTAGAGCTGCCCATTCCGACTTTTTCCGGGGAAAAAGGTACAATAATTCCGTTTTGTTTCCCTGGGATCCTGGAACTTTCTGTAAATTTCATTGTCGGGTACAATTCTTTAAAACTTAATTTTCATAGAGCCTAGTTTGTTTTATTAAAGGTTGTATTTTAGTTTATTCAGCCAAGAACACGTCTACGGTCCAATTTTGCTGTCTATGGTACAACAGGGTCTGTTATGACCCGTTTCCTGTTGCGGATCATAGACGTATTTTTGATTAATCTATTAGCTATGATTTCTCATGTCTTCATACGTTATTTTAATGTGGCAATGGTTTATATCTTAATATGCCTCCGGCACACTTCTTGCTCTCTTCATTTGAATCATTATTGATCACTGCCGCACATTCCAATATCCATCTGGACACTATAAATTACATGATAGTGAAAGTTTCATGTCAGTCGGATAAAGCGCATATATATATATATATTAAAAATATATATATGCCTTATCCGACTATATTTTTATATAGTATATATATATTTTTTTAAATTTTTGTGTAAAATTTAAAAAAAATAAAACTTCTCTTTATAAAGTTAACTAGCTATACCCCGCGGTCTCACTCGCGTAGAATTATCTTAATTATCTTGATTTCCCCCCCACAGTCACTAAACGCCTTTGATCCATTCGCCAAACAATATCGATCCGGGATATATAGGCGGGAATACTCCGGTCTCCACGTATAAACCGGTCTCTACGTACCTTGCACCGTTTATGCTGTGTAGACATTAGCATGTGCATTTTGAGCATTTTGTGGTTCCGTACCTCAAAAAGAAAAAAGGAACTCTTCGTTGCCTGTTTGTCTATTTTTCTCAGGTACACGCGGAGGTATCAAATTGAAATTACGTCTTTGGTTTCGAATGGTTGCACTTTTGAATGTCTAGACACTAAAAGCATTTTCGAAATAGGACTTGTGGTACCAGATATTAGTGCGAACAAACAAACTTTTGCGCTTTCTTTATTAGTATAGATGTGATGCCACATTAAGGAAACAACAGCAGTGTGGTGGGAAGTGCAAGCACGAAAGCTAGACCCTCGCTAGATAACACAATACTATATCTATGCTTGCTGGAACACGTATAATGTTTCGTGTATAGGGTTCCGTGGTCGCATGTCTCTGAATTTGTTGATGTAAATCAATCAAAATAGTCAAAGTAAAAGATTTGAATATAGTACTTATCTACAATTTTTTCCGATATTTCAAATCTGTAGTTGGAAAATTATAGCGATGGCACAATAAACGTCACTTTGAAGGTTAACATTATATTACACTTCGAAATATGACTTACAAATGGAAACTGATAAATGCAACCTTGATTTTATTTCAGAAATTTTTCAATATAGTACGGTATAAACTTTACCTCCCCCCTTGCTTTAAGGTAGGTATAATAAATTTAATTTTTAAACTTTTTTTTATGTATTAATTGGAATATCCGCAGATAACTTTAGAAACTCTGAAGCTTTGATAGACGGATGGACTTTAAATCTAGGTTAGGGTAAAAGCTAGGGTTCAAATACCGCTCTAAGAATTTAATACAAGAGAGTAAATTAAATATGAATCCGCGGTATAAAGTTCTGTCCTTTCCCCGAGCGCCCATCAACCTTATAATATGAGAATACTTAATGTTGAAAACGAGACCCTATAAACATACAAGGCTTTAAGGGAGATGGTTACATTATTTAGTAGGGGTAAACACGTAAAAAAACTGCTTTTAACTGTGAAACTACCGTGCTTCGAGCTGCTTAGGATTTCAGTTTTCTGGTCTGTATAAATTGGTCTCAAAGGACCAAGCAGATACATAGTAAAATAAGTAAGGGATTTGTCGGTGTACTGGTTGCGTGGGATTGGGGTCTAGTGTTTTGGGCTCGATCGCTGGCGTAAATAGGGTTTTCTTTATTTAACACCCTCCCGCCCCCGCTTCTACTCTCACGAAACATACGGGAGTTTACGTATCTAAAAATTGTGAATCTAAATCAAACGTGGCCATTTTTAAAAAATATGTTTTGCAAATGTCTGTGTATTTGTTTGTTTGTTTCGGTGTTACGCGGAAAAATGTTAAAGGAATTTTGAGGGGGCTTTCATTCTTTAAAAACTTAGAACGGCTTAAAAATTTAGGTACGTGTAATTACGCTTCGTCGTCTTGGGAAAGAGTTTAAGAATAGAATTTGTTTAAAACATTTCAACTTTAGCCCGACATCATTCAATAGTATTAAAGGAATTTTAACGAAATTTTTACTGTTTAAAAATTCAGGGTTGACTTAAAAGTTGAGGTACTTGTGTGTATAATACTAAAAGGGGGCTGATAGGGATATTACAATTTTAATGAAATATTAACTTTGAACTAACAAGTTTAGAAACGGTATAGGTAGGATACTATTAGAATCTTTGAAATAAGCGGCTCACCAAGATCGAGGACAAAAGCCAGTAATAAATAATTGCAGAAAAAAAAAAGCAGAATCAAATTCAAGCTTCAATTATACAATTTCAAATACAAAATAATAATATTATTTTCAGTATTACAAATAAAAATATTGAAGCCAATTTTTTTTCTTTACATTGTCTAAATATTATTTTTTAAATGTAAATGGAAAATTCTTTAATAAAAAATGCTGGCAATATAATTATTTTTAAGTAAGAACACAAGTGAACGAGATCAAATTTATACAACAAAATTAAAAAAAACATTTAGTAACGTCAGACTAAGAAGTTATAATCAAAAGAAACTTTTTAATTTTGTAGGATCGAAGACACGAAATATTCACACGGAATAACATTTAATGATTTTATCTTGATATAAGCGAACGATAGTAAACTATGTGTGTCACACTCCGTCATTGCGATTACGCCATAAGAAAATGCCAAATTTACATATTGATATCTCATTCTAAAGATGCGCAGAAATATTGCGCGGAGAGGCCACCTAACGGTTACACTTTTTTTAACGCTCTGAAGTTTTGCTTTTACTCCTCATAAAACTTCATACCGGGCGCTATATATGAAAATCGATACTTAAGAAGTAAACTCTAAAAAGTATGTAGATATTGTCAAAACACTGAAAAACTCGAATTTAATTATGGAATTGGCCAGAAATGATTTCATTCAACGAGTTTGGTTACTTTTGTATAAAATTTGTGTTACGGATGTCTAAATTTTGATCTGTTGTAGCAGTACGAGTTGAGTGAAGGGGTTTAGGTTGGCATGACGGTATTTAATTAAAAAACGACTAAAAAATGGAAGTAATATTATTTTTATATTATTAAAATAAAATCGAGAATTTTCTTGGAATCTTCTAAAAGTTCATTTTCTCTTATATTATTCTGTAACTCTAACACTCTTCTGTAATATTCCAACTCTTTAGAGTTGCTAAGCCGAAACAACGGGCGTCCATGCGAGAAATCGTGCGATCACGTTTCTGACCTGACAAATTTACGGATATGACGTTGTTTCAAACAATCTTCCGACTAATGACCGATTTTTATTTGTGTTTTTATGCGTGACGGTGTAACGTAGCTCTCTTTACGCCTCAGTGAACAGTTTTCACTTATTTAGAAGGGGAACATTCTAGGAATCTTCTCAGATTTTAATAAAAATTTTTGTAAAGCCCAGCTCACACGACACTTGTTTCGCTACTAGATTGCTTATGGGGCGTTGTGATGGCGACTGTGCGGGCTGTCATAATGGAAATGACGTCACCACAGGTTCCGTTACCTGAACGCACTGGAATTCTGTAATACATCAAGTTCTATTTATCGTACTTATTTTTTTGCTACATTTAAATGTTAATAAGAAAGTAGCACGTCGTCACGTGGGCATGTTTTACTACAATTGGGTATTTGACTAAATTTTTTTATTTCATTAATCATAATTTCAAGGTACAAGCTGATGAAGAGTGAAAATTTGTTTTAATAATCTTTAAAATTTATCGAGTTATAAAAGTTTAAATTTAACCTTTAGATAAGGACGGCAATACTGTGTTGTAAGGTCATTTTTAATATTGCACATTATATTCTACAAGAGGAAAAGAGACATGGATATATTCAACTCTATCCGTATCTTCAAATTTAGAAGCCTATAACTGCCTTATTTTTCAATCAATTTTTTAATTTTTTTCAAGACTGGATTTTAATTAACTTATATTTCACAATATTGTATGAAAAATATCAAAATTTAGAATGAGTCAACTACCGTATTGCTGATAATCGACCAACTTGATTATAGAAGGCAAAGGAAGAATGTTATTGTTTTATATCTGTGCCGATTTTCCTAATTTGAATATATTGTAATAAAACTGTTAAAGGAGAATAACCATTTTGTAGGGAGCATTTGGCCTAGTTATGAACATGAATGACTGATATATCATATTTTAAAATATATGAACTTTAGCTCAGTGGAATAAGCTCAGGTCTTCCTTAAAGGCATAAGTGTGTATGATTTTGAGGTTATAATTATTTGACAAATGTTATATTTCTAAATTCCTATCAAAAAAGGCCTCCTCATATTTGTTTTATTTTAAAGGTTAATTGCTTAATCTCTACCGTTCTTGGTAAAAGACGAGTAGCATCACAGAATAGCATGTTATAGGCGTGTGAAATTGTGAATTGTATCGTTTGACTTTTTTAGGTTATTACCATAGATTTATCTATGGTTATGAGTACCTGTGATGGTATCGATGTAGAGATGTAGCATAGATAGGGTGTGATATCGATTAATTTGAAAATCGATGTTTGATCTCGGAACATTTCTTTTCATATCGACTTGAAGTACTGATGATCCTAAATGTATAGGAATAGTAAACGTTTAATAAATTTTTATTTATTTATATAGTCTATTTTTATATTTAATTTGAGCATCTTTTTAGTATATTTATCAAAAAATATGCACGATTTATTTATATATTAATACTAAATGATTAATAAAATTGAACCAAGCTTATTTTATATTATACAAAATATGTACTAATGGATAAACACGGAAAGAAGCAAACCTTTATTTGTTACTTTATAAAAATTACCAAGATTTTATTTACTAAGTATAGCTTCACCAGTTTCGTGCAAAAATACTGCATCACAAAAGAAAAACATACGTCATGCAAAGTAAACAGATAAATGATAATTTCTGGTAGGGTTAAGTGAAAAATAAATTTTTAAATAACTTTTAAGTACTTTAAGAATTCTTCAGACTTTTCAAATAGTTTTTCAAAACCTACATTTTGTATGTGTAAACGATAACATTTGTAGTTGAAAATATTTCTGTAAAATATTTATTATCGACACATTCATGCAAGTATTTAAATACTATCGATACTTACTTCCGATACGGAATAATGAATAAAAGTATCGATAACATTTGATATATGATTGTCACTAACACCTCTGCTTTTATATTATGGTATAGAGAAAACTTTTTTTTCTCGAGACAATAGGTCTATTTGTGTCCATCATATGAAATATTTATATAAGTTTTTTTTCACTCTAGGAAAGCTCTATGCACAAACAAAAAAAAACGAATAGTTTAAATAAAAACAAGGAATTATTTTGTATGTATTTCGTCTTTGTTCATGACTAGTGTAATAAAAGTAATACATAATTTATGATTTATACGTGAGTTTAATAACCAGTATTGATCGAATTATATAATTCAGACATTCAGACCCATTTATAATCTAGCACATCGTGGCAACCTATGTCATAAAGTAGCCATTACAATGTCTAGGGCAACAGCTTGTTTAGAACCTAGCAGCGACGTCAAGTAACCAATCCAGTAGCGAAACAAGTGTCGTGTGAGCAGGGCTTAAAACTCGTACAACACGGGAGCTATTGTGTTGGATACAATGAAACTTCCAGTGATATTAACACGTAGGCTTTAGGTAAATAAGTTAAGTCAATAAGAGGATCAAAGAGGGTGGAAAAGCAGACAAAAGTTAATTTTATGAATATAAAAGTCATTATTATTGCTAAAATAGCCTATTGTTTACATTCCCCAGAAAATCGCAATTAGCATTTCTTGTTTTTCATATTGCTCTAACAAAAGTGAGACGAGAAAATATGTTTTGTATATACTTTCATGTTATTTATACCTTATATCGCAAAACTGTTGTGTTTCTCGCATTCCGGCCTGTCACAGTGCCGTATTCAGGTTTGCAGATCTCTTGTTCAGTGTGTCCATGTCGGCGCGGTATTGTCGCGTGCGGCCACCGCGGCCGCCGTTTCCGGCGTCCGGTAGTCGGCAGCGCACAGCCGTTAGATGACTTTTCTAGTCGTCTTTACGTCCATTATCGATCATTTGATGGCATTGTGAAACGCGTGCGGACATTCGAAGGTGGTATGTGTAGTATATTGGATATTAAATAGATGACCAGATTCAAAATAATTGTGAAACTAGACAGATTACAGGCGAGCGAGTAATATAAAATTGGAATAATTCTGTCTCGCTCGTACATAGCATTGAAATTGTATTTTCAACGTTTTATAATTATTTACAAGCGTACGCCGGATATGGTTGAACTTTTTTTTTAATATTTAGGCTAATAAATCCCCAGAAATTAAAATGTTTTAGAAAACTCTATTAGACCTCTTTTAATTGTATTAAAAAATAATTTAATGAAATTGTTGGAGTAATACGTGTTTATATTCGTTTCTATTCAAAAATAATACATTTAGTCGATTTAATTTTATTACGATAAAATATTGTGACATTAACTCAAGTGTGATTCAGAACATACAATTTAAAGTTTCATATATTTGAAACAAATATAACATTTTGACTAAGTAATTTCTATTAAGACTAATGTACATGTATCAAAGCAAATGTGAACTTGAATTAACTGGTATAAATATGACAAATTTCCCAATAATATGAGATTTAGAAATGTTTCTACAGTTTTCTGATAAACTTCTAAATAACTGTGTTTTCCATAGTTTGACTTTTATCAGTGTTTTAGATGGTTGGACGATGTTTATATTCGTTTCTATTCAAAAATAATACATTTAGTCGATTTAATTTTATTACGATAAAATATTGTGACATTAACTCAAGTGTGATTCAGAACATACAATTTAAAGTTTCATATGTTTGAAACAAATATAACATTTTGACTAAGTAATTTCTATTAAGACTAATGTACATGTATCAAAGCAAATGTGAACTTGAATTAACGGGTATAAATATGATAAATTTCTCAATAATATGAGATTTAGAAATGTTTCTATAGTTCTCTGATAAACTTCTAAATAGTTGTGTATTTCGTAACTTTAATTTTATCAGTGTTTTATATGGTTGGGGGATGTTATGTTTTTGTGAACACTCTGAGTTTTTGTAATTTCAACAACCGAAAGGAACTAGTTTTTTACACGAACTTTGTCCTCCAAAATTCTCAGTTAAATATTTTTGAAGTTCTTACTGTTGGAAATATGCGAGTTAGTAGGCTCCATAACTATGCCAAATTCTTTTGAGAATTTAACTTCAAAACTTTTTCTCAGAAACGACTGTGGCAGACATTGAGATGCATGAGTGCACGTTGACGCTACCTATAAATATTCCGTTTATTTGCTTTTGAGTTACGGAACCGTAAAAACGTTTGCAATGAAACATTAGGAATGCAGTTAAGTATGGAGTTAGCTATTAACAGACAGAAGACAGAACATACTTCTTACCGATTCATGATCGTTATATAATACTGTACATCCAAAGCAGCAAAAACGAAACATACAGTGTATACGTTTAAGGGTAGGGCACGTAATATAAAATCTTTTCTTTGCTCTATAACTACATTCGTGTACATTGCCCTGTCCGGTTCGTGATGAGGGGACGAAATATTTACTGATCGTGTAATAGTATTAATTAGGGCACAGGAACAGCCGGTCCCCTGGTGCGTTACTGCGGGGGATCCTCGTGGAAAGAATATATTGCCGCCAGTCACGCGAACTGACCGTAAGGAAGTGAATTTACCAAGAGTTACAACGTATCGTTAACCGAAACTTAGTTTGACCATCTCATTTTTAGGACTGTCAAAGTATTATAAGGATTTAAATACTTGAAGAACAGTTTAGTGGTTTGAAGTGAAAATTTCTTTAGGCGCTCCCTTTTTTGAGCAGTGAACGAAACTGAGCCGTTACGTTCGGATCGGTGACGCTGAATCGGGTAAACTCGGCTCTCTACGCCATCGGACAAGTGAACTAGTTTTTAGGCCACCAAGCGGACTTTTAAAATATCAAGTGAACTATTTTTTAGGCGCTCCATGCACACTTTTTTTTATATATTTAATTAAAATTAAATCTAAAGTGTTTATAACATATTTCAGTTTCTGTAAAGCGATTGTTTCATTGATACGTGTAAACTCGGCTACCTTCGGCATCGTTATATGCTTTGAGCTACGAGTTCATTGTTTAATAAGGAGTGCAACGTTTCAAGAATTACGTTTGATTTTGGATTAATATTTTATTTAAGAGTAGTTTGATATAATACGCGTATGTTATTGTATTTTATAATAATAATCTCACATTGTCCCTGATTCGCCGAACTAATATCCATCATATAACATCAGTGTAACTATTTAATTGTGTATATATTTTAATATTAGAACCAGTTTCCACTTTTATCGTGTGGTCATAAGCACACACCAGATTTTTTTCTAGTTTATTTTATTGTGGTAATTTTAGCAATAAGTGATTACAAAAACTTGTTATATAGACGTTAAGGCAGTTTATATATCCCAATTTTGTAGGAGTTCAAAATTGGATTCAAAATAAATATGGAAGTCAATGTTTTTTCTGTAACTTTTATTACACGGTAATACAAGAAGTTAGAACATTTCAACGATCGTTTTAATCCCAAAGCGCACCGCGGTACTAAACCGCGTAATAGCTTACTGGTCGAGGTCGTACCTTGTAACTGATAGTTGCATCCAACCCGTTAACCCTGAAAAGCGTTCTGCAACGCATATTGATAATTGCTGTCGGGGCGTTCGATGCCCGGTACTGATATATTGTATGTCGATACTGCATACTTTGCTTCGAAAGTGCTTCTATAAATCTAGCTTGTATTCATTAAAAATATATAGTTAGAGTTATTATTCATTTGTTATACGCTTAGAAAGTGCTTCTATGAATTTAGTTTGTATTATGAAACAAATTATATTTACAAAGCAAAGCTTGAAATTTTGCTATAGCTAGAGTTACATTCTTTGTTTTACGCTTAGACAGTGCTTCCATATATCAAGCCTGTATTGTGAAAAAAAATTAAATTCGCAAAGCAAAGCTTGAAATTCTCTATAGCTAGAGTTATAATTCATTTGTTATATGCTTAGAAAGTGCTTCCATATATCTAGCCTGTATTGTGAAAAAAAAATAAATTCACAAAGCAAAGCTTGAAATTTGCCATAACTAGAATTATATCCATTTGTTTTACGCTTAGAAAGTGCTTCCATATACCTAGCCAGTATTGTGAAAACAATTAAATTCATAATGCATTTCTTGAAATTCCCCATAGCTAGAGTTATAATTAATGTATTATATGCTTAGAAAGTGCTTCCATATATTTAGCCTTTATTGTGAAAACAAAATTAAATTCACAAAGCAAAGCTTGAAATTCGTCATAGCTAGAGTTATAATTCACTTGTTATACGCTTAGAAAGTGCTACCATAAATCTAGCTTATATTGTGAAAAAAATTAAATTCACAAAGCAAAGCTTGAAATTCGCCATAGCTAGAGTTATAATTCACTTGTTATACGCTTAGAAAGTGCTACCATAAATCTAGCTTATATTGTGAAAAAAATTAAATTCACAAAGCAAAGCTTGAAATTCGCCATAGCTAGAGTTATAATTCACTTGTTATACGCTTAGAAAATGCTACCATAAATCTAGCTTATATTGTGAAAAAAATTAAATTCACAAAGCAAAGCTTGAAATTCGCCATAGCTAGAGTTATAATTCACTTGTTATACGCTTAGAAAGTGCTACCATAAATCTAGCTTATATTGTGAAAAAAATTAAATTCACAAAGCAAAGCTTGAAATTCGCCATAGCTAGAGTTATAATTCACTTGTTATACGCTTAGAAAGTGCTACCATAAATCTAGCTTATATTGTGAAAAAAATTAAATTCACAAAGCAAAGATTGAAATTCGCCATAGCTAGAGTTATAATTCACTTGTTATACGCTTAGAAAGTGCTACCATAAATCTAGCTTATATTGTGAAAAAAATTAAATTCACAAAGCAAAGCTTGAAATTCGCCATAGCTAGAGTTATAATTCACTTGTTATACGCTTAGAAAGTGCTACCATAAATCTAGCTTATATTGTGAAAAAAATTAAATTCACAAAGCAAAGCTTGAAATTCGCCATAGCTAGAGTTATAATTCACTTGTTATACGCTTAGAAAGTGCTACCATAAATCTAGCTTATATTGTGAAAAAAATTAAATTCACAAAGCAAAGCTTGAAATTCGCCATAGCTAGAGTTATAATTCACTTGTTATACGCTTAGAAAGCGCTACCATAAATCTAGCTTATATTGTGAAAAAAATTAAATTCACAAAGCAAAGCTTGAAATTCGCCATAGCTAGAGTTATAATTCACTTGTTATACGCTTAGAAAGTGCTACCATAAATCTAGCTTATATTGTGAAAAAAATTAAATTCACAAAGCAAAGCTTGAAATTCGCCATAGCTAGAGTTATAATTCACTTGTTATACGCTTAGAAAGTGCTACCATAAATCTAGCTTATATTGTGAAAAAAATTAAATTCACAAAGCAAAGCTTGAAATTCGCCATAGCTAGAGTTATAATTCACTTGTTATACGCTTAGAAAGTGCTACCATAAATCTAGCTTATATTGTGAAAAAAATTAAATTCACAAAGCAAAGCTTGAAATTCGCTACAGCTCGAGATACTTTACTATTCATTTGTTATATGTATATGTACGGTTATAATTTATCACGTTTTGCACTTATGTATCCAGGCGCGGTAAGGCGTACATATAGCTCTTTTATTAATGTTTTAAATAGTAAATATTGATATTAATAGAAGTTTATCGTTATTATTGTAATATTGTTAAGAATAAATATTGTATTTTATAATCAAATAGGTCAAGTGCCTCTAGAAAGACGTGAAAGTAGAGATTTCTAATTATTCCACAAAATAAACTTATTAATACGTAAACGTGCTCATCAAAGCACACGCTGGAATTTTCTAACTGTTGTGCATCGGATCAGAATGCTAACGGGGAGGGGGCACATTATAAACATTGATGCTCGGTATTTAGCAAACGACGTATTGCAAGAATAAATTGTCTGAGATTTTCAGTTTCATTCTAAAAAACCTGTCCCATGAGACCCTACCCAACCTATACATGTACAAAGAGGTAAATGATATATATATATATATATATATATATATATATTGCCTTTATATTTGTTGAGGACATCTTTTGAAGCATCTATCTCAAAAATTTGACGTAGGTGGGTCTGAAATTATAGAAATATGAGGCTATGGTGGACGGATGATGCTGAGATTGTGTGTAAACCTATAAATATAGGAATTTAACCTTTGAAATTAGTATTTTTTAAATTCTCGTAATTTTGATATTGGTATTTTAAGTATTCTTGCCTTTTATTTTTTTCGTACTCCAAAAAGAAAACGAAACTCTTATAAGATCAATCACTTGTTTATCTATCTGTCACAGCCGTTTTTGTAAGAAACGGTTTGATGTAAAAACTTTAAATTTGGCATAGTTATAGAGTAAAAGCTCAGTAGTAGTATACTCAACAATATTTATATAGAAATTTTAGTGGAGCATATTAAGTACTCATTTTTTTGGTAAAATACTATGTATAGCATGGGACCTTATTTATAGGGTTAATTATAAGGATCCAAAAATATTTTTTTCATAATTTTAAGTAATATATCTTCAGGGATATACTGAAAAATTCCAAAAACTACAACCTCTCCCCTCGCTATTTTTAAAGCTACTGAACCCAAAATTATGAAATAAAACAGAATTTTTGAAACCTACGCAAAGTTTGTAGGAAGACTACGATTCTATTTTCTGAGATATCCGCGGCAATAGATTTCTTATCTATATTTTCTGCAAAATCCTAATAATTCTACTAAAATCGACTAAAAGACGCATTAATTAAAGCATTTTACTCCAAAATGCTATTGCCAAAGATTTTCCACTATACTTACAGTTTGAAGGTTTTCAGAACGAACAGAGATTGTCTTTTATATTTAAGACAATAATAATAATACAACCAATTTGCTCGAAAGGGAGGGTGACAAATGTTTATTCGATGAGTAAGCAGCGGTGACGTGGCCACTTGCCGGCGTCACCTATGTTAGCTTTAGAGAATTGTATATGGAACCATAATCAGATGATAAAAATAGTCATATTATTTAGTTTAAGTTGTGTCAGATGATAAAAATAGTCATGTTATTTAGTTTAAGTTGTGTCAGATGATAAAAATAGTCGTATTATTTAGTTTAAGTTGTGTCAGATGATAAAATTAGTCGTGTTATTTAGTTTAAGTTGTGTCAGATGATAAAAATAGTCGTATTATTTAGTTTAAGTTGTGTCAGATGATAAAAATAGTCGTGCTATTTAGTTTAAGTTGTGTCAGATGATAAAAATAGTCGTGCTATTTAGTTTAAGTTGTGTCAGATGATAAAAATAGTCGTATTATTTTGTTTAAGTTGTGTCAGATGATAAAAATAGTTGTGCTATTTAGTTTAAGTTGTGCCAGATGATAAAAATAGTCGTGCTATTTAATTTAAGTTGTGTCAGATGATAAAAATAGTCGTATTATTTTGTTTAAGTTGTGTCAGATGATAAAAATAGTCGTGCTATTTAATTTAAGTTGTGTCAGATGATAAAAATAGTCGTATTATTTTGTTTAAGTTGTGTGAGATGATAAAAATAGTCGTATTATTTAGTTTAAGCGAGTGTTGCTGCGAAAAATATTAGGTCTTACGACCAATTACTGTTACTTTATTTGGTAATACGAGTGCTACTTAAAGACATTTTTGAATTAGTTCATTTGGCTAGCAAAATTAGTAATTTCAAATTAACTTTGATTCTAGCTTTTTGGAATTATTCTATCTTACTGAAGTTATACTTCTTTAGGCGCGTTATGAGAAAATGATGAGAGTGAAATTTTACAGTGCACGCGCACGATGCAACAAAAATCGACAGGATGTAATTAGTCACTAAACATATATTTACATGCGTGTAGTGACCGATATACTCTTACAGTAATTTATCTCGCATGTTTGATAACCTTACAGTAATTTATCTTCCATCTTTGATGCCATTACAGTAATTATCTTGCATCTTTGATGCTCTTACAGTAATTTATCTTCCATCTTTAATGCTCTTACAGTAATTTATCTTGCATCTTTGATGCCCTTACAGTAATTTATCTTCCATCTTTAATGCTCTTACAGTAATTTATCTTGCATCTTTGATGCCCTTACAGTAATTTATCTTCCATCTTTAATGCTCTTACAGTAATTTATCTTGCATCTTTGATGCCTTTACAGTAATTTATCTTCCATCTTTAATGCCCTTCCAATAATTTATCTTGCATCTTTAATGTGCCCTTACAATATTTATCTCGCATCTTTGATGCACTTACAGTTATTTATCTTCCATCTTTAATGCCCTTACATAATTTATCTTGTATCTTCAATGCCCTTACGGCAATTTATCTTGCATCTTTAATGCCCTTACAGTAATTTATATCCGCTGTTGTCGAAACTGCGGGGAGAATTGAAAGAGGGGAAGGTTTAGGGGCATAAGTCGTGTAGGTATGTTTTGTTACACTCCGCTCGTAATTGAGGATATCAAGATCTTGGAGGTGATGTTAGGAACACTTCATTCCACAACCAGTGTTATCGAGACAGGTGAAAATACCATTTCTGGGTCGATACGCATTTGTATACATCATCGATATAACTTTTCTTAATTACGTATGTTATCCTTTTCTTGCTTCTTCGTCCGAAATATTATTGGAATACTTATTCCAAGATTCATTTGTATACACAGTTCCGCTGGTATACTTGATTTTATTGGGCCAAACGGCTCAAAATCGACAATATTAGTTCGAAGTTCGGCTCAGGTTTTGGAAAGAATGTTCGCCGAATAAACAAGTCAAATCATTCATGGTCCATGAAGTTTTAATAAAATAGAAATTCTTGAACAACACATTCAATAGACGCTTGGTGATATCAAATCAAAACATCGCATTGAGATCTGATAGTAAAGGATATACGTTGGAAAATGGATTAAACAGTTTCTTTTATAAAGATTTTTACGTCAGTTCGTTTCAAGTTGGTTCCAAAAAATCTTTTAGTTTTAGTTTCCGGTACACAATATCAAATGAATATAAAAAATGCTTCGTAGCGTAATAAGACGTACAACGGATCGATCGTTAGACATCGTATATCGGAAAGGTTAAATACTGCCGCGCATAAAAATAATAATCTTTTCGATCGTCCCACTTCCTTTCTCAATTATTTGGGTAAATTATAGATTATTAACCTTCAATAACATTCCAATCATAAATATAAATTAAATCGTCATGATGGGATCTGCTGTCTCCACTTCCGTTGCGTAGCGTGCGCGCGCGCTTAACTCACCGGAGGAAGTAAACGTTGAAACAATTTTGATCTATACACTCGTGTAACGGATAATTATCTCACTCTGACCCCTGTCAGGCCTGGATAACACGCGCCGCGCCGTGCGTGTTTGCATAAGTGATGCGTATTTTTTTCAATATTGGACGGTGCAAATTATGACATCTATCTTGCTTATACCTACGGTTTATATTAAAATGAAATATATGTGCGAGTGAGAGCTATGCTGTTATTCTTTTAGTGTGGCAGTTTACTTGTTACTAGCATCGTGGTTTTGACTGACATGGACCATTTCATTGCTTGGTCTTCGTAATCTAGTTGTTTGAACAATAAGTTAGTGGATAATCGAAAATGATATTGGAAGCTTTGAGGTCAGGAACTTTGGCATTATTAGGGTGTGTTCTTTCGTGCTTTTAGTGTTGCGATAGTAGAATTCAAAATCGTAATTGTTAGGGTAAAATCTAATGCTTTATACTGAAAAGCACAAAAGATACAAAAAATACAGAAAACCGATAAGTTCGTAATAGAGAGTGTCTCCTTAACTTTATACTAGAATGAATATAATAGAAAAAAAAATGTTATAAAAAACTTTTATTTCAAATGCATTACAAAGTAATATAACATATATAGAAACAAAAAACTTATCAAGACGAGTAAAACGAGCCTAAACTCGATGCTTTTACTATTCACCTTTAGGAAGATTCTTTGCCCACTTACATCTCCATCATCAGTACCTGATCATACCCCACCAAAAAGAACTTATCAAGACAATTCAAACTCGACGGGTCTATTATTCGCCGGTAGGGAGATCTTTTTCACACCTTTTTTTTCCATCATCGGACCTTGGCACCATCATTAGAATATGACTATTCTCCCTCCCATCGTAACATAAAACATATGAAAACTTAGGAAGTTACCGAGGTTCTTTTCACCTGCTGTCTCCATAATCAGATCCTGACTCCATAACTAATGTTGTCACTGCAAAAAAACATGTGTGTCCAATTTCTAGTCCTTTGGGAAGTGCTTGCAAATATAAATTACAAAATTTGTAGGAGGCAGGCAGACAATAAAGCAAGTTAAATGAAAGCTTTTAAAATTAATAGAAATTATATTGTTGGTTTAAGCGTTATACGACGTAAAGATACATCGGTCAAAACAGCAGGAGAGTTTAAGTTTTAAGGGCTAATTGCTAATGTATTTATATTGACTTTGAATACTAACTTCTGCATTAATCTGGTTGAAAAAGAACACTACAAAAATTCCTTAAATAAACACGTATGTATATCAACCAATACGCTTTGGACAGATCTTCTTGACTTTATATATTTTATCAAGAATGTATCGTTACATAAAATTTTAAATTCGAACCATTCGCGTTTAGATATTTACGTGTTTTAGTAAGTAGTGAGATTTTAATGTTTTATCTTCATAAACGCCAGCGAAAATCGGTAGGATCTACGCGAGACTTACTGACGCCAGACAAGAATCTGGGTTACACGTCAAAGTGTTGGGTGTAAGTGTTAGGTTATGTCAAAGTGTTGGTGAACTTTTTGATTTGTTCACGGTTATAATGAAATATCTTTTGTTAGACTTTATGGATTTTTCGTTGGTTTGGCGTACTATTTTTTAATGAAGTGAAAGCCCTTTTTCATAAAGGAAACAAATAATCTTGATACTTGGCGAGGGATATAAGTTTAATTTTTTATAACGATCTTATTTCAAGTTAGTATTTAATAGATATTTCTAGCAAATGGTTTTAGTATTCGAAACATGGCTAAAATACCAAAATGTACATCGCAACACTGTAAATTAAAATCTACCCACAACAATAATACCGTTTTCTTAGTCAGAGTTAAACTGCTGGTCTCTTAAACCCGTTCCTTAAGGCGCTTATAGTAATAGTAAAGGATTAGACAGAAATATATCATAGAGGAAATGGTAAATCACCGTCTAATGTCTAAATCTTATCGAGTCTGACTGTTATCATTTATCATAGCCCTCAAAGGTCTCTTCTTCTGTCATAATCCTTCTTGGATATAGACACATGCTTACCTTCGGGAGCCTACTTTGGTATTGAAATAGAAAACAATCTGTTGCATAATACAAGATGCATAATATCTTTATCTTACTTCTTACAAGCATCCATGCATCATTTGTTTCGACTCTCCTTACTCCAGATAAAGTTCTGTTGCTTTATAACTATTGTTACTGTATAGTGGCGAGTGGCGTCTCAGTTGGCTATGAATGTTGCCAAAGCTTTATTTAATTTCAAATCAAAACCGCGTAAACGCGCTTATCGTTTCCGCTATTTATATATTTTATCGCAAAACATATTAGCAAACTGCTGTTAGTTAAAATTAATACAAGCTCGTTTCACAATGCTAATAATATATGAGATAAACAATGTGCTTTGGAATGATGTGTTCGAGGATAGATTTTTTTAATAAAACGCCGACAGTTGACGTGATTAAATAAAATTTTATTTGTGCCAGCAAGTTAGTGAAACATTTTTGATTTGTGTTGTTTTTTTAAATCTCAATTCTACAGTGTTCTTTTTTAAATGTCAGTTTACAGTGTTCTCTTTTTAAATTAAAAATTATTTTAAAGGACACTTAAAGGAGTAAGAACAAAAAGATTAGGTTCGAAAATTGAATATTTTTTTCATTGTCTAGTTCTTAAATAAGTGCTTTAAAAATTGCCAGTATTTTCGTATTACAACAATTTAGTGTGGGTAATTAGAAATACATTCTAACTTTCAAACGTTTCTAAATTTCAAAAATGTTGTGAAAAGGCCTTGTAGTGAATATTTATATTTCGTCAAATTAGTTCGCAGTCATTTTCTAAAACACTTCCGGCTTCTTCGAAGAACAAAATTCGAAATCCAAATAAAAAAATAATTTATTTGGAATTCGAACGAACCCAATCGTGACTAATACTTTTTAATCAGAATAACTAAATACCAGTATAAACGAAACATACGGTAAATCGCAAACAATAAAAAAACCTAATCAAATCGATCACTTTGATCGATTTATAAAACGCCACAGTCGTGTAGTTAATTTATCAATTGCAATATGTGTTTATAAAACCATTGTAATCTTTATGAAAACGAAGAAGCATCATTGAGTTCTTTCTGTAAAATAAACATAGCCCTGCATCTAAAGTCAACATCAGAATTTATCTTAAAATATACTTTCAGAAATTATCTATTAATTAAAAATCAATTGCTCGCCGTGTAGTTCATTTACGATCCTGTGGAACTCCTTACATCAGATCTGCAAACTCTAATTTATGCCAGGAGAGATTACTTATAGTTCTGATATTTAGAATTCTAAACTAATACAGAAAAAAATATAATACAAATAATTACAAGTGTTCTTTAGCTAATAAAACAATTAACAAAGATGTGAGAACATATTATGAACATAATATCTATAACAAAAAGTCTATAATAAGCTGTTTTTACAGTTATCGTCCCGCCATAATAACCTTGCAATAGAATTATTTTTTTTTGCCATGGACATATGTATAATGAAGATGAAAAAATGTCTCTCCGCATCTGGTTTCCATTAAAATATTAAGAGCTATAATGATTAGAAGAATGATGAAGAAGGGTACGGCCCTTCTTCAATATTTGAAATTTGGATTCTTTAAATACTAATTTGCCATTTAAAAAGAAATAGTCAGTACAATCATACATTGATTGTTAAACAGTCAGTAAGAATTACTTTGTCGTGCAGGACCTGATGTCGTGTATCGATGTATCATTAAGGTCGATAGTTAATGTCGTCTGCATACTGATAAATTTATTTACGTACAACTCGACACATACATATAGCGATTTTATTCCTAGCTCGAGTAATGATAAGATACGACAGGAATTTATATCATTAATATATTAATGTACGTTTATTGAATTTGAACGAAATAAATATAGTTAGCAAGATGGAAATATGGTTTGTTGCGTTGATTCATATGTCATCCAACACGTCTCATTTTTTTGTATGAGGAGTCTCATACAAAATATTTATCAGATTCTATCACGTCTTTGACAGTTTCAATTCCTTGGTCACTGTTTATTTTTTGATTGTATATTAATTTACTAAATCACTATTGTTTCGCTTATTTTTACGTATAACTCGACACATACATGTATCGATTTTATTCCTAGCTTGTGTAATGATGACACGACAGGAATTTACATCATTAATATATTAATGTACGTTTATTGAATTTGAACGAAATAATATATAATATAGTTAGCAAGATGGAAATGCGATTTATTGCGTTGATCCATATGTCATCCAACTCATCTCATTTTTTTGTATGAGAAGGAATCTCATAGATATTTATAAGATTCTATCACATCTTTGACAGTTTCAATCCTTTTGTCAACTGTTTATTTTTTAATTGTGTATCAATTTATTCTATCACTGTTTGTTTCGCTTGTTTTTACCCTTAGATCTTCGAGTATTGAGGACGTGAATTTTGGGTTTTGAGAGATAGTATATTTTAAAAGAACTAGCTTTTAAACCATAGATGGCAGAAGATCTAGTGACTTCTATTCTGAGAAATGTACGTAGACTAGGTGTAATAAAATATTAAGTTTTCTTAGACTTGCGTCAGCAACATCCTAAATATTCGCACAACTTCCTTAAAAACAGAGTTCAAGTTGCCTTATGCGCATGGGGTTTGTGTCTTTTGGTAATTAATCGTAACTAAATGTTATATTTAAAAAAAACGATTAAACGAAAGTGCAATAATGGTTCCTTTTTTGCTCGGCAAAATGGGCAGCTAATATACTATATTTTTCACTTGTTTACCTATCCGCGGCTATTGTGATGCAATAGCAACTAACACGATTCTAGCTCATATACGCACACAGAAGAATAAATATGATTTATGTAACAATATATTTACAAATGACAAGTAATGACCCTGCAACAAAATTAACATACGCTCGTCGTGAACAATACAAATTGCATCAGCGTTAACGTTACTCTTAAGTTAGTCACGCGAGTGTCTAGCGGTGTTTACCGTACAAGTCTCCATTAAAAACCACACCTCAATAGCGTATGAGTTCAGCAAATGTTCAATTAACACTCTACGATGATGTTATGCATTTATAAGCGAATATTTCCATAACTGTCAATGACGTCAGGCAGCCAGCAGCAGTAGTTGGATGATTACGGTCAAATTGTTTAATGTTCGCATACACGTCTCGACTACTGACCTACAGACAGATGAGACGACTCAACAAGTACGAGAGGCGCCGTAGTCCGCATTGGCGTCCCGCTCTGGCAGGCGGCGATTGGACAATTTGAATTAGTAATTCGAAACCCCCCTGCGCACGCACATGATTTTGGTCCGTTTCGCAAATTGAAGTGAATGACTGATTAAACTCAATTTTGCTCGACATTGAGATTTGGGGGCAATACGTTTGCATTAGCTTAATAACTAAATGAGAATTATTTTATTGAAGAGGAATTAATTTTGATTTTAAGGCTGTTAATAACGGGAAATACAGTGTCAATAATACGACTGAAACGTGAAGGATTTAATCCATCTTTTTATACCATCATGCTTTCTCGAATTCCGTTTTAATAAGTTATTTATTAGTTCATTAGTTTTTCTACAGTATTTGAATTGAACAATGTTTTAATGATTTACTTTTTGATTTTGTTTCACATAGTCGTCAGTACCATAATGTAACATATACATCTCTCACATAACCTAATTTGTTTTTACGATATCCCTAGTCGGTTTTGTATATGTTGTTCTTTATGTACTCCGAGTCTCTTTATTTTTTTTAAACAAATTACCAAATACATAATTAAATCTACTTTATACAAATCTTGCATTAGCATGATTTTCGTTTACTTAGTACCTAATAGTAAGGCTGATTAAAATCAATTCCTTTTGTGTTTTTAATAAAACTTAATGTTCTTGGCGCATGAGGCATTTTACTGGAATAATTTAATTTGATTTGTTTGTGTACAGAATCACGCCACCAAAAAGGGATCGGCAGAGTCGTTGGAAGATTGCTTTGTAAGGTACTCAAACCTTTTAAAGCTTTTCATTTATTTTCGGGTTTTACATTTTTATTCAGATTTTAGCTTTTGTTCGCGATTTCGCGCGGATTCTTTTGTTTTCTTAGTCTCTTAATTTAGTTTCTTTCCCATATTAAAATATTTCTTTGCCAGCTTTGAAATGAGTTTTATAATCGAAATACTCCCTTGTAAAGCTTACACCCGAGCCTTCACTCTTCCGTGTTCTAATTTTTAAAATCTTTTAACGATGTCTAGGATCGTGGTTTCGTTTGTGCAGTCGATGAGGTTCATCCCTAGTGCTAGTTTCATTCCAAATGTAGCCACCCAAAATCTGATAAATTCAATGTGTATTTGAAGAAGATTCTCCCAATGTTGAATTCCAATTGTTTTTACGATTCCTTACTTCATAATAAACAAAAGGGAACCCTTAAGATTACTCACGTGTCCGTCTGTCTGTTAGTAATATTTTTTAAAAAGGTTTGATATAGAAACTTGAAATTTTACTGAGCATATTAATTCCTCTGTATTTTAAAAGTTAATACTCAAAAATATTTATATAGAAATGGAAAGTTGGGGGGGGGGGGTGACAATAGCTGTAATCGATTTTTTGTTGTAAAGTTATAAGGATCTAAACATTCTTTTGTTTTTTTAATGGTTCTAGAAATGTCGAAATATCCGCCACCTCTGAAATGGCTAAAGTTAAAATTATGAGAAAAACGGAATTACTGGAAGTTTACTGGAAAATTATAGCTATGATTCTAAATTTAACCCTGTAAAGTCAGTTTTTAAAACGAAATTTCCGATAACAATTCGGTGTACAAACAGATGGTAAGTTTAAATTTTTTACAAGTGTAGATTTAATGTTTTCTCTCTATGACGCTCCCTACTAGACGTATTATAACAAGCAATAATATACAAGTAGTCATTTGTATGTGGCACCATGGTCGATGGTTCACTGCATGCCTGCACGGGCTATGCGGGCTTGATGAATCAACGCTTTTATTATTGTTGCTTGGTTAATTTGGTCTTGCTTCTACGTCTGTAGTCTATGGTTTAAATTTTTGATGAGATAATTTTACAGTAAATCCCCCATCAAGATAGTTTTTGTTATGCGAAAATAGATTTATTGCGAGTGTTGCCATAGTTTGTATAAATTATGAGTAGTGTGAAATTAAAAGTTAAGAACGAATTAAATTTACAGAGGGTTGCTGGTTACATCAAAACAATATATATGTCTTTATTTACTTCGGTTGTAGGAGAAAAAAAGTAGAATATATTGGTTATTTCCTTAGAAGATCTCCGATGCTATTTCTCGCTAACTATTTTTGCCGGTTTAAAACTCGGTTCTTGCTTGTGTAAAAAAAAAAAAAAAATTTTTACTGTGCCATTGCGTTTCGGCATGAATCAAATTTGTTTTTAATTTAGACAGTTTAAAGGGTTTAAAAGCAGGTTCCAACAAACCGGCTAGCTGTGACACGTTACTAGCCGTTTTTTGAAACCTGATTTTAAAACCTTTAATACCCATGTTATTAGCCTCTGTTTTTATGTAATAAAAATGATATTTATTGGGTATCATCACATTGATTGGGGTTAGTATTATGTCCGTGTAAACAGTTGAACATGTAAGAAACGTTAGGTAAATTTTCGTGAAAAATGATTAAACGATTTTCGATTTATCAGACAGCATGGTATGCATTGAGAATATACAAATATACACAGCAATAACTGTATATATATATATATATATACATATATATACATATATATATATATACATATATATACATATATATGTATATATATATATATATATGATCTTTTTTATCCATAGTTGTTAGTTTAGACATTCTTTGTGTCTAATTTAATGGATATATCTAAAGCGAATTGATCTTTCAAAAGTAGGCCGAAAATCGGGTCAATAAACTGTCTTCTTATTAAGTGACAGTTCCTATGTTTACTTTTGTCAAATAAGGAATAGCATTTATATAAATAGTAAAAAATTAATTTTTTACTATTTATATTATAAATAGTAAAAAAATTAATTAAGGCGAGAAAAGCATGCCAACATAATTTTTTTTTTTTAACTTTAGGGGATTTTTTCTATGGAACCGCCTTTATACAGGTGTATTTTACCTTACAATACATTTCCATAGTGCCGGTTCTTCTCGTTATATTGAATGTAAAACATTTTTGACGAAAGTAAAAATGTTCAACCGTTTCCGAGATAATAGGCTTAAAAATTCGAAATTTAGAAAAAATATCAATTGTTTATCACAAAATAATTTCAATATATTTATTACAAGAAATCTTATTGTTCCTAGCAAAATAAAACTAAAATTTATAGGGAAACGCTTTTTCAAAATTAAATATCACTAATAATATCCGCAGTATTAACGTGACGTTTTTTTCTTAATTTTCATGATAGGTCTCATTATTTTGACTAGGAAAAACAAAAAGAAATGAGTTAACTTAATTTTTTCTTTCTTTTTATTATTTGGAATAATAAGCCGAATCGCCCTCTCCATAATAATGCTCCATATATATAACGCACGTTAAATACTACATATTTGTTAATTACTGATCAAATCAGTAACAAGTAGTTTAATAATACAAAAAAGGACCAATGACTACGCTGTCGATATTAAGTTGAAAATGTTTCTTATATTCATTCTAAAGATAAGCTTCTTTGAATCGCGCGTACCCTTTGGTAGTTGTCTAGACAAATAGAGGCGATCATAACCGTTGAACGAGGAAGTTATGGACGTGTGTGTTTAATGCTATTGACTTAATTTTATATCCGTGACGCAATTAAGATTTATTTCAAAACATGTTTTATGCGGAACATTCCAAATGTTCTTGAATGCGACAAAACAAGCATTAAATTTAATTTAGGTTAGATATTATCGGACAATATATATTGTAAATCTTTCCGCTTAAAAAGGTTTAGTAAAAAAGTAAGATATTTAAATGACAGAAAAGTATGTGATGTTATTGACATTTTACCAAAAATATTAATGCGGTGAAACGAGAAAAGTTCTCTAACAAAAGAAAATAAAAAAGTTGTTTTCAAATAAATAGTTTAAGACCGAACGAGACGGTTATTGAAATTTGAGTCTGTAAACCTGTTATTTATCGGTATACCAAGGTCTAATCTATGAAGAATAAATATTGACATACTTTTTCAAATATACCTCGTATATATTCGTGTGTCAGAGTGTTGACTAGTATGGAAAAGGACATATTAACGTGATTAAACAAACGCAGGTAATTTAAAAGGATATCCCGTTCAAATTAAATTATGTATCTCTTTTGTTCTTTGCTACGTTTCCACTTACACTCTTGATCATAATTTGCAATGGCGTGCTGTCTCTTTCATTTGTATCCGTCTATTTTGGGCCATCCGGAGATAATTTCCGGAAGTGTCACAGGTAATTATGACATCGGGTTTTTTTATTTTTAATTTTCTTTTCTTGGCTAATGCGAAATTGTTCAGTGACACGAATCGTTCATCTGTAAAGGGCAACGCTATTTCTGGCAAGTAATTTTTTTTCAGGACGTTCATAGACAAGATAAAGGTTGTCAGTTTTTTGTTATTTTTATAAAGAGGTTATGAAAAATTAATCCATTTCTTGTTACGAGTTATTAGTTGCTTCAAAAAATGATCCTTTTCCTTACATTTGATGAGGACATTGCAGATGTTTATATGCGTCGTCAAATATTTTTCTTTCCATTCACGGGGAATAGCAGCATCATCTTCATCAGGTAGTCACGAACCCTTGAATGATGGATGTTCAATGTTTCTACAATCTCTCGAGTCAGGCAACGCGGCTACCACTAGATTAATACCATGACTTTCTTGTCGTTAACATTAGCAGGACTCCCCTGGCCACAAGTAAAGCTGAGACCAAAATTATCAACACCAAATTTTGTGAACCGTAGTTGGCACTAACGTTCTTTTAGAGCACTTTCAGCGCACTAAACAAGCTTGATAAGCGTCCTTTCCTTTATGAAGTAAAATATGTTGAAAATGCATAGTTTAGTTTCCAATTTTATCCTTTTTATAAAATCTCCAAAACTCGACCAAATCGCTCAATTGTTCTGTTTAGAATGAAGCTAGAATTTTCAATTGCCAAATGATATAGCAATAATATAGACGAAAATAACTTATATGCAACAATATCTCAATAAATGAACTAGTGCTGTCAGCTGTTAAAATGTGTCATGACTTTTCAGGCAACTTTCATACTTTAAATACAGAATCATTCACTTCATACTTTTAATACATCTTCAGTGCTTAATGTGTTATTATATTGGGCTGCACGCTGCAGTTGGAAAGCATAAATAAATACAAACTAATATTGCGCTAGAAACGTAAGTATCGAGGTTTCCAGTGATAGTCATTCTTATTCCCCAAGTTGCTATCGTCTACTCCTTATCGCTTCAAAGTTGTTCCCACTGTTTACTGCTTACTATATTTGCTTTCAATGCTTAAAGTGTTATTATATTGGGCTGCACGCTGCAGTTGGAAAGCATAAATAAACACAAACTGTAATATTGCGCTAGAGACGTATGCATCGAGGTTTTCAGTGATGGTCATTCTTATTCCCCAAGTTGCTATCGTCTACTCCTTATCGCTTCAAAGTTGTTCCCACTGTTTACTGCTTACTATATTTGCTTTCAATGCTTAAAGTGTTATTATATTGGGCTGCACGCTGTAGTTGGAAAGCATAAATAAACACAAACTGTAATATTGCGCTAGAGACGTAAACATCGAGGTTTCCAGTGATGGTCATTCTTATTCCCCAAGTTGCTATCGTCTACTCCTTATCGCTTCAAAGTTGTTCCCACTGTTTACTGCTTACTATATTTGCTTTCAATGCTTAAAGTGTTATTATATTGGGCTGCACGCTGTAGTTGGAAAGCATAAATAAACACAAACTGTAATATTGCGCTAGAGACGTAAACATCGAGGTTTCCAGTGATGGTCGTTCTTATTCTCCAAGTTGCTATCGTCTACTCCTTATCGCTTCAAAGTTGTTCCTACTGTTTACTACTCACTATATTTGCTTGCAGCTAAATAGTACATACATTAAGTATACCGTTACAAAAACTACTTACGCAATATGAATTTCGGACCTAAATCAATTTTACGCGATCGATACAGTCGCGGGTGAGAGCTAGTTTTGTTAAGTGTGATGTATCATCACACTTAACAATTAATTCTAAAAAAAATACAACCTGATATCAAATAATTACTCGTTTACGCAAAAATCTTAACTATGTGTTCACATTTTATTTGTAAATAAAATGAGAGAAGAACATTATATCATCTTCAAAAGTTAAAAAACTTGGTTACATAAAAATCTTAACTATGTGTTTACATTTTATTTGTAAATAAAATGAGAGAAGAACATTATATCATCTTAAAAAGTTAAAAAACTTGGTTACATAAAAATCTTAACTATGTGTTCACATTTTACTTGTAAATAAAATGAGAGAAGAACATTATACCATCTTAAAAAGTTAAAAATGCCCAGTAGATAATTTACAAGTATAAAAGATTTAAGTTCAAAAGTTACAAATCCGAGAGGATTTTCGGAATTGCTTTAGAGATTTGCGGAAGTATCTGGCGTTTTAACAGCGGTCCTTTGGACGTTCCAGAAATACTTTCTTGTTAATTCTCTTATTTTATTTTGTTAGTTTGAGTGCGTTCTTTACCAAGTTGTTGAATTATAATTTTGTTATTATTTTAATCCTATCGAACGCACTCGCCATCGAGTTGAATTGTTCCTTGTTTTTATTTTAACCGGATTGAGCACGCTCTTTATCGATGATGAATTGTAGTTTGTTTTTATTTTAACCGGAATGAGTGCGCTCTTTGTCGATGTGATTTAACGTAGTTTCTTTTTTATTTTAACAGGGCCGAGTGCGCTTTTAATCCATGTTCTGAATTGTAGTTTGTTTTTATTGTAAACGGATTGAGTGCGCTCTTTATCGATTTCTTGATTTATAGTTTGTTTTTCTTTTAACCGGTTCGAATGCGCTCTTTATAGAGTTGATTAATTGTAGTTTGCTTTAATTTTAGTCGGATCAAGTGCGCTTTTATCGTGTTGATTAATTGTAGTATCTTTTTATTATATTTCTTACTTATTATTTCACAAATGTAAGTACAGACATTTGGTAGTATTAGACTAATCCTATAGCTGGTACAGGCAGCCTGTTTTTCCTGTGTTGTTGTCGGTACTTTAAATCGGAAATTTAATTAAAACCAGTAAAACTTCCTGGGTACTTTAAAAATTATAACCGAAAATGTTGCATTGGAAATTTTATATGTTTCTTTAATTTCTGGATAAATGGATGTTTCTTTAATTTCTGAATAAATGGATGTTTCTTTAATTTCTGAATAAATCGATGTTTCTTTAATTTCTGAATAAATGGATGTTTCTTTAATTTCTGAATAAATGGATGTTTCTTTAATTTCTGAATAAATGGATGTTTCTTTAATTTCTGAATAAATGGATGTTTCTTTAATTTCTGAATAAATGAATGTTTCTTTAATTTCTCCGAAATTAGAAAATATATTCTTTATCTCTCTTTTTGACGGGTGAACTCTGTAAAGTTTTGTGTGTATATCATATTATTTTGTTGAGCTATTTTTTTAAATTTTGGAGGTAGGATGGTGAAATGACAATAAATAAAATTACCGTTTTAAATTAACCGGCTAGTGTTATGGGTAATTAAAAAAATGAATTAATTTTGAAAGGTATTTATATCGAAAATAAATATTTTATAAATTTAAAAGGGTGCTCTTTCAAAGTTCCTTGCTCCACCAACCTTGATCCACCTGTATTTTTTCAGTTTTCCGTTCGTCTTTTCTCTGGTCTTTCTGTCATTTTGATTTTTTGAGTATCTTATAAGAACCTTTATACGTATATACATGTTATACTATTTTGTGTCCGAAGAGACTGATGCATGTAGAGAACCTTAGACTTGATATGTCTTTTGTCTTTCTTCACTACATACATACTGTTATTAAGTTTCTTAATATTTGATAATTGTTGTAACGGTTAAATATTGTTTTGAAAAATCAATTAGTCCGTACTATAAGTAAGTAGTCTGTCTGCGTGTCTATACGTTTGACGGGGTGTATTTTTTATATTTCTTCACTGCTTTATCTTTAGAAGTTAATGACGTATTGAGTTCTTTTGGAATTTTTGTTTGTATGTTTTCTCATTTGTTTATATTGGTGTCAATTTAAAGTGTCTAATGACCTGGAATTTTTAGTGTTGTAAGAAAAAAGTCTTGACAATACGTTGTAAAGTTGAAGAATAAAGACTATGTAGAAGATACTTGCGGTGGGCGATTATGAACTATTTCTATAATCGATTTATCGGAATAATGAGATATTCCGGTAATCGATTATGAAATTAATAATCGAATTGCCATAATCAATTTACTAATTAGTAATTGCTAATGATTACAATCAATTCTCGAAATATGCTCGTAATTTAACGGTTTTCTTAGTATCATCATAATCGCGCACTGCTATTGCTTGCTAATGATCACAAAATGTTTACCCATTGACAACGTATACATCTTGCTTTCACTAAAATTTGGTAAAGTATGTAGACCACGCGAGCGAAGTCGTTGGCAAAAGGCTAGAGCGTAAATATATCTTTACCCGACTACAGCGCAGCGAAGGAAGGGTAACCAATTTAACATTCTGTGTGTGTGTGTGTGTGTGTTATATATATATATATATATATATATATATATATATATATATATATGTATATGTATATATGTATGTATGTTTGATCGTAGCCAAAAACTGCTGAACCGATTTTATGAAATGAAGCATCAACATTTGTATTTAATGTAAGAGGATCGAACTTGCAATAAAAAAAAAAGAATTTAAAAAATTTACCGTATCTTATCGAAAAGGACATCATTCGATAGGTTTTTAAAAATAATTAAAAGGTATTTTAAGTCATTTTTTCCTAAATATGAAAAAAATAGGCAAGTTTGGCACAAATAATAAAAATACAGAGTTCGATGTGTACCGGGTTTCGAACTATGTGTGAATATAAATTACCAAAAAGGGTTAAATAAAAACGAAGCTATAAAAAACTGAAACCCGACTGCGTCGAAAAAAGTGAAAAGTAGAAAAACAAGTTAGGTAACCATAATTTCACAGAAAGATAATCGTCACTGAAATGTGAAGCCGTAGCCTAGCGTTCAATGTTCTACTGGAAAAATATATCTCAAAACTGAACGCCGCCTATGACTTCACAATTCAGTGATGATTATCTTTTTGTGAAATTATGATTACCTAATTTGTTTTTTTACTTTTCTGTTTTAGTTTTTTATACCTTCTTTTTTATTTATTAGTCGTTCGTAAATAACTTTTTATGCTCTGTTGCAAATGTATCCCAATATTTTAAAATCGTTCTATTGAATCATTCTCTTATTCCACAAATATTATTGTGTTCATTAATGATGTCACTTCACGGTATTTGTATTATAATATCGACGTTACCTCTCTCGACAAACAACTGTTGACCCAGAGTAGTGCATGGAAGTATCCTAATACTTTAAAATCGTTCTATTTAATCATTCTCTTATTACATCGACAAATATTATAGTGTCTCTGAGTTCTATTAATTAATGATGTCACTTCACGGTATTTGTATTATAATATCGACGTTACCTCTCTCAACAAACAATTCTTGACCCATAGTAGTGAATGGAGGTATCCTAATTCTTTAAAATCGCTCTATGTAATCATTCTCTTAATACATCCACAAATATTATAGTGTTTCTTAGTTCTGTTCATTAATGATGTCACTTCACGGTATTTGTATTATAATATCGGCGTTACCTCTCTCGACAAACAAATCTTGACCCAGAGTAGTGCATGGAAGTATTCTAATACTTTAAAATCGCTCTATTTAATCATTCTCTTACTACATCCACAAATATTATCGTATCTCTGAGTTCTGTTCATGAATGATGTCACTTCACGGTATTTGTTTTATAATATCGACGTTACCTCTCTCGACAAACAATTGTTGACCCAGAGCAGTGCATGGAAGCGGCGATGATCGGGCGGTGACGATAAAAATAAAGTGACATCACCAGCGGCCGGGCAAAGATCACCGGTGCCCTCTGACACACGGCGCGCGTCCGCTCGTTGCCTCCATCGTGATATGTTTGCCCTCAATAATCGGCATTTTAACTCCATTTGTGTTCGGTATGTGACCGTGCCCTTTCTTGGAGATGTGTGACGAAAGTACGGGCCTATATGAGAGCATTATATATATATTAAACTTGATAACGTATTATTGATCGTAGTATTGTTTTTCCTTAGGCTGGATTGAAGCTATACGTTAAGTATTACCTAAAAGGATTTTAATATCTATAGTCCATTCAATTTCAAGAGAGAATTTTTGTAAACAATGGAATTTGGCAGTTAAAATATGGTTGGCACAAATATATATCCTATCAGCCGACGACTATTTATAAAATTCATTGCATTATATCCAGCGTGTTATAAAACTGTATACATAATCAAAATTTTAACTTCAGAAAGTTTCACTATAAAAAATGTTATAAATACAAGTATTACACCATTATTTTACTGATACTAATTGCAAATTTTACACTGTAAAAATGGACAACCCTCCATTTTTTTTGCGAAATAGGCGTTTTAAACATTTCGTGAAAATATTCCAAATCTCGATGCTGAAAAAGCCTAGACGTTATATGTTATTCATTAATTTTATAAGGCGTTAGAGTGAGATAGTTACAATGTGTCAGCTTACGCCGTTATATTTCTAGATTTGATTACCTTATATACAGATATAGTTTTGGTATATTTGGCGTATAGATAATTAAACAAACATTGTGACATATGTTATTTTCTTTTCAAGTAAGTATTGGTACTAAAATGTTTTCCAGTGTAGCCTACAAATTGTATATGTACTTAATCACTCATACTAAATAAATCTACATTAAATTACTAACGCGAATGTAAGAAAAAGGTTTACAATACCTGAACTGTCAAATCTCGTTGTTTATAAACATTCTCTTTTCAGTTTGAATGGAGTATAAGTTCATGGATTGTGAATCGTGAGTCACGAATAATGAATTTTATATAAGAATTTTGAGAGGTAAATAAACGCGATCGAGATGAATTTGCGAAGAATTGCAGTTTAAGAAAAAAAACTATAGTTTATTCAAATAAAGGAATTTAATTACATTTTTCTCAACTAAATGAAACTACGTGATGTAATATTATTTGTACTTTATTTAAATTCTTTACCACGACCTACGTTTCGTTGTATGACATCTTCAGGTGGGCAATTTGTAAGGCAATATATCTTGTAAACGTTCTGAGTGATAGAATAAGAAATAAAGATGAAAAAAGGAATAAGAAATTAAAGAAAGAATGAAAGAAAGTGTGATCCAAAAAATTAAAATTAACACAAAATATACGTAAATAATGATTTATCGATAAGACGTCGTCTTGTTCATAATTTTGACTTCTGCATCTTCTAGTTCTCGACATCATTCTAAGCGGACACCAAATGTTCCAATTTTTTACGAGGAACAAGGAATTTTTAAATATGCCCCTAATTTATGGCGCGAAGGGCTTAAAATCATAAAGTTTTTTTTTAATATTAACCTCTTCGAATACGTTTTAGTGTATTTTTTGTCTAATATTGTATGTGATCATTAAAATTTAAATGTATTTAGCTCAAGAAAATAAAGTAGCTCAGCGTATTGGAAATAATACTTTGCTATTATAAAAGAGTTTTAAATAAAGCACAAAATAGGTTTCTGTAGAGATTTTCCAACCCATCACGTCGAAATTAAATATTTCATAAATGCAGCCTAACATATTAAAAGCCCTGTGTCACTCCACTCGATGGAATGAGCGAAAAAATTAAAAAAAAAACACTTGTGCGTTATTATGATCACACGATGGAAGTGAAAACTGTCTTATTTTAAAATATAAATAAAATAATATGTACATTGATGTTATACGATCTATATTATTCCTCTTACAGTCTACCAACTAAATTTCAACACCAATTGTTATGGTTGACAGGAAGAGAATGCTCATGTAGCAGTAAGTTCGCCATATGTATTATGTCTAAAAGTTGATAAATAAATGAATAAAATAAATTATTTCGGCGAAAAATTAACAATATTTAAATACAATTATTAAATTAAACTACTCTCAAATAAACTATCAAAAAATAAAAGGTAATTCTTGAAATGATTCCGTGTTAGACAGTGAACTCGCTTGGCCGATGCCGAAAGGAGCCGTGTTTACCCGAACAATAAAATCGCTTGGCCAATACCGAAGGGAGCCGAGTTTACCAGATACAGCGTCACTGACCCTAGTGAGACAGCTCAGTTTCGTTCACTGTTAAAAAGTGCGCGTGGTGTGTGCTAAAGAAGTTTTCACTTAAAAAATTCGCTCCAAATTTACGCGTATACGTGGGTATTACAAACAAATTATCTTTAATATTATGTTATGTATTAACTGAGGTTTCCGTATGAAGCATCCGCTTGCAAAATGTCATGCACATAGATATAAAACTGTAGAAAATGTGAGCCCTAAAAATGATAAATAAAGGGAAAAACAGGATGAAAGGAAAAATCAAGTATTCAATCGTTTGTCTCTTGTATTGATTTAACACGATGTTTCTCATATGAAATGTATTGTATTCACATTGACGATATAATTCGTAAAGCATGACGTAAAACAAATTTTAACTCTTATGCGGAGAATATTTCTTTTTGCAGCATGTAGATAAATATTTATATGTAGAAAACTGTTTCATATTATAGATCTCATTAGAAAACTGTTTTATATTATAGGTCATTATGCTAAAACTTTCCAAAATCCGATTGAAGACGCAATTTTTTTACGAACACAATATAGTTCAGTGCTCCCGATTAAAAGTATCAAAGCGACATTCAGGGCCATGTTTACAAAGCTATAATCATATTATTGTGAATCACGTTTAAAAGATCGTATACCTCTCCCTCTAAAATAGTAGGTTTTTCTACGTTTAGCGAGCTGCCGCTAAGGGTTCTGTGACAGGGGCGCAAAGAGAGTCGTAGCAACCCCCTCGTGGGTATTGTGCAAACGAATTATCCAGATCGAGCTGAAGGTCGGCGCTTTACGTTCAGCCGGAGGGCCAAATGGATATTTTGTGAGGTCCTAAAGTGTTTCCCGCTGTTACGGGATTACGGCGGATTTTATAGTGAATTGGTAATGTCATACAGAGAAAGAGGTTCGATTGAAAGACGTTACAAACTATTGCAGAGAAAAAGTACGTTTTTTTAAAGGTTCTGCCTATTGGTTTTCTTTGAGGGATAATTACAATTTGTTTTCTTTCGACGTGTAATCATATGAATTAAGTACATAATTAGTTTTATTAAAATTAGTTATATAATATGTTATGTACTTTAACGTGTCTAACTAATATATATGGCGCACTTATTGCTACAAGAGCAATCTCTTACCGTCAACCAGAACACCAGTCCAACCGCGCTCAATGAGCGGCCGGGAATCGAGCCCGGATCCCTGCAGTGCGCCTCGCAGTCAAAGGCCATAGTGCCTTGCCTTGTGATCAACCCAATACACCACGATGACGAAGGATATTTATATGTATATTCTAAATATTTTTATAGACTGAAGCAATATCCTGAATCAAAGAGTTTACGATCGCAAGAGGAGTGTAAATCTTATTATAGACTTTATTCAATATGACAGCGATTGTTGCGGATACAAAAAAAACTAATAAAACATAAAAGTAAATAATAATAAAAAAAAGTATTTTTAAAAATTAGCCTTTTTTGTTGAGGAAAATTAATGATTATTTTTTTATGAAATAACGTTTAAAAATTTCCGCTCAGTTGACTGGCGTTTTTTCTAAGCCATTTTTGCTCAACAAATATTGCGTTTTGACAAAAATGTGATGTTTTGATAAAGAATTACGTCGGTTTCTTCGCACGTGTTGTTAATAATAATTTTGTTTACCATAATAACTCCATAAAGACCCGAACAAATGTTTTGTTTTTTTCTAAGCCATTTTTGCTCAACAAATATTGTGTTTTGACAAAAATGTGATATTTTCATAAATAATTACGTCGGCTTCTTCACAAGTGTTGTTAATAATAATTTTGTTTACCATAATAACTCCACAAAGACCCGAACAAATTGAATATGAAATTGCACAAATCATCCAATTAATGTTACAAAGTCGTTGTAGAACAATCGAGTATGTTGGCACTTAAGGTTAGTCTTAAGGTAGATTAAAAGTTATTACTAAATTTTATTAGCAATTTCGACCAAAACGTGGAAATGCAAAAAGTAACAATAATACGTACAAAATTATTATTCTTCATGTAAACTCTGTAAAGTGTAAATACAAAATCAGTAAATGTGTTCCAGCAATCCGTACAAATGTAGAAATCGGTCTTGTCAGTCAACCCACAATAGCATTTAAGATTGGTGTAATAATACGTACAAAATTATTATTCTTCATGTAAACTCTGTAAACTGTAAACACAAAATCAGTAAATGTGTTCCGGCAATCCGTACAAATATAGAAATCGGTCTTGTCAATCGACCCACAATAGCATTTAAGATTGGTGTAATAATACGTACAAAATTATTATTCTTCATGTAAACTGTAAACACAAAATCAGTAAATGTGTTCCGGCGATCCGTACAAAAGGTAGAAATCGGTCTTGTCAATCGACCCACAATAGCATTTAAGATAGGTGTTAAGAAAAACTACAAATCATTGCAAAATTTGAATAGCATAATGAACCGCAAAAAATAATAATAACATGGACAAATTTATTATTGTTCACGTAACATTGTTAACACAAACTCGGAAGATGCGTTCCGGCTATATGCATCAGCGCACAGAAACCGTGCTAATTGGAAAGTATTTCGCCGTCCATATAGCATAATGCTACGTTGATTACAAGTGAATTATCATATTAGTAATGGGGGAAAATCGTAGCCAAATAAACAATACAATGTGATTGTGCTCTTTTGCAAATGGTAACGCCAATGAATACAATGCTATCTCTGACTTATATAATGAATAAAGTATACATTAGATGCTAATACAGTTTTGGACGAATTCATGGATGACGAATGGACACTCGGAGTATTATATAAAGATAGTCTCAAAAAAAGGTTGTTAGATAATCTAGAAAGAGTTTCTCAAATTTTATATTGCGTGCCTGGAATTTCAGATGGTCGTACTTTACGCATTACTCTTGTAATCGGTTTACACTCGTTTTGGAACGATTGCATTGATCATCAGAAAATTTGTGCTAAGCTCTTGATGAAAACTTCTCAAGGGACTTGGAGTCAACATAGACGTCAACTAGGTTCGAAAATGGTAACGTACTGTGGGAGTTTCAAGCGACGCGTGTCAAGAGGAGAGTCAAGCAAATGCGGTTTCTTATGTATTATAGTAAGGAAAAATTTACTTTCTTTTACGTTAATAAAACTTTTTGAGCCAAAATAACAGAGTCAGACGCGTAGTGGAGGACTAAGGACAAAAAGCGACGAGTCAGACTCTCGTTACTACGCATAATTTGATGGCAATTTTAAGTTACATTTATTTTTATCAAGTGAAAATTGTATTGTTATAATTTTATTTAATAATGTCTCGTTTTTTTTTATCGTTAGTTAATGACATCGAGGATTAAAATATATTATACACCGTATAATTGAATAATTTGTATAAATTGAATATTTTCATCCACGTAAGGCTCAAAAGAAATGTTGGCTGAAAGCGTTAAGAACGAGATAATACTATAATATGCTCTTAATTTTTAAATAGAAACTATGGTTTTCTGAAGTTTGTTCTTTATAGAAAATTATGCTGGAGCTAGCGCATAGCAGAATTTATATTAAAAAACTCTAAATTATCTAGAAAATCTTGATAAACATGATTTTCTCTTCAAAATTTATTTCTCTCCATTCTAGATCTTTAATTAGATTTGTTAGTGTTAATCAAAATATCCTTAGTGTTGACAATCAGAAGTGTTGGAAAAAAGAGGTAGAGTTTGGACTTAGATGACAGAACTTAGCATATAAAGATTGAATCGTACAAAAACATTAAAATTTAGAACTTTTTGGCCTTGTAATCTTTGAAACTATATACTGTAAAGTGTATAATATATTATTATTGAGGCAAAACAGATGGATCTACGAATGTCATAGTGTAAATCGATCGAATAATACATAGCGTCGAAAATTCAATGTCAGATTCTGTGATTTCAGGCAGATGGCAAGTCAATGATTTATAAATCTCTATTGTACTTATTATCGAATATACATCGCTTCTAAAACCGTTTTATAGGTATTAGGTACGAGATATCGCCCACGCAAGTATCACGCCCTGCTACGGGCGACGGTCTATAGTGTTATACGTATTCACCCCTATCAGGTGGGGTCCGCGGTTCGCCCTTTGTGTCGGCCGGTTCGGGGATGGTCTTGTACCTACACGGACCGGGGAAGAGGCGGCGACGGTCTTGACGTGGGGCGTTTTTGTCAATGTGTGAAGTGAAGGTTGGTGAGATTAATGGAGGCGATGTGGGAGTGTTGTGTAGAAAGTGGCGTGTCGTGTGTTTTGAGAAAATGGTGTCATGCTATTTTGTAACGTATCTTTAGTGTTGTAGTGCCTTTATATCGATATTGATAACGATAAAAGTTTTCTGTAAAGATGTATTTCGCCACACCGTGCGTATGAATTGTTAATGTAACGTGTAATTTTATTTAAATATAGACATAACGAAAAGAAAACTACGACAAAGTTAACGTGCACATTGACGTTAATGTCGAATTAATGCTAAATCAACATGGTTTCTTTATAAAATATGCTTCGTAGGCTCATGTCGCCACTGTGCGGCGTATGAATTGTTTATGTATAGACATTTCGTAAACGTGTAAATGTCAATAATTTTATTTAAATATAGAAATAACGAAACGAAAACTACGATAAAGTTAACATGCACATTGACGTTAATGTCGAATTAATGCTACATCAACACGCTTTCACTATAAAATATGCTTCGTAAGCTCATATCGCCTTTGTGTGGCGTATGAATTGTATATGTATAGACATTTCGTAACCGTGTAAATGTCAGTAATTTTATTTAAATATAGAAATAACGAAACGAAAACTACGATAAAGTTAACATGTACATTGACGTTAATGTCGAATTAATGCTACATCAACACGCTTTCACTATAAAATATGCTTCGTAAGCTCATATCGCCATTGTGTGGCGTATGAATTGTATATGTATAGACATTTCCTAACCGTGTAAATGTCAGTAATTTTATTTAAATATAGAAATAACGAAACGAAAACTACGATAAAGTTAACATGTACATTGACGTTAATGTCGGATTAATGCTTAAACCAACATGCTGTTTAAAATATGCTTCGTAGCCTCACGTCGCCACTGTACGGCGTATGAAAATAATATTACTGAACATTTTCGATTGAATTCTAAAAGACTTCTTCGATGATACTTAACCTAATAAATTTCGTGAGAAAATTAAAAAATATATATGTTTCTAAATGTTAATGTAATTCAAGTACGTCTTGTAAAATGTTATCACAATTACTTTGACCTAAAGGAGCTGTGATGCTGTGGTTTACTGACTAACAAACGGACATATTGAAATTATAAAAAAAATTATTATTTTAATATTTTTATCACATAGTTAACTTTGTACAGTGTACTATGTGTTTTACTCCGCAATTTACGTAGGCGTTGTCCTGTAAATGACCGCACGTTTTCTACTCTTCGCTCTATATCTCGAAAACTGTTAGTCATACAAAAAAAGGAAATATCTAGGCGTGTAGTGAATTATACGCTTTACAATTTTTGTAATAACCTCTAACGGCATTTGAGGCTTACGAAGCGAGATATTTGCAAAAGACGAGTATCGCGATTTTTTAATAGTAATAATATTTTTATCATATAATTAACTTTGTAAAGTGTACTATGTATTTGACCCTACAATTTACGTAGGTGTCGTCCTATAAATGGCCGCACGTTACCCACTTTCCTTGCTATATCTCGAAAACGGTTAGTCATACAAAAAAAAGGAAATATCTAGACTTGTAGAGAATTATACGTTCTACAATTTTTGTCATGACGCCCTAAGGCATATGAGGCTTAAAAAGCGAGATATTTGCAAAAGACGAGTATCGCGATTTGTTAATAATAATAATACTTTTATCACATAATTAACTTTCTAAAGTGTACTATGTATTTGACTCAGCAGTTTACATAGCGTTATCCTATAAATGGCCGCACATTACCCACTCTCCGTACTATATCTCGAAAACGGTTAGTCACACAAAAAAGGACACATCTATACTTGGAGAGAATTAATTGCTCTACAATTTTAATAACCTCTAATGGTATATGAGGCATAGGAAGTGAGATACTCGCAAAAGACTGAATATTGTGACTTTTGACCTTTCATATCTGGACTAGCGGAGTTGATATCTTATGAGACTTTACTCCATCTTTAGAACGTCAAAACAAAGGTCTGTGAAAATTTTCAGCTTATCTCCTTTCATCCCGACGTTTAGACCTTATTTCGTCTATTTGACTGTACTGTGTAGAAGCAACCATCGTAATGAAAATGTGTAAATTAAATCGTTATTACTTAGACATTAATTATTAATTAAACGTATCGCAAGCAGCCACTCCTAATCAACGGTTGATTGACTCATAATTAGAAACTGCTCGCTCGGTCGATGGAATGAATGTGAATGATCTACGGAGGCGTAGCAAAAGCGTGCGTGTGTAGGCTCAGTGGCACAAGTGAGAGTTGTAAGATTGATTTAATGAGCGAGCTTATGTCTTGTGAAAATTCCTATTTAATGCATGGTAATGAGGTCGTCGTGGCGACGATGTAGCTGCCGTCTTCTGTCGTTGCCTGATGCTATACGAGGTCGTAGCCTGATTCTTCGAGAACCGCTGATATAGGTGTGTAAAAAGTACCAACAAAATTCAAACCTGTTGATAACTAATTATTAATGGAATTTATAAATGTATTTATATCTATGGGTATTATTGTCATTTTACAGCGATTCTTGGCGCATTTTATAATTAAATATTTCAAAAAAAGGTAAGTGGAAGAAAAATAAATAATGTAACCAAAACTGTATTGCATGTGCCAGTAAAAACTATTTAAACGAAGAAAAATTAGGTGTTCACTGCTCGAGTTATATAAGCGGACTATTATTTCACTCTTTTTAAGGGTTAATTTTTTGTATTGGGATTTTTAAATTTTTATTTCATAAATTAAGCTAAAAAGTACAATATTATTATTATACTACTGTACTAGACTAACCTACGTGTTTTTTTACGATTTACTACATCAGATATGAAACACGTTAGCTATAAGAATGCACATATCAGCTATAAGAATTATATTGAATGCCAAACTTTGTGGCCTTTAGTCGAGTAAAAACTCAAGAGGTATCGCAGTTTGTGAACTTGACCAAAGACTATAGCCCTAAAGATAAGTTGGTTCTGACAGAGTTGCAAAGATGGAGAAGCGCAGCATAATGTAATATCCCCATATTCGCTGTTCTGGTTAACTTTTTTAATTAAGATAAGCAATCTCTATCCAGATTATAAACGGCTCAAACTCGAAGCTTCTATCTGTGATAGTGGTTTAAAATATTGTAATATCCTCTATCAGTGATACTGGTTGTGATAGTATCTATGATAGTAGAGATATTATAATATCAAAAGTTAATAGACAGCAAATTGAAGCTGATGCTAAAGTTAAATTGAGATAAACAATCTCTATCCAGATTTTAAAGAGCTCAAACTCGAAACTTCTATCTGCGGCAGTGGTTGAGATATTGTAATATCAGAACTCAATGGATAGTCAATCGAAGCTGATGCAAAAATTCAATTGAGATAAGCAATCTCTATCCAGACTTTAAATCCTCAAACTTAAAACTTCTGTCTTTGAAATTGGATAATATATTGTAATATCCTGGTAATCAAAAGTACCTTTCTATTGTAAATTTTAATTTTGTACTATATACCTTTAAGTATAATAAGATTTCTATTCTATCATTCATTCATTCGTTTATTCATTCATTCATTCGTGAGATTTAGAGTTGGTGAGTCTGGCAAGCGCTTTTCAAGTTCGATCCTGACGTTATTGTCCTGGTTATCATCCGACCCCTCTATTTACGGATGTGTAAAGTGTCCATTAAAATTGAATATTTCAGCTCAAGGGGCTGAGATTCCTACACCAACTTTAATAAGAACTCATGTTGCTGAAACAGCTGAATCGACTTCCATTAAACATAGCTAAGAACAATTTCATTTATACTAGCTTTCAAATAAAAACAACTGTGGATTCATTTCATTTATTCTGATGCTATGATGCCACATACAGACATACAGATACACAGACATAGAGATACTCAAAATTTATAATATCCTGCTTTGTGCGTTGGTTAAAAATATTTATCTAAACGTTCTTTCCCATATCTCAAGAAAACAGTAAATATGGAAAATTCTGTCCACTAAAAACACTTTCAAACAAAGAAATTCACGGGTTTATAATTAAGCTAAAGATAAAAAAAAGTTTTCAATTTTTTTTCTGACTGCCTGTTTGTAATCTCACCTCACAGAGTAAAAAAATTAAACTTACTTTTGCGCATTTTAGTTAGGAAAGAGCTTAAGTTATGTTTCATCTTGTCACGACGTTAGAACATTTAGATAAAAATAAAAAAGTGTTAACCTACGTTTACTACATTATTGTCTATCGACCCAACTGCCATTATTAACTGGTAAACTAAGCAGGTTCATACGAGGTTATGGGTAAAAGCTAGTAAAAATATATTTGTTGAGTATACAAGAAACGAGGCGTCATAACAAGTCACAATTCACCAAAGCTATATAAACTACATGCGCCATTAAGTATTACTTGTCATAAAAATTGTCCATGTATATAAAAAGAGAGAACAAAGGTAACTTTTATTCTAAGGATCTTATAATACTATGCCGTCCGGTGATAACATCCCGATGTCACGCCGTAACAAGTCACAATTCACCAAAGCGATGTAACTACATGCGCCATTAAATATTATTTGTCATAGAAATTGTTCATGTATATAAAAAGAGAGAATAAAAATGACTTTTGTTCTAAGCATCTTATAATACTATGCCGTCCGGTGATAAGATCTCGGTGTCACGTCGTAACAAGTCACAATTCACCAAAGCGATGTAAACTACATGCGCCATTATATATGATTTGTGATAAAAATGGTATGTGTATATAAAAAGAGAATTAAAAGTAACTTTTAGAAAAAAACTATTGTATAAACGCCGATGACCCCATGTTGATATCACGTGAAATTGATTAAGCAAATGCTGGTAACGTCACGTAATAATAAAAAATCTTATATTTGTTTGTATATACCCTCAAAATTGAGTAAAAATGGAGGGGAGGGTCACAGAATAATGTGTCGAAATAGCCTAGTGGTCGAAATTCGACCGTAAAGTATTTATCTACTCACTTTGTTGAAAACACTGATAGGAGTAGGCGAGAGTAAGTCAATTCAGATCACTGGCACAAAAATTTTCTTTTGCAACAGGTGTACATTAAGCAAGCTGTATTTCACTAATATATAAATCTATTACACAAAATATAAAATAAACGCTTTTTTGTCTTGACATATACTTCACAGACTATTGAAAAAGGAACATTTGAAATCACACAAAATTAACGGCTCAAAACTCATTCAGTCAATTTACATTTTAAAATTCTTTGGCGGCAATCTCTACTTTGTCCTACTGTTTGACCACAGACTATTATGTGTTTGACAGTTACAGTATGAACGTAAACAATGAATCTTTTATTGTTGAACGTAAGCGTTGCATCTTTTAATGTATTTGTAATATATAATTTAATGTATTTGTAACACATATTATATATAAATTTTAGCTTTCAGCTACTTTCTCTATATAAACTTAACTATACGAAATCTCACCTCTCCGTGCGCGCAATATCCTTAAAATGGGGGTACAAAGTTTTCTTTTCACGTATTAATGTATAGATTTTCGTGTTTTAGTAAGATTTTTCGAGATTTAAAAAAAAACGATGGCGAATTTAGGCAGTAGGATCTATACGCGAGACCTACTTGTGTCAGATAAAATATTCTTGGTCACGCGTACGGACTTCGAAGTGTTAAATTATACTATTACATTAATTAATTACGTATAGTATCGATATTTTAAGTAAGAACAGGGAAAAATAAAAAAAAAATGACACTGCAAATAGATTGTAAACGATATAAAAAGAAAATTATCATAATAGTAGAAGAGGCGAATGAAACAGAGTGTGGCACCGCGACCAGCACTCATTTAACCTACGCCAACGTAAATGGTTGGAGATCGTGGGCGGATATTTGTGCGTGAAGGCGGTGAACGAAAATATGCATAACTTTCTCGCTCGCGCTCAGCAAGTTGGAGTTAAAGAAAACTTCAGTTACATTATTAATACTTTATCAATATTCTTATGAAAATATGTAAGTATTTTGAAGATGATCATTGGTTTAATTTATTTAGGTTCTATCGCTCGATCTGGAGTGCACCTTTGAGGGTGATACTGCATTAATCCTAAAGTCTGATAAATAATGGTGATACTGCCTTAAGTGATATGTAAAATAAATTCATGATTAAATTAAAATCGTTTATTAAAAATAAAATAAATACCGCCGCCAAGTGGAAAATTATGAAACTATATTTATGATGGTTGCTTCTAAAAGCAACAGATGTCGCTGTCTATTAATTAAGTAGTTATGTTATGGTTGTCAATTAAGTAGGCTTGATCGTTAAGCATTGCACATGTTGACCGCTTACGAGTTAGGTATAAAACTGTAAAGTATCATTAAATTTCGTCCAGTGATTTTTGCGTGATACGCGTATAGACATGGCTTAGCTAAATAACTCCACTAGTATTTGCAATTAACTTATGCTGCTTTAATCTTGAGTTACATTGTATTGAAAAGAGTAGAGAAACAGAATGTGGAGATTCCACGACGGACTGGTCAGCACCGCAAGATTAAGAACGTAAAGTCGCATACCTGTGGCATATGCTCAGGCATGACAGATACCAGTTCTTGCATCTAATAATGATGGGAAGTTTCTGGTGGAAGGAAAATCGGTTGTAGAAGACTTACGCAACATCCGAAAGTGAACAGGGATACGAGTGCCGTCAAACTCTTTCTCCTTGCCAGGGATAAGACCAAATATGCAAAGCTAACTGCCAATCTTTAATAGTTGGAGAAACACTTTTAGAAGGAGAAGAGGAAAAAAAAGGAAGCTGAAAGTTTCTGTCATGTTCTGTTATAGCAGCCTACCTGACCCAACCAGTGGGGTATGCAGCAATGCCGAAGCACCAATAACACTATTTTATCACAGTTTATTTAACTTTATCTATTTTTTCTGACTCATTTGTTATATTCCTTTTTCACCGTCTACAATCTCGAAACTGTTTTCAAAATTTCGATATGTTCGAGTACGTGTTGTCCGTGTTTCTTGCTATTGCAAGTTAATTATCATACCGTTGATTAGATTATTCCAGTTCGTAATTTTGTTAATAAATAGAATTTATAATTATATATATACACACACATAGATTGGTTCGGGAGTGGGATTAGCATTATTTCTATAGTTATTTTACATAAAATTTGAAAAAATAGTTTTGTATTCCTTGTAACTCGTCTTTTTAATTGATAATTTACACGAACGAGAGCGAAAAATTATACTAGATGCAATCCCTTCAAAACACAAAAAAAAGAAAGATATTATATATATATATATATATATATATATATATATATATATATATATATATATATATATATATATATGCTTTTCAAAATTCTAGAGTATGTTTTTTACATTCTTAGCGCCTATTGCGCATATAACTTCCTACGACAAAAAATTTCTAAAAAATGGCTATTAAAGAAGCATGGTCGCACGTGAGGGTGAACTTGAAGGTTATATATTTTTCCTTAAAATATAGTGATGTACCACGCACAAAAACTACAGGTAATTTTAAAAAAATATATAAAATTAATTACGCCACGTCAAATAAAAACTTTGCTTATTTATACGTTTAAGTATGAAAAAGACAGAAATTATATTCGAGTATTCAATATAAAACTAAAACACTAACTAGTGGTTGGTTCTTAAAATAACAGTAAACTCCATAGTCGCATTCCTGAAGCGGTGGATGGGACAGAAGGAAACGAGAAGAGTGGATGCATCTTTCAACTGTACATGGATCAGTGTAGTCACTGTATCACTTCCTAGTGTGTTAGTTGAGAGAACAAACTAAACGTTATAAAAGGAAACATATAAAAATAGATATTTTAGCATTGTGTACTCGGTATACTTAAAACTAACCCAGATCGATATAGTCAAATTAAGATTTTAAAAGGCTAATTATTTACGTAAAACAAGTTAGGACATTATCTAATTTAGTAATTTCCGCGTGAGGAAAATTAGGAAAGTAACACGCAGTAATACGATCCAATAGCAGAGGCAGAAATTTATATCGATATATTTAACGATGACATCATTTCAATCATATCGCGCTGATAAATGTGACAGTTGGTTTCCCGTCTTGTAATTGATCGAAATATGCATTGCACGTGGCCTTCGTTAATATTGGCAAGAGCGGCCGGCGATGGCGCTTAGACAGTTCGATGACGGTTGCCGCGGTAGCAGGGTAGCCATGTACGATCGATGAAATGTTCGACTTCGTTCGGATAGGCAATTTTGTTTTCAATCGAAGTCGGGTTTGGTTTTTGATATTCAGTTTGTTGAACACGTAATTAATTTACACCGTACCACTAAATGGACATGACATAAAAAGGCAGCAAGTCACCTTGTTGTGTCTGGAAATTTTGTTTATTTATGTCAAATGACACTGTGGTAACATATGTACATTGATTGTTTTTAAATTTGAAATTGATGTAAAGTTGTGGAACCGAAGAAAAACGTTGACCTGTGCGAGATATTACTTTAATAATTTCGATAAATATTGGTTTGTAGCAACTGATACTATTTTGTATTATTCATTTAACTAAGGGTAATTAGTTCTCAAAAAGTGTCGTATATAATACACAGATATGTGTATTTAATATCTAGTTGTACCATTACGATATCTCTTAGCTAAACAGTACATTCGGCGATAATTATTTTGACGTATTTCTTTATTGAATATATTTGGCGTTAGTTTTGTAGAAATTCATGGTTCACAATTAAATGAAACTACGTACATTTTTGCTAATAGCCCACCTGAAGATGTTGTAATACAACGAAACCTAGGTCGTGGTAAAGAACTTAATGAAAGTAGAAATAATACTACATCACGTAGTTTAATTGGATTGTGAACAACGTATTTCTTTAGTTGTTTATAGGTTAGGTTTTAAATCGTTGGCGAAATGTTTATGATTATGACTAAAGCTGTCAAAGTTATCGTTTGATATTTCGTTTATCGTTTTTATCGTTTGTATTACATAACCGCCTTGCGGAGGATTGTTTGCTTCTGCTTATTTTGTCAACAATAGATGTGACTGCGTCATTTTTAAAGGTTTCTTTCTGTCAAAGGCTTCTAACTTGTAAACTAAATAATATAGAAACTTGAAATTTATCTTTTATATGTAATTCTTGTGCTAAAATAGAAAGTAGAAATAACAATATTGTTGGAATGAATTAACATCATGTTTTGAGGCTTAAAAAAGTTTTCATATTTCACATTCTGGCTTTAATAGACCTTGACAATTTTGGTTATTTTTGGTAATTAGTCGTTTTTGGTACTGAGTCGCTGACAAGGCGAAATTGGCAAGTTTTTGTGAAAGTATTCATCTAAAAATTAGGTACAGTTAAAACAAAAAATTGTCTAGTTCCAATCTAAAAGTTGTATTACTTTGGAAAATTTTTAATACAGACTTTTTAAATAAACATTCATTTCTAGTTCAACACCAAAAAGTACTTGAAACGTAATATTGGTTTAAAGGAAAAAACGTATGAAAATTTGGAGGGACGTGAAACTTCTCACATAAAGGGGGAAAATCGCTAATTCCGGATTTTATAATTAATTTTACCGGAAGAATTTAAAAAATAAGAAATAAAAATATTCACAACAAATGTATTTATTCACACTAGCAACACTATAGTTTTACGTGAATACCATAGACTTAATATATTACGATTAAGTTTCTGTTTAATATATTATGCAGCGTGATATATGTTTGTATGGCAATAATAACATGATAAATAAATTGTATTAGTTGAAAGTTAATCGATAAAGTTAGGTAATTAATTACAATTGATGAATAAAAAATATATAGCGACAAGATTATTCAATTCACTCAACTGAAATCACTAGTTTTTATTTGATATGTACAACAGATATATTAAAAAATTAGATCGCGCGATAAAAATCGTCTCACAATATGATTTAACTGCGTCAAATGTCATGTTTTTACACGATTTTCATGGTATAATTTCATTTATTTATTTGAGTCAAAATAACTTGACTTTACAGTTTAAAAAAATGTGAGATTTATTCAAAATGCTTATGTTTTCATGAAAAATAAATAGTTTAAATTTCATAATCCTACAAATTTAGGTGCCGAATGTACTGATATCCTAACAGATTTTTTTTAATAATGGTCTAAATAAAACACAGCTCACTTTTCGCATTAATCTATTTTAAGTTGTTATCTTAAATCAAATCATTTTTATATTTTTAGAACGACGCTATCTAGTTTTATTTTTTAAGTCAACCTTTTCCATATTTTGCAAAAATGTACCACATTATATGAATGTAAATAGTTGACGTATGGTAACCCTATGCGAGGGCAATATTTTTTCATGTATGGATATGCGTTAACCAAAATAAGAATGGCTGGCGTGTATGGATATGCGGTAACCAAAATAAGAATGGCTAGCTAATTTTTTAATTAATAATAGTCGTTCCGTGGTTCGTTTCGATTTTATTAAATTCTGGTGTTGCCTTTCGGTAGGAGCGGGTAATATTTTATTTCCATATTTCGAAGTAAATTATACTTACATATGTCAACTCCAAAATGTAAATATATGTGGTTTATAGTGTGGTGTCTCTGTGTGTGCGAGTCTGTCAAACGTTGGATTGCCAGCACTCAGAATGGTTGAATATTCATGAATGATTTTTAAAAATGTTTACAGTGTTTAATTTATTTTGGTAACGTTACATGTTTGAGTGTTATTAATTTGGATAGAATATTACAACGCTTTTTTGTTACAAACTACTATATCGTTTAAACAAGTATTTTAATTATAGGATTTCTTTGTAAATAATTAGATCCAAATATTTTTTTTATTTTTTCGCGTTTCTATTCTAAGAAATAAACGTTTATTATGCAAATTATGCCACATCTTCATTATTTCTTGTGTAGTTAAATATTATACATGGCGTGGTGGCGTGGCAAGGTTACAGTTACGTGGTGGATGTATGAATGATGGAACGGAAAAGTAATAAGTAGCGGGAAATAATAACACGAGTCTGATCTGACGCGTACACGTGTCACTCTTGTTGTGAATTATCCTTGTGACACGTCGCGGTTACAATTTTTTTAAGTTCTAACAATTACGTTTCCGGTATCGTCTTTTATTGATTTATTCGTCTTTCCTGTTTCCTTTAAGAAAATACACGCACGCAGAACATAAAAATTGATATGGAGAAAATATTGGCTGTTTTTGCTAAATTGCACACGCGTGCTTCATTCAGTGGCTTCTTCAGCCCACTGGTGGCAAATCGGGCGTTTCATGTTTTTGGAGTTTACTTTTTAAGGATCGTTTTTTATATATATTGCCAGGTATAAAATTTTATGATAAAAGAAATCAGAGCGTTAAAAATGTAAAACCGTTAGGCGGCCTCTCCGCGTAACATTTCTGCGCATCTTTAGAGTGAGATATCAATATGTTTATTTGGCATTTTCCTATGTCATAATCGCAATGACAGAGTGTGAAACATATATTGGCATTTTAGTGTGTCGTAATTGCAATGACAGTGTGTGACACACATAGTTTACTATTTTCGCTATCGCTATTTTCGTTCGCTTATATCAAGACGTAATCATTAAATGTCATTATGGGTGAGGTGTCTTCCATCCTACACAAAAGTCTCTTTTAATTTTAACCTCTTTGACGTTACTATTTGTTTTTAAATTTGTTGTTGTATACATTTGATTTTGTTAATTTGTATTTTATTTGAAAATAATTATATTTCAGCATTTTTTTATTAAAGAATTTTCCGTTTACATTTAATGATACTGATGTTTATATTTATATGTAGTGTTACCTATTTTATACATTCCAAGACAATTGTATTTAAGGAGTAAACTCCACTCGCGCGTCGGAGCCGACACGCACAATTTTATTTTCTTGAGGTTCGATAAATAATATGATTTGTTCAATGAGTTCCTTACTTAAAGTGTTAACTTGTATGTTTTAATTTGACAGTTTGTATCCTAGGATGCACAGTCGTTTTCGTTTTATGTAAACCATTATATTTTAATATATATTTGACTTAAAATAATTTGTATCGGATCTGCGTATTAAATTACATTTTTCAAAAAGTTTTTCGATTGCATCTCGGGAACTATTGACTCTACAACAGAAAGTTTAAAAAATGTAGACAATTAAGTACTTAATAAAATGAAAATTTTGTACTTTTGCGTCCGATAAATATCTAATGAAATAATTGGCAAGAATTGTTTTTTGCTTTTTTGTCCCGCTGCTTTTCGTAGTCTGTTAACTTCATAAACTGTTGTTTATAACAAAAAATATAGTGATCTACAAAATTACTGTTTGTCATTTTAACGTTTCATCAACAATTAGCGAAATCATTTGAGAAAAAAAAATTATAAACTTCAATGTAAATAGTAGGTTGAAAGAAATTAAATCCATAAGGGAATTATAGAAAATGTAATATTCTACGGAAAATTATTTATATATCTTTGTCATAATATTAACGGTTCAAGATATATTTGGCTTTAATATTTTGGACGATAAAAGATGGCGGATATAGTGTAATTACTCAGACTGTAATTACTCAGGACGTAATCTTAGCAATATAACAAAAACTGAATTGGATGACAACTCTTAATCGTCTTAACTCTAATTACACAGCATTTAATTTTCTTTATATTATATATTAAATCGTACAGATATCGAATATAAAGAGCTATAATGTAGCACTTTATTTTAAAATTGTTTATGGTCATACCAATACGGCACGCGCGAAGGCCTTTCCCTTCCTCAGTACATTGTCGAAACGTATTTACAAACATCGAAACAACTGCTGGTTCATCAAACAATTTCCTTTATCGCGAGTCTAGTTCGTTACCGTCGAACGCCTCGATCGCTCGTTAATTGGAAGCGAGGCGGCGCGGGTGGATTCTAGCGCGCAGTGCGCACGCGAGGCGGTGCGAAATGGCGCGGCGGACCGGAAAAGTGACTTTCTTCGCGTCTGCGGGGCCGCCGAGCGAGGCGAACGTGAGGCGATTTGATGCGCGATACGAGCGATTTGTCGCGCTATATGTGGAACAGAGGTGCGCCGTGATGCGAGATAATGTCGCCGCAGGGTCTGGTTTAGATTCAAAGAGCAGCTGTATGTAATACAAGCAGCATTGTTTTCATCAACCAGTTCTTACGGTCGGGATTATAAGATAGACGAGCAAAGGTAAGAGCGAGCGCGGTGATGCTTAATAGCGAAGTTATATGTTGGAAAGAGATAGCGCAATAAAAACCATTAGAACCCCATTTTTGCAACTCAGTCGGCACTTACCGCCACGCAGTGAAATGCGTTCGCCGTATTTTGGCGATTTTGAATTTATTCGTTGTTATCTCATTAAAATAGTGTAGTTAGAAAAATGGTTAGTTGTTCTGTTCTCGATTCTTGACATTTTCTTATATTCGTCATATAAGAAAATGTTAAGAATAATATACCTAATGTTATTTTGACGTATACTTTAATTTTACGTGTAGTAAAAACGTATATCACAATAAAATAACAAGAATTTAGCGAGTTTGTGTTCATTTGACTTTTACGATGGAATTAAATAATCTTATCGATAATTATATCGATGAAATGAATTAGGATTAGTATATTTGAATGAAATTGTATACCGATAATAATTTAGGCATTCCTCTTTTCAGAGTTACCTAGCAAACTAGGAATCAAATAATTTCAGCGTGTCTGTTCGTCAGTCTTCTGTACATATATCACAACGTCATTTTGAAATGTTTGTGGTTATATTTTGAAGAAAATCTAACTCAAGTCCTTTTCATAGGAACTTGAGATATATTTTTTTGCACTCAGCAATTGAATATAAAAATAAAAACCATGTGAACCCTTTTTTGCAACTCAATCGGTACACCGTCACGCAGTGAAATGCGTTCGCTGTTTTTTAGCGATTTTGAATTTATTAAGATTTATTATTCCCCTGAATAAAATCATAATAATGTACTTTAACAATTACTCTAATTGAAAACTGTTTTGGTATAGTTATATTGACAAATTGATAAGATTAAAAATGGAATCTGTTAAAAATGAACAAATCACTAGAGATCTTTGTCGATGTTATTGAACACCACTAAATATGTACTGTAGTAAATGTGTGCGTAACACGTATTTAGTTAAGGTGGAATTTGAAACTGAAGTGATCTGTATAATCAGTCCGTTAGTTCGTGATGATGATTATTAGGTTTCAAATTTGTCATATGACACCAACAAACGGCAACTGGTGTGGCATCAGAAATTTGAATCTGTACGTTCTAAACTACTTTAAATTTGTTTACAATAATATCTTACGATTGCGCCATTAAATAATATTGCTATATTAAGATAAGTACTATCTACATCGAGGCAGTAGCATATCACTGTGAAAATGATGTCCCCATAAATTTAGGAATTGAGTAATTTGAATGCTTTTAGGGTTCCGTATCTCAAATTGAAAAGAAAAGAAACAATTAAAAGATCACTCGCTGGTCTGTCTGTCCATCTGTCACAGGCGATTTTTTAGGAAACTGCGACGTAGAAATTTCAAATTTGACATTGTAATACGTCTTAATAGCTCATATGTTATAAACCCACTGAGTTTTTGTAAGTATTAAAGAGCAAGTAAAAATGAAGAATACAAAATGTTTTTTTTTTTTAAATTAAATATGTCACGTGGAGAATCGTTTGAAGACTTCTTTTCAGGTGTACTAAAATATTTTTTCATAATTTTAAAATTCGTATTTAAAAAGATATTTTAGAAAATATGTGAAAATGGAACATTTTTAATATTTTCGAGATTATTGAACTAAAAATCAAGAACAAAACAGAATTGTTCTTAATTTTTAAAACATGAGTTAAAGATTACAGGAAAAGTATAGCATTTGAAAGATGTAGTAGACAGAATATATTTACGTTGGAAAAATTAATATTTGTAAATAGTATAATAGAAATACTACGTACCACAAAAAGGTTTACAACTACCTAAATGTGTCCGGAACACTTTTAATGTGAGTTCTACCTGGTTTTGGTGATAGATTTGAATCTCTTAGAAAATTGAAACCTACCTTCATTTTAAGCCGAGAACTGATAATTTAATGGGGTCTAGTTCGCACTTTATCAAAACATTATTTAGGCATAAAATACCTAACCATACCTAATCATAATATTTTATTTAGGCATAAAATAATAATCTGTTATACGTAAAACATTTGAGTTGTTCGTGGGACGCCGGGCTGATGTGAAACATGTAAATTTTTTTTTACTATCACTTTTATTATCATTGTAACTCATATTTTAAATTAATAAACGCTTTTAATGATTTTTAGACAGTTTGATGCAATACACCGTTACGAACGTGTAAAGTTGTATACGTTAGTACATAAACAATATTGATACACTAACACAGACACAAAGTAGTGTGTGTATTTAGTGTAGTAGAGAGGAAAGCGTTAAACCGGAAAGTGCCGACAAGACACGAAGCTGCCCGAATGACGTCACGATGTGCCGTCAGATCGTTTTAACTGTCATAGAAACGCGCCACACACACAAAAATATTTCAATGTTTTGAGCTTAGTATTGTTTCGAACTTATTGTTTTTTACTTTTAATTGTGAATTTTAATGGTTAGGTGTACTTTGTGCGGATTTGTCGTAATACATTATAAACGAAATACAATTTTTTAAAGAATTTTATCGTTTGCTCGTATTATATTATGGTTGTCGCCGGCAGGTGGCGTAATGCGGCGCGCGTGAGGCGGGCGGCGCGGCAGGCGCAATGCCGCTGCCCAAGCGGTGCGTGGAGCCGGTGCACGTGTCACGCGGCACCGTGCCCGACCGCCTCTCCGTGCCCTCCGAGCTCGAAGCTGTTACCAATGGCACACTTGCCAATACCGTCAGGTTAGTATCGACACGACACACACTTTCTTGGTGGATGGTAAGTCTTCTTATTAGCGTCCAATTAATTTTTGCTGTCTTTAGAAAATTGGAACGTACTTGGGTCAATTGAAATAACGATATAAAATTGTCATTTTTGGTAAAAAAGTACAGAAAATTAAAATATAGATATAGTATATACAAATGAAGAAACACTTAAGTCAAAAAATCCAGACCCTCACTTGGCCCAGTGAGTGGCACAGAGTCCACCTGCCCAACCACAGCCTATTTAGGCCCGGCCTAGAGATGTATATGATACTTGTTTACATCAACAAAGATAACCTTAGCATTACCTAGTGATTGCAGTTCATTTCCATAATTATTAATTGATTTGAATATTTAATTATTATATGGAGATTATCTAGGTATTGTTGATATAACCAAATTCAGAATGTTAATTAATGAAATTATGCAAGTTAGGTAAGTAAATATAAAAAAAAAATTTAAAAATGCCCGCGAAGTGTATTATAATAATGAGTATTTAACTTTATGCTGACTGATTTAACTCCCAGTCTGGGAAAAACCCACCCCTTTATATTGTCAGCCAGCAAAGGGATGGTAAAAACCCAGACCCTTGCTTGGCCCAGCGAGTGGCAACGAGGCCACCCACCCAACCACAGCCTAGTTAGGCCCGGCCTAGGGCCCTACGAATATGTATATGATACTTGCTTACATCAACAAAAATGTTTACTTGTTAGAAATCAACAAACTTAAAAAATAAGATATATTATTTAGAAAATTGATTAATTCTCCAGTTAAACTATTTTAATGAGGAAACATTTAAATAAAAATAATGGGGGCATTATAAAGTGCATGATTTTTGTGACACCTTTTTATTGCACATGTCAAACCTTTTTATTGCACATTTTATCTTCACTAGTAATCACCTTTTCCAAATCCTTGGTCTGTACTAAAAAACTTTGAAACGCTTTGAAGCACAAATTAAAATTAACAAAGAAAAAAGTGTTTCTTACAATTTAATAATTTATTACAATTGGGAAGATGAATATTTTTTTACTTCTTAATTTCCTGTTCTACAAACCTTCCTAAGTGTTACTGAAGTGGTTCAAAAATGATACCACTGTTTCTAAGCACCTAGTTTGTTATGAAAGTTATGGTAATATAATTAATGATATTACCATAAATTTCATAACAAATTAGTCTATAACTATATCTATACTAATCTATAAACGCTGCTTTAAAGGGTTAAACAAAACATCTTCAAATTTGGAATTTAACACCAAACTAAAAATCTGGAGTGACAATTAACCACTTGATTATGAAAACTTGTTTATTCTCTTACTTTTTTGAGTATTGTTGCCGTAGTAGCTGTTGTTATTCTCAAAGAAACCTATCATTGTATCATTGCTATATGTTCACTACATTACAATGATGAATAATTACATACAAAGATTTTTTTGGTTTTTTTAAAAAACATTTTTCTATTCTGATGATAACATTAAACAATTTCTATACATCACATTAATATTAATATCATTCAAAATTGACTTTTATATTTTGTAGCCAATTTGAAGGTAATAAAACATAATTTTTCAGGGTGAAGCCTTATCTCTATGGATAAATTCTCTGTTAATAATTAGTTCGAGGGTTAAATTTGCACTTGTACAAAACTTGTCAACTTTCTTCAAAGAAAACTGTTTTATTTGAAAAAAATCTGGTAATTGCTACATAATAATATAGGCTGACAGTTTGATATTGAGGCCTCATCTGGAATAATAAACTTAAAACGCTCAATGCAATGCAGACTCGTAGAACATTTACAACTGAAATATATCGTAACATATTGCTGAGCTGATTTTGGCTTTATTACTCGCCATCATTTGATGATCAAATGATTTGTTCTTAAGGATTGAATATATGCATATATAAATGGTTTTATAAAGATCAAATTGTTACTTTCAAAATTGTGGCCACCCTATACAGAGTGATTGAAGCAGATTCACCAAAGAGTTCTAACTAATAATTGTGAGGGTAAGAAAACACCTGTTAGCTTAGATGTTGCTCCTTTTTTTTTATGCGTCACAATTTAAGAGACCCAAGATCTTAAACTGTCTGTAACCTTTACTGTCTATATATATTTATTCGTTTGCTATTCAGATGTTATAGCTCAGGATAACGGAACACCACACCATCTTAAAATGTTGATATGGATATTGACTTCACAGGGAAGGATTTGCCTTTTTGTTTTATTTAAATATCTGTAAATTATATGTGACAAATGTTTTTTATGTCCTACTAGCTATGTGTCTTGTAGTTATTGTAGTTTACTAGTAGGTAGGGACATTTGGAAAGAGCCCAGAAAATGTTTTTATTAATATTAAATCCTTTAATTGAATGTCCTTTGTAGAAAGAAACCTAACAAACACTTTTCACCATCACCTTCCAGGCAACTGTCCTCCCTATCAAAGCATGCGGAGGATATGTTTGGTGAGCTGGCGCGGGATGCAGGGGCGCTATCAGAGCGGGCCAACCTCCTGCAGGCGCGAATTGATCGTCTGGCTGTGAAAGTTACGCAGTTGGATTCTGGTGTGGAAGAAGGTTTGTATTTCATTTGATTTTCTAAAATTGGATGACAAAATGTGAAAAAAGATGGGATATGATAATAGATATCCAGAAGAAAGAATGGATAAACGAGTGTGCTTACTTATAATAAAAGTTTGGTGGCCAGGTATTATGTATAAATGATATTTTGACTTAATATTTATGGCATTCATGCTTAATGAAATGTGCTGAGTAAATTATTCAAAATTACTATAAACAAATAAACAGGCAAAATGGCTGAGGTCCAAAGAGATATTTTAGTATATTAATGAACGACAATAGTAGTTGTTACAAACCTGTGGGAACATACTAATTCAATTCAACCCCTGTAATGAATACAGTGCTATTTCATATAATTATCGATAATTAATATTCCCACAAAATGGCTGACTTGGAATAACAGAAAATTCATAATATATAGTAAATACTTAGTAAGATTTTAATACATCTTTTTTAACATATTTTAAGACATCATGCAGGATGTACTTTATGTAATGATAAAATTTACTCAAAATTATCAAACAAATAAACAGGTAAAAAGGCTTAGGTTCAAAGACATATTTTAGGGCTTACCTATAGTAGTATTTTATTAAAATGACAATAGTAGTTGTTACAATCTATGGGGTAATAGTTATTGATTAAATTCTACCGCTGTAATGAATATAGTGCTATTTTGTGTAATTGTTGATAATTGATATTCCCAAAAATAACTATGTTATTTTGTTGGAGTAACAGAGTATTAGTAACAGAGTATAGTAAACACTTAAAGGTTTTTAATACATTTTTTTTAACATATTCTAAATATGTTAAAAAAAATGTATTAATTTTTTAACATATGCAAGATGAGATAATAATTTATATGGGATAAAACTACTTATGGACAAGATTTTTCTGCAGGGACAAAACAAGATGTAACTTGTGGAGATTCCCCAAATATTAATATTCTTAGTGATTAACATATTAAACTTAGTTACCTGGATTGGAATGTAAATTAAATAAAATGTATGTTATACTTTTGCCAAACATTTATTTACATCAATTAATATATATATTTAATCCAAAAATAAACCAATTCTGCAGTATGCTTTTATATATATTTTATTAAACTGTCTCCTGTGCTTAACAAATAATGCACATTTTGTAAATACAACCACTAAGAGTTTGTATTACAAAAGAAGGTAATGGGTTTCTACTTGAGTAATCATTATTTATTCATCATATAATGAGTCAGTGATTATTATCCATTAAACATCATGTGCAATCGTTCACTTTCAGTTTCAATCCAAGACATCCAAATGCGGAAGGCCTTCCGTAGCACGCGCACTTTCGACCAGCAAATATTCTCAAGGGGAACAATGCCCACAGCCATGTTAGCTACGTATGCGCGGTGCGATCGTCCACCGCCTTTGGACCGGCTGAATGCATTCAGAGATGATGGGAGAGACGCTCTCAAATTCTATACAGACCCCGGATACTTCTTTGAGCTGTGGAGGCAGGAAATGCTGCAAGATACGGAACGGATACAGCATGATCGGGGGAAGAAGGTATGTTATTATAGTGGTTTTTAATAAAACCTGTTTTTATCTATTTATTGTTAGGCTCGGCTATTCATTAGGTAGCAACTATTAATTTATTTTTATATAATACACTTAAAAGATACCTGTTAAACACGAGTGGAACTCACACTGCAAAGGTTCCTTACACGTTTAGGCATTTATAAAAATTAAATGGTACATAATATTTTTCTTAAATTATTTACATAATTTAAATTTTTTAGAATGAAAATATATGGCCTACTATATCTTCCGCAAGCGCATATTTAAAAAAAAATTTTTTATGTTGCAACCAGAAATTTAACGATTTTTAGATGTCTTTCCTTTACTTGTGCTGTGAGACCTTGCTTCTTGCCAAATTTCATGATTCTATGTCAACGGCAAGTACCGTATAGGTTTTGATCTATTAGTATCAAAATATGCAGCAAAAATGGCCATATTTTTTGATTGGGTTGACTTGAAGCTTAATTTTTTTACAGGTCCAAAGGTCCATAAACTTAATTGATTTGAATTTCAACTTGATACCTTTACGCGTTCCGGGGGAAGTGTCTTGACAGACAGACAGACAATAATGTGATCCTATAGGGTTCTTTTTCTCCTTTTGTGGTACGAAACCCTAAAAAGGTGGTTTGAGGTGGTTGCAGTTGAGAATCTAATGAATATGCTACGTCCATCATCTATTATCTTGTTCAGTTCTTGGAGAGAAGCATTGAATTTCTCTTTTGTGCTTTTATTACATAAGGATATGTTCCTGTTCCCACTCTTTGACTTGTCTCAGTTATTCCATGTTTTATAAAAATTGAAATGGATATATACATATATTTCCATTCTAAAAAATTTAAATTATGTAAATAATTTAAGAAAAATATTATGTACCATTAAATTTTTTTCTGGTCTCTGTGGAATGAGGACAAATGTTTTTCGTTAAATTTCAGCTATAAAAATCACTTTTCAATTTTGGTCATTGATTGAGAAATATTCCCTTATATCTCTCAATAGGTAATGTACAAAAATATTTATATGAACATTTTATAGCATGAATAAAGTACTCAAATTTTTTTTAACTTCGTATATTGTGTAGGAAGTCATTGAAAATGACGTGTATGGATTCTAAAATTGTTTATTTTAGACATGTCGCTGTAAATTTTTCTTGCCATGATGCTGTAAATATCTATGAAAATGTTATCAGAAACAATTTGAAACAAAATCTCGAAATTTTAAATAACAATAATTTACGCTCAGTAATATTCATATGGAAATTTAGGAGGGAACAAATAGTTTTGTTTATCTTCGAAACTGCTGAATGAAAAAACAATTTTGTTTTGTTTTCGAACCTAGCGATGTCGAAATGATGGATGCCTTCCCTCAGGAACTACTTTAAATTTTGGAAATAAAAGTAAATATGGTAATCCAGATTATAATGTATTTGGATTTCTTGTAGATCCGTTCAGATATTAAGGATATTAGGATTATGAACTTGCATATTCACACTCACTACCTTAGAAATATGGTTTTTCCACATTTCCATCAAAACAAGTAACTAATTTAATTGTATCTCCTCGCAGGTGCGCCAACCACGTACTTCGGACGGCGGTGGGGGTGGAGGGGCGCGTCGTGTGCGTCCGCCGCACAGTACCCGTGAGCGACAACGTGCGGCTGCGGCAGCGCGCGGTGAGCACATAATGCCAGCAGCTGCACTTGCGCGGCATAATCACCATCATCAGCAGGCGGCAGCAACTGTTAGGGAGCGTGAGCAGTTTTATGATGGTAAGAGATGCCTCTATTTTATAAATAAAAATAATGTTAAAAATTTCTGAAATATCTTTAATGTGAATTGTCCTTACAAGGTAAGGAGAATGAATTCAACATGCGTTTTGACAAACTGATCATTATTCTAATAATCAGTTTGACAAACTGTAACATACCTGTTGTTAATTGATCTTATGTCAGATGAGTTGTTATTATGAAAATAGTAAAAAGATGTGCACTTAATAACGATACATTTGCTTCCTTTAATAATTTTCAAAGTACACATTTAATTACAAAATTAATTGTACAAAATAATTTCCTTTTAGAATGTGTTTACATGCTTACCTCAGGTCGATTTGGGAGATAACATAACCTAAGAACTTCGTTAGTATTACTACTGCATTCGGCATACACTAAAATCCTGTCCAAATATATGCTCGCACTAAAAAACTACCTATTCATTAATTCCACTCACTTAATATTACAAATATTTAAAAAAATTCTGATTGGTCGTAGACCTTTGTAAGTGTTGCCATTTTGAAAAAATAAATAATAATTTGAAATCATAATTAAAATTAGGCTAATATTATCATTAAGAAGCAAATTATTATTCATCTAAAAGAAAAATGAAAAAATGTCATATTAGTAGTCATTCCGATAAGTTTATTTTAAAAATCTGTGATAGTATTTTTTATAAACTTGGATTTTTATCGAATTAGGGATGTTAAAGATTTTCAAATGGCAATAATTTTGATTTACTAATTGTGAACAACCTTGACCTTGAAATGAAATTGACTTTTTTAATCTTCTTTTGTAAAACTCTGGAAATGAAAGTGATAGTTAGATAAGTCAAATTCACTATCGTATAACCTAAGAAAGGTATTTACGTAATGTTGTCACATTTCTTACGTTTATCGAAATAAAAGATATAGGTTGATATATTTCCATTTAAAAATTGTCAATAACTTTGACAATTTTTAAATTTATAAAAAAGTATGATTTTTTAAATAAAATATGTGTAATGCAATCTACCCATGATGCACTATTACAGATTGAAGTGGTGCTATTTAGTGATAGTACATACTGTAAGTACAAAGTATAATTAAAATGTTTTCAGACTGACTTAAAAACTACACTTTACACTATTTTTAAAGCCGATATGGGATGTTGTAGATGTATCTATTAATAACATGATTGATTTGCAACTGGCCATGAGATATATCTGAGTTTTGTACACATTTGATTTGTTTGACAGTGTTATTGAAAGTAATAAGAAACAATGTGTTATGGTCAATTTTCACTTCAAAATTGTATTAGTACAATGATAATATACAAATGCTGTAAAAACACATATAGCAATAATGCTCTGTAGCATGCAGTCATGTTGGAGTGGTAGCTATGTAGGAAATTGAAATGTAAATGGATGTATTTAGAATTTGAAATTTTTGAACAGATTTGAAATTGTTGAACAGATTTGAAATTTTTCGTCACTCTACGTCACTTGTATTCCAAGTTTTGTGGTTACCAGGAAAGTATTTTCCCTGTCTTGTATAATTTATAATTCAAATATAAAAATCGAAATTGCATAGACCCTAAAAATTAGACTATAAAGAATGGTAGATCCGCATAAATGTCTTTTGGGTTAATGACACCATCAGGAATACACAATACAATCAAATTCTAGAGAATCCCTCTCATGATTTGTGTATTAGGATGATTTGATCTAATGATTATATGTAACCAGTGTTTGATTGTTAGATAAAAAAGAGATAATGTTCTTTGGAATATTTGGACAATATACTTTTTTGTCTGTGGTAGATAAATTACATAATATGTACTTAATCAGTCATAGGTTGTATCATTCACTTTATTTAATGTATACATTAACTAACGCACGACAATAACGGTTATCTCTTGATTTAAAAATTGGCATGTTGTATCGCACTCTAGTAGCACTTGCCTTTATTGCTTCTTAAAGTACCACATGCTAATATTAATTTTTATTGACTTGTGAAAAAAAAGAGCATCATATAATGTTACGAGCAGAAAGGAGAGGATGGAGCTATTTTGTTGACGATGACACAAGATGCATTTTTATAGTGCTTACTTGTGTACCGAGTAACGTTTGTTCTCAATATCACTTTCAACATTGGCATCCAATTCGATTAGAAATTTTGTTACATTTTTAGATAGTTGAAAGATATTTTTCGAAATTGTTGTTTAATAACGTTAATGGATCTGAAACATTTCTTTATTCTCGAACAACAATTTCATTGCATTTTTTATGAAATGAAGTGTGTAATGATGTTTGGTAGTGTCTAGTTTAAAACGTAACATAATTTATATAAGGTAACCATAAAAATAAGGCGTCTTCCTTTCATTATGCTCAATTAATTCTATTAGCAAGGCTAAATTTTCTAAATTATCGAAAGACATATTTGATTAAACTATAAAGTTAGCCGTAATGTCCACTGTTTACGTAAAGGTAGAAACGTACCATTTTGACATATGTAGATTGGGCTCCATTTTTTGTTATTATACGTAATAAATAGTGTTGTAATGATTTGAAATAAAATTGAATTATTTATATGTTATTTTTTTTTCTATATGTTATTTATTTATCTATATATTCGTGAAATATCTAAGGGTAGTATTTTGCCTATACCTGTATTGATCCAACTTATTTGTTTTGATCTGTAGTGTTTATAAATACATATGCAATTAATAAAGACAGTTAGTTAACAATAGATAGAGAGCTAAGCAGGCAAATACAGATTTTTAAAGAGATAATCATCATATATATTAATACGCTAAGGTTAAGATGTTACTCTCCCCTTTTAGAAAAAACCTCACAACTAATCCACATAAATTATATATCATTTTATAGATAATTGCTTGCTCTACCGGCATCCACAACTAAAAAATTTATTATTGCTATTGTTTTTGCAAATTAATTCATTATTAAAATTTTATACACAAAACAGCAATGCTGCCATCTAACGGCTCAACGTCAATGTGATTGACGGTCGGTAAAATTTTTGTTTAATTTCAAATCCACTCACGTATAAATAAAGTGGCGCTTTAGCTCAATGCTTTTGATACTTGCGCCTCTATATGTCAATTTTAGTAAAATATTTGTTTGATCTGTCATCTGAGCTTCATAATGGAATATTCAGCCTATTGTGAAGGTATACTAAGTGTTATATTTTTTATATTAACTTGTTTGTTGTTATTAAGTAGTAAGCGTGTTGAATTTGTAGAAAATTATATAGAGAGCATTAAAAATAATGGAGAATATTCACCATTGGAACCGCAAACGTCAAGGTTCGCAGCCGCATTCAAGACAACAGTAGTTTATTAATAAGCTGATCCTCACGCTACTGGTTAGTACTCTCCTGGAATTCTTCACTTTACCAGTTATTGCGTACTATGGTAAAGTGAAGAATTCCAGTAGAGTATTGATCATAACACCGAGCAGAGATCTACTACAAGGAGTTGGATTCCAAGTACATGCAGAATTATCTCAAGAAAATGAAGATAGAATATCGGTAGAATCATTGAATCAAACATAAGAATTGTGGAGAATAAGGTTTACGAAGAAAGAAGCACTCATTAACTCAGAATACTTTGATTACTAAGCTTTCTTGCTATTGTACTGCGTTAACATAGTATTTGTTTATTGTTTTTAATATTTTTACAGGTCGTTCTTGATTACTTCACTATTTTCTTAAATACCATTAAATAATATTTTGTTAATAAATAAACTGATTTAACGTCTAAGTCACATAATTTTGAAATTATTTTTTTGGTTCTCAAAAAATTATGCAATATGGTAATATTCATAGCAAAAGAATTTGGCTGTTTGGTTACTAATTGAAGACTCATAAATACATTAATTGTTTTAGTCTTTTGCATTTATAAGTTTAGCTATATTTTAAAATAAGAAAGTTCATAAATATGTTATAAATAGTGTTTTATTCTATCACACTAATTTATTCCTGAATATTTTCTTCATTAATCTTACAATTAAATGAAACTACGTGATGTAGTATTATTTCTACTTTTTTTAAGTTCTTTACCACGATCTAAGTTTCGTTGTACTACAACATCTTCAGGTGGGCTGTTAGCAAAGAGCAATCTTTGCTAACAGTCCACCTGAAGATGTTGTAATATAACGAAACCTAGGTCGTGGTAAAGAAATTAAAGAAAGTAGAAATAATACTACATCACATAGTTTCATTTAATTGTGAATAATGAATTTCTACAAAATTAACGCCAAATATATTCAATCATTAATCTTAATAAAGTTTACGCAATCACAAATTGCTTTTTCTCATTTTATACTTTGAACTTCGTTTCTGCTTTACTAACTTTAAAATTTTGATGATCACCTATAATCTGATTCATATCATTGTCTCTGAATTTATTACTTCTTTTCTGGTGAATAAGTTAATAATTGAGATTTCGGGGGGAAATTTAATTAATGAAAATCAATTTAATTTTATTTTTAGTATTTATTGAAATTTCTTTTAAGTTTTCGTATAAGGCTGCTTAAAAATAACCTCTAGAAAAACATGTTTTATTTTCTTGCCTATTATGTAACATGCAATTCAACTTTAATTATGTATTACATGCTATCAATTTGATGATGTTAAGTTATCGGTATGAGGTACACCATAAAGAATGTTTTTTTTGTTGTTTTCTCCTTTTTGTACCTGTTCTTTACCCTTTGGTTCCAACACTTTGACATTCACACGTATGACCGAGACTCTTTTGTCTGGTACATAGACCTTAACTACCTGTTTCCAGCACACTCCGAAAAGTCGTAAAATATCTCAATAGTTTTTAATTCTGCTTCGAATTTTATTGAAATGTTTGAGAATAAATATAATAAATTTTTTTTATTATTATGTGATGTTCCCAGCGTTTGCTCTATTGCTTTGCATGATACCAATATGATTTCACCACCATTTGTGTGACAGTTTTCAGTGACACCCTATGAGTTCTGTTAATAGCTGCAAGTACTCCCCTGTTTAGAGATTTGTCAGTCGTTTAATTCCTCTTTGTTTGATCGAGAGTCATTTGTGATCAGTTTCAATTTTAATGTTAGATAACGTTCCGTACTCGTATATTTTTTGACAAATATTAGTCACGGTAATAATTTTAATATACGTTCTTTTTCCTTGTTTGGAAGATAAAATAATTTTTTGTTAATGTGTAATTTTGATGTTTATAGTATTTCCATACCCATTATATACTACGTGTTTTATAGAATTAATATCATTACAAAAGATATAGAAGTTTGGAAGATTCATCATTCTAAATGGTGTTAAAAATTTGCTTAATTTTAAAAGTTAACTTGACTTACCATATGCTTTAATATAGAAATTATTTTACCAATTATTATATAAAATTAAAATAATAATATTGAAAAGCGCTGCTCAAAGAAGTAAAATGAAGCGTGGCGTATCTTTGGAGGATTTCCTAATGAGGGCTGGGAATTTTGTGATATTTGAAATCAAAGAGACTCTACACGAAAATATTCTTAATTCGTCAAATTTTATTATTTGTGCGCTATGGATTGTGTGTCTTTACAGAGATTTTATATTTATAACTGATTAATTGTTTAGGGGTTAATATGAGGTTTGCTATGTGTTGCAGCCACGATAGTGGACGGGCGTAGTAGCACGCATTCATCATCACACTATGCCAGCCAGCAGCAGTTAGCGGCTAGGCCGTCTTCTATAGAGATCGCCAACGCCTACCAGCCATACCAGCAGCGCTCTACGCCACTAGCCGGTGCTAACGGACATGGTGAGTGTTGGAGACTAGGTATTAAATATACTGGTTTAAGTAGCTAGTAGTAGAATGGAACTTTTTCAATTCACTCTGTTATAAAGCAGTTCATTGCCAACGGTAAATACTTTTTAGGTTTCTGTCCCTGAAAGATCCGAATTAATTTTTGTTGCTGTCACTTAGTGGCCCATCTGTCTGTCCGTTACTACTTATATAGAAATGCATATGAATATATTTCTTCAAATTACTAATTTATGATGCCAGCTGAAAAGAATTGAAAATGTAGCCTTTATTTCTTAAAGTACTTGGAATTAAAATTGACATAAAATCACATAAATAGTCCACATATACTTAACAACAAGATATACATTTCATTTTGATATCTCAAATAATTTAGGACAAAAAATATTTGTTTTTACTTGTCTAAGCAAGGCAGGGTTAAAGTCTTGAAAGTAATAACGATAATACAGGTGCAGAACCGTTTGTGAGGGATATTCGAAAAGCCACCTCAAGAGACATGAATATAATCGAAAAATTCATAAATCGCAAAAAGCCATTCAAGAGACATAAATATAATCAAAAAACTCATAAATCACAAAAAGCTATTCAAGAGACATAAATATAATAGAAAAACTCATAAATCACAAAAAGCCATTCAAGAGACATAAATATAATCGAAAAACTCATAAATCACAAAAAGCCATTTAAGAGACATAAATATAATAGAAAAACTCATAAATCACAAAAAGCCATTCAAGAGACATAAATATAATCGAAAAACTCAAATCACAAAAAGCCACTTATGATGTTTTTTGAACTGGTTAAAATTTAAAAAATCGTCAATTTTTGTTAATACTTGCAAAGGAGATTTTATAGGCGATTTGGGATAACAATTTTTTTGTAACGAAATATGAGAGAGTAGAGATATAATTTTTTGCAAAATTTCATGATTTTAGGTCAACGGGAAGTACCTTATAAGTTTCGATTTATTTGCATCAAAATATGCGGCATAAATGGCAGTATTTTTAGGGTTCTTCTTGATTACATCGACTTAAAGCTTGATTTTTTTACGGCTCCAAGGGACCGTTAACCTAAGTATTTGATATTAATTTTAACTTGATTCCTCCACGCATTCCTGGTTAAAAGGGTTTTGACAGACCGTAGGACGGACAACGAAGTGATCTTCTAACAACGAAGGGTCTCTATTTTCCTTTTGAGGTACGAAACCCTAAAAATGGATGAGAAGATTAAAATAATTGTATTTTATTGAAAAGTGAAGTATTAGAAACATAAGCGAGACAGTAAATGGTTTAGTAGTATAGTTTATTATTTAATAATTTCGTATAGTTTCAGATTTCTTGACATTTATGAATCGAGGGTAAACTTTTGAACAGCAGATTTTCATAACATTTTCATTATAATACTTTTTGAAGTAACATGTTTGTTAAAAGAAAACTTCAACGTTCACGCATGCACATGTGGATAAATGTATAGATATAATAAATATGTGTTGGTCATATGTATTTAGCTGTTTTCACACAAAAAATAAAATTACATGTCAGGGTAAATGTTTAAGTTTTGCTATATAAAGAAATAATATTTAATTTCGGAAGAAATAGAATATTGTAGTTTTTTGTATCTGCTCTCCCATACTTTAGAGTTTGGTTAGCAAAATAACATTTTTTTTTACACTAAATATGACAAAAAAGAAAACAAGAAATGTACAAAGCATAAACAATGGAACAGATAACTGAAAATTATTGTCATAAATTTGCATTGAAAACTTATAAAAAAGGACAATCAGCAGGTATGGAGGAAGTTATCTATATGTCGAGTGGTGGAAGCGGAACGGAGCCCATCTATGGCGGCAGCACAGGAGGTAGCGGAGCAGGTACACCACGTCGTGCGCGACCTTCTGTACCACCACCTGCGCCTCCTGCTACTGCCACCTCACCTCCCACATCAGCACAGCATACGCCTGCCAGGTATGTGGATTGGATATTGGTACCTGTTTGTAATTTGAGTTATATTACCAAAAAAGTTGAAAAAAATCATTGTGTGGAGTGGTATTTCAATGTTTGTAGGAGAAGGGGTTATGTACAAAGCAGGAATGTGAGGAAGATTGTCTTTTATACCAGGGTTGTCTGGAGTAAAATATATACACTAGTTTTGAAGCGGAACTGTAGGTTCCTTTATAATTATTTCAACATATTGTGCTTATTCAAATTGTAGGTACAAGGTGGAGCTATTAGCATAATTACAATTAATTTAAGCTACATGTCATCGTGTTCCAGATCAACATTGCCACCCCCGCCACCGCCCCCTGAGGCAACAGGGAGTCCTCCACCACCACCTGCTCTCACTAATGGGGCTCCACCGGCACCTGCTCAGCTACGCACCACCCTTGACACACACCTTGATGAGATGCACAATGCTATTGGTATGTATAGAATATAACAATTTTGATCGATACTGTAAACTTTCATTAAAATTGTTCTTATCGGTGAGTCTCAATGTCTTAATGTTTCATTTTTCAATAATAATAAAGTTTATAATTGTAAAATTAATAATGGGGAACATGCCCAAAACCTATAATTCAATATTGTCTTATTAATAAAGTGGAAAAGAATGTAAAAACAGCAGTACTAAAATTTTAGTTATATATTATGCAAAATGGATGCACTTTTTAAACTCCTGTCCTTCTCTGTCACTTTATCAGTAATAGGTTATTATGTTTGTTTACATTTGCGTAAATGTTTTAAAATAGTCTATCTTTTAAATTATTTTAAAATTGTTGTCTTTTAAATTTATGTAAAAAACATTTAAAATTTTATTAAATACATAAAATTAATAAATTACAATAATTTTTCTGCAAATTTATTTATTTTCATTATTACTTTATCATTGATTAAATGCTTAAAATTAATAGATTACAGTAAATTGTGAGCATATCCAATTGAATTTTTAAAATGATTAAATGTAATTTAACAAATTTAATAAAAAAAATAAAATAATAATATAATAATAAAAATTTCAAAGATGAATAGTCGACCACTTTATTTTTCAATTATAAGTCATCATCTTCCAGACCGTTTTTATATATACATGTTTATATTAAATTGAATACTGACTATTCATATAAATTTTTAGGATAATTACATTTAACTTTAAAATTTTATTTAAATTCAATTCACTTTTCAATTTAGTTTAAAATAATTAAAATAAAAATAAATTAATTTTAAACTTAAATTTTGGTATCATCTTTTATTTGCATGGACATAATATACAGCGAAAGGAACTTCGGTCCAACCGGATATTCCACGACACCTCTTGTTCTTTTATTAATAACCTATATTTTGATTAATTTCAAATGCCATTCACAATATAATTTGTTAATAATGTGGTTTTAAAAGCAATTGTTTACCATACAAATTACAAAGTTTTTGCAATGTAACTTCATAAAATTACATTTAAAATTTGACAGCGCCATTTTTTTAAACTGGCACTCGGTTGTAAAATGGTTAAATTGAATTTATTACTAATTAAAATTTCTAAATCAAAAACATTGTAACTTTTCTTTCAATTAAAAAAAGGGGAAAAAGTCACTTTTGCTGATCCTACACTCATACATAATTGTTTACTAACTTAACATTGAACTGATTTTCACAACAATGAACGATTGTTTTCGGGGAATATCTATCGTATTTTGTATTACCAGACACATTTTAAAACAATTGATCCGGATGCCATATTAATGTGGATTCACACAAAGGCACAAAATAAGAATTTAGCAAATAAATTCTTATGTTCATTTTTCAAATATTACATGTTGAATTGAAGTATGTTATTACATATGAACATTGTTCTAGAAATTTCTAGAGGGCGAAACTTCCAGCTGTTAAGCACACTTTCAGGTAAAAATGGGAACCTTCTTGAATGGAGGATAGAAGGCTACCCTTGATCGTACCGGGCTCGTTTTTGAGTTTTAGCGGCACGCAAATTGTACACTTTTATAATATATATTGATTTCACATTTAAGAATTGTATAAGTATTTTACGGGAACTATTTGTAAGATTTTTCATTTACAAAGTCATTTCCCTATAATATTATCATAACTAATACTATTCAATAACCCTGATTCTACAGTACACAGAATGATTAAGAAGTTTAATTTTTCTTGACGCAATAATAATTTTAAGTGGTATTTAATTTTCCTTAAACAAGAAAATCTCCATAAAATAAATAATTTGTCATTAAAAGACATAGTACTACATGAACAGCTTTATTTAAGTTGGGATAAACATTTTGCACAATGTTTTTGCAGAAACGTTCAGATGTTTTAGATGATTTCTTTTACGATTTTTATTTCAGAAGAAGTGTGGCTTCAAAAGTACCCATACTTTTGAACTAAGTTAGTTTCTAAAACTTTTGGCTATATCTATATCAGTGAAGTGAATTTTTCTGTACATTATGATGTGGTTCATTGGTTTATATCGTGAAAAACTTTCTAAGTTCATTTCAGTTCTTATTCTGTGGTGAAGGACACTGTTTTGTCATTTTCACGGAAAAAATTATAATTGATCTTAGAAACATTTAAAACATTGAGATGACAAATGTTATTATTGTAAATGTCAATGACTGTGGCAGGGGTAATGTGATAGGAGTTGGTGGTATGTTTTGGTGTCAAATATAAAACACAAGTTTTTATACTGCATTTTCTCGGCACTCTAACTAAAAATCGTTCATTAACACAACTAACAATAACTAAACTACATGTAATCCTGTCAAATAAACATACAAATGAAATTTGCCACCATGTTGCGTTGGATTGATCACAACCTTGCGGCCTTGGATGGTACAGCATACCGCCCAGGTTTAATTCCCAGGCGCTCGTCAAATGGGGCTGGAGTGATGTTTTTAATTGCATAACGAAATTGGCACAGACCAGTTATGGGCAGCAGCAGTATTGGTGTGAGAAGTTATTATGCACTGTAACAATTATCAACAGTAACAATTTTCTACAGTAACAATTTTCTACAGTTTAAACTTTCAACGAAGTTAAACTGTCATTTATCTTACGAAATTATGAGTAACTTTATCGGTATATTAACTCTATCGGTGATTTAAACTGTGTTTGATCTTACGGGCCATAGTATATTTACAACTCATTCACTCGCCCATAAATTATTTTCTTGAAAAAAAATGAAATGAAACGTTGAAATATATAATAAATAAAAAAAATTATCCTTGGCAGCTGCGTTACTTTACTACATTCATGTTCAGAGTTGTACTGAAAACTACAAAACTAGAAACAGACATGTGTTAAAGTATATTTTACATGAGAATACAAATTAATATTTTCATTTTAGCTCAACTCTGCACATCTTAATCATCTTTCACCAATTTTTTAATTAATTTAAGAAATAGACATAAGAGGAATTTATATATTGGTTGATATATTAATCAGTTTAGAATATTTAATTTTTTTATTTATTAGTGGGGATAGGGTGGGGTTACACAACACCAAGTTTATAACATAAAAATTTATATTATTTTAATGTTATAATAAATATGTATTTTTAAAGCACTCTCCCAGATTAAGACCGGAATTCCTCTTACATGTTCTTCAGTAAAATGTAGGTACTTTTGTCTATTTCGAGTTTGATTTGAAAATTACTCGACTTAATTTAGAAATCACATCTTATAATATAGATTCCAGTTTGAGTATCTTCAACTATTTAAACGACAATGCAGATATGCATACGGGAGAAGATAAATGTATACGGAAGAATATAAATGATATGATTAAATTTCTTATTAATTACATATATAAATTTTATAATGTATTTGTCGCAGGTCTGATGAGCAGTGACTTGCTCCCGCCGCCGGCGCCAGCATCGCCTGAAGCACCGCCACCACCACCACCGCCGCCACCACCACCTGCGCCACCTGCACCTATGCCCAATGGGGACGCGCGCCCACCCCCTCCTACGGCCGCAGATCTACTGCGCGGCGCATCTGGGTTGAAGGCGGCACCTGCACCTGTGCCACCGCTCGTCGATCCTCGATCCGATTTGCTGAAGGCTATACGAGATGGTGAGTGTGGTAACTGATTATCCAACTGCTTACAAACTAACAGATAATGTCTATATAAAGGTAAAGGTAAAAGTCAGTAGATTAAATATATGCAATTTTATAATTATTACCAGGTGACGAAGCGATGCTCAATGTATTTCAAGTTTCTCATAAGAATTTGAAATTCCTATGAGATGTTCACGGTATTAGGTTTTATTCTCCGTCCCCGTCCCTTTCCCCATTGCCTTTGCCTTTGCCTTCGGTTTTGTCTTCGCCCTCGCAGTTTGCCTTCGGGCTCACCTTCACATTTTCGCATTCGCCTTCACATTCGTCTTCGCGTTCCTCTTGGGTATCGCGTTCGCTCTTGCGTTCACTTTCCACTTATACTTTGCCTTATCTTTCGCCTTTCACTACACCATCCCATTCCCCTTCCCCTCCCCTCATCTTCACCTCCTCCTCTCCCCTCATATTCACCTCCCCCTCCTCTTCCCTCATTTTTACCTTTCCCTCCCCCTACCTCTTCACATACCCATTCCCCTCCCTCCCCCTCACCTTCCCCTTCCCCTGCACCTTCCACTCCCACTCCCCTTCCCCTCTCCTTTCACACCTTTCCCCACCCCCTCTTCCACTTCTCTTCTTCCCATTCCCCTTCCCCGTCCCTTCCCTTCACCTATATTGCCTATAATCACCCAAGCAATAAATGTACCAAATTTTATCAAAATCATTAGAGCCGTTTCCGAGAAACAAAAATATAATTATAGCGCCAGTTATCAGTTTGGGAATGTATAAAACCTTGGCAAATGTCATGGTAATAGATGAATTGTCATTTAATTTCAGGGGGCATTATGCTTAGGTCCGTAAGATCAGTTACACTTTAAATCACCTACAGAATTTAAATTATTGTTTAGTCGTAATTTTGTACTATCAGTGGATGATTTATCTTTAAAAGTTTAAAATCTAAATTATTTCAACTTGCCTGTTTTGTCTAAACTCTTTTTGAGTTGTTTAAACTCTTTTTCTTTTTTCTCTGAGTTGTTTAAAACTCTTTTTCATAGATTAACTATGGCAATATCTTCGCCTATCTGATCACTATCAGCTGTTTAGGGTTTCTGCCAGACTACTGAACCGTTAGTAGTCAAATTATTTCAGTCGTTGTTTAGAAAATTCTTTACAGTATGAATAGATTATAATATTAATAGATAGTAGATTTATATTATTAGATAATGAAAATGAAACGAAAAATATGAGTGGCGATTCTGATAAATAAATTGTATTATTCTTGAATGGTCTTAATATTCATATCCAGTGCCAGCACATTATTAACGTCCATGGCATCTTGTTATTGTAGACAGAAAATTGAATGTGTTCATACAATTCCATACATTTTACTTCCCTATTAACTCATAATAACATGCCGTGCCATTACCTTGCAAAATTATAGAAATTTTTATGTAACTTTCTTTTGTATAATTATGCAAAAGAAAGTGAGAAAAGCAAGTCATGCTTCCATTGCTGTGAACGCTATTTATACAAGATTGCTACAGTTCTTATGTTTATCGAAATAAAAGATACAGGTCAATGCATTTCCATGTTAATGAAGTCATTAATATAACAGTTTATAAATTTTAAAAAAACTGTATTGTTTTTGGGTAAAAATGTGTTAATGTAAAATCCACTCATGACGCATTATTATGGATTGAAGTAGCACACTCTGGTTAATTGCATACTATATAAACTACAGATCAACCTTGTTTGAAATGTTTCTGTGGGGAAGATATATACAGTCTCTAACCAAATTATTAGCACTGCAGTTTTTATGCAAAATCATAATTAAGTGTTGTAAAAAAATGGGTTGGGGATATTTTACTGGGATAAATAAAATTTGTATATCTATTGCATATAATTAAATATGTGTTGTTACAATTAAAACATAACTTTGTAAAAAGATTATTAACTTTTAGAGGAGGAACTATATTTTAATATCCAATTGTATTTCCATTTAAATATTTCATTGAGCTACTTTTTGCAGATATTAAGGTTTTAATCCTTCTTGGTATGCTGCTAATGCATGATTGTATTCTCTTGCATTTGTAGATGATGATTCTATATATGGAGGATTTTTTTTTATTGAGCCGAGTTTTGGTCATAACCACTTCTTTAGCCACTTCCCTCTTCATCAGATCTCACGCATTTTAAATTTGGTTGATTTCGGGACTCTTACTTGCCCAATCCATTGGTGGAATATTTTTGTCACGTTAAATTATGTATTTATGATGCCTTTTACTATGTAGAGACGCCCAGTACCTTTGCCATTGATGACAGGTGAAATCATAATTTTTGTAAAGTGTTTCGTAGTTTTCACAATGCAGTCAGGGTGAAATTTGTTGCCTTGGTGACGGTGAACAAATTGTGTTTTGTTCCCAAAATTTCAAACGTGTTTCATCACTGAAGCAGATTTGTAAGAGTAATTCTGTAACAAATCTTTTTCTATTCAAGCTGCAAAATTTTATGCTGTTCTGAATTTTGAGGTTAGAAATAAATGTTTAATGATAATAGAAACTCTGAAAAATTCTTAACATTGTTTTGTATACTTTCTTATTTTTATTGTAATTTAACAAGAAATAAAAGACAAGAACATAATTCAATATATCAATACATAAATTTTATTTCTGTCAAATTTTTTGAAGTCATATAAGAGATGTAATGAAAAAAATCATTTAGTAGGTTTAGATTAATGTTGTGTCTTATTGATCTATGATGTTTGCCTTCAATTCGCTTGCTATATTTAAAATCAGCTCAATCAGTTGACACCGAAACGTGATCTTGTATGTACATTCTGACTGAATCTGAAAACATTCCTCTGCTATTGCACCAGCGTCTAAAACCTAATTACATCAAAATTTTCTATTTCCAATGGTAAGGTTTGTTTAAGTCGAATGAAAATAAATTTCTTGAAATTTGTAATCATTATGGTATGGTAAAATGTATAATATTTAATAGAATTAGTCTTTCTATCATTACTGAACTGTATAGCTATCCAACTGCCAAGTTTATATAGTGCATGTATTTAAAATTAATAAATAAATTACCATAAATGATATAGATAAGTCTATAGCACAGTTTTTAAATATAGTTTTCAAATTTCCCACACAGTTATACTTATGATCTTCCTCACACATTCAGTGTTGTTTAATTTCTCATCTGTTTTTAATGGTGGAGATGAATGATGGTCTTAAAATTTTATTTTTACTTTTCTTTATAAATTTTTAATAATACGTTGCTTGGTTTTTAAAATTAATTTTCAGTGGGTTGTTTGGATTGGTAATTCGCATATGTTAAATTATTTTTTGTAAAGGGGTCTCGTGTCCCCCATAAGTTAGGAATGTTCTCATGGGATTTGTTGCTTTCCGTTTTCTCTGAAATAGTTTCTGAAGCCTTCTTTTGCATGAAGGTATTTTTTTTCACTCTGCCTGCCTTACAAAGTAAAACGTCAGTACACTAAAACGTATATTTTTACATAGTTCCATAGGTAAGGCAAATTAGATATATGTAAATAAAATTATTTAAATAGTTGGAAACATTTAAAAATTTTTTTTTCTTTCAGGTATAAAATTGCGTAAGGTGGAGAAACGAGCCAACGATCCTAATGGTCGCTACAATACGCTGACCAGTAATTCAGCTCCTGCCCTGCACGACGTGGCCTCTATCCTTGCACGTCGTGTAGCCGTCGAGCTCAGCGATACTTCTTCTAGCGAGGGCGAAAGCGACGATCTTGACTCCGATGGTGGCTGGGGCGAGAGCCGCGCGTGACCCTCGCCCATACGCCACCCGCCCAGCAAAACCAACCCAAGCACCGGCGTGACGGATAACACAAAAACTGACAGGAACGGTAAGATAGATAATCGTCTTGGAAAAAATGCAATACATCGGTTTGATTCAGGCATGGAAGTGACAGCATCTATCCCTGGTCCTGACAACTTGAAAACTGACAGAAGTAGTCAAGATATGCACGTTGGTAAGCCTGTGGTCCATCGACAGGATTCCTTAGTGGACGGGGCAGCGTCGGATAGTGAGATTCGCAGGGGAAAGATTGAAAGGAATAGCAACATTAGTCAGAGGCAGCAGCAAGATTCAGTGGTGATGACAGTTGTGACAGATAAGAAGTTGTGTGGCAAGGTAGACGGAGGTATAATGGAGAATACCAATGTGCCAGCTCTGATTCCACGTGAGCCGCCTAAACAAGGCAATAATATTTCAAAAGTAATTAATAAGTTAAATATTGATAATGGCAAGACTGAAAATAACCCTGATGTTGAGAAGCCAAAGAGTGCGTTTGCACAAGTGAGGAAAGATGTACCGATGCAGGAGTTAACATATCAACAAAAGGTTGATTCTGAAGGACTCTTGCAATCATCGAAGCTACTAAGTCCCGAGGGTTCATTAGAAAAAGTAAATTTTAAGAATGGATACGAGAAGACCGATTCAGAAAGCAAAGTCGGAAATCAAGTAAGTGGCTCAGTGGAATCTGAAGTAAGTAAGATTAAAAAACAATTTGAAAATGGTTCTCAAGTGACGAGCCCAATACTCGAGACTGACAGAGCATCGAGTCAACAAAACTCTACTATTGACGATTTAGGTGCAGTGTCAAAGACATTAGAAAGTCTAGGAGTGCAATCCACTCATGTAGAAGATAAGATTAAAAAATTTAACCAAGCATCTTCTAATGGTAATAATAGCCATACTTTAATTAGACCAAAACGTGTAAACTCATTGCGAAGCAAGGAACAGCATGTGCAGTCTGATATCGATGTAGATTTAGACAAAGCTAATTGGGAAGACAATACGGTACATCAGAGAGAACTTGTCAGAAGGAACAGCAACAATGTAATCAAGCCTATTCCCCCGAAGAGGTATAGTTGTAGTGAAGTTAAGGCCAAGAAAGTGGAAAGTGACACGCATCCTATTTACCTGAGGAATGAAAAAAAATTCCTAGATCGTACTCACTCAGTGGATGAGTCGACAGCGAGGCACACACTAGGCAGAAGCATGACAAGCAAACAAATCTCCTTCAGTAGCTTCAAATCCAGCATCAGTTTTGGTGATTATCTTTCAAAGGAAGTTAAAGTACCAGAGGTAGTATCCGCAAATGAAACAAATGCAACAAAATTGTCTTTGAAGACAGATAATACTAATTCTATGTTTGTCGAACCTGCAAAACTGAATAATGTCAACCCATCCACTAGTTTACATTCTACTCCAATTAACGTTAAGATGTCTCCTCCACCTGTGACTCACCATCAAGTTGCAGCTGCTATGAAAAGTAACGATAGTATGACCACGCCCTGTCCACAGCCATCAAATTATATCAGCGAAATGCAATTATTCAAGACATGTAAAGCCAAAAGTAAGGATAAGTGTAATACTCTGTCCAAACAGGCTCATTCGTCATATTTCACACGTGGGTCTGAAGAGATTTGGCTTATTAAGAAAAAAGACATTGAAGAAATAGAGGATAGAGTTTTTAAATCATTCCGAAAGTCGAACGAGACGGCGCAAGGTGTTGTAAAGGAACAGGAAAAGATAGATTTTCTCAATAGACCTGTTTCTACTTGTAAATCTATTAGACGTTCACCAGTTCCTCCTGCAGATTCTGGTAACGATGCAAAGCTAATTGCAAAGGAGGCGAGCCGTTCACCCCGCGCCGAAACATTACAGAAATTTGATCAGTGCTACACGGGTACGGAAACTTTGGCACGACGTTCGAAAAAATTTTTCCACTTCCGAAGCGAATCCCTAGACCCACAGTCGGGTAAAATGATGAAGCAAGGGGAGGTAATGCGCAGTCAAACTTTAAAGCGCCAAACATCTGTTAATTGTACATGTGGCCATGACAAGAAGTTGCGATCCAAGAGTCAAGGTGATCCAACTAGCTCGATGCGTATGCCATATCAGCAGGAGGATTTAAGGGATTTACAGCAGAAACAAAAGTTAAGATCTAGAAGCCAAGGTGCAGCAGAAGATGGTCAGGCAAAATCAGCAAAGGGAGATGCGGTCCAGCGTAATTCCGATGGACATGGGGATAAAGTGACAATGAAACGATGTGATATATATGATGCTTACGAAAGCCGTCAGCATCCAGTGCCTCAAGATGAGGATCTTTTTGAGAAATATGAAACATTGGTCTAAGTTTGAAGCTTTCTTAAGAATAACTTTCAAAATACAAGTAACGTGCTGTAATACTGAGGGCTTTTACATGTCAAAAACCTACATTTCAAAGACGTTTGTTTGCTTGTCTTTGGTCCTTCAAAATGTTTAATACATCATCTTTGGAAAAATTGAATTATTATATATGCCATTACAGCGTTATACTAAGATTTATAAGAATCTGATTAAAAGTTCCGATCTTATGATTGATTAGCCTTGAAAGTGGCTCGTTCAACTGGTTAAATGGAATTTAATAAATTGTTACGTCTACTGCAAACATTGAACATTGAAATTATAAGTAACTGGTTTATTTTTCACACTTTGCTACTAGTTGTTGTTATGAAGGTAAATAGGAATTTTGAAATATGTGTCTATGAATTGTGAGGTTAACTAAGGGGAAATTTGTATTGGGCAATAGATTTTCAAAAATTGTTAGTTCTCTAATTATACTTCAATATTGAAATTATTAGACATACTTAAATTATATTCTAATCAATGTATATTTATACCTACGTATTTCAACAGTAGTTAACAACCTTTTTTTATTCCACAAAGACAATAATTAAAATGAATAAAAGATTGAATATTGGAGTAGCTCCATCACAGTTTTAAAGATGTCAGTTACAGACAAAATTTAATTCTATATAATTTTTCCTCTTCAGTCAAATTTTTAAATTTTACACATTTAATGAAAAGGTACAGTCATTAGTGATTGGTTATGAAAGTATAGAGCGCAGAGCAAATTAATCCAATGTGTATTTCATAGTTTATATCAATTTCTTATAGCTTATGTAATATTATACAATATTACATAAGCTATATAGCTATATGCTAAAACAGTTTTTCCTCTTCTAGATTTTTTCTCTTATTGGATACGAGGAAATGTTATTTTTTTTTAAATATACCAAGGTTAGAGATTGTTTCAAATGATTCTTTTTAAAATCAAAATTGATATTTAACAGTATCACGATAATAGTTATATCTGCCAAAATGACTTTCCAGTGAATACTAGGAAGTGTAAAAAATTGTTTTCCAGTCCTCAATTAAATACGTTTTGTCTTAAAATTGCATTACATTGATGAACATGGCAAACTTTGAATGATACGAAAGTGTGTAAATACATTCCATATGTGAGTATTGAAATGTTTTTATTTAGAATATACACCGTCTTAAATTTTAACTATGAATGATAACATATAGGTAAACCTGTAATTTAAAGTTTTACACCAGGTTAATGTAGATTACATTGCCTTAATAAAATTAACATAAAACAAACTTACTTTTAGGTGACAAAAATGCAAATTGTCTTTCCTTGATAATATTACCTTGCGTCTTCATTACAAGATTATTTTCTTACATAAAATCATATAAACTTTATTGATCATTCCGTTGGCTTTTCCAGTGAAAAAAGTTAAAAAGAAAGCAAAAACAATTTAAAAAATATTCCATTCAGTTGCTAATTTTGGAATAGTTTAGTTTTTGTTCAAATAACAATATAATTAAATTAGCAGTTTATTATAATTCTGAGTTAGAAAGGTACATGGAAGAAATTAATTTTCGGTTTAATTGACCTATTCAAGTAAGTACAGCGTGAATCATGATACTTAATTATTTTTTTTTAAATTTTATTATCCACTTTTTGGTATGAATTTTTTTGTAAACTTTGGATGAAACTCAGTCGATCACAAACATTAATATTAGCCCTTTTCGGGCGAAATAAATTATTATGAGTTATTTAATGGGAATTCTCAGTACAGCCTATTTAATCGGAAAATTGAAGTACCCACCTTTATTTTTAGGGAAGCAATTTTAAATTTATGTATTATATATATTTTGCCCATTTTTTTTATGAATAATAAATTATTTTACGTTTAGCTTATTCCGATTGTGGAGGCTGTATTGTATTTGAATTGTGTATTATATTGAAAATTTTACAAAACTTAGCGGGTATATTATGTAACTTGTATTTATTGCAAATATTTAACCATACTTTATAGTCTTCTCCGATGCCTATTCCGTAATATTATGTATAATCGAGAATAATATATAGTGGATTTTTTGTATTGGTAACAAGTGTATGCGAGTTGGTTACGAGTGTTTGTGGAAAAGTTGTTGTAGCTTTAAATGCGGTCTCTAGAGGACTTGTACCCAGATATATACATACATAATATGTCAGAAGCGTAGATTATAATAAAAACATTTTACATATTTCAAAATTATCTTAAATCTATACTATTATCCATTTTTATTACAATAATATGATTGCGGAATAATTTTTTAATCAAGTTTTTTCTAAGTATACTTGTAAAGACAACAACTTTTTTATAAATACTCTCTATAAATATCTTCCATAGTTTTGTATCTCTAATAAATTTAAAAAATATCTTAGGAATTGCTAGTTATTCTAACCAAATTAAAGACAGGTTGTTGGCATGCGGTATGATTATGTTGATGTTTGTATTGTGATTTTGTAATATAGGCGCCATTCTCTAATATATTTGGGAAAGTAGGGTGGTGCAGATGATGAAATTGTTAGGTTTGAGACTTTGCTGTGTAATGCACCAACAAATACTTGTATTCTATGTGTTTAATTTTTCAATTTCATCAGATGAGATTGTGCGATTCCAAATATCGTAGAGAAGCCGATTTGCTTGTTAGCTTTTCGTCAATAATACCTTATGTTACATACATTTGTACTTGTGCACACCATGACAACTTGATTGAGCCAACAACAATTAATGCGACAGAACAAAAATGTTTACAAATTAATTTTTCTTTCATGGGACAAATTACAGTAAAACTTGCTTAAAATTATTTTGAAGCGACTGTACGAAGATAACCTGTTGTACCTTAACCTGTGTTGCTGTTGCAGAAAGTCAAAGTGTGGTTATAAAAATACAATGTATTTAAATAAACATATTTTCTTCAATTTGAACTATGGGTATAGTTATATTTTTAACGGAATTCAAATACTAAAGGTCTTATTGAAGTTGTGCGGATTCTACTGTATTCTCACTTCCTAAGCGGATTCTACCGTATTCTGAAATGCAGGTATTCAGTATTATTAATAAAAAAAAGTAAGAAATATACGTGGAACTTATTACAGAAAATCATTATCAAATTTTTTCTATAATTTTTGATTTATTATTTATAGCTAAATAATACTTGTTGATGACTCAAATAAGTTTACGTTTTGCATATTTATACAGGTTTGTGCATATATTGCAGGCTTCAGTTGTCAATTTGATTGTGCTGTGGTTGAATAGTCTATTGTCTATACTTGAATTTAATTTTTAATAAATTAGGTAGAACCTTTTTTGTATAAATAGAAGGATTTTGGTCTATGGTTCCCATTGACGTTTTGATATCTTTAGTTGAGCTTTTATTCTGGAACTGATGTACAAATCGATAGAACACTGCGGCAAAATTTTGTAAACTTGTTTCAAATTACTGCTCTCGAGTTTCTTAACTTTTAATTGTACATAGTACGTCTTCCACTCCGCGTCCAATTTATTATGGGCTTATTTGTTTACCGTTCAAATTAAATAGCATCATTTCCTTTTGATTAGTTTTGCATATCGTAGTTTAAAACTTCTTATTTAAATAGAAGAATGCAACGAATTAAAACCAAATTTTATATTGTAACATGCATTACTGGCTAAAATTGTCATTAAGAAATTAACAACTCTATGTATAATATATTAATTATTATTGTGAATACTTCTTTACATCCATCTTGATTCACATGCCGATTAGGCAACCTATTCTGAATTATTAATTAATATATTATGTATTTAGCAAGAAACTATGATTTTTACTCTATAAGAACATTTTATATATTAAGTAATATAGCTTGTAATTTTGTATAGTATAGTTAATAAGAAGAAATTTAGATAAATATAATATAAATGTATGTATGATTATAGTTATTATAACATTATATAATATGTGTAGCATGTTACATTTTATGTATAATATTGACTTTGTTTTGTATTGCTCGTACAAAAGCTGAGTTTTGATTGGTTGCTGTCGTTTTGATTGGCGCTACGCAAACCAAGGTAATGTAATAATATTCTAAAGATGTTTAATGAATATTAGCGAAAAATGTCTTTAGATAAAAAATAATAAAGAAAATTATTTTATATTATAAACCTTTATTTGCAAATAAAACTTAAGTTGATTCAAACTGTCCGAATTGTTTTATTCTTTGCTTTATCCCATTATTTCAGGGTAGATTAATTTCCTATTCATAAAGATTTTATACCTCAGTAATCATTACATCCAACGATATATTTATTTTGATTGTCTTGTAAACTATTACATTTTATCGGTATCTATTATTTGGAACTAGGGAAATTTTGGTACACTGAGATTTGGTAATACCAAGATCACGCATGTTTTTTAATATAGCTCGGAACAAAATTACTTATACGGGGATCTCCCAGGATTTACGGGTTTAGGAGCACGAGTGTAAGTGTTCTTTTGCTGACTTTTGATTGTGTGTTAACTACACTGACATCTATTATACTAGTCCGTCTATACAATATAAAATTACAGTTATTTTTTGTGCCTATTTGAAGCGCTATCATGAACATTTCCTCTCTCATTTCATCTAAATTTAACATTTAATTAGTGATGCCCAACATTTTCCTTTGCATAAATATATCGCAATTCATTGTATTGATACAAGTTCATAGCATATTGTTTTGTATTGACACTTCCGATATAGTCTATTATTGTTTTAATCTTTTGGGGTACAAATGAAATTAAAAAAATTGTTAAAATAAAGACGTTATTAACTGCCTGCCAGTGTTGCTATTCTAAATAAAATAAAACATTAGAAAAAGTAGAATCACCATTACTGTAAGATGAATTTGGTGAATTTTACACTTATTTTGGCCCATATCAGACTCCAACGCGAATGAGACATGTAAACAATGTTTCGAATATGTTGCGGAATTTATCATTCAAGCAAATTGAAAGAAAATTAATTGTGATGATTGGTTAGTTATATGTGAATCTGTGTTATAAAATTTCATTTCGAATCATAAAAATGGTATAGCACTAGTTCTGCTAGATTATTGGTAGCCATTATTTCAACAAACTTGTGAAAATAATAAAGCTAAACCTCAAATGGAATTAAACTTTCTCGCAGTATTAACTGTGATAGAATGATCTTATATAATAAACAAGAACTTTTGATTTACGAGATTAATTTTAGGTTATCTTTGGTATATACATTTCTTACTCGTAGTAGATAATTTTAATAGCTATTTTCATATATTAAAATTTATAGATATCCATTTGAAAGCATTAATAACAAATTATTCACTATATTACAGGTGTTATAAGGAATTTTTTATCTCTGAAAATTTAGGCTCGCCAATAATTGTAATCAATTATTCTTATTCAATGTTTTTTTGTCATTTTTACATATATCTTATATTTTATTCCTGCCCACAGAAAACTTAATTATCAACATATCACTGATTATAATCGGTACGTTATTAAGTTAATTGTATAAGTAAATCAATGTAAACTTTATGGGCTATATAAAACTTTTAATCTTTCAAAGTTTTTATGAATTTACTTTGTCATGCTCTGCCTGTATCTCTAACATTAATTGCGTGGACACTCACTACGGTGGATGTTCAATATCACCACCATAACGGAGAGAATCAATTTGTTTTATTACTACTTTGTATAAAGACAGTCCAGTGTATTGTGTAGTCTAATAGATGTCAGTTGTTAGCTACAAGCACACAAGCTGTTAACAAAAATGACGAAAATTTCTCTATCAGTTATCACATTACAAGATGAGCTAGAATTTTTCTCTCATCAACATTCAATATATGCTGTCCATCATCATTCAGTGTTGGCACATTTGAATAGATTATAAAAAAAGGAAATGGTTCTATGAATTGGAGGAATATGTGCATACAGTTTTTAAATTTACAAGGATCCAAATCGAACCAATCAAAGCCTAGCACACTCATTCCTCATATGTATCCCATTTTACATTTAACTGTGTGTTTGTTATCTTACTTAGCTTATTTTTACAATATTTTGAATATCACTTTATAATTTTTTAGTGAAAATAATAAAAAAAGACAAATTATTCTTCGAAAAATTAAGTAAATTGTCAGCAAAGAGAAGAGACAAGTTGCCAGCAATTGAAAATCGATCTCAAACCCTTATTACAGTGCAATAGTCTAAGCATATAGAGTTTTTAGATATGGGTATCCGAGTACCTCAGGTATTGATATAAATTTTAACTTAAGATTTTTTTTGTGCATTCATAAATATTAACTAACGGATTTGATAACTTGTTTTAATATACGTATATTATATATATATATATATATATATATATATATATATATATGTATATATATATATATATATATATATTCACGTGAAATAAATAAATAAAAAATATTGGGTATTACATAAGCGTTAAAGAATGGATTTATGTTTATGCGGAAGCATTGTCCTGTTTATTATGATTTACCAATTTTATCTATTTCATTACTCATTAAAATAAATGAATATTTAAAGAGCAGGCTGACCAAACTAAATTTTACTCAACAAACAATTTGGCTTCAATGGAGGGAAAAACCACGATGTTGCTAGGCAATGATATATAACTGAGCACAGCAATGATATACAGGTGTCCGTGACCTCTACCCTAAAAAACCTTGAGTTGTGCTTCACCAGAAGGTTGAAAAACAGCATATGTTTCAGAAAAATATTGACATGTTAGATATTGAATAAATAATGAAAGTCTATTGTGAACATAGCCTAAGCTTTTAACGCTCGCAACGCTTCGCGTTGTAGAACGCTCGCCATTCGCCACGTGACTTGCTTCGTCACTCGCGATGCTCGCTTCGATGGCGGTTTTTTGAACAAGACAGAGGGAGCGGTGAGGCGAACGCCTAAATTTTGTATTATGTGTAGAGCCTTACACGCAAGGCAATCAAAAGTGGTTCTGTGCCTTGTGACCACATTTTTTAATTACGAGTTTCTCTCTACTTAACAAGTTCAAATGTACCCTGGTTAATTTTTTTCTTTTTAAGATACTGGTGAACAATCAATCAGTCATTTGCCGTTCTCCCTGATAATAAGCAAAACATTGATTGTTCACCAGTATCTCAATTTTGTCAAAACACTGAAAAGCAGCACAATGATAACAATGAACTCCGCTTTGTGAAGAAATCCCTGACTCTGTTGTACCTTTTTATATACCTAATGACGTCAGTTTTGGTTGAATAATTTTGAACCATTTTGGGATTAACTTATTATAACAACTTTTACTGTCGGTCACATAGCTGAAATAACTAAAAACAATGACTACGCAGTGACTTAAAATTTTGATCACTTACAAAAAATAGAAGAAAATGAACCATATTTGTGTGACAGGATTAAAGCAGTATTTTTACTCAAGTGACAAACGAAATGTGTGCGCTGGCTAAGAGAAGATGTCAACAAAATTCAATTCCTACCATATATAAAACTTCGTAACCTGCCATACTTGTAGTTGGCAAGTGCAATGTACGTCTGTTACTACTTTTGACAGGAGATTTTTAAAAAAAGTTTTTTAAATATGGCAAATATAAATTTTCCTGAGAGCCTTAGAAATTCACCATATCTTGTGATACTAAACGACATATTAGATTCTAAACTACATCTTATTATATGAAACACAAATCTTATGATACTATACCATTTATTTGAGAAATTGGAGTCATCTCAAGAAGATTGAAACTGATATTAATTTGTTATGGCATATATATCATATGAAGCTCATCTCAAAGAGTGTTGGAATGTATAAATCATCTATACAGTTTATTTTTCGTAGATGCATTGATGCTATTAATGTAAATTAATTAAAGGCCGAACAATATGGGTGCTAGGAGTTTTTGAAATAGGACCGTCTTTTTGAGATACTGCTATCACTATAGAATTGTAAGGCTGTGAACTCTATATATAACATTTCTAAAAAAATTAAGTGACATCCATTTAAAACTTAGTAACCTTGTTTCCTTAAAACTAAAAACTAGTAACAATTTGTCACTGGATGAATAAAACATTCAAAAATAAAATATTAATAATAAAAATTTTCAGTTTTTGCAAAAAGTTTATTTTAACAGAGCCACGCTATTTATGTCCTTAGAATTCAAATTTGCAGCGGCTCTGTTTAACTTATTCTATTTTCCATTAGAAATCTAGACTTACCGAAAGTATCATGGAAATAATAAACTCTAGTATGAGTACTACAAATAAATTGGCAGACTATGTTAAGGACAACTATGCAAGGTTTTATTTATGAATTGACGAGTTTCTAGAATTAAATGAAGACCAAAATATTTTTATTTTCTTGAATTTCCCATAAAATAAAACTCGCTCCTTCCTACTCCGGTGACAAAAAAAAAGGTTTAACAGTATGACTTTGCCTGATTTAAGTATTTACTATTCGCTGAGAGTATGACCTCAATCCATCACACCCGAGCTCTTGTTTGCTCTGAATAGTAATGTAGATGAATGGTTTTGTAAGTGTGACGATAAATATGTGACAAATGCCTATCTTTGACAGACAAGGTTGGGTGCCATCTTTCCATCGACTGAACAGATATATCAATGCTCCAGCTGCCAAGTAAATGTCTCATGTCTCCAGGAGTGGGTTTTAAGTCATATGTTTCATTGTTTTCTCTGTTAGTTTATTTTTAATTGTAACATTTAGATTGGTGAAAGTTAGGCAGAGTCACTCTGATTTTCTCATAGGACAGATTTTTATAGGATATGTGTGCATTAAAGTATTAAATTTTATGTGTTTTTTCCCGTTATTGTTGGTAGTCTTCATTGTGCATAAGTCTTGGAAGAGATGTAATAATGCAATATAGACATAGTAAGGAAATTTGGAAGCTCACATCATGTAATTATTTGGTATTTCATTCCATTTTATTTAATTTCTTCATTCAACTATCTTTTTTAGATGTTTTAGTAAACATGACTTAATTTGTAAACTGTCTAAGACGTCATCTTACCCCAAATAAATTTTGGTTAGAATAAAATTCTTTTTCAAATGACATATAATTAAAAAGTGATAAAATAACCTCTATCTATTCTAAAAAAAACGATTTAAATTATGATGTTATATTTAATAAACATATATAAAAGAAAAAAAATATGGTCTCAAGTAGCACCATGTGCGAACTACAGTAAAAGGGATAAAGGGTCGAAGAACTAATTTATTTAAGAGATAATCATATTGAAAGGGCGCCATATAACTTAGGTCTATTTTAAAGCACTATTGACATGTCTGTATAATATAAAATCAGGGCTTTTAAATTGTTCTTCATCTTTACCAATATTACATGAAATCTGCAGTGACGGGAATCATAATTTCAGTGGTTAGTAGATTTCTGTTAATAGATTAATTTTAAGATTGATTAATTTTCTACAATGGTTAGTAGATTAATTTTTAAAGTTGAAATTAAAAATTAAAAAGAAATTATTGAAATTACAAATTTCTAATAACAGACATGTATTTCTGGACTGAATGGAATATGTAACTGCACCAAATTAGTCATGATTGGCGTCGTCTTACTATTAGGCAACAGGAAATACATCATTTTTACTACAATTTCTAAATTAGTTCTATTTTTATATTTCTACGTAAGACTAATTAAAATAAATTGCTGTAAGTAATTTATCTTTTCGGTTGGGGGCTGCTTTTGAATTTTGTTGTATATTTTATTAATCTTTTCAAATCTTATAAATTATAATCATCAAATTTCAAATTTCTCCGGGCCTAACATGTCTAACAAGACAAACTCTAAATTTCAATCTGAACCTCAAGCATCATTGTAATTTTAATTCCATTTAAATTCATTCAGTAGTTTTGTGGGAGGCTTGACAAATAGGTAAATAAAAAAACAGGCAGACAAAAGTCTTATAGGAACGAAACGCAAAGTAGATTTTAATCTAAACCTTAAGTATCATCAGAGAAAAATTTTGGTTGAATTGTATTTGTGTGTATAGTAGCACCAAATGACTGGTAAACAAACAAACTAGTTTAGCACATTCCTGACACAACATTTTTCTAAAATATCGCAATTCAATTGTTTAATTATGCAATATGGTAGTTGATTAAATCAGTGTACAGGGTCTTTTCTTTCAAATCAAGAAGTTTTTTTTTAAATCATGCATCCTATTTTTCCCAAATATTTCTAATATTCTAGTTTCTTCCAATTTTTCTTTATAATTATTTGAAATTAAGGTTTATACTTTTGTGATATGTGTTTATTATTCATACGGGTGATTCTGTGCTTCAGAGTAGAAAATTTGAAGTTTCACTTTGAAAAAAATTTACACTTTTGTACAGATACATGCATTAAAAATAATTCATTTGATGTTACACAATCACCAATATACAGCGCATAATAAAAATGTGTTTATTATTTATAAAAGTAACTTTGTGCAAATGGAAAATTGAGGAAGCATTTGACAATTCCAAACTGTTTCTGAAAAAATCCCAATGAAAACAATAAATATGTCTAATAAACATGCATTAAAAATTTTGGCATGCATAAAATATATTTGTAGCATATTATGGAATTACAATTTTCAAGTAGTTGGTCAACATATTTTCGAATTGCAATTTTCAGGTATTTAATACACTCAAAATATCTGCTATTTCCATTTTCATGTTTCATGACATGTTTAATTAACAAGAATTCACATTTCAAAGTGCCTAAAACATGCTTCTTCAAATTAATTTTTTTAAAGATTTGATATTGTGCAGTTGCAAAAATACCGTAAATGACCAGGTAAACTTTCTATTCCCTAAACCAGATTTGATACATTACCATGAGAAATTTCCAAGTGCTTAGGACACCTACCCAAAATTCATCATTGGCTCTTGGGCTATGTTGTATTTCTGGCTTGCATGGCTCATGTCTAATGGGATGCAAATTTCATCAAAATCCGTTCAGTAGATTTTGTATAATACTCGCTCAAGTTAACATACAGACAGAAAAAGATTCCAAAATAGTTTTCTGGCTTCTATTATTATTCTATATGAGAAATCTATCACTTTTTTTTAAAACATTTTCAATGTACTGAATTCACTCTGTTATAATTTTATTATATGGATTAACATATGATATCCACAAAGGCAATTTTTTTAAAAAACCGAAGTGTTAAGTAATATTTATGTACCATCATTGACTTTTCCATACAACTCATGTACATTTATGTGACATATTTATAGTCATGTACATTTATGTGCAACAATAAACATACAACTCATGTACATTTATGTGACATATTTATAGTCATGTACATTTATGTGCAACAATAAACGTACAACTCATGTACATTTATGTGACATACTTATCCTTGAAGATAAGTGGCCAAATGGTGCAATAAACTTTAAAAAGACATTCAGTAATTTTTAAGATTAGCATGAATATATTCTTATCAAGTAATTAAATTAAGTAAATAAATTTGTCCAATATTTTTAATCATCATATAAGTACCCCTAATACAAAGTATAGTGATGAATAAGGTAATAATAAAATGCAAGTTGAATATTTGAAGATTATTGAATAAAAACTAATTTAATGGGACTAAAAGTTACAGTAATGATCGAGTTGTGTTTATCTGTTTTTCACCCTAAACTATTCAGATATCATTTCATACCAAGAAAGTTGAAATTTGGCATAGTAGCAGAACTTTGCGAATTGCTAGTTTAGCTTAAAACAAAGTGTCTTAAACTGGGCTTAAAACTCTAAAAACTATTCATTTCAAACATAATTACTTTGCGGCATCTGAGTTTTTTGTAGTCAATTATTTTAGCATGTTTATTTCTACATTCATATACGAAAGGAAAAAAAGCAAATAGGAGTTTTGAAAACAAACTTTCAATTCAGAAAAAATAAATTTAGAATTCAATTAGCACAAGTTTCAGATTGAAATCATCTTTTTAATTCTTTCTATCATATGTGCTATAGAAAATGTAGATTATAAGTAGGTAGGAATAAATAACCCTAACTTTTTTGGTATAAGAGTAATTAGGTTACCATAAAAAATTTAATCTTGAAAAATAGCAATTAGTTTTGCAGTTTTTTTTTAGTACTCAGTCTCTCCCGCATATCGACATGAATAAAACTGAACCTACAAAACAATCTATCGCTCCATGCACTCAAAAGTATGAATGAAACTTAGTCACTAAGTTCATTGTTTTGGCATGAATTTGTGACTTTAATGATAGCCACCATTCACGAGCACCGACATTGTTTATTGCATAATCCTCAAATAGGAGTGTCGAATGAGTTTATCATTACGACATCAGTCAATGTTTTATGACATTAGCCATTGTCATTTTGTGATAAGTTTCTATGTAAGTTTAATGATTCCAAAATATTTTCATTTGTGAGGTCTTTACCCATATACATATTTTGGAAGGAATAAATAGGCTGTGTCAAAAGCAGACGTTACTGGAATTTTAAATCTTCTTCTGGCTTTTTGTAAATCACTTAGAGAATATTCATAAGAAGCACCATCCTTCTTGAATTTTTTCTTTAGGCTTATCCATACTTTTGTGACTTTCGCAATACCTTTTGCGAAAATTCAAGTGATATTGCTATATTTACAAGTTTTTTTAATACATTAATTCTTAATGTTATGTTATTAACTTTAGAGATGATATTAAAATAGCAATGTCATTGTTAATGCATATATTTGATGTGATATACCAGTTTTATAGATACGTTTTTAAGCAGTCTTGAGTTGTTGTGGTAAGGTTATATATTACCTGGTCATCAGCTTCTTTATATTTTTCTGTTGCAAAATGTGTATACTAAAGTATTTTATTATGGAGTTTCCGTTATCGGTAGTTTCAGTCACATTCATATCAATCACTAAAAATTTGAAAATATGTGAAGAATATCTATAACTGAAGTCTTGATGATTAGTTAGTTCTTCCTGATGAACTAAGGTTTCGTGTATTTTAGTTTATGGTAATGCTACCTGTTCTATGTAATCCATATAGTCTATAGTAGAGGATATATAAACCGCAACTCTGTCACCAGACTTCCTCTTTTCTCTGTTCGGTGACATCAAGCAAGAACATCAAGGAAAAACTCATCAATCATCCACACGGTTCCACCAGAAAAAAATAATTCAATGTTATTAATATTTGGTGCATTGTCTGTATTGAAACTTTAAACTGTATATTGAAATTGTTCACATTTTCTAATCGATATAATAGCAATGTTCACCAGACAATCTTCTGCATGGCTCTCAGCTTCAGTAATTATTGCGTTTATCAAATAAGTACTTTTCTCTAAAACTGCAGACACAAACACAATCAATGAATAATACTCTGGACAAAAACACAATCAATGAAATCATTTTGTATACTGTTCCGTCTGTCAAGTAATACATTGAACACTTTTCCTTTTAATTCATCTCGTAATTTGTCCTAAATTGAATTGTAGACTTCACACAGCAGTTCATCAGTATCTGTTATCGATTTCCTGGTTTATATTCTGGCTGGAGCGTTAGGACAAATCTCCATAATTCTTGGATGTTCTACTTGATTAATATACATGTTTGTGGTATATGTGAACTGTGATACTTATAGTTCAAATTTATTTTTCGTCTGGTTTATTCACTACTGAGAAATTTTTCATTGAAATGCCGCCACGACCGCCTGAAACGTGGAAATCTTAGTTTACAAATTACTCCAGAAAAAATAGAAATTACTCCAGAAACAATATTACTCTCCCTGCAAAACAAAGCAAAAAAGAGTTGAGCTTTTATTCATAACCATTGAGTTCCAAAATTTATTTTGCTTGTAAATCAATACTCTATTTTTGTCCAAGTGAACAAATTCAATGTGAACTATTCATCAAATCATAAAAATTAATAAAAAAGAACAATTTTTCCAAGATTTTATTGTTATATTAGATAGGTCGATGACCGTTTTGAAACTGTGTTATGATAAGACAGTGAATAATGTGACAAGAGGTTGGGACTACCTTTAGAAGTAAAAGGTAGAAATACAACTGGTTTGTCAGAGATAGCACTGACAGTGGCAGTGGTTCTAGCACTAGCATCAAAGACTTGATGGTATTCTATGATGTCAATCTTTATATCAGTGTTAGACTCTGAGCCTTCATTAATCCAATCCAACTAATTCAAATTTTAATTTTCGACAATGCAGAATTATTATTAAGTATGCACTTTTTTTGGAACTTTACAAGGAGCAATAAAATATAAAGGGTGTAAATAGCAAATACTATAGATAGTTGATATGTACAGCTTTGACAATCTAGTTGATTGAGTTGTTCACATTATCTCTACACTTGAATGAGCACTTCTGTATTGAAAATCGTATAATTTAATAATGATTTTGTTATTATTAATAATTTAGCGACGGAGAAGATGTGTGATGCCAGAAAGAATAAAAAACATCTATGTGGTTACATGAAATTTTCTTCTATTTAATCATGTCTATCAATTTTTTTTTTACTTTTTCATAAATAGTAGTCATATATTGTTTAATGAGTACTTTAAAATACTTCTATAAAAATAAATCACAACAGTCATTAAACTTGTTGCTCAAATTTTCGTTAAAACTAAATTAATTTTATACTATAATTTTAAATTAATTTACCTTATTTTTTTTAGCCAATTTACAAAATGTAATGAATCATCCAGGGTGGAAAATGCCTGGACGATTCATTACATACTTTTTAAACCTATTTGAATGTTTTCAATATTGTAATCATAAGTTAAAGTGGACAGCTCATCCCTATATAGATCATAATTCTTAGCTTTGAAAATACAAGTAAGGATAGTCCAATATTTACATACATTAACAAAAAATGTTATGATTACATATATATGATAAAGTAATTTGAATACATCACATTTACTTTGTAAAACAATTAAAATGATTTAATGTTAAAAAGTCATCCATATCTTTTCTTTTAAATGTCATTATCTATCATTTTAAATTGAAAGAAGTCATAATATCAATTATAAATTTTAGTTTTTTAAACACAAATGGATGTTAACTACCAATAAATACATGTAAAAATGCCATATTAAGGTTTTATTTTCAGATCTTTATTTTTTGGAAATCTGTATAACTATTTATGACCCTCCTGTTGTTTATAATCATTAGACTATAAACAACAGATGGGACATAAATAGCTATATAGGAACGAATTTGTAATGTCATTTTACATATGAAAAGTCTGAAAGCACTTTCTTAGCAAACAAACATTTCAATATAAGTATTAGAGTGTATAGTATCTATAGTGTTTGGTAATAGTAACATAATTTTAATAAAAGATCGATGCGTGGTTTAAGCTTTAAAATTGTTGTGATATGCTTTATCATGATATTAACATAGATTCTTGCTCTATAAATTCCCAGTAGTGACTAAATTATAGTGTTTTAATCATCAAGAAGAAATAACCATCCACATTAATTAAAACTATGAAAAGAATAGTCAAAGAAACATACTAAAGAATGATAATAATAAGTAGATACATTAAAACGGCAATCAAAAACTCCTGCCAGTCGAATAATAAAACTTATAAAGGACTTTTCCTTTTACTTTTAAGAGTCAAATAGCTATCTATACTCTATAGCTATTTGGCTCTTTCCTAATTCTAGTTAAAGAAATGAAGATCTCTGTCATTTTTCTAAAATTTCAACAAATCAAATTCCCTAATAGATTTACTGCTCTGAAGGAATACATTCATAGTGCAAATGGTAAATAGTATAAGCTGAAGGTGTACAATATGGGAAACTTCCACTTCTTTACAAAGAAATTAAAGAACTTTTGGAGTGTATTTATAAAGAATTAACATCAGAGGATCTGTTAAAATGTTGCTTAGGTTCAAATATCCAAAAAATAACGAATGCTTCTGTCAGACTGTGTGGCAAATTGCTCAAAAAAATATTTTGGATAAATATTACGAAGGATAAATATGTAATAAAAAATAATAGAAGTAAGAGGAGTGAAAATACTTAATGATACCTCACTATATGCTTATAATTTATACCTTGCTTATATGAACATAACTTATACCTCACTTTGCTTTCAAAAAAGAGGTTGTTACGCAAAAAAAAACTCAATGAAGAACTTTTCAAAAGTATGGAAAAATCACATGTGAAGCTGGATTCGCCGATTAATTATTGTTATGAATATTGTTATTGCATTTTTCTTAAAATGTAGTTTTCACTCAACTTCAAGTCTATGGAAAATTCTATCATCTTTAAAAGCAGTTTTTTGTTTTCGTTTTCTAGAGTGGAACGAGGTTAATCTTGTATCAAGTTGTTCCAATCAAAATACAGTGCTATTTTTTTATTTATGTTCATTTTTTCCTTTATCACGTCTTTTTATGTCCACTTTAATATATAATAAATAATACATAAAAAGACATTCAATTAGTAGTTATTTGTTAATTTATTTGAAGTAATAGTAAAATTTAATTTAACATTTATATGTAATATTTTTTATGTTACGATTTGTAGTTATTTATATTTTATATTTGCCGCGTTTAGAAATGGAAGAATGACGGATGTCGGAAATTACGTTCATAAAAAATATTGTCCATGGTATATAAATTTTCTACAAATTTGTAAATGTTTAAATTGTATATAGTCTACGAAACTTCTATATCAGATTGTTATATTTAATTTATTTTGTAAATGATTTTAATTTGAATCATTGCTTAAGAGTAGGAATGAAAATCGGTGGAAATAATATATTTGCAGATTCCAACGATAATTAATATATTTATGTTAATTGTTATATACCTTTATGATATTATATAAATTTCCTAATAATTTGATAACATGTTTATATGTCGAAATATGATATTTTTGATGTTTAACATTCTTTAAAAGATTTTTATAACATATTTAGTTATCATCCCATAGACAAGTGCAAGTACGAAACTTATCTATCTATATGTAGACTCGTTAATGTTTTCAAATGGCCGAACAGATAGCGCTAAAGTGTTTTTTTCAGTACCTATTAGAAATGTTTGTTTATCCGTCTGATTCTATTTTGATAATTTTTAATGAATATTGGTGAAAGCATAATTTTTATAAGTGAAAATATCGAGGAAAGTGTATCGTTTTTGGACGACTACAGTGATAAATCTAATAAACTATCGTGAGTCTTGCATTATAACATCTGTTCAAGATGACATCCGCACTTTACTTAGAACATTACTTGGAGAGTTTGCAGCATTTGCCTATTGAATTGCAAAGAAATTTTAAATTAATGCGTGATTTAGATGACAGAGCTCATGGTTTAATGAGAACCATCGACCTAATGGCCGACGAACTCTTGCCTAATATACCTACAATGGACGATGAGACGAAGAAAGAAAAAGTGAATATGATACAAGGATTGTTCAATAAAGCGAAAGAATATGGCGATGATAAGGTGCAATTGGCTATACAGACCTATGAATTGGTGGACAAGCATATTCGACGATTAGATTCGGATTTAGCGAGGTTCGAATCTGAAATTCAAGATAAAGTGTTAAGTTCGCGTGCGGCGCAACAGGCCGCGTCGGCAGACCAAGAATCCGCAACTCCGACGACGAAGAAAGGAAGAAAAAAGCATAAGGGAAGCGAAAAGACTAGCGGAGGTGGGCCAGGTAAAAAGAAGCGTTCCGGAGCTTCCAGCGAGGATGAAACCAACACTAGCAGTACGCGAGGCGCGTCGGCGAAAAAGAAGCAACAGCGCAAAAGCGGTAATTCTGGAAACAATTCTTCTAAGGATCAGGACGATTCTGCCGATGTGTCCGGCATGGCGCATCCTAGTGACGTCCTCGATATGCCAGTCGATCCCAATGAGCCTACATATTGTTTGTGTCATCAAGTATCGTATGGTGAAATGATAGGTTGCGATAACCCAGATTGCCCAATAGAGTGGTTCCACTTTGCCTGTGTGGGTTTGACAATAAAACCCAAAGGAAAGTGGTACTGCCCTAAGTGTACACAGGACAGAAAGAGGAAATGATCCACGCCTAAACCGGTGCAGAAGCCTCCTGATAAAGGTGCTGCAACAAAACCGGCTAAAAAGGCTAATGTTAATAAGGGGGCTTAAAAAGATTAGTGGATTAGGTCACTTACTGTAAATATTTTGTGCCTGTTTAGGGAATACCTTTATTATAAACAGAATGCGAATGATTGTTGTAGATATCTAGTCCACTAATAAATCATAAATTTTTTGTAGAGAAAGAATCTAATTAGTAAATTTTAAGTAAGAGAGTGGCAAAATGTCTAATTGTTATAATAATGTCTATGAATAATGACTGACCAAAATATTAATATAATTACATGTAGCGCTTGAATATTATGTAAAATCATTATAATTATTTATTCATCAAATTATGTCCGTGTTTTATATACATATTCAGTTATTATTACACATTTCATTTGTTTCTGCACATATTTTGTTACAAGACAGTGTTGCAAAACTGTTTCATTAGAAAGGTTTTTTCATAGATTCAATATGAAATTTTTTAAGTGCTTTTTCTGTTTCTAGGTATGGCACTAGAAATAAGATTTTCGGTAATTTTCATAATTCGAAATAAGATTGTTATTTTTAAGCTTAAAGATTTATCTGAATTTAGTGAAAATATGAAGACAATATGAAAAATTAAAAAAAGTATGCCAACAATTATTTATTACTTAAATGTATGATGATATTAAAATTGCGACATTTTATGTAATTTTAATCTTGAACTGTTGCAATAAATGTTGAGTTGTAATGAATTTGTGTAATTAATATTATATTTTATTTAAGAGACAAATATCGAAATCAGTTTTTATTATGGAGTTGTAACCTTATTTTTCTTAAAATTTCTTTGTTATTTTAAAATATTGTCTTGTAAATTTTGTTTCAAATGTTTTTTAATTATCTAAAATAAATTTTCCATCGGTTTGGTTTAAATTAATTGAATGTTGTTTTTATTTTTGGATTTCTCAATTATTTTAAATATGTATTTAAACCTAACTAAAATTTAAACAAATTTGTTGAAAAGGTAAGTTCTGTCGAATTGTTTAAAAGATGCTTGTATTAAAGCATAGAATTTAATATTAATAAAACAACAAACGTGGCCTAGAAATGTATTTAATTGAATAAGCAAATTCTCTAAAACATAAAGAAATTTTTCTGAACAATGAAAGTGAAATAACATAACGGTAAAAGTTAGAATGTAGATTAAAAAGTTTGATGAAAGGCAATACTTTTCATTGGACTTGACCTTATTTAAGCTCCTTTTGGTAACAAGAGATTATTGTTCACTCTGTGAAATTTACATTTAGAATGTGAAATGTCAAATTTACATTTTAAATATATTTTTTAAATTTATACTCGGAAAGTATTTGAGTTATGCAAAAGGTTTATGATTGTTGTATAAGATAAAGAAAAAAGTTATTTTAGATTAGAAAAAATTGAACTTGTGTAACGTTATTGGGTCACTTTTACCAAAGATTTCCAAATAGATGGCCAAGTTTTTGAATAAATTTTATTAAGCCTTTATTTCAAAGAATTTTCTTTGACTTTTGGGCCTCAAATTTTAAACTCTTCAAATCAGTGAGTTGGAGCTAGTGTTTTACTTCTAAAGAAATTTTTCTAAGGTATTAGTATCTTATTTGATATTAAATTTTTTAATTAACTTAATTTTCAGTTTTAAATTAGTTCTAATTGTATAATGGAATTAGTCCAGTACTTTTGTTTAATAGCTGATGTAAATAATTTGTGACTGTAGACATGCAAATCCAGATTAAGTTATATTTAAAAACTGATAAACTATTTTCGTTGATGCATTTATCTAAAAATCTGTGATGTGTGACATGTGAGTACTAAGCATATTATAATTAAGTTAGATGAAATAGTGTGAAGACAAGACATTAAAATGCATTTCTATCGAAATCTGAAATGTTCTTTTAATGAATATATTTTTAGTTTTAAATCTTTAAATGTATTTGTTAATGTTATTTTCCTGTTTTTCATCTTCAAATATCTTGAAATTGGCAAAATTAAAATTCCCCGATTTGCATCTGTAGTTCAATTTGTGTCTGTTATAGTTTTATATTCATCTATAAAAAGTTCAAGTTATCAGAAGAGAGGTCAAAATGAATTGTTAAGTTAAACAAATTTATAACAAGAGCATGAACGGTTTCCTCATGAGTCACTTAGTCGTGGAAGTATGATAAGTTCGTACCAATTTACCTTAAGTGATAGTACCAGTCGTACATAGCATTGATTAGTCCAATTAGTATCAAGTGGTAGGATGGTTTTGTTTAGATTCCTTCAAATGTATGCTGGTAAAGTCTCTTCTGCTTTCATAAAATATGAATATATCCATAAATGTTTATGGTGCATTTTAAAAATTTTAATCAGGTTGAATATTTTGTCTTATTAATGAACTATATGCAGTATCAGCATTCCCACTAAATTAACCATTTATTTCTTTGAAATTTAAATTTTTTCATTAAACAACTGTTGGAAAAGTAATATTTCATTTTAGTTAGAAAGTACAGCCATATTTATGTATTGATAGATTTGTTTTTATTTATTAATTTAGTAAAAAATTCACAAAAATAAATAGTTAAAAAACATTCTATTTTGAGAGTTATTCAGTAAGAATATTATAATTGCCTTTCCTCTATTTATTTTTAAAGTGATTGCTGGTTTCCCGCTTCATATATATTTCTTAAATTTATATGTGAAAAAAATTTATATAAAATATGAAATACTAATCATTAAATCTCTTGTTATTTATGCTTATTTCCAATGGCTAAAGAATTTTTAAATTCATTTAGAAATTAGAACAATTTTTTTTCATAAAATTGGTTAAATTTGTGAAGCTAAATTAACGTAGGTATTTAATGTTTAAATAAGTGTTGAGGAGTCTTTGGACTATCTTTGCTGGTAGTAAGACTAGAGAAGTAGGTAAGACTTTTTTCAAATATCAACTTATTTGACTTAATACTGCAATTGATAAATAACACATTGATTTCGTATTTGCCAATATTTAAGGAATTTACGCTACTAATCTTTCAAATGTTATCAGCTGTTTAAAGTACTGCTTAATATTTAGTCGAGCTTTTTTTAAATTTACCCCTTATTAAAATAAAAGTTCATTTATACCTTTGATTATGGAGATGTGTGATATCCAAATCTCAATGAAGGACGTTTCAATAAAGCCTTTTTGGGAATGTTCACATATCCTTTATTAAAAATATGACATTTTAAAATCTAGATAATATTACTGATTGATTTCACTATTAATATTGTCTTCACATATTCATCATTCTTTTTAATGCTCAGATTAGTCCGTAGGGTCCAAATAATCTCATCATTAGTTTAAATTATTTGTCCAAACACTTACCCAACTTAATTTCTGAAACATCACTGTCTTCTATTAAAAAACATTTAAGTACGTTTCCTATTATTCAACTACTCATAGTCCTATCAAATATTGTACTGGTCTTCACTCAGGTCAGTACAATATTTGCAAATTATTAATGTATGAGAATATTCATACTATACATAACGCTCAAGCTCTAGTCCAATCACAATTTGGGACCAATCCATCGAGAATATTATTTTGGAGTGTGATTAAACTTGATATAACTTCTGATAAATTAAATTAAATTTTTATTAAAAATATAAAAATTAATTTTTATTTCAATTTTGGTGTATCACTGATCATTTGCATAGGCGTGGAAATATGCAAATGAGTGGTTTTGTTGGAAAGCTAAAACATTTTACTTGTTTGAATACTCGTATCGACATCTATGCTTCTATATTCTAATATTGTTTTCATTTTAACAATTCTAACAAAAATTCATTTTTAATCTTGATTGACTATGGAGAAGCGTGATTTGCTGAGATACATGAAAACATATTAAAATGTCCTGGAAATGGTCTTGTTATGTTGAATTATGGAGCAGACGTTATTATTTTTTAATTATTATTGCATTCAATCTTTATCTGTAAGTATATTCTTTTACCACATTCAGTCTTTATTTATGATAATAGCTTAGTACAGTTTTTGATTTCTTAAAGTTAATTCATTAATTATTAACGAGTATATTGCCTATTAAAAAGCAAAACATATTTAACAATAAAAATTAAAAAAAAGTATTTCTAAAATAAAATTCTAGTAATGAACTTTTCAAAGTTCCAAAATATTCATATTTCAAGTTAGCAAGCAAAAGTTAATGTTAGATTTTTTATTTTGCGGATAAATGATTTTTACTACTTAGGCGGTGGTGTTTTGTTTATTTATGATATGTGTTATTGACTTATGTAGGCGATATGACATTTCGTGGGTGACCTGTTTTTTGGTTTTACAATCTTAAATCTCATATGAAAATTACGGTAAATAAAAATATTTCAATATAGCTTCAGCTTGAAAGTTTGCCTGTTTAGAAACCTAATGAGTAACATATTAAAAAAAATTTGATACTCAAATCTTTCATAGTTTTAGTGATTGTGAATTAAATAGAATCACAAATATATAAAATATGTCAAAGAAAAACAGAAATACTATCTACTCATTTGTCCGTTTGAAGACATTTTACACATAAAAAAAGGAATGTTTAATAAAATTGGATAACTATTTTTGCCGTTTTTTTAGAGTAATTAAAAGTAGCCAAAAAGAACAAAGTAAAGAAACTAATGCTTTGTATCTGACAGACATCTATTATAAAATGGTTTAAAAATAAATACTAAATTGTACATATAAATATATAAAAATTTAAACAAAGAAATTAAGCTTAAAATGTCCAACAACATTTGCAATAAGACAGTTGTTAATTTTAAAAGAATGTTTTATTGACGGTTGGTGGAGATTATTGTAAAAATTTGTATTAAAACAAAATTAAATACAGTTTCACAGACGCTCGGTAACTATATCATTCATTTATATTAGCTAAGATTGCCTATCTAAGTATTTTGCACATAATTTGTATCAAAACAAAATTAAACGCAGTTTAACAATGCTCGGTAACTATATCGTTCATTTATTTTAGATAAGATTGCCTATGCTAAGTATTTTGCATCCTTTTAATTACACTAATGCAAGAAATCTATTTAAATTAGATTAAGGATGCAATATCCATGAAAAATAAGAAAAGTGTACATGATATTGCGAAATAGCTTTTCAAGTTCAATATTATAATGACGTAACTTATCAAAAAAATCTAAATTATATAAAAATGTCATTTCACACATAGAGCTTATAGCTTTAATAATGGTTAAATTTTTATATTCTGTAATGGTTTATTGAAAAAGTTTCACAAAAATCTGCCAATTGATTGCATACAAGGAAGTCAAAAGTACATAAATATGAGTAGATTACCGGGCTATTTAGCTGTACAGATAAATAAAAAAAATGAAGTAGATTTTGTTTTACTATTTGGCGCATCAATGGATAATAGTAAGGTTTGTTTTATTGAAGCTTATAAGCTCTATTAATTTCTTGTGTTAATTAGTGAAATATTGCTTGCGTAATATTTTCTCAAGTAATCTAGACTTGAATTCCCCTGAATGAAAGAATGTTATCATCAATCTTTAACAACCCATATACTGTTTGTTTATACTGTTGATTTATATATTAAATTTCTGGGTTATTAATCTACACCAAGGTTAATATTAAGCTACCGAGATTAATTTTCAAGGTATTATAATAATTTGTCTGCGGCGTGGTAATAAAAAAAATTACGTTTTAAGATTACGCATAGAGACTCCATTCTTTCTTGTCAGTTACAACAATATACCATTAAACTATATATTTTGATGGTGGACTTTTTATGGTACATTTTTTTTCAGTTACAGTCAAAGTTTTGGAGTTCAAAATTGATCTAATATTTAAATGTTAAGACTCTTGATATCTGTTTGTTACGTGACACGTGATTTTGATAAATAGTGCTACAGAATACACAAGCTTTCCACATTTGCCAGTATTCTAACGACCGATGCTGTTGTAGTAAGTCAAAGCCGATGAGGTTACGAATGAGGATATATGGTTGAATATTCTATTCAATGTATCTGCAAATTTACGTATCTGCAAATTCTATATTCTATAATACCTGTAAAGGAATGTTGAGTTTGTAAATGATTCTAAAATTTTAATTTACAAGGCCAGTGGTATATTTGTTCTTTTCTTTTATTCATTTTTTGATATAAATATGTCAAAAAAGAACATAAACATCATACTAGACATAATTAATACATTTAAGCGAGAATATGGAAAAACAACAAATTTCAGCGAGAATATGGAAAAACCAAAAAATAATTAGATTAATATGCAATAATTGTAAATCATAGTGTAATTCCATAACACTCCCTAAAGTAGTCAATGGCGTAGACAAAATAAATTATAACCACCCACAAATTCTAGCTATTTTCTTTTAAGATTCTATGACATGAGTTCAAAATTTCAACGCTGATTATATGAAAATCACTTCAAAGACATATTTATTTCATTAAGCCAATATTTATGACCCTTCCATTGATATAATAAGTAAGTATGCCAAATAGCCATACTTCCTTATTATGGGCAGTTTAAGGGCATATTAAGGGAGATGGGCAAAGTTTGCTTCACAATATGACAGTTTTTTATACAGCTTTTCTTTAAATTATACTAAATTTCCAGGTTTGATTGTAATGTGCAAACTAAGTTTTTGCAAAATTTAGTGTGTACACCATGCCCTATTTAAATGAGCCATTTCAAGCCATTTTTTAACTTCTTGTAATTAAAATCCAGAGATAGACAACATTACACAGAATTCCAAATTTCGTGCATCTTACTATATTAAAGTTCAAAATAGGGATCTACAAAAATTGTTGATGTTGGTACTCACTGACTCACTGACCGATTATCAAAATCTATCTATTGTACCTAGAACTCTGAAATTTGAAACGTAGATAGTGTTATGAATGTACATAAGAAGAAAAATAAGAAAATGATACGAGCCTATTGGAAGACTAGAGTGAGTTTGTGTGGAGAGGGACTCCATTCGTAACTTTGTTCTAAACCAACTAGAAGGTACAATGTATTTTCATTAGTCAAAGACCAAGAAAATACGATGGTACAATACGATATAATCAGATCATTTTATAGACCTGATTTCCAATACATTTAATTTAAATATAAATAAAAAATATCAGATCTTCTATGCCCACATTTTTCCACAGTATTGACAGTAGATGGATAATCTTTAAAAAAAATTATTCAAAAGTAAACATAGGACCAATAAATACGATAGTTCCCAAAAAAATCAAATTTTTAATTCAGCTTTAAAAAAGAGTTGAAATAATCAAAATATTTACTTAAAAATATGTGCCAAGTGGGACTATCCAGCAAAAAAAAATTTTAAATCTAAAATTTGGCAAGTTCATTATCAGTATCAAGCTTGAATTAAAAATGTACATCTCTTATAACGATACCTACTGGCTATGTGGAACCTTGTTTTAGGTGCTTTTTGTTTATAAAATATATAAATAATAATGAGTTCTAGTCCAGCGCTTATTGGAAAAAGATTTCAGAACATAATTCGTCTCAAATTCCTTACATATTGGAAGTCAACTAATTTTAATAGGAAAAGAGGAAAGCATTGTCCATCAATTTCATTGGAAATAATTTCTTAATGGTATTATGTTACTGTCTTTTGTTTTTTCTTTGTTGCTTATACAGGAAATATCAAGCATGGCTGGTTCTTGTTGACAGGACTGAGACTGGTGAGTGACAGTATCTTCTCGGGCCTTTTGTCACTGCATTGGCTTCGATGTGATGTCACCACTAGTAGTTCTGCAATGTAAAATTTCAATTTTTTGCATTTATGACTCTGTTTGTTGCCATAGAGTGGTATAAGAATTCCAATCATATACTTAATGTGTCTAACTTATCTTTATTTGGATCATCTCAATCAATCTATGCTCTACCAGATCAACACCATATACAACTAGAGTAAACTTATGCCAGACCTAAAACCCGGAGATCAGGAAAAACAAAAACAAGATAAAGCCAGATCTACAAAGCTTACACTTTATAGTGTTTAAAAAACTTTATAGTGTTTCTTTATTTAATTGGGTTTAAGGTAAATTAATAAAATAATTATAATAATTTTATCGTTAGTAATCTACTATATATTTAGGTATTTCAACCAGTTTTATTAATTAATGAGATTTATTATTTGGTACTCTATGAATCATATGATATTCTTGATTATCAATAAAAATATTATTCTTTACTGGAATTTGGTATTTAAAATGATATGTATTTTTTTTTCTCATGATTTTTTCAGCATTTTTGCACTTTTCTTTTGAACTAGCTACACTCATGGTGACATTTAGAGGAATGCGAATAAAAGTAGAATAACATAAAATGTTTTCTAGATGTAGTAGGATAACATAAAACTCCTTACAATTAAGGTACTAAAATTACTGCCTCTAATTTGTTTTTTTTTTGTTAAGCCTAAGTTTTTTTGTGTTCAAAATGTTATTTTAATTAATTAATTCAATTCAATACTTATCAAAAGCTCATAAAATATGAATAAACTTGTTTTTATGTAAAGTTACTGTTTTTTTTTGGTTTCCTCTGAATGAGTGTATTTTTTTGAACAGACTATTGTCACTTCATATTATAATTAAATTTTATAGGAATTCCGATTTCATCATTTTGACAGACAGGCTGTTTCTCTCTCTAGTGAGGAAATATTCTCTATCTCTATCTCTATCTCTAGCATTGCTGATAGAGATAGAGAATATATCCTCACTATTCTGTACAATTACCAACTTTCAAAAACTCATCCAAAACAAAAAAGATGAAAATGTTGAGAAAATCAGTCTTTACAAACTATGGATGGATATCTTGAATTTGTCAATTTCATTGGTCACAGTTAAATGAAACTACGTGATGTAGTATTATTTCTACTTTCTTTAAGTTCTTTACCACGACGTAGGTTTCGTTGTATTACAACATCTTCAGGTGGGCTATTAGCAAGGATTAACTCTTAGGAACATCCAACAGCATTTATATGTTTCAAGTACAATAGCGGAAGCCTGGTTTGTGTGGGTTTTCCCACTGCTTATGTTAGTGAGTATATTGTAGGGGAGCGGTGTAGGTTTTATTATATTTCCAAGAGTTATACGATATACCAGTATTTTAGTGAGGGTAATAAATTCAATTCTTGTTATTATATGATGTTGTACAATGCAAATGTTCTGGTGTATGTAATAAAATTAAATGGAAGCTATTCTCGGTAATATATTTATACAAACGCAAGGGTATCTGGAAGTTAGAACAAGGTTATACCCCTAATTCAACATATCTCCGGTTTTATTTATTCATATATTTATATATATTTATATAAATACACTGCTTCCCTACAATAAACTCACTAACATAAGCAGTGGGAAAACCCACACAAACCAGGCTTCCGCTATTGTACTTGAAACATGTAAATGCTGTTGGATGTTCCTAAGAGTTAATCCTTGCTAATAGCCCACCTGAAGATGTTGTAATGCAACGAAACCTAGGTTGGGGTAAAGAACTTAAAGAAAGTAGATGTAATACTACATTGCATTTAATTGCATCATATTGCATCATACACCTAGTTGCATTTAATTGTGAATAATGAATTTCTACAAAATTAACGCTAAATATATTCAAAATTTCATTGGTCTCTTGATTGTTAGTTTGATTGCATCAGTTGTAATCTTCATACATGATTGCGTATTTTATGTAAAATTTTGAGAGCACTCTGAAGATGGAATTATTAAAATAATAATTTTCGTTCGAGTCATCCATGGCCATCTTTAACCTATTGGAGGCCTTGGGCATTTTAGAATGCTTTAATTGAATTTAGCATTTTATGAATATGAAAGAGGGCTATTTTATTAAAACAGGCAAAAGGATAGGTAAGCAAAATTCTTGATTTATTCAACTGTTATTTCTATTTCTTTACAGTCACCCACCACTGATGCATATTCAGCTGAGAAATCTGATATGAATGTCAGATCTAAGTCATGCTTATGGATAAAATTTCTGAATATTTTCAAAATTTCTATCTTCGTTAATTCTTATTAAAATCTTTAAATATCTAACATTCCATAGAATATATATATGAGATTTTACAATCTCAATGTAATTATTGCAAAAATATGTTTTGGATTCTTAAAGGAACTTCAAAAGCACGCTTCAAGGTTTGTCTGACTTTAATGCTGTTCAGGTAGATTATAATCTGGAAGCTTGCAGCGCTGGGTCCTTAATAGTTTGTGGATGACATGCAGAGCTGAAAAAAACACTAAAATGAAATACATAAGGACCAATAATACATATAAATGGATATTACTGCATATTCTCTGGTGTATATTTCTTGGTATGTCAATGGCATTCTTACAATTCAAGTTGGCATTCTTATAATTATCATAGTATATATTTTATTAGTTAGAAGCTTTCCCACTAGTGTTAATAAAAATTTTGGATAAGAACATTAGCAAGCAAATGGATTATTTTTTTAACAAGTTCCAAATTTTTGCTTCAATCTCAATATTTTATAGTGAAATTAACATAGATGGAGTTTTAAATTCTCTACTTGAATTTTACGTTTACAAATAATAGCTTCAAAACTTTAGTATTTTACGTTCAAAATTATCACTATATCACTATATTGCTTATACTTTATTGAAACTTTAAGCTATTGCTAATCTCATCTATCGTAACACACTTTGTGCAGATTGCTTATTATATTAATTGTAATTATCAATATGGCAAAATTAATGTTAAGCTTATGGTGAAATCAGTAGATTATTCCATATGAAATTTAAAAAAAAAAACAATTTGGCAGAACTTGAACCGTACAATTTTATCTCATACTTGGCCAACAACATAAATATGATACATTATTTTTTAAATGTGTAAAATTTTTCTATTGCACATTATTAATAGCTTGGAAGATTAACAGATTAGCTGTACTTGCACAGAACTAAAAAGATGGTTATCAAAGTTTATCTCTGATCAGATTTATAGTTTAAAATAATAATAAATTATATTATACAAGTTTTGTAATTATTGATTTTGTTTTCCTGATTTATTTTCCTTAATTCTATTTAAATTTCTGAGGCACCAGTTTATTTTCATTTTAATTTAATGTTTAATAAATAAATTGGAAAAATTATCTAAATAACATATCTGACAATCAGCAGTAACTCGTTTTAAATATTGAAACAGGCTCTCTTTTAAAAATATCAATAAATATTATTTCATTAAAAAGTAACTGAAATGTGGCTTCTCGCGATTTTATAATACAAAATATGTAATCTTTAACAAAAATGAAACCTTGTCAAAAAAGATGTTATACATTTTAAAAGATGTAAATAATTTTTAGTCAGTATTTTGAGTTCTTGATTGATCAATAGTCAAATTCCTACAGGTACTTGAATTATGAATCTTGTCGAAGAAATTCATTACCTACAACATTATAAAGGGCATTATCTTCTATAATGGCCTATTCGGTAAAATCTTCACAACTAAAATCAATATATCTCATAATTTATTTGACTGGTGAGATAAAAAGAAGTAATTACTGTCATCTTCACAGTTACTATTTTATATACAGTTACTATTTTATATATTTTTCAAACATTACTGATAAATGTTTGGGTGTCAGAATGAATATTGAAATTGTATGACTGTTGGTACCGATCAACCATTTTGTTGCCAGACAATTGGAAAAATGTTTTCTAAAGGATCCTGATTTAATCTATGAGTTACTTCGATATGTGGTACCAATTTGAAAGGTTATTGAATCGACCAATCAAAGATTTTATAGATATGATCTAGCCATTGGCACATGTAGGTGTTTTTGCATTAAGAAATCTACATTCGTTAAAATTTTTATTAGGTGTACAATTTCACTATAAAAATTTGAAAGCATTCGATGAGTCTCTGCTGCAGATTTCTTCTTATTGAAACAAAAAATTAAGACTTCCCGCAAATGATGAATATTTGGCTTGTACACTGACATTTTAAATTGAGGAAAACTTTATGATTCAGACACAAATTGATTAATATATCAATAAGGTTATGTTGATAGATGCTCAAGTTTATTGTATGACTTCTATGATCTACTTATTTCGACTACCACTTACCGCTAAAGCCACTTATAAGAAAATGGCGGAAGTAAAGTTTTATACCTAATAATCATATCTAACGCAAATGGGGACTATTTACAGCAAGAGAATATCGCAAATCGTGATTATCCTTACCTAATTTACTGCTATTAAAATTATCAAACAAGTTATTAACATCTGAAATACAATTTTTTGTGAATACAGCTTGTGCATCCATTTTTTAAAACGCAATAAAAATGCTTATTGCTGTACACACGGAATCACAGAAAATTTGTGCTGTATACATTGATAGACTTAAAATTAGTTAGAAATATTTAATGATGGAAAATTTTTGCAATAACTTTAACTTTAGGGGATCATCAATATCTAGTGCTATCTCTTTAATACAAAATATTACCTCTATATACATTAAATTATATTTATTTAAATTACTTTGAAGAGACTCTAATAAATGATGCAGATATTATTACATATTTATAAAAATTATATATTATAGATATTATTATATAAAAAATATGACTTATTTAAATCAATGTTTAATTTTTTTGTCAAACCTTCATTTTTGGCCCTCGATCTCAAATTATTACTCCTTTATTAATTCTGCATCTAAAATTTTATTGATTCTTTCTATGACTACCTTATACATATCTATATAAGTTATTATCTGTCCCAGATATTAACCAATAACCCATATTTGTTTAAATTTAATATTTAACCCTGTGATCATGCATACTAATATTGATATTTAAGCTACATTTGTTGTACCATTATCTACAAGTCCTAATATTTTGCCATTTTTTAAATTATATTAATAATTTATTCTAAAAATAAATTCATCAAATAGAAAATTGACTAACCTATTATCATTTGATTCGTTATAAATTTGTTTGCTTAAGGCTTCCAAAATAGTTTATTCCTATTTCAACTAGAAAATTATAACCCCAACGATGTATACATGCAACTGAAGGTAATTGTAAAATAGGAGCCAAATTTTTCTTTTTGGGCAAATATAATATAAATTCATGCAAACCTCTTTCATTTTAATTGTAACAAAATAATTGTTAAAGTAATGATCAAATGAAGAGTTAAGAGTCTCTTAGTAAAATAAGTTTCAACGTTTGTTTTACTTTACAAATTTTTATACTTCCCAAATTACAATAATGTTTAAGTTTCCACAATCTTCTTAAATTGCGTCTCAGCAGTTCAATAGTGCACGTCTTGGAACCCTTTGCATCTTCCTTGGAACCCAGTTTCTGTTGGTTGCCTCTCTTTGAAATGCTGACTCTGAAGAAGGTGTTTCCGGAAATAAGTCCTCCTAAAATCATAAACAATTTTAATATTTGAAAATAAATTGGTAAGTGATGATTATATTTTATAAGCAAAAAAACCCATATGTTTTGTCTTCACATTATCAGGGAACTCTGGATTAATATAAGATGTACATAATTTATCTCACGTTAGTCGTATCATTTGTCGTTAAAATTGAAAATTATAATATATAGTGCAAGATACATTATTTATAATTAGTAAAGTGGTTATTGTTTATTTGCATCCCGATGATGAGAACTTGCATCAAAACGCTTTAAATAAAGAGAAGGTATTCGTTTATAAGCCTGATATTAAGTATGCAATCAAATTACAATCAGTTGCATCACTAGTTTATATATATTTAATATAAAGGTGCTGCCTGGGTATAAGTTCAAATCCCATCTAGGCTAGGAATAATTTTATTGATTGTATTAGAATAATATATATAACCTTAGGTATTCCTTTATAAGAACAGCTGACATTTGATTCAATTGCCCTATGAAACAAAACGAAAATTGCTTTATATTTTGTGGTTTTAAAGGAGCAAACGTTCACATTAACGAAATTTAAAAGTGAATTGTAATATTGTTTGGCAATAAAAAAGAATACTACAAAAAATACTCACCGAGTTTCACATTTTGGAAGTCTGAAAAATGTGAGTCCTATTATAGATTTCTGTGTGGAGTTATTTGGGGTACAATGTACGCCATTTGGATAAAATGAACAATCAAAATATAACTTATTGGTATCTGCATTGATATAAAAATACTTATGAAATGGTATAAAAATACATGTTCCCCAGAGTAGATGTACTGAGTTACAACACTGTTTCTTAACCACTCCTTGAAATTTGGTCACTCATCAAATGGTAAACCAGTATATGAGGTGAAACATAAGAATCTCCATTGTGTATTTTTTCATGTGGCAAGTAATACTATGTGTATACTCATAGGCAGCAAGAAAAAGTATGGCAGATTATGGTGCCCACTGGGCCGCCAAGCAACTCTGGTTGACGCAAAGTTATGCGACATCTATAATAAATTAAATGCATTTAGTGCTATCTGCTGTTTTTGTGGGCATTTTCTTTATTACAAACCTTACAAGTGGCAGAAAACCCAAATCAGCTGATTGTTAAAATTTGAGACCTCTGTTTTCCTATCGATGCCAAACCTGTGGACCATGCATTAGCTTAGTTGGTTGAGAACCCTCACTGCAGAAGGCTGTTTAATAAATTCAGGTGCATTTTAATAGGAATCGGGGAATTATGATTCTAACCCGGAGCCCGAAGATAATTCATTAAAACCGGGAACTCCTGGTGAAACCTGGGAGGTTGGCAGCCCTATAAACAATGTGATGATTTGTCGTCTGAACCGTACCTGAAACGTCAAATTTGAAGTTTTGCAAATGTACAACTTTTATCTTGGTACGATTTTAAAAATTTTTACACCAATGCATTTTCTCGGTGCACTCTATCTTCATTTTAAACTTCACCAAATTAGCTCGGTAAACACTGATTGAGATTTTATAGTCTTGAAATGTTTGAGTTTCAAATTTGGACGTGCATAATAAATATAAATATTTACCCAATACCATCGTTTGGTATTTACTTAGTTTACTTCAGTCGCTGAGATTGTATTAGTTTCATTATAATCATATGATGCACTAACTTACTTGAGGAGCAACAATAAATTGAGACGTGCTTTGCGTCGTTACCTCCCGAGTATTAGTTGCTCCATGTAACGTAATTCTGATGACGTGCATTCGGGATTTTGAACCTATCTATCGAATATAATGGCTAGTCGCACTGTCGCAAAGTGAACAGTGTAGTGTGTAACATCTGCATCAATTTTTGTACCCAGACATAAGCCTCCCTATTGCGTTTAAAGATGTCAAGTCAAAATAAAAAGTGAAAATAAGTAGACGTAGACTTTAATCAAGCTTTTTGCAAAACTATTTAAGTACATTTAAAATCTAAATAAATGTGTTCTGTCCAACCATAAATATAAGTTTGATACACATTTAAGGAAACACCAATTAAAATAACATGCAAAACATACTTATTTACTTTTATCATAAAAATACCATTTACCCATATATAAATATAGGTTTAACATAATTATTAAACACAATTAAATGAATCTACGTGATGTAGTATTATTTCTACTTTCTTTAAGCTACTTTTTACTTTATTAGCAAAGATAAATTCTTAGGAACATCCAACAGCATTTATATGTTTCTAACACAATAACCGGGTTTGTAGGGGAGTGGTGTAGGTTTTATTATATTTCTGAGAGTTATACCATATACCAGTATTTTAGTGAGGGTAATAGATTCAATTGTTATTATATGAGGTTGTACAATGCAAATGTTCCGGTGTGTGTAATAAAATTAAATGGAAATTATTCTTGGTAATATATTTATACAAAAGCAAGGGTATCTGAAAGTTAGAACAAGGTTATACTAATTCTATATAATCTCCCGTTTTATTTATTCATATATTTATTTATTTATTTATATATATATTCTTTTTTTTATTTCTTTTAAGTTTTTTTTTTATTTAAGATATTAAGTATGGGTGATGAATGAATTTCTATATAAGTGAGAAACGAATTTCTACAAAATTAACGCCAAATATATTCAATAATTATTAAAGCTGCCAAAAGCAATGGAATAACATCCTATAACATGATATATATATTATTTTAACAAAATACTAGTTCTCATAAGCTATTGACTCACCTTATGAATTAAATTTGTGAAATTTACTCAATATTTATTAGAGTGTAGAGCATAGTAAGGATAAAGGAATATGGACCATGCAAGAAATATAGAAGTCGATGAAAACGACAGCAATAAGAACTTCTGGCTGCATATTTGTCAATATCAGAGTAGTATTTTTTCCAATAGAATATAAAATTCGATTTTTGAAAGAATTAAACACTTATATAACTATGGTATATAACATGCGACACCGTATTTAGGTATTATACTTAATTTTGATTGATTACAATATGTAAATTAGGGGACTCGACATGCAGAAATGACAGTAGAGTAACCAAAGTTTATTAATTTATGATAGCATCTTGCACGGTCTCTATATGACCCGCCCCCTATACTCCATTATAAGATGTTACCATTTCAAAATAAAAAGTAAAAGTATGCATAGGCTTAGAGAAAGGTTTTTGTAACACTATTTATTTTTAAAAGCTAAATCTAAGTTTTATTTTAAGCCAAATAAAGCTCATATTAGCTGTCTTTGGTTAAATTTAGCTTTTAAAAGTAAATGGTTCATATTTTACTAATAGTCCATTGCTTGTATAGATTTAGCTTTATTCAAAGCTAAATATGATCTGTCTAACAAGAAAAATAAGTTTGATACACATTTAAGAAAATACCAATTAAAATAAAAAAATGTTATTTATTTTTATCTTAATATTATAACTTATCCATACATAAATATTTGCTTAACACAATTATTAAAGCTACCATAAGCTATAGAATAACATCTATAACATGACATATATTTTTTAACAAGATGATAGTTCTCATAAACTATTGCTTCATATGAATTAAGCATTTGAATTGTATTTAGTCTTTGTTTATTAGAGTGTATAGTGAGAACAAAGGATTATATTTTAAAACTTGTTATATTTGCAATCTTTCATAAATAATTGATTCAGAATTCATAGCCTCGTTTGATTTGGTTTCTTCAAATGTTTGTGGTTTTTTTATATGTAACGCTATTGAAGTATTTTAAAAACTATGCTATTAGTTTTAATGCATTACATACTTTACACATATATAACATATGTAAAGTATGCATATAGATTTCCCAATAGGGTATTTGACTATATTGTTTTATTACTAAAATAGAATAAGAAATAACATTAAAAACGGTTAAAATAAATATATCGTACCTGGGACTTTTCATTACAAAGTTATAACGACTTAAAAACTGACAAACTAAGATTCGCGCAAAAACGCCCCATATAAAACACAACTGGATTATAACGTCACTGGCCCATATTTAGCATTCATTATAAGGGAGTTTATTAAATATCCTTAGTATCTCGTTAAATATTGCGTTTAAGTTATATATTGCACATTACAATTTTCTCATTTTTTTGTGTCGAAACTTAATTTTTCTATTTAAAGAAAAAAAAAAATTTACACTTTTTCCTATTTAGAAGTTTGGATTAATTATTTGTTATATGCATCCCAAGGTTTTTCAAACTTACTCTACAATTTTAAAACATTTTTACAAAAAATATTAATATCAGTCAAATACCCTAAAATAAACTAATTTACAATAATTTTATAACAATTTTTTTTCAGCACTTACTATATTTAATAAGACCGTCTTTAAAAGGTCTAATATGAATCCATTTTAGTCACTTCTCGCATATAAATTCCTTAATAACTACTTGTAACATGTATTAAATTTAAGCAGCCTTATCATCCTAATGTAACACTTCATTAATATAATAACTTTCTCATTCATTATTTCTAAATTCTTTGAGTCTCACAAATTTATCTATACAGGTATTTATACAAGACATATAACATTTGTATTTTTCATTACAACATATTTTCAGACGCCTTATTTTTCTCATTGTTCTAAATATAAAATGTTTTTGATGAATGTCAAAAAAAATTGTTTTCAATATAATTGCCTTCAAAGTGTGAAAAATTAAAAAATACCAATTTTTTGTTCATAAAATCTTTTCCTTACATTTATATATAAAATCCTTACTATTCCCAGAAAAATAAAACTGCAAGATCTACTAGGATTTTAATTATGGATGTGATTCACCAGATATTCTGAATAGGAGAAATTAAAAAAAAAAAATTTTCATAAATATTTTTTAAATATTTAATTTTTTTTATTATTCGGAATAATATGTTGAATTATCATTGTGAAAATATGTCATAAGGTATAACACACCTGTATGTTTCTGATTTGGTCAATTGCTTATTTTTTCTCAAAAAAATTTTAACGTATAAAATTCTATGCAGATTTTATTACATAACATTATATTGAAAATGATTATCAATTTATCTTAATTGTATTGTGTCAGTCTCCAAAATATTTATTAATTTTACTTTTACGCTATTTATACATACAAAATTTATAACATACATTTTTATTATAAGTTAAATTGCGTGCTTAGCAATGTGGAAGAATATTTTATAAACCTTTTTGTTAAAGTAATATGAAAATATAATAAGTTGAATTAATTATGGTTTGATAAATATCTCTCAAGGCAAAATTTAATGAGTCTTATTACTAAATGGCAACTTCTAAGTTTCTTTGTTATAAATATATGCATTATGTCGATTTTTGGGAAAAGCATGTTTTATTTTTGAATAATCATTAGAATATGCAATATTAAAAGAAAGTTATGGATATCAAGTCATAAATGGAAATCGTATGAAAAGAGTTCCCATTCAAAAGTAAATCTCTGTTTATATATAAAATGAAAGAAGATTTTATTTATGATATCTTCTAAGGGGCTTAGTTTATGTTCGCTCATGTTATCCAAATATATTGTAGCGTAAATATTTATATAATTATGTTACTTACAAGAATCTATGTATAAAACTACATAAAGTTGCCTTATGTTAATTTCTTAAAATATTAATTCTTTGATGTGCAGTTATTATACAAAGTATCAAATGTAGTGACCACTAACCTCAAAGTAATTATTGATATGTTGACAGATTTAATTTTATCTATTTTAATATTGTTTAATCATTGTTTAGTAAGTTTTAATAGGGATAGCTATGTAATATGACAAATTTTCTCGCTCTTCTGATATAATTTTAAATGGTATTTAATAAGAACCTAAATATGTGATTTCATTAAGGTACATTTTATTTATAAGCATAAGGATATTGCTGGATTCCTTACAATATTAATGAATTTATACAATAACTTATCACACTTTGTAGCAATGTTCATCTTATTGATAAACATTATAGTGGAAAATCTAAATTATGTAAAATAAAATTACACGGGAATTGGTTCAGTTATTTCTGACTGAACACATGACAGTCAGCCAAATTTAATAATGCAAGTAAATCTTATAAAAATAACAATATGCCAAACTATATATGGTTTGTAAGTTAGAGTCAAGTAATTTAAAATTTCCATCCATTTGTCAATGTAATGATAACTGCCCATCCAAAGATTAGTCTTACATTAAAACCTTAAGAGTAATGATAGATTTAACTTAACGCAAATGTCACTAGGGGTATACTGTTAGCTGGCATACTCCAGGTGGCTTCATTCATTTCATCCTCATCATCGTCGAACGATACCTGGAAGTTAATTATAAATAAATCTTCAATACATTCAGTTTAAAAAATGATATTTCATTGAATAATTATAGCGAATGCAGACTAAATTTCAGACTTGAAACAAATCAGATTTTATTTAGATGCCTCTTGTAAGTGATTTCAGCTTTGGTTTAAGTCAAAGTTTTAACATAAGCATAGAATATAAGTCTTTGTCTGTGGCTTTGCCTGTGAACATTTTTAATTAAAGCAGAAAGATTTGTTCCTGACCCATTGGAACTATGACAACATTATTTAAAAAACACAGAGTTTGATCCAACAGGAATTATACTATTTCTTGGAAAAAATAAGTTATAAGTAATTTGAATCATGAGAAGTACCAAGTATTATGATAACCTACTAAGCTATTAATGCGTGATTGAATAATAAACATCCAAACACATTGTTCGTGGTATAAAAGAAAATATAATGGAAATAACATATAAAAATGGTTTTACAGAATCTATGTTATATTTTTTAAAAATCATATAGGGGTATCCTGGTAACCACACTCTTTCAGGATGTTTGTCTATTGTTGATAATTAAAAATGTATTATGCATCTTTTTATCAATGAAATTGTTACATACGTTTATGTTTCAAAAGAGGAAAAGTTTAAAAAATTGTAAATAATATGAAATATGATATCAAATTTTATTAGATTTTTTTGCATTCTTTCTTGTAACGGGGTGTCATTTTTAACACCCCGTTTGCCATATTGCCGAATTGCCATATTTGGGAGTTTTCACAAGACTCAAGTACAGAGTAATTTTTCACGGACTGAACATTTGAGTTGTTATATCAAAAAATGTACTAGAGTGATTCTTACCCATGGACTCATATTCGAATTATCCGTGTTAGAGGAATCACAGAAATCAATGAGGGGATTGGTGGCTTCTGTTTCTTGCATCTTCTTGGGATCTTCTGCCCATGGCTGTGACCTTGTGGCGCGGTGATATATGAGTTTATCTTGAGTACTTTGCCAGGCCTGTGTATCAGAATTGTTACAATTAGAAACTGTTGGTGTATTTAGGACAAATTTTTAAAAACATGTTGGGATTTAACTTTCTATAAAGGTTGGTGCATTTATAATTTACTAGTCCTTGTCTGTGACTTTTGTTCCGTGGATAATGGTAATGGGTTAATGGATTAGTTTTCATACTTTTTTGGATTTTTTCTATATCTCTTTTAATATTCTTAAATATTTATTACATTCTCTTATGTATATTGTATAGTATTTTTTTGACAATGTCTATCAGTCTGCCAATGATCTGGGCAGTTGCATTGCATTCACTGACAGCAGTGGCTAGTGGCGTGTGGTACCTAGATTGCAAGTGAATCGAGTGTGCGGAAGAAGATAGGGGAAGTGCAAGTGCGGGGTCGATTTTCACATGACATAACCGGTGGATTATTTTAGTTCACACCATAAAGAGATGTTTTTCGATGTACGCCACAAATAAAATACATCACAAAAAGCTGTTTTTTGAGACATTTGGCTTTGCCTCTTTAAACTACCCCTAAATTGGGATGAAATAAAGAAAGCAAACAATTTTGGTTCATGTCACTGACTGAAATCCTGTAAACAGTTTTTAATGTAACAGGGCCACAAATTAAGGACTGTTTACATGAAATAAGAGGTAATCCTATTATTTTGCGTGCGATCAAATCTTAATGTACTTTTTCATGTTGCGAGTTAAAATGAATTATTTGTAAGTTTGGTGAATGTTTAATTACAGACTTCAAGTGATCGTGAAAATAATTACAAAGTATAATAAAAATTAATAGAATTTCATAGAGGCATATTTTAAAACATTCGTATTTTTATTTTGTTCTTGACAATTTTTTTTTAATTTTAGGAATATAAGGAAGTTTTATTTTTTAATAATCATATTTCTGCCAAATGCAGAAACTAATTATAACTACATATTTTAGAACACAATTTTCAAAAACAAGAACTTAATTTTTCTTTATTTAATATTTTATAACGCAAGTACGTATATATTCTACATTGATTAACCAACACAAAAAAATTTTTGAATGATTATATTGTTAAAGAAACTATTTGTGCATCAACAAATACAAACCTGATAAGCAGCATTGAAAGCTTGAGCAGCAGCTAAAGCGACAGCTCTGGCAGTTTTTCGCTTGTCAGCCAAGAAGGTGTGGCAAGCGAGACCTTCTTCTCCTCCCCCAACCACTACAGCAAAAATTCCACCATGTGTCGCATCCGCTGAGCAGTATGATATTCTAGAGGATGAAATTTGTCACATATTTAGTTGTTACTATTAACATGCCCTTTAGAATATTTTTGCCTTTGAGTTTTTTATGCTTAACTTGCAACACTGCCAATTTTGCCAATTCAATTACATATTTATTAAGCTGAAGGTAAATGACATCTTAGACAAATGTTGAAATACGTTTTCTAATACGTATCTCAATTATTATACAATATAAGTAATTTATTTACAAACTCTATTTAAGTTAAAAAATAAGATAAAGTGTATTTGTCGACTTGAAGGAAAAATAAATATTCGGTTGAATGGTCTTTACAAAAAATTAATTATTTTCCGTTGATAAAAAAATTAAAATAATGTTTTCGATATTTATTAAGTGTTCACAATTTAATTATACAAAAAAAGTCACTTGAAATGTATTAAGTTTCAAAGGCCACTTAATTTTTTTATGTAATATTAATTAATTTGTAAATAATAAAATGTATATGATTATATGAGTATACAAACCTAAAAATAGATAAATCCATAATGTTTTCTGAGTTCGCAGCATCAGTTATGACGATTCCTTTTGGCGAAACAGTCAGTGTTACTTTACGCAGTTTTTTGCGGCTAGCTATTTTCGAAAAATAAAAAAAAAAAAATTATTAGTATCCAAGCATATGCCAAATTAAAATGACATTTCAGAGAACACAATACAAAATTTTGAAATCCCGCCATCAAATGTTGCCGTATTAAAAAAAGATTACAAACTAAAGTCACCTGTAATGAATTGTTTAATGAAGGTAAAAATATTAAAAAAATTTTGTTACAAACAAATATTTGCATTTATAAATTTACCTTTGGCAAGAGCAACAGCTTTAGCTACAGCATTTGCTGTTGCAGGCGCTGAAGCAGCTCTTTCAGCTGGTGCAGTGCCGACTAATTTAAGTTCAAAACGTTTTTCTGTTGTGTCGCCGCATAATGACACATCGGCTTCAGATATTGTCAGCGAAGTCTCTTCGCCTAGTTCTGTAACAGAAATTAAAATTTGTGAAATTTATATATTTTTTTGATATTAATATTTTATATTATAATTTTTTTTTACAGCTTTGGTGGTTTATTTTGAAATTGCAAACAGAATAATTGGATTGCCGTGACTACTATACTGAAGAGTATACTGTCTTGTCCGTCTTGTTGAAATAAGTTGTTGTAGTATTAGAGTTTAATGAAAGGAAATATTAGTCCTTATGAAGACATTGATCCTATTACTTTTTGCAACAGAAAATTACATCTGAGGTAGAGATAAAAAAAATTAACATTCTGCAGAACTCACAATACGATGACGAAGACCGTTAAAAACAATAGTAATTCAGAAATTTAACAAATGTGGATTAGGCATACTGAGAAAGTCATAATAAAAAAATAGCGCCAGGTACGGATGTGTGCATATTTTTATGGACTTCCAAAACTCTTATCAGTCATTTTATTAGAAAGCAATTTCGATTACGAAAAAGTAAGGAGATTTTGTAACAAATTTCAAGAGCTAGTATTTTGGTTAATATATTCCGTGGAACTGATAATTTGCGAGAAAATCGTGAAAAACTAAAACGTTATTTCTTGGTCTTTGGTTACAATTTTGATCTCTTGCATTTTCGTCGAAAAAGTCATAGTTGACGAAAAAATATATACACAAAAAGGGTTTTAGTGGCCAGAAAACTTACACCTTAAAGAGTACACCCCAATTAGGCAATAAGAGAAATAAAATTATTTTGGGCAATTCCTTCTTTATTTAATTCTTATTTAACTGGTCTAATCAATATAAATATTAGACATAATTTTTCTTTTAGGCATTACCTACACGTTTTTATAATTATAATTCGACATAAATAAGTTACTTATTGTTAAAAATATTTAATTTCTATTCTGAAAAATAATTTGTTCTTTAATATATTTCTAGAGAATATTTTATTGTACAAATGATCTCGATCTATCTAGAGCATAGTCGTTTACGTACTTACAAAACAAAGTAGAATACTTTGAACTATATACGAGTAACATATGTAGTTACTGGAAATAATTAAATACATATAGTTACGTGCTTGAGCGAGGGACAGATATAAATATTTTGAAAGTAATTTTTCTCAAAGGTAGACATTGTTTTGGGTCCCAATAATGCGAGAAGTAGATGTAGTGTGTAGAGGTAACTATTGAAAACTAGATGCTATACTATTATCAAGCAAAACAATTCTTATTTTATTATTATTACGAACATGGTCAGTAAAACTGGCTGCTTGTATTATAGAAAAATTGAATTAGAAAATTATCTATGAGTAAAAAGACATTTATTAAATTTTACGTGTTTACGAAAAAATAAATTTTAGAATATGATCTGTGGATCATATAATAAATGTTTATGTTTACAGAACACATACGTTTATGATTTGATTGCGTTTTTTATAATATTTTTAGGCCATCAAGCTTTTAATGTTCATACGTATACTGGTTGCTGGAGAGGACTGTAAATAGTCAATTCATTAACGTACAATTTTAAAATTTTTTGTCCGTTGAGAGATGCAAGTATTCTGTGTTATGAAACTCGTTCCTTTTTCAAATTGTGAAACTTCCGTGTTATTATTCATAAAGAACAAAAAATTGTAGGCAGATGTGAAACATTAAATTTTTTTTATATTGAAATATTTTTATTTGAACGAATTGAAAACGAAGAAACAAATATTCAGATAGTAGTTAATAATAAAACAAATTATTTTATTTTATTTTTATGAAATATTTTATCACAGAAATATTTCTTAACAATTTTATATTTTTAATTTTATAATACTGTTCGTCGACAAGATGCGAAGCTGGCCGAATTAAGTCGGAAAGAGTCGACAAGACGCGAAGCTGGCCGAATTAAATCAGAAAGAGCCGACAAGTTGTCAAGCTGGTCGAATGGTACGTTGCGATATGCCATCAGGACCTATTAACTTCCATCCAAACGCGTCATGAGATGTTTCACATAAAAAAAAACTATCGATTTATATAAAAGACAATTCGGTGACGTAATTTTTTCCTTTTTTACGATCACTTATAGAAGGTTGATGATACAGTTATTTTATATGACGTCATGATTTTAATTTATTCCTTCTGAATACAAGCTGGCTAAGAGTTTTGAACGAACAAGCAAACAGTTAAATGCAGTGTTTTGTTAAAATAAGTACATGTATCGTAATGAGAAGCATTTTCTCAAAAACTCTTAGATATATGTGCAAAATTAATTGCGAATCGGAAATAAAATATAACGATATTGATAGCGGCAATAAAGAAAAATAGATCTCGTCTAAATAAACAACACGTGCAACCTTTGTATGTTATCATTTATATTGGTTTCAATTAGCCGAAGACTAACTTTGTTATCGGCACTTTATCTAATGTCAGGCATAATGCAATTGATTGCATTCACGTTGTCATGTTTAGTATAAACAATAAAAGTTGATTTCGTGTTATTGACTTTTATTAACCTATATACAGATCTTTCATCTCAGAAAGGCTATCCCCAAGAAGATGTTTGCTCATATTGTGCGTATCAGTGCGGTGTTATTGTCGATCACACTGAATGTCACAAGTGTTATTAATGTTAATACACTTATCACTGTATATGCGATCAATAAGAATTTGTATTACGTGAGCAAGCATCTTGTTTGCGATTTGCTTTTGCGAGTTGAAATGTTTGTATCTGTCTGGAGGTAATCAAAGTGGGAGGTAATAAATGTAGCAGCCTCCATCTGTAAGTTCATGGGCGAAAAATTAAAAACTTGCGATAAAAATAGTTAATGAACTTTCCATTTCATCGAACTGTCGCTAGTCAAGCTTTGGAATCATTTTCTTTCAATCATATCTTTCAAAGCTTTATGAGTTAGCAGGCTCAGAGATTTTGACAGAATATTTTGTCTAAATGTCAACGACAAGAAGGTTATTGGACCAAATCGATACTACTTAATTAATCAAAATGTAAATAAACACAAATATTTAATTTCTTTATGTTTGCGTGTTAATTCATCATCAGTAATGCTTTTGAAAGTTTTAAAATATAATAAATTAAGAAAAAAACTTAGCCAAATTTAATTAATCCCTAAGTGGGCTATATGGACCTCCAGGGGTTGATTTCTACTTGCTGGGAGTCCATGTAGGCGAAGAAAATGGGTACATTAAATGTGAGAAGCCCTGTTTAGAAATTGGATATCATATTTTATGGGCTACAGGGTACAAAAGTTTGGTAACTTCTGAATTCACCTCCATCCCTAAAAATATTTCCATTTCCATCCCAAAAATTTGGCCACGCCTGTGCATGTAGTTTCTATAGACAGTTGGTGTACCTATAAAACTAGAAATGACAGAAGCTTTTTCCGTTTTTTCCGTTACCTTCTATTATTCTGGACGATAATTCTTAAACCCTTTTTCTTGCGCACTGAGAGCCTTTCTAGCAACATGTTTATTAGTGACTTTAAACGTCACTAATAAAGATGTTGCTAGAAAACGTTTTAGAAATTGAACAGACTACTTATTTATCAGGATGATTCTACGTCTCTGTTCTGTAAATGGTTCAATCATAGCTTTCAATGTTACATTTTGACAGGACAATTTTTATCGTCATAAAAAGTGTGATAAAAAGTTCATATTCGAAAATGGGTGTAATCGTCTTATATTTTTTAAAATAATAAGGCACAATATAGATGCTGTTTTATAATTAATAGATGTTATTTAATTTCATTCGTTCGTAACTTCATTTAGGTTTAGCGTTCGAAAACGTTGTTATATTTAAAATGATTTGAAATTTAATTGTTCGCCTATTAAGAGATATTTACCTCGATATGTTCAGTCTGCTTTTCCTTCTCTCTTTCCTCATTTTTAGTCTTAACATATATGTGAAAGTAACTAATTGTGTAAAAATAATTTCCATGTTTTTTTAAATATATTGAGATATTCGATTGTCCTTTGGCTATGGTGGAAGGTTTTTTATTGTAATTTGTTTTTTAATAGTTGTTGTAACGTCATAAGCATAGGTACGGTAGTCAAACTGCTAAATAAAATTGTAGAAGTTTGTTAAAATAAAGGTTAAGTACAGAAGTAGTAGAAAAAACACAGTGGCGCAGCATAAGCTAGATTTAGAGAGCTGAGTACTAAATTCAGCAAGTCTGATGTTATGAACTGCTCATATGAGTTCATCAGTCGGCTGCGAGCGTTTTAATCGCAATTAACAGTCTTGTAATTAAGGCGGGATAGAATAGTCGATTTAAGATACAAATATAATTCTAGAAAATTTTTCCTTCTACAATATTTTTTCCCGAAAAACTGTAATTTAAAAAAAAATTGGCATCCAGGTATATTTTATTAAATGTGCTTACTCTTATTAAATACGTTCTTATGACGATATTTTTACGATAATCGTTACAAAACAAAACATCTAAGTTGTTTATTACGAAATAACTCGTGTATCTGACTGGTTTGACTATATCTGATTATGCGTTTTAAAGATTTCTGGTACATTTGTAATGCGTTAAGACTATTAATAAATCGATGAGTAAACATGTTAATTACAGTCAAAGTTCGCTCGTTTATGTGAAGAGGGTCATCCGTGCCTGTCGCCAAACGATACCGTTCCTTCGAATAATCTAAAGAGTCCATTGAAATTACGCCTAAATTTACCCTCTTGATCTAAAATGACGAATGTTTATCGGAGTGCGATATGACTTATATATGAAGTTAATTGTTAAATATAAACAAGATGAATGCGAATTATTCTAATATTGTTGCGTCGATAGTGGCTACTGTAAGAAACAAATGGGTCATCCACTGTCATCACAAGATTTTTACGTCAGTTTTGTGATGACTGCTATGATGTTATTACGTATTTAGATGAAAAATATTATTGATAGTTGCTTTGTTGACAATCATGATCAGGGTTACATCTCCAAACGTCACGAAACTCGTATGATTTATATAATGTAACGTCATAGACCATCAAATATTATTTTATTACAAGCTTGACGCATTCCTTTCATTTGCAATAAGAAAACACGATAATAAAATAATATATCATCGACTCTTATTCTCTTATCAACTTTATGTTAATAAAAAACACTAAATGAAGAGTTATGTTATACAGAACATATTGTGCATATGAAGCCTAGTTAACATTTACGTCAGTTTCTTTAATGCATACACAAATAATTAGACGTTACAAATATTCCATTGAAAGTATATTTTTATATTAACATGACAACATGATAAAATCTTAATGCTGTATTTTACAGCCGTTCATTGGAAAGTATCGCCATTGTTATAATTAATCATTGTCGCGTGTTGACTGAATGAACTCAAGCGACATCGTTCCTGTGACCTGACTTTCGATAAAAATAGTTAATGAATTTTCCATTTCGCCGAGCTGTCGCTAGCCAACCCTTGGAATAATTTTCTTTCAGTCATATCTCTCAAAGCTTTATGAGCGTAGGCTCAGGGATTTTGACAGAATATTTTGTCTAAATGTCACGAACAAAAAGGTTATTGGTCCAAATCAGTGTTGCCAATTTAGCGACTTTGTCGTTAGAAATGACGAGTTTTGCTTAAGCTTAGCATATGGAGTGGAGTGACTTATGGAGTGAAGTGATTATCATGCAAAATTTTTTTAAAGATAACTATTAAAAATATTTCAAAAGTTAATTAGTTTTATTACTTAATTGATAAAGCAAATCGAGAGGAATTTTTTAACCCAAAAAAAAATGTATAAATTGTAAATATTTTTCGATTTATAGGAAAATTACTTTTTTGATAATAAATTTTTGAATTTATTTATTAATTAACTAATGATTATAGAAGTGGATCAATTGCGGATTCTGAAAAAGTATTTAAGGAGCAATTAATTGGCATCCCCTGATTTTTTTATTGATAAATTATATAAAAAAGATTGGTTAGTTATGTCTCTGATACGAGAATCCAGGGTGAAAACATTTGATGACAACAGATGTTTTTATGGTATTTTTAAAGTTTTATATATATATATATATATATATATATATATATATATATATATATATATATATATATATATATATATATATAACTTAGTTTAAATTTATTAGCGTAAGTGTTAATATTATTCTTTGATTAGGATATTTTAATTTGAAATTATTTTAATTATACGAAAAATTCTGAAACAAGTAAAGCGTCTATCATAAGTACTGCTACAATAATTACGTCGCGACAAATGTCATTGACCAATATGATAAATACGACAAATATTTATTTGCGCGTAAGAATGGGACGTATTAAAATTGATAACTGTATCGCACAGGTATTATCATTCGCGGCTGGTTATGTGAATAATACTAATTGTACTCGTGTGTCATACTTAAAATATGAATTCAGATTAATTTTTAAAACAATGGAAACTAAACGTGATAAGATTCGGCTTTGCACTTCCGTGTCATTTATAAAATGTGTCAAAACCAATATCTCAATAACATGTTTATATTTACAAACAATAATGTAGGCATACAGTCTGCTCTTCAAAGGTGTGATTGCAGTTTTTTTCTTTTATTTGAGTTGTATTGGAAGTGGTGATAAAGAAAGCAAATGAGATTGTTGATGATTGATTGAAAGGAATTAACTTGGAGAATAGAGGGGCTAATGTTTCATATCCACAGAAAAGTATAGTATACTAGTGTTCAATTAGTGTTTTCCACCCTATCAGTCGTTTTTGAAAAAAATGTTGAAAGTAATGAAAACCTCGTAATTTTCATTCACTTTACATAGTTTAAATTACCTACAATGTTCGTAAAACTTTTTGAATTGTTTTAAATCATACTTTCGGAGAATAGCGATCTTCGATTTTTGATACAGCGATTTTTGAGTGCTTTGCGGAAAAGTTTAAAGAAAATTTAGGAAAAGACACATTGTATATTTTTTCTTTAACAAGCTTTCATTTAATACCCGCATTGACAGAAAAACAAAATTAACTTCTGTTTTTATCCTTCTTAATGAAACTAAACATCAAAACTCAAATGTTTTTACTTCGTTATTTTAATATGGCCAGTTTTCATTAATACGGCTTACTAAAATCATACTATACACATTTTATACATAGACTCTGTAGAACTTATTGTTTCCTAGTATAAATGTTATAGCCGATACTAGCTGTTCCATTACGTTTATCTGCCATAGATGGCGCTAATACTTGCATCTAGTTGTCTACGCGCCACCTTCATTATTTATGCCTAGACTATATTACGGAGCGGGAAACTCGCCATCTTTATGGCACCATAAAGGTATGGTCTGTTTCCTGTTTTGTTGTCGTTACAACTTTATAATTAGACACGTTTAAACGCGTTAATAAAGATATTCCTTTACAGTTTATATTTCTCGCATGAAGTAACACAATCTATGTATTCTATACGTCTTTGTTTTTATGCCCATACGGGTTGGTTAAGAACAATATACGCTCATATGACTTACTTCTTATAAAGACCGTTTTATAATTCTCCTTGAGTTACAACTTTGCAGCAGGAGCTTCTAGCAGTGTGGTTTTTGTTTATATAGTCGATCCTTATCATTTTGAGTTTTCGTAAGAAACAGAACTATTTTAAATAAGACGTTTTTAAAACCCTGATCTTTACAACAAAACCCGTCATCAGTTGGTAAATGAAATTTGTTTAAGGCTAAATTTGATGTCGAACGACTTCTAATGTCAGTTATGTTTAATGCAATTTTATTTAAGGAAAACAATGAAACTGTAAATAATTTTTAAAATACTAATTAAAATCCTAAAAAATTAACATTTTAGATTTTAAAAATATGAGTATAGTATTTTTATGTATAAGCTGGAAAAGTACTGTCGTGTCGCATATTATATACTATTTATTAGCAAATAAAATATTATTCTGGATGTCGGGTAATCGGAAGATCTATTTTCGCCCCATTTTGAAAAAAATTACTGTTTGATAGTGACATTTCGAAGTGGTTTTGTACCTGTGTTTATTGCTATGGTCTGTTGTTTTTATAGTCGCTCAAATAATCTGAGGCCCAAATAAGTTTAATTTATTCACTATGTCTGCATTGTTCGAATTGTATAGACATTAATAATGCATTGAGGCATACATTTTGTGCGACAGAGTTAATTAATATAATTAATTAAACAACAATTAATGCAGGTGAGTATTTAATTGTTGTTTAAGTTAATTGAAGTTTTAATATTTTAAATTTGGAAGCAATAAAGTTTTTATTACTTAAATTAAACATTTTGATTCAATAATTGTATTGAATATATTTGGCGTTAATTTTGTTGTAATTCATTATTCACAATTAAATGACACTACGTGATGTACTATTATTTCTACTTTCTTTAAGTTCTTTACCACGACCTAGGTTTCGTTGTATTACATCTTCAGGTGGGCTATTAGCAAAGATCTTTGCTAATAACCCACCTTAAGATCTTTGCTAATAACCCACCTAAAGATCTTGTAATACAACGAAACCTAGGTCGTGGTGAAGAACTTAAAGAAAGTAGAAGTAATACTACATCACGTAGTGTCATTTAATTGTGATCAATAATTGTAACTTATATTAATATTTTATAAACAGACATTTGAATAGGGATTGTATTTATCACTCAAGCACAGCTAGTGTCGTCTTATAGTAGATAATATACTGTAAGAACTTTTCTTTGCATTTTTATTTCGTTGTTTTTTAATTAATTAATTGGATATGTAAGAAATTAAAAAAAAAAGAGGAGAACGAAAACAATGACATGGATGTTCAATGAATTGAATTGGTTTAATTCAAAAATGTATAAGTTTACGTAAGTATAACATTAAGACATTAAGATAATTTTATCTCTGACAAAAAGTTTAAAATGTGGTTTTGCTAAGATGCTAGCTTTTTCTATTTCTAAAACGGTTGAAATATTAATTTTGAAAATGTTTACATATGTTTACAGATTATGAGAAAATTAGAGAAAAATTGTAGGTTGTTTAGTTGCTATGTGGAAACTATTATCTGAAGAATAATTTTGACTCTTAGTTGCATTATTATTGGATGAATTTGAACAGGGATACACAATTGTCAGCGTATGAATATTTGCTCACAAATAAGTATTAGGTTCGGCATCATATGTTACCAATCATATTTCTAATGGGAACTTGGAACGAACAACTTAAAGGTAAAGGAAAGAAATAAAATGTTGAATAAAAATTTCTTTAAATTATTACAAAGCATCATTCAAGTCTTATTATTTTCTTTTTCTTTTCTTATTTGTTATGATTTTGAACACAATATGTCAATGACGTTACGGGCAGTAAAAGATTCGTTTTAGAAGGCACTACAGGAAAGTCCATTTGTTAATTAAAAATCATTTTCGGTATTAGGTATGAGATATGTGTACATCCAGGTTATACTTCTTATCTAACCGGATGCTGTATGATGGTTTTTCACGTACATGAAATGCTAAACAAAAATAAATAAATTGGTTATATAACAGTTTAGTTAATTTTTTTTAGAATTAGTTCGTCAAATCGAAGCATTTGTTGCGAACATTTAGATCACTGTTCGTTTTACGTACGGAAACTGAAAAAAAACAGGACACCTTTTGAATGAACACAGTGTCTATTTAGATCATTGTTGGTTTTCAGTAGCGAAACTGAAAAAAAACAGAACACATCTGGAATTATTTCGGTGTTTATTCAGATAATTGTTGGGTTTCCGTACGGAAACTGAAAAAAAAACAGAACACTTTTGGAATGAACACGGTGTCTAACTTTCAGTATATCTGCCAATTGAAAACAGCCTAATTTCTCGGAAATTATGTGGCGTACAGTATTGAATCTTGGTGTAGTTATCTATATATAGTAATCACTCATAGACAAAAAGAACAAAAATATTAAATCCTGAATTCACCAGAAATTTTCAGGGTTTAAATGGATCGCTAGTTTTTGTTTTTTTAACCCTGTCTTGCTAGTTATAATTTTTTGACCTTTTCGCATTGGTCCGTCGTATCAATAACCAAGTGAAAGTTGATAAAGTCATAAATCAAAAAATATTTTTCCCCTCTTCAATTTCTCACGTGTAGCAAAACAAATAGTTCTTTTTTCTCTATAATACTTTAATTTTACGTTTAAAAACAAGTCACTATTAAAGCAGAGATTGGCTACAGGGACACCATATTATTTGGAAATTAACGATATATTATTCATTGCAAAATAAAAAATAACTAATGAATAAACAACTAAATATTAGTATAGAGGAAATGGTTCAATATCTTGCGGCACAATTCGATCGCGTTTAAGAAAATATTACGATAAAATAGAGTTCGTAAATAAATGGATTTAAGAACAGACGTCTTTATCGACCACCAATAAAAAGACTCTTTTAAGTAATAGACACTAGGCAGAAAAATAAATCTTCTTTCTCTATGGCAAAGAGTATATATCAATCAAACACACATAGGAAGAAATCAGTAGAATACAGAAAAGGAAAGTAATCATTAATTATAATATACAGACATCATAGAAATTTGTTTTGTATTGACTAGCTAGCTAGCTCATCAAACCGTACTTAAGTTCACGTGGACTCAAACGTCTATATATATATATTTATATATATATATATATATATATTTATATATATATATATATATATATATATATATATATATATATAATGTAGTTTTCTAGGCATAGTGTTTGTATCATTAGAGTAGTTTGGAAAGCAATTAACACTCTGGTGAAATCGGGAAGATGTTTCAAACATAATTTCGGTACAAACGTAAATAGTTAACCCGATGTAGTGACCATGATAGGTGATATTTTTACCAGAATTGATACGCAATTTGATAAATTTCGGTTGGGGTATAACTCAAAAGCCCATTGGTTTTCTAAAAAAGGCTGAAAGGAGTGATGCAAAGTCACGAATAAATTTCCAATAAAATAATAAAATACCATATAATCGAGCTGAGTAATCAAGAAATTTAACGGATGTCAGCGACGATGGCGCTCGATGTCGATAATGACAAATAATCCAATATCATTCAGCTTCCGGAAAGCGTAGCTGTTGGATCTGTTCATATTTTATGACGTACAAGGATTCTATATCCGTTATTTAGTAAACGGGAAATACGAATTGTTTTTTTTAGTTAAAATTACAAAAAAACACGATTGCCTCAAAATCCCGGACGAAATTATATTTATTGGATTCACGGGTAGATAACCAAATAAATGAGTATAAAGAGACAGATAATAAAGGAAAGTAATCCCTACCTACTAATTAAAAATTAAAACTAAAAATTGACAATTAAAAAAAATTGTGCAAGTTTTTAATTAAGAACACAAGTGAAATCTACGCTCTTAATATTAGAAAGACATAATCGTGAAAGTAATGAACAATTATTTATTTAACGTCTGTTGATTAATTTTACATATTTGTATTCGTCTATTGCACAGTTAAGAAGTTTAAAATTCTTTAAATAAAAAAAAACTACTTAAATGACTCTTTAAACAGTTTAATGTCATTTATAAAATTTGAACGAAGCTATCAGAGTCTAAGTGCTGTTTGTTATGGTCTATATGTATCTACGCAAGTACGTTGGTAAAGTGATCCATTGGTATTAAGGGTAGATCTAATCGAAATTCCATTCCTTCATAAAGTAAATTTAGAACTTTTGTATGACGTTTTAAAACTTTGTAGCTCTCTCCTGTAAAATAGTTACAGTACCACTACATTAAATATTCTTAAAACATTAATAATTTCTTACTTTCTTTGTTAAAAGTCCTGGAACTCCAAAATGGCTGCGCAGATTCTTATAGACTGTTTTATTTTGACACTAGTCATAAATAAATGTAATATGAATAAAAATTAGTGGAGACATTTTGGAAACCAACCGAATGTGGTATCGTAGAACGGAGAATGTTTGGATGATTTTAGAAATATATTTTTTGTATGGGTTTGTATGAGAGGTATTGTAACGTATACATGAATAATTTGTGTAGTATTGCAAAGAATATAAATATGAAAAAGCTAAGAGTAGCCAGCTTTATATTGTATGAGAGGTATTGTAATGTATACGTGAATAATTTATGTAGTATTGCAAAGAATATAAATATGAAAAAGCTAAGAGTAGCTTTGCTTCATATTGTATGAGAGATATTGTAACGTATACATGAATAATTTATGTAGTATTGCAAAGAATATAAATATGAAAAAGCTTAGAGTAGCTATGCTTTACGTTGTATGAAAGGTATTGTAACGAATACGTGAATAATTTGTGTAGTATTGCAAAGAATATAAATATGAAAAAGCTAAGAGTAGCTTTGCTTTACAGTTTTGAGAATACTTGCTATATGTCTATGAAGCTTTCAGATTCTCTTACTATAAGTAAAAAATCTCGATCCAAACTTCCAAAAATTGTCTTAGAAATTAAAAAATAATTATGTAAAAGTTTAAAACAAAAGCTTAAAAGACGCTAAAATATTGTCTAAACGCTAAGCTTAAAATTTTTTTTGAACGTTTTAAATAGTGTGTGATACTTTCACGAAAAATCTGAATTTTCAAGTGGACTAGTCTAAGACTTTTTTAATTGAAATTTTTTATCAGTGTCAATCATAAGTGTTTTTTTGGAATCACATTTTTTTAATTATTAAAATAGCCTTGATTTGACCTAATAACAGTATTCTTAAGATCTTGCTGAAATTTTACGATTGTTTTTTGTCAAAAACTCGCAACGATCTATTTAGTACAATCCTAGTAAAACATTCTAGTTCAAAAAAAATTACTAGTTCTATCCTAGTAAAATAATATAACTTATTTCCTTGAGAAATTTCACTGTTAAACGGGAAATCACGTAAAATTAAATGTATAATCTTAGGAAAATGTTTTGTTTATGAGCAATTATAATACCATAAATTATAAATTACAGGCTGTTCGATCAACTGGGATACTCGATCAATTAAGATGTCGACAGATAAGCTCTCGGGCTTATAAATCGCAAAACCATGTCATTATGGGCGTTGTAAGATCGCGTAGCTTATAAGAAGAGACGGGACTACTTTCTAGCGAGTCTGCGATTTACTAGCAACCTGTACTTGACGCTATTATCTAGTTACCATTAATATAATTACTTAGACGCCTGTTGCGTACCTCACTCTAGAGGTGCGCGGTAGCAGCAGCTCACCGAATGAAGTTACTGTAGTTGCGCCTCGGTCAGAATAGCGATATCGATGATGAATATTGAACATACGTATTGATGCAGCACTCGGTCCTATTGTATGTATTTGCGGTAGATATCGCTAGTATTTAGACATATGAATCCGGTAGTTGACTCATTCTAAATTTTGATATTTTTCGTACAATATTGTGAAATATAAGTTAATTAAAAAGCAGTCTTGAAAAAAATTCAAAAATTGATTGAAAAATAAGTCAGTTGTAGACTTCTAAATTTGAAGATACCGATAGAGTTGGGTATATCCCTGTCTCTTTTCCTCTTGTAGAATATAATGTGCAATATTAAAAATGTAAAAATGTTAAATTTGAACTTTTATAACTCGGTCAATTTTTAAGATCATTTAAAAAAATTTTCACTCTTCATCAGCTCGTACCTTGAAATTATGATTAATGAAATAAAAAAAATTTAGTCAAATACCCAATTATTGGTCACTTTTCACCGACCTAGCAGTTGTACTCTACTTTTCTCGGTGTAATTATAAATTAGCTCGAATGTCAAATTCGCTTAATGATTTCGAAGGAGACGTCTGACATATCTCAAAACAGATTTTGATTTTGGGGGAAGTCTCTGACACATGTCAAAACAGTATCTTAATAACGAGTGCAATATACGTATGATATGTTTAGTGGTATCACATTATATCTACAAAACAAATTTAATATTTTTCATAATTATTTGAGAAAAAACAGTTCTGTTAAAAGTTTTCGTTTCGTTTACATTAATTTTATTTTTAACGCGAATAGCGCCACAGAATATATGAATGCATTTTTTGCACGTAATTAAGAAAGTATATAGGCGAAGAATGTGAAATGAAAAAAAATAAAAAAGTTTTTTTTATGTGGTTTGTAAATAATATTAAAAATACAGCGAACGAAGAGTGAAAAGTTAAAATTTAACGCGGTAGGGAAAGTTCTATAAGACATACCCGAAATAGATGCAAAATTTACTGAAAGGCAATATTACCACCTCTGTGATCGGGAGGACGTTAATATAGAAACAATAAAAGATTGTCTGGTCAAAATATATTTAATTTGAACGTGACAAGATGATCGGCTTTACCAAAGAGTGTCATTTGAGTTGTTGTCGATAACAGAAGGTTGCCATATCAAAAGGAAAACCCATTGACTTCCTGACAATTTTGGAATTTATTCGTTTGGACACTATGACCTAGTACTCCTCGACTTATATTTAAATAGAGCAGTCAGTGCTAATCATTAAAGAAAGCTGAGCTTTCCGTCGTGTTACTCGTATATGTAAGAAATACAACTGAGATTTGAACGATATGGTATTCGACCTGAACAGATTCAGTCAACAGGTAGAAACGATTAGATATAAGATGAAATTTTGAAGCCAAAGGTACTTGGGAATATGAAAGGCAGGCTTTTTAAAATACCTATACCGAACATTCTTTTTTTATTAAGTGTATTTCGTAAAAGGTTTGATAGCACGTTTTTAGATATGAAACCAAAACACTGAGATAAGTAGCTCACGACTTCCGATAAATGCATCTTTAATTTTATATTATGTTATTCTTAAGTTTGTTCATAGACAAAGACGTGTTGTCTCAAAACCGTTGCACTTGTCAACAGTTTCACATGACGATAGCTATTAAGATTACAATGTGTATTATTGTATTTGTGATATTAAAACGGCCGTTTCATGTTCATTATTATTCAATAAATATTTCTTTTTATCAGCGGCTTCGATAAATGGTTAATGACAGTTGAATGATGCATTTTGTTGTTGTTTTTAACCTTTTTGTTGTTGTCTCTTTTCTTGTCTATGATTGCCCTGTTGTGGTTTTTATTACTTTAAATTCCGTTGGGTTGTTTTAATGTGCATTGTTTTCTTTTACGGTTTTACTTGATTTTATCTTTAAAATTATTAATATTTATTGGAAAGAATCATTGTATTCTAAAAGTATATGTTATATTTTGATAAATTTGCTAAATAGATATAGAGCTTTAATTTATTTAACCTCAATAAGCCAGCATGTTTATTTAATTACATGGAGAGTTTAATGTGTTTACTTTATAGGAAAAAATGATAATAAAGTTTCATTGTATGAAAACGATAACAATTGATAAGTTAATTTAATATATTTCATTCAAACATTGTCTACGTATATATCATTTATGTGTAAAGATAATAGAGTGATTAGAAACGCTTTATTTTAAAAATAGAATTTTCCGGTTATCGGGGATTCCCTCGTTTATGGAACTATGGTTGATCTGTTAAACTATTATAGTGATAAGGCATGGAGTCTATAAAATATCATCTGGATAATTGGCGGTTGGGTGAATCATTTTTTTTTGTGGTTTTAGAGTAATAATATTGCGGCAAGGATTTATATAACAGACTTATACATTTACAACAGATTAGTAACTTTGCATGACTTATCTGTTCGCTTTTGTGAGGGAATACTTGAGAATAATTATATTTTAGAATTCTTCTTATGTATATGACGCATATGTATATGACGATATAGGCAGTAGATTAAGAAATATTTTGTTTACTACCGAAAATCTATCAAAACTGAAAAAGTGCACCGTACATAAAAGTCTTTGTACGGTTTGATTGTATTTGTTATATAATGCTTTATTTATGTAAGTTAATAAATTATAAAAATATCCCTTATGCATTATAAATCAAATATTATTTACAATATATCAATATTATTAAATCATTTTTTAAATTTACTCTCAATTTAGAATACAACGCAAATATTGCCATGAAGTGAGAGCAGAATAGGTAAGGGCTGTAAGGTAGGATGATGTTAGGTAGGATGACTGTAAGTTATATGATTTCGAGGTCTTGGGACATGGAAGAAATAATTTCACGGTGTGTTTTGAAATCAGTAGAGAGAGTAAAATTTCAGAGTTTACCCCAAGGTCACGAATATAGAAATCCTATAATCTGTTGCTGAGATACTTATGGGTAGATTTTTAAAAATTTAATCTTTCTTTTTAATTATACATTTAGGCATACAGAGAGCAAACGCATTCTTATTCATCCGATTTCAAAATGTTTTCCTTTAAGTTACGTGAAGTTCTGAGAAGACCAAAGAAAGAGAACACTGCCTAGTGGCAGGACAAACATTGATATCAAGCTTAACTGCACGAATTTAAAAATGTATTGTTCGCTTACGTACTAAATAATTTGCCAGTAGTTTTTCTGGAGTAAAATTTCAAAATTAGAAACGAAAATAAAAACCAAAGAGAATTCTTCAAACCAAAAAAGGTTCTACGTGTTAATCCAGGCCATAGACTATCTTGTTACAAATCTCATTCACATCGGTTCAGTCGTTAAATAATGTTAACGGGTAAAAGACGTTTAACTAAATAAAAAAAATCTGTACTTTTAGATTAATAATATTATTTGGGGTTAACGAAATTTTAAACGAAATTTTATTTTGTAAGTTTTTGATCGGTTATTTGTCTCGACGTCCATTATACTTTATAGGCGTTATCGGGAGGTCCAGCAGCCAACTACCTAGTAGAAATTGGAGGGATGACTTTAAATCTATTATGCGTTGCGAAAGAAGTTATATTCCAACGTTGGAGAGACTGAATTTTTTTATTTGCGCGTTAAAAATTATTTGATACGTAATATTTTTTTCACACCTGAAATTCGGATTGAGTTTTCTTGAGTGATAGCGTGCTTTGAGGGTTTATTCAATATAATATATTTCGGTTTAGTTTTCTCTTGTAAGACTTTTAACACAAACTGGGCGGCGTTAAAATTAAACTTAAATACATAAAAATTCTTAGTTGTTCCATTCTTAATCGTATCGAATAATTAATTGAAAAGTTGAATATAGTGATTCTACATCTAAATCTAATGTATTCGGTGATAATTGTGAAGGAAATTAGTTTTTTATGTACATAAATATATAAAAAAAGTGATGTGTTGACGAGTTGCAACGGGATAAAAACAAATAAGCAAATATAAATATCAAGCGATTATCCCTGTTTTGTATAAAAACTGATAATGTTATAATATTTTACATTAATTAATAAAAAAGTATCGTTCATGTAATAAGAGTTAGGTAATATTAGCGATTATTAATCGCTCGTATAACAACATTTTAGACAGCAATTAAAATTGAAGTTTAATGTATTTTCTTTATTTATGGTGATTCTGTACCTAAATCTATTCAGTGATAATTGCGAAAAAAATAGTTTTTCATATACTTAATTATATAAAAAAATTGATGGGTTGACAAGTTGCAACGGGATAAAAACAAATTACCAAATATAAATATCAAACGATTAACCCATTTTTTTGTATAAAAATTGATAATGTTATAATATTATACATATTATAGTATTTTTTCGAGTGATATAAAAAATTTTGGCACCCTATTTTGTATTTGTTTCGAAACGCACTTGACCGCTACCGGAACACGTACAAAAGTATTACAAAGTATAAATTTATAACGCTTTGCACTACCATTTTGCTAATCGTCGCGTAAAATGATAACGTTCTACGTTTCTCGCACACGGCAGCAAAACCAAGTAAACACATTATTTAAACGCAATCGGATTATGCAAACTTTGCCATAGACATTAGACTAACCACGCAGGTGTCAGACGTTCATAATTTTGTGTATTTTTGAACATGTTTGCGTTCTACTTAACGAAAATTGCATGTCGATCGTAATTATAGACCCAAAATAATCGCTGCGTATGAAAGCATCAATTTGCATGAATTAAAGGCGAAATTTAAGTATTCAACAGAGTATAATTCTTAGTAATGAGTGATGAGGAATATTTTGAACACAGTTTTATATAAGGTTTATCGAATAACGGCATTTTAAGGTGGCTTGATTGTATTTCCGGGTGAATAACGATTGGTGGGGAATGTGGAAGGTTGACTTAAGATTTTCCAACTTATTAGATAAATAGGGATATTTCCATAAATTTATGTCGTTCTGCTCTAATATATCATATTGCATTGTTTATTTGATGACAATATGTTAAAAATACTGTAAAAATTTTGTTTCTTTTTTATGATGATAATATAATGTGTCAGTAAAACAAAAAATATAGAAGGAAAACGAAAATAATCAGCGTAAGACAGATTTAATTATACATATTTATCGTACGGATCATAAACCATCCTCAATAATCTAAATAAATATAATAATAAATCTAATAAAAATACTCAATAATCGAAGTTTTATAAATAATAATAATATAAGAGAAATAAAAGAATAAAAAAAAAGTGAAAAATCGACCCTGTACAGAATTAAATAAAGAATGCCAACGAGCTGTCGTTTGATTAAAAAAGATTTTGGACTGTGTCAGTTTAAAAAATATATATTTTTCTTGTAGTAATAACAACGTTTAAATTTGAATTATATTTGCGTCTAGGAAGTTAAATGAAAAATAATTATGTCTAAAAAAAAATTAATCTGTAATTATGTCTTGATATTGTAATTGATCTTACTAAATAAATTACTAAAAATTTGATATTATTCTGATATAAAAATAAATTTTGGTGAAGATTAAAATTCTCAAGATTTACAAACATATATTTATTAGTAATTTTATCGTTTATATATATATATATATATATATATATATATATATATTTATATATATATATATTTATATATATATATATTACATAAAAATCGGTAGAAATAAACTTATAATTTAACTATTTTCTTTGAAACGATAAAAGTGTTAGTATTTAAATTATGGCGATTGCCAAATATAGGTAATTAGTTATTTAATTAAAAATATTACTGAGCTGCGTGAATTTTTCTTTTTAATTTCTTCGTATTAGAAAACTTAATACGTTACAAAGAAATAACTTTTTATTAAGAATAAATTAAAAATAAAAGTAAAATTAAAACAATTAGGGAAGCGTATAATTTAGAATCAGTTATATCAAAATAATATTAAAATAGACGAAGATAAATAAAGCTAAGGAAAAATATTCAAGAAATGTCGAACAATAATAACGCAAAGGAAAATAAGAGAAAAACTTTCTATTCCAAACACGCTCCCAGCTCACTTTAACTTTCATTAATTAGCTGTATTAAAGTTATCGGAAAATAAAAAAGCAGAGTGAAAATATATCTATTAAAAATAAATTATATAACTTATACAAAATTAAATCGCTAAAATTTCCAGAGAAATATATCAAATTTGTAAAATGTAAACAAATAGAAGCAATATTATTTAAAACAAGTAGAAAATATTAATAACAACAAATATTAATAAAGAACACTTACTTTTGTGAGCAGTGTGATTTCGCAGAATCCTCCTGATCAGCGACATTTTAATTATATTATTATTAATAAAAAAAAAGTAAATATACACGTTTTCTGCAATACGATATAATTCAGTGGATAAATTCGAAAGATGGATTTATATAAATATATATATGTAATCGTGTCTTTTGCAAAATTAATTATTAACTAAAAATATGTTATTATCGACGAAAGTTTCTAATAAAATTAAGCTATTAAGCTCAGTCGCAGGGGCACGTCGTTCGCGCACAAAAGTCGTTAAACGACTGACGTTTATAATGTGAAACTTTGATACCACGGGGCAGCTTTTATTGACGTGCTTGGCGAATTGCGCTTAAACGGACGTGCATGTCTGTACGGGTATCGCGTCCAAATTTCCTTAATAATTATCTACCACAAATCTAGTTATTATTGACTTATCGGGTAAAATTTTTGGCAGCACTCGTTAATTTGTTTTTATACGCAAATAAGTGCCATTTATCGAGGAAAACCCTAGCAGTCAATGCCACAAATTAAATACGAGTAGATTAATATTGAAAACAGTGGTATAAAAGTAAATTTCTCATTCCCGCAACGTTTCTCAGACAAAGAATACAATTAGAGAGCTCACGTTTATTTTTTTTATTTGAATTTTGGTTGCAGAATATAATACAAGAATATTTTTATTAATATTAGTGTCCACAATAGTTACAGAATATTTCAGTTATATCAAGATAAGTAGAAGGTATGATATTTAAAAAAAGTAATTTTTCTTATATTTTCCTTTATATTCAGAAGTATTATCGGTATACATCGAAGAATAAGAAAATAATGTTGAAACACAATTTTAAATTGCATTTCATTTCCGGACTGGAAATTAAATTTTTTTGTCATCAAACTGTTTTTCGAACTAGAGCGAAAAAGTGGTACGTGATTTTTTTTCGCAAAATTTGTAATGGTACATCGTGTTATTTTGTCTACTTGTGATTATACAATAACGAAAATTATTAATTTATAAAATAATATTTGCGAACTACGAGCGCTTTTTACCAGATAAATTACTGAAAACTCTCAATTATAACAAATAATATATTATACTAAAATAAATTATTAAAAACTTCAGATGGGGAAAATTGATACGAAATTTTTTTCAAAATGTTAAATGGTAAATCATCTAGTTGTGATTATACCTACTATTGTAGTAAACGTTATTAATTTATAACATAATATTTGCAAACTACAAGAATCTATTTTATATTAATTTTTACCAATATTAAAATTAAAAATAACAATATTTTTAATCTGCGAGACTAATTATCATTTTAATTTAAAAAAAATTTAAATTAAGGAAGGGTTTTGAGTTATGACCCACCAAAGTGATCAAAAATAAATTATCCACCATAAAATTAATTATGTAATTGCATAATTTATTTTATGATAAAAGTTTACGAAATCGATGAACGATCGAGAGAGATTTTGTTTAAATTATTATTATAAAATAGATACCAAGTGCATTTCAAGAAAGTTGTTAAGCTTTTTTAATTAATTAAATACTTCTGTACATAGGCAAAAACAACTAATTCTTAGTTTCTTGTTGTTGTGATTGTTCATTTCCGTCAACCACGTTAGATTCGCCATGTTCTTGAATTTTGAAAATTGTTAAAACAAGATACAAAAAATGATTTTAAATTTAGAATTTAAAACAGCTTTCTTAGTCCAAATCTTGTTCAAGCTTGCCATATACCAAATTTAAATAATTCTATTTTGACGGCCATATCTCTGCTCTAATTTGTCTACTAAATCTTTTTTGAGTTATAATTTCATATTTAGGCCACACTTTTAATGAAAAAAAAATCAAGCTATTTTTAAGATAAGTATCCAGTTTAAAATATTGTCATTCTTCACTTTATCATGCCCTACGTCCTTGACATAATTAAAATATATTTTGTTTTTCTTCTTCAATGTGTCCCGATAAAGTAATTTAGTTCTAATGCATACTAATATCGATAAATACAATTTTAATAATACATATATTAGGTTTAAATTCAAACGTTCTTTTAAATTATTCACCCTTTTCTTTTATGAAATTAAATCGAAATTGTAAAGGACACATGTATCAAAGAATAAGACAATTTATTCGGGTTTCAAATAAAATGAAACTTTAAATCAGTAAATTTAATAAACAATTATCCTCTTTACGTAATCATAGATAGTTTAGAATTATAACTAATCAACCCAGTGCCTTCAAAAATTTTTCAATTCATGCGTGTAGAAATTTCACGACTAAAATGGTTAAACATTCGTGACAGACGCAAGCTCCATCTTCTATGTTTTATATATAATATTTTAATAATTTTCCTTCTTCTTTGGTTTTTAATTAATTTTATTTTATAAGCATACATTACTATATATTTTATATTGTAACATAATTAGTTAATGTTTAAAAATCATTTACAATCGGCCATAGCACTTAGTATTCTCATCTAATTCATTGTGGTTGACTGTAAGGGATTACTCTTGTAGCAATAAGTCCGTCACTGTATACTAAGTTTTCTGTTTGCAGTAAAGTTAAATAAATAGAAAGAATTCTTTGGCTATTTATTCTACGTGTAAATTTATTTTTTATAATTTTTTATTTAAAACAAAATTAAAATTAACTTTCAAAAACGAGATTTAACTTTCGCACGCCACGGTGATATCGTTGGTATTTCCCAGATACCGACTCGAGATAATTAATTTTTTTATTACCTTTGTGAATATGCACAGGAAAAATACCCTCGTATTCATGTGCCGATTAATTTTTTCGTAATTTTTTAATAAATGTGTTAATCATATATGGTTGACATGACAGGAAACACAGATTCGTTTTAAAAACCTGTAATACATATATTTTTTCACTCAATGGCAGTAATTGTTGCACTTGAGTTGAGCCAGATTTTTTTAAATTCATGCCTGATAATTTACGAATCTATCAATGTGAAAGGCTGAGATGCTTTGTTGTGGGTTATACCAAGTCCGAAGAAGAAGAATTCAGCCAGTAATGACAGTTAATATTTTTGAAATTTCTGCTATTATTTTGAAAAATGAGTCGAAAAACCAATTTGCGCACGCTTACGAGTAATAAAATAGATGATATTTCTATTGGTTGTTAAAATCGTCAATAAGAGTGTTGTTTGAATGACCCATTCAAAATTAAAAACATTGAACCATGTATAAACGGTTGTTAGAAAAATATACCACCCTTTTATTTTTATTTAGGTGATAAACTGAACAAAAAAATAACCGATCAATTTATCGATCTTCGTACTTCAAACGGAAACCTTTTGATTGTGAAAAGTGGAAATTCAGCAGATGAAATAGAATATAAACAAATTAAAAAATATGTTTGTCTGATAATTTCATAAAGCGCAAGTTGAGCAAAAAAAGTATTGCTTCGGTCGTATGTGGTATTAATTGAAAAAGCAATCATAAGGATTGCAGATTTGAGTTCAGAAATTTATCTAAGAAAATTCTAGAGATCCTATCTTACATCTGAAACTGATGGCTTCAGTAGTTTATTTATAGAAATAAAAACAGGCTTAGAGTTAATTGGAAAATTATAACGATACTTCTATACACAGTTTTTCACAAGTTTACGCTATTTTTTTATACATATGTGAAGGTTGTATATAGAAATATATTCATGTGGTGAAAAAAATATTAATATATGTAAATAGTTTAATAGAAATATTGTGGGTAAATTTCCACGCTTTTTTTACGTGTGTAAATTTTCATGTGTATTCAAGTGTTTATGAAAACCTCTTATTTCGAGTTCTACTTGTTCTTTTCGAATTATCACTTAATTTAAAAGTATTCTCCTTTTAAATTTAATGATAATTCGAAAAATTTAATGAGTTTCTGGATGTCCTTAGAATAAACAGATTGTGACATTTATTGTTATTAAGTTCTTTTTTATTTTAAATTTTATTGCTTAGATTTTACGGAAAGAATATTTTGGAAATTAATATGAATAAACATACATATTCTATTATATCGTAGTTAATTTTAAATTGTGTTTTAATTTAATGCAAATGTAAATAAAAACAAAAATGACCGCTTCAAGAGGACGATATAGCTAAATATGGAGTATTGAAGATGTAATAAGGAAGTGGAGCAAGACGAGGTCTTGAGATAAGTTTTGGACGCGGAGATAATGCCACGGGCACGTGTAGTCGCGAGACGTAGTGTATCAGGGAAAATAGCCAGTAAACTGTGATCATTCAGACTGCTAACACAGCGTAGATGGGGATGTTTAAAAAATAAACATCGATATTTAAATGATGTAAGACATCACGATATATATAAAGATGTTTAGGCTTCAAATGTCAGATGTGTTCATTATTTAAAACGTATATTTAATTGTTCATTCTGTTTAAATACTTCGCAAGGAATATACATGAATATAATATATGAATACCGATTCAGAAGGGCGTTCCTACGGTGAAAAATTTTCTTTTCAGTCCCTTATGTTATCGATGGATTAGGCCTTTTAAGTAATTAAATATTTGAGTGCTGTTTAGTAACATCGATATCCCTAAGGAAGAGCAATGCGACTCACTTTTTTGACTTTACAGGAAAGTGTAATAAAGTTTAACAACGTCATATAGAAGTATGGACTTTTCATATTTCTTAATACTTATTGGCATTATCAAAAAGCACTTATAAATACGACCAATTGAGAATCACTCAAAAGTGAGTTATAGAGTTCTTCCTTGGTGTTAACTTTATTTTCTGATTGATGACAACACTTTATTAAAAAAAGTTATTTAGAAATGCAGTAATATGCAAGAACACAGAAAATATTGTGGTGGAAATCCTGTATTTAATTGATATTAGCTGTGTCTACGACGTTGTTCGCGTGTAATTCGGAAAATAATCCTTTTGCTTTTTTTTCCTTTTATATGTTTACCTTGGGTATAAACTATTACCAAACCAAATTTCATCAAAATTCGTCCAGTAGATTTTGCGTGAAACGCGTACAAATTAACATACGGACAGACAGGCAAAAATTCTAAAAACAGGTTTTCTGACTTCTACTGTCATTTTATACGTGAAATCGATCACTCTTTTCAAAATAATTTCAATATACAGAATTCACTCTGTTACAGTTTTATTATATGTAATAAATTAATTTGTTTGAGATTTTTGTCGAAGTTTAAATTAAATATTCTCACTATAGAAAGAAAACTATAGAAATAAAGAAAGATTTCTTTACTTTTAGGAATAATTTTCCTCATGAAAAATTGGGATTCTATCTATTTTATTTTTAATTCAGTCGAATGGAATTTTGACATAAAAAATTATTATAATTAAGTTTCAAAACGTTTGCAGTGTATTAATTATATATTATTAAATTGTCTAGTTAAGAACATGCATACTGAGAAATTGGTTTTAAGAAATATTTGAATCAAAAACATGTAGTGTCCCTGTATTTTTTTCACTTTGGTTTATCAACTCTTGCTCATATTAAGGTTATTAAAAAGTAAAATTAAAGACCAATTAAATTAGAGTAAAATTATTATTTTCATATATTTGGATTTGAAATAGATTGATAAGATATAAACATATATTTGTTTTATTAGACCCAGAATTTAAGTTCAATGCAATTGATAATCAGTTCTTTACAACAAACGTAATATTTTAACGGTGTTCACGTGATATTACGTTCGGCATAGCAGTGTCGCGGCTATACAAGCGCGTAATCAATTTACACATTACGTAAGAAATAAGGAAATACTGAATAAATGAAACAATTGTATTTGATACGTGGTGCGTAAAAAAGGTTGTGTGTAGATAGTAAGGGTTACTATTATGTATAATTTATAAAAGAATCAGCATTTTACTAAATTAAATACTTAATTAAAAATATAATGAAAATAAATTGAAGGAGAGTATACGAAGGCATATATAAATACCAGGGAGATAGAATATTAGTAATCAGCCCTATATTGTATCATGTTATTTTAAGAGTAAGGTAAAACGGAATTATTAACGTTTAAGCAGACGTCTGCACGTTGTGTCATTGTAAAACCTTTATTTTGACAGTTACGTACTTTAAAATGGCGCCTTATTCCCGTTTACGTAAAGGTAGTTAAAACAGTAGACGTACCGCTGACTATAGGTTATTTGAATATTTCTTTCTATAATTTAGTAAATTTAGCCTTACTAGTATAATTAATAGTGTAAACTGAAAAGGAAAACGTCTAATTTTTAAAGCTATCTTCTAAAAATTACGTTATTTATTAAATTAAATGCCAACAGACATCGTTATATATTTCATCTCATAAAAAGAATATTGCACTTGCAGAAACGCCAATAAAGTCCGCACTTTAAAGAATTAAGGATGTTTCGCATCCAATTATGTTACCGAATATTACTTTTGTAATAGTTTTGTATATTATCTAATAGTAATGATAAGTTTCTATATTGTTTTGAAAATTTTGTTATGCACTAAATTAGATATCAACAGATATCGTTATATATTTCATCTCATAAAAAGAATATTGCACTTGCAGAAACGCCAATAAAGTGCGTACTCGAGAATTAAGAGATGTGTCGTATCCAATTGTGTTACTGAATATTACTTTCGTAATACTTTCGACAATCTAAATAAATAAAAAAATATGTAATTGGCAATTTGAGGCCGATGTTAAAAGTGACGTCGAAGAAATGTTATTTGACGTGTAATTAAAATTAAATAACCTATAAAGATGCATCTTCTGTCATCCGGTGACAAAGTACAGAAATGTCATGGTCGACGAAAATAGCTTCGTCCTTTACTTTCTGCTCAAAGTATAGGATGCTTTTCTTTTCTCTCAAGCCAACGAAAAATAACATTATATTAACGAACAATAAAGGTTAGAACAACGCCAATGCATCATACCGATTTTCAAAGCGAACGTTAAGGAAACCGTTATAGTCATGCGTTAGCTAACTTATACGTTACATAAAGTAAATGATACATAGGGCTGATTGTTACGTATGTCCCTCGTCGTATCAACTTCTTGCCAGAGAGTGACTGTATTTTTAATAATTAAATTAAAAATGATTTTCCGAACAAATTGATGTACACTTCAACAAGAACAATATTACAAAATTCACAAACTGACAATAAAAATTCAATATTATCATAGCAACTACAATAACGTGACACCTCCCTTCTTTTGGATGTGCTTGACGTCTACCTTTTTGACGTGAGAACAGTCGATTTTATTGTCATCGAATGTACTCTTTGACAAAAATCTCGCACAAATTAATATCAATTAAACAAAGAATTTTTGCAACTATATTTAGTGTCGGTCTTGCATATTACTGTATTTCTTAATAACTGTTTCAATATAGTGATTTTATCGATTGGAAAGGACATAAAACTGGTGCATATATTTTTATTTGGTAATCATGGTCACCTCAGCGCTTGTTGGTTCATCGCAAAAATCAGTTTCCAATTAGAAATCAGTTTCTAACCATCTGCGGACTTAAATCCATTACAGCATTGGTAGTTTAATATGACTTCTCTAAATTTAGGTATAAATGTATGTGTATATATATATATATATATATATATATATATATGCATAGTCTTTATTTTGTTGCCGATAAATGTTTACGAATAGCAATGTAATAAATAGTTTAAAATAAAGTAGACGCCTCGGCAAAAAAATAAGTCGGGCTAATTAAAAAAACAACAATTACAAAACTTCACACATTATTACACAAACGAATAAATAAACGTTTAAATATACATACAAAAGCGTCATCAAATATAAACTATGATATATGCGTCGAAACAAAATAATATTATCAAAATAAAACGTCAAGCATCTAATGTCAAAATACAAAGATAATTTTATAATAATAACAAATACAATGTAAATCGTTTGTCAACTACCGTTGTATTAACTTTGGAATGTGTTTTTTTCAAAAAGTTTATTTTTCTTAATATAAATTTCTAGAACGCTTCAAAGATTAACAGTGTTGGTGGCAGTTTTAATTTGAAAGCTAAGACTCTTAATTCTATTTGTAAGACTCATCGTGTTTGATTTATTTGTACTAACTACAAACATATCAAACGGGATTAAAGTCTTAGCTTTCAAGATCAGTTAACATACGAGTGACATTTTTGTATTCCATTTTTGATCCGGGTGACTTTTTTAATAACTGTCTAGTTTTAAGATAAATTTTATTAGACAGTTTTTTAACACAGTGTATTTTAATTTAAATAATCAGTAGGCTGCATTTAAATTTAATTTTTTAGCTAAAGTTTCTTGAAAATATATGTTAATTAAAAACTAGTAGTGAAAAAATTATACAAAAATATGCGAACTATGAGTTTTTAAATTTAAAGGTAGAGGTAGAGTGGTCTCTTTCTCTCTAGTAGAATACAATGAGTTTTAATCAAAAAATGACACAATAGTACTGTCTAAATGTTAAATTTAATGGCAACGTTGGATAGGAGTGAAAACGTTTTGAGGAAAATGGTTTGATGGAAGTTGATCGAAGTTGACCGATGAGACACGAAGTTCAAGTTCGCATTTTGTCGGCTCTTTTCGACTTAATTCGGCCTGTTTTGCGTCATGTCGGCTAATATTACTATAAAATGAAAAATATATTTTCAATAAATTATCAAGAAATAAATTATTTCACAAAAATAAAGACCTAAAATTAAATTAATATTTTATTACAAACAACTGTCTGAATATTAGCTTTTTCAATAAAAATACTTCAATATAAAGAAGAATTTAGATGTTTTTAGAGAAATATTGTAGAGAATTTACATCTGCCAGGCGTCACATGATGGCTCACAATTTTTGAAAATTTGTCGATAATTTTTAATTCGTCGTGTTCTTATTGGTCGAAACTACGATTTATGATAAAAGAGTTGCCAAATACTCTATTGTTCTCGTTTATGTTATCTATATTTTATAATTAACATAGAATTATTAACCGAAAATCAGTGAATTCTGATCACTTGTTGTTAATGTGAGACCATAACACACAAATAAATACACAAATAAAGAAACAAACTGAATATTGAATTATTTGGCGTTAATTTTGTAGAAATTCATTATTCACAATTAAATTAAACAACGTGATGTACTATTATTTCTACTTTCTTTAAGTTCTTTACCACGACCTAGGTTTCGTTGTATTAGCAAAGATTTTTATTCTATTAGCAAAGATCTTTGCTAATAGCCCACCTGAAGATGTTGTAATACAAGGAAACCTAGGTCGTGGTAAAGAACTTAAAGAAAGTAGAAATAATACTACATCACGTAGTTTCATTTAATTGTAAGCAAACTGTATAAAAATTATTTTTAATTTCAATTTTGATCAAATATTTTCTATTATTAATAATTGAAGGTGTGAAAACAATCCTCATAGTTTTGTGGCCGTAATTTTGTCTCCACTTTTAGGAGTTCTCGATAGTCGGAATAAAGATTTCTCGGTGGACTCGAATTTGAATTTTTCAGTATCTATGAAAGCATAATTTTGTGGCAGTAATTTTGTGTTCACTCTTAGAAGTCCTTGATAGTCGGAATAAAGATTTCTCGATGAACACGAATTTGAGGTTTTCAGTATCTATGAAAGCATGATTTTGTGGCAGTAATTTTTTGTTCACTCTTAGAAGTCCTTGATAGTCGGAATAAAGATTTCTCGATGAACACGAATTTGAGGTTTTCAGTATCTATGAAAGCATGATTTTGTGGCAGTAATTTTTTGTTCACTCTTAGAAGTCCTTGATAGTCGGAATAAAGATTTCTCGATGAACACGAATTTGAGGTTTTCAGTATCTATGAAAGCATGATTTTGTGGCAGTAATTTTTTGTTCACTCTTAGAAGTCCTTGATAGTCGGAATAAAGATTTCTCGATGAACACGAATTTGAGGTTTTCAGTATCTATGAAAGCATGATTTTGTGGCAGTAATTTTTTGTTCACTCTTAGAAGTCCTTGATAGTCGGAATAAAGATTTCTCGATGAACACGAATTTTAGTTTTTCAGTATCAATGAAAGCCTAATTTTGTGACAGTAATTTTGTGTTCACTTTTTCCAGTATTGATGAAAGTTAAAAAAAGGCAATGTCAGGAATTTGTTTATGGCGTTTGTCGAACAAAATAGACCTTCACGTCACTCGTATTAAATTCGACTCTAAGAAAGCGTTCTTATACGAGTCCTTTAAATTTTGGAAAACGAAAATCGAAAACGAGCGCATATAGAATAAATATAATATTTACTTCGGGCTTTCCCTTAAAAGCGATTATTAAGTCGAAATAAACCGCAAAATAAACCACCTTCGCCGCGACCACACATGCAACAAAACTAGTGTCAATACTTTATAAACTGTGTCCATTTATTATTTGACATTATTATAAAATATAGCAATTAAGTATATAAAAGGGACCCTTGAAAAATTTTGGAAATTGGACAATTTTGTAAGAACGCAAGGATGTTTACTTTCTTCTTGCTTCCATAAATTTCGTTATTTATTGTTGTCCAAATGTTTTCATCTGGAATTCTTGCGGAAACGATACTTAATAGCTTTCAATTAAGAAAAACACTCACTAATTTATAGTTATTATGTAATGGTAATCGGAGTTTACCTTTTTACTAGAGATTTATACGAAATATTTATTTAAATTTAATAACGACTTTAATAATTACAAAAGCAAGAAACAGGCATAACTTAAAGAAAACGGGAAAGTAATGAACCGTTAATAAAAAGTATTAATGATGGCATATTTTACCGTTTGTTATATGGCTTGCTTCATCCTAATTTTAATTAATAGATTAGTAGTCATTATTTGCTAATAGCGATCAGTTATTATTTATTATATAATTTCATTATTAACAATTGACGTTAACGAGGATACGTTAGTAAATTAATATTAGTTTTCAATAGCCCATCTCAAATTTGGGTTGATAGACGATCGGTGAAGGAGTTATTGGGCAATCCTTTTTTCCGAGTTTTATTTTTCGTAGGGCAGTATTTAATGTTTACAATTTTTATTAAAATCTTTGTTTTTTCAGTTTTCTATGGAAGTTGTTGTAAATATTATTCAGTATTTAAAATCTCCTTCGTAAAAATGAATTTATTCGTTGTATACATTTTTAGTTTTGAAAATAATAAACAAAATATTTACTTTTTGCGAGATATTTCATTATTTCCTTTTATAAAATAAAAAGTAGTATATGTTGTTTTCAATACGTAATGAAATATATCCTGTCCTGAGCATACGAAATGTAACCACTCCTTGTGCATAATGTTGGAATATTTTGATTTTTTACTTGATATCTATAAAAACCATCGATTTCAAGTTTTGATATGTTTATTTAGCTTGTCAAAATAATTTTAATAATCCGAATCCATTGCGAGCTTTCGTTTAATTTATTGTTACATAGAAAAGTTCATTTAATTTATTTCCCATATATATGTATATATATGATTATATTTACTTTATTTTACAAGATTACTTGAAAATATCGAAAGCTTTTTACGTTTGTTTTAGCATATAGATCTTACATTAGCTTCTTACATTCATATTTTTAATTTAACTTTATTAACATTCAATTTGTTTTATATAAATTGCAAACACATACACGCATACATGCGGACACACAAACATACGTATATAAATATGTACATATTGTAGAAAATTCATTTATTTGTTTCAAAGTTATATAAAAATCTTTTAAACGGACCTTAATAAAGTCTTCATTCTTGTACGGCGTTTTATTCCAGAAAAGTGCTAGCCTTTGTATTGTATCAATGCAGTGATGTCACAGAATTAAGTCCCTGTAGTTTTAGAAAGTAAGTCGCAGAGGCCAGTTAATTCCATGTATTTTTCGAAGTTTCCAACTCGACTTCCGGTCGACGTATACAAGTTACGTAGTTACGTAATCTCGAAGCACAGATACCATCGTGTTTTCGTAGAAGTGCGCGAAATTTACGCGGATAAACCGGCCATTGACGCTCATCGCTTCCGGTATTCCAGTTAACCGTGTGCGATAACCAAAAATTTAGTTACAAACTAGTAAAAATTAAACGCGGAAATGAAGACGTCAAACGCTGCAGCTGATAAGGTCGTATATCAGATACGAATGGCCTAATGAAGATGCGATTTTAATGAACAACATCGCGAGCGATGTCTGGAGCGTTATCTCGCGGTTGTAAAAGTTTTGGCCGATACGGTCAGTCAAGGCCTCGTGTTGGCGTGGTGCGCAGAAGGTGGCGTAAACACATGTATGTGAAATGCGTTATGGGAAGCACGTGTCGGGGCGTCAGTTGTGTTTGTTATCACAGAGCCCTCTTTTTTGTTTGACATCTCCGCTGGAATTTAGCCTATCAGTGCAGCCGACGTTTTATTGGCGGCAAGGAAATCTTGCATGCGTAAATTGCTGCGTCTATGTATTAATTTGTAATTTGTTTGGAGTAAATAGGTATTGACATAACTAATATGTTCTGCGAGCATATGCAAAACAAAATCGTGGAAAAATGGTAAGGGAAAGAGGGCGAATGTGAGTCGGGAGTCGATTTATATCATAAACTAGTTATAACCAGGGTTATTACAAAGCAAGACAAAAAAATAATGTGTGGAAGCTTGCTAAATATATCAAAATAAAATACTTACTTAATTTTCACTGAAAATTGGCTAAGTGTGTGCCGGAAAATACACAGATTAGGGTTATACAATTTCCTACATCTCTTGAAATTGTTTGTACAAGTTAGCGGTAATAATTTTAATTGAAAATTTTAATCAAGTGCTAATACATACTTGGCTAAATTTTTCAAATCCACGTTTAAAAAATTGAATGCAGGAACATTGCACATTATTTTGATGCTTAAAATTTTGCACATACGGTTTAAATATAAATAATCCTATTAAATACGTGCAGAACTCGTACTAAAGTAGTTCCGCAAACACTTGGGTATATAGTTCGAATATTTAAGATTACACAGTATTTCTAATAATTTAAGTATTTACGCGTAGAACTCGTACTGCAGTAGTTCCGCAAACACTTGGGTATATAGTTCGAAAATTTAAGATTACACAGTATTTCTAATAATTTAAGTATTTACGCGTAGAACTCGTACTACAATAGCTCCGCAAACACTTGGGTATATAGTTCAAATATTTAAGATTACAAAGTATTTCCAATAATTTAAGTATTTACGCGTAGAACTCGTACTACAGTAGCTCCGCAAACACTTGGGTATATAGTTCGAATATTTAATATTACACAGTATTTCTAATAATTTAAGTATTTACGCGTAGAACTCGTACTACAGTAGCTCCGCAAACACTTGGGTATATAGTTCGAATATTTAAGATTGCACAGTATTTCTAATAATTTAAGTATTTACGCGTAGAACTCGTACTGCAGTAGTTCCGCAAACACTTGGGTATATAGTTCGAAAATTTAAGATTACACAGTATTTCTAATAATTTAAGTATTTACGCGTAGAACTCGTACTGCAGTAGTTCCGCAAACACTTGGGTATATAGTTCGAAAATTTAAGATTACACAGTATTTCTAATAATTTAAGTATTTACGCGTAGAACTCGTACTACAATAGCTCCGCAAACACTTGGGTATATAGTTCAAATATTTAAGATTACAAAGTATTTCCAATAATTTAAGTATTTACGCGTAGAACTCGTACTACAGTAGCTCCGCAAACACTTGGGTATATAGTTCGAATATTTAATATTACACAGTATTTCTAATAATTTAAGTATTTACGCGTAGAACTCGTACTACAGTAGCTCCGCAAACACTTGGGTATATAGTTCGAATATTTAAGATTGCACAGTATTTCTAATAATTTAAGTATTTACGCGTAGAACTCGTACTACAGTAGTTCCGCAAACACTTGGGTATATAAGTTCGCATATTTAAGATTACGCAGTATTTCTAATAATTTAAGTATTTATAAATATTGATACTTAGTATTTCTAACAATGTGAAAATAATGTCTGATATATATTTTATAGGAGTACGAATGAAAAGAAAAAAAAACTTTCATTTTAATATTTAATACTCATTATTTTTTTTTAAATTTTATATTTAGCTTTTTATAATTTAAGTAAAATTATTAACTACTTAAGGAGCTCTAAGAATTATAGTTTCTTAGGCCTAATAATTAAATGGGTTTAAAAATGAAAACTTTGATGGTCCGCTATTTCCAACTTTTCCGTTTCCGTGTGTACATTGTTTCCGTTTCCGCGTGTATGAAATATTTAGACCGCAATACCCTGTATTGTGTTCTAAATATTTTCATCCGGAGTTCTTGTGGAAAAGATGACTCTTATGTTCTTAATAGATATCAATTAAACAAAGCAGACTAATTTATATCTATTATCCAGTAGTGATTTTTGTTCACCTATTTTACTACCGGTTATTTTCGTTGTTTATTCGGTATTTTACAACCTGTTTATATAAATCAAATAATGACTGTAATACTGACAAAAACAATAAACATTTTATTACATAAGGAAAACATGGAAGAACAATGAACAGTTAATAAAAAGCATAAACGACGTTATGCTTTACGGCTTGTTTGATGGCTTGCTTCTTTCTAATTCGATCAATAGATTAGTAGTCATTATTTACTATATCATTTCATCATTAAAATTGACGTTAATGACGATACGTTAATAATAAAAAAAATTGACGTTAATGACGATACGTTAGTAATAAAAAAAATTGATGTTGATGACGATTGTTAGTAATAAAAAAATTGACGTTAATGACGATACGTTAGTAAATAGTATTGTAATATCATTCTGTGTAGTTCATTGCGAATATGGGTTTATAAGACTATCAGTGATGGTATTTTTGGGCAGTTCTTTTATACTCGGTTTTATTTTTGGAAAAGCAGTATTCAGTTTTTAAAATTATATAAATTACTTATTTTGAAATGAATATTTTTTGAGTTTCCTCATGCAATTACAGAAATATTATTTGCAGCTTTTTTGCACGTACGGGTACGCCTCTAAATATAAATATTTCAGACAAACAAACTATACATTAAGTTTGCTAATGGCCCACCTGAAGATGTTGTAATACAACAAAACCTAGGTCGTGGTAAAGAACTTAAAGAGAGTAGAAATAATACTACGTCACATAGTTTCATTTAATTATCAAAAATGAATTTCTACAAAATGAACGCCAAATATATTCAATATACATTACGTGTGAATTCGTGACGTGACGTTCAATTATTTATCTTATTTCGTTTAGAAGTTAGGGCCCTGTGACGGACATATAGACCAACAAACTACCTTGTCACAACTATAAGATTTAGTTCAGATCCTTTGCTGACGAAACTCTAGAATAGAAAATGAAATATAAAATTCATTTTAAAATACCTGTCCAAAGACAATCCACTCGATGTGGTGCGCAAATAATTCGGTCCCATTTTATATTTATGGGGAGGTATTTTGTTAAATTTGTTATTAATTTGGGTTTTAAAATAAAGTATATGTCTAAAACTGTGGAAACCGTGAGATGTAATACTACGGACGGACCTAATAATATAAAAACTTGTTAAAAACTAGACGAATTCGTTCTACGAGGACACCGTACACACTCAGACTTGTGTATATAAACATTTAATGGTAATACAATAACAACTTGTTAAGTACTAGACGAATTCGCTCTACGAGGACACCGTACACACTCAGACATGTGTATATAAACATTTAATGGGAATACAATAATAACTTGTTAAGTACTAGACGAATTCGCTCTACGAGAATACCGCACACACTCAGACATGTGTATATAAAGATTTAATGGTAATACAATAACAACTTGTTAAGTACTAGACGAATTCGTTCTACGAGGACACCGTACATGCTCAGACATATGTATATAAACATTTAATGGTAATAATATAACGACTTATTAAGTACTAGACGAACTCGCTCTATGAGGACACTGTACACACTCAGCCATATGTATATAAACATTTAATGGTAATAATATAACACCTTATTAAGTACTAGACGAATTTGTTCTACGAGAACACCGTACACACTCAGACATGTGTATATAAACATATAATGGTAATAATATTACAAATTGTTAAGTACTAGAGGAATTCGGTCTACGAGGACACCATACACACTCAGACATGTGTGTGTAAACATTTAATGGTAATAATATAACGACTTATTAAGTACTAGACGAACCCGCTCTATGAGGACACTGTACACACTCAGATATATGTATATAAACATTTAATGGTAATAATATAACAACTTATTAAGTTCTAGACGAATTCGTTCTACGAGGACACCGTACACACTCAGACATGTGTATATAAACATATAATGGTAATAATATTACAAATTGTTAAGTACTAGACGAAATCGCTCTACGAGGACACCGTAAACAATCAGACGTATGTATATAAACATTTAATGTTACACTATAACTTTTGATATTATTTTTCACAATGCAAATATATTGTCTAGTATGCAAATTGCAAAAATATGAGACTGAGAATCATCGCTATAGTTGCAAATACGCAAATAGTTGCAAATATGCATGTAATTGCAAAAATATGAGACTGAGAATCATCGCTATAGTTGTCAAGTAAATATTAGGTATATATATATAGTAACGCTGTTCTTATAATTTTGATTCTAGTAGTTTCGGAAAAATTGGAGAGGGGGGAAATCTTTTACTTTAGGGATATCACATAAATTCAGAAAAAAAATTCGTAATCTTTATGGATTGCTTTTTCATATTGACATTACATGCAATATTGGAAATGAAAAAAAAATCGGGTACTTTAATAATCCCTTAATATTTTTAGGTATTATCTATTTATTAATAAGCTTTATAATCTCAAATTTCGAGTTCTACGCTAAACGAATTTTTTGTGGCCATCTTCAGCAGCATTTTTCAACTATTTTAATCTTCGTAATTCGTCTTGCTATCAATTGATACACCATATGATGCATAAGAAACATAATCAAAAATATGAAATGCAAGGAACACATCAAGATAAGCGAATGAACCCAGAGACGAATTTAAATTCAATGTTAAGGAGATCATTTGCCATCTTCTACTTCTGTCAACAAATCCTGACTCCATCTTGTGTTGTCGCCGGAAACAAGTATGTGTTCCAAATTTCTAGGTGAAATATCGATTACCAAAGATTAACAGACAGAAAGATAACAAAACAACTTTAATAAAAGTTTTTGAATAAAATTGTCTAGGATTTCACTTAATCTCAAACACGCTCCTGAAATATAATTTTCAAAAAATATTCTGTTTACTGTTTCCCTAAAATGTTTATATAAAAGTATGGTTAACACAAACGGCAACCAAACTAGCAGTTGTTTAGAAAGAATTGTGGGCGAGCAAGTTTGTAATTGAACGTGTTTGATCACGTCCTTCGTCTTTATCTCGTGATATCACCGTAAATAGCCAACATGATACGACTTTCTTCATTTACACATTGGCATTGACTAGTGAACAGCATTGAGTTCTCTGACCCAGGCCTAAACGAATGCTTTGTAAACAAATTTTGTGTTTATTTGAATGAAACAGTATGACGTAAGATAAAAACGTTTATTGCGAGTTGTACATGACCGATATGTTATAGAGTACCAGAGTTCAAAGTTAAATTTTTTAAGATATATGTGTTTTTTATATTTACAAAATTATTAGCAATACACAGGAATGTTTGAGTACAAGGAATACAATTTTTCGCCATTTAATTGTATCGCTTAGTATCCCATAAACATCATAATTTGTACGTACGTATGTGTATTATGACTGAAATTAATCCCGTGCTTCTTGATAACAGTTCGTTTATAGAGGCAGGAGATCAGAGTAACACGTTTTTTCTACCATGATATGGTCAAAAAATCCAGTTGTAAGACATAAAGGGTGTAGATACAAGTAGGAACAAAGATTCTGTCAGTTTAACAGTATCTGTTTGGACAAAAAGTTCAAACTGTGAAATTATTTCTGAGACAAATATTTAAAAAGTTATCTGTGTTTTGAAAATCAGGCGAGCTTTAATGTTTCATTTAAAGTTTGAATGTGTTATGTATTAAAACTCGTCTGTGAGACACAACCAGACGAGTTTTAATAAATGTTTCACATTCTTTGTGAAACATTTGTTTCACTTTATATTACTACATATTGGTGAATTATTTATCATAGTCTTGTTACCAAAAACTCTTCGCAAGATCAAAAAAATGGATTTTTTGTAAATACCTAGAAAATTTATCACATCGTATTATTTGGATTACAGCATCTAACATTTTCTGTTTCATTAAAGGGACTTTTGTTCTTAAAAATTTAAAAAAAAAATGTTTATCAGCCTTGGAGCATTTCATCGCAGAAGAAAGTAAATTTTTATACATTGGTGATGATCAGCTCTATAAGCTTAAGTACGAATATTAACAAATATTTTGAAATATGAGTAAAGAAAACTGTGGAGAAAAATATTGCATTGTTTTTTGACTCATCTTTTTAATTTTTTTATTAGTTCAGAATATCATAAAACGGAATATTGAGTTCTTTGTCGATATACAAATAGATACATCTAGCACAGAATTGATAAACATTTGCTCCTTGTAAAGCATCAGAGGTTTATGCATTACAACTTGTAAAGCATCAGAGATTTATGCATTAAAACTTGTAAAGCATCAGTGGTTTATGCATCAAAACTTGTAAAGCATCAGAGGTTTGTGCATTGTTACGGAATTATTTTCGAAACTACTGTTGAAATGCTGCTTGCTTGAAAGTTAATGAACGAAAGTTTAAAAAGAGTTATACACAGTATTAAGTTACCAAACAAAATTACCAAAACAGAATACTAATGGAATCACTTTGGTGTCCGTTCATCTGTCACCTGTCTATTCGTATTCGACTGTCTGTCCGTGTTTCCCTGGAAACTATTCGATATAAAAATTTTAAGTTTAGCACAGAGATAGAGTATGGTGGCCCAATTATAGACGTGAATTTTGATTCTGGGGTTAATTGAAGGGGTCAATATGGAAATAAAAAAATCCTTCGAGATTACATCGAATGAAAGCTTACTGTAGCATGAATTCAACCATACGAATATATATGATATACTTTTTTAAACATTTTTCTGGAAAAACGCTTAAAAATTGCTGTAAGTTATTACCTAAAGGACCGCTCAAAAATCTAAAAAAATCCTAAATATTGAACGTGGCATGAGAGGAATTGGGGAATTGGACATAAATTGAAATAAAATTGTCAGGATTTAAAAATTCCTGCTTAATTTTTCTAATTTTTTATTTATTGTGTATTTCTTTATAATTACTGAACCATTGGTTTTAGAGAAAAACATTTGGACAAAAAATAATTCTCACGACGTAAGGAACAATTCTTGTCCTTTCCTTCGTAAGTTTTCAAAAAAAATTAATTTGGCACTGTCGAATGGGGAGCACTTAACTCCGCACATATGCGATGTGATACGGCATTTGTGCAGTTGGCGGCAGTTAGCGCGGCAGAGTCGGAGTGCATTACCTACTATTAATGTTTAAATGGGGGACCTGTGGCACGGGCCGCTAATTGTGCAAGTATAGCTTGTGCTTGATTGATGTTTTAAATGTTTGTCTGTCTTTGTATTTGTTTTGAGTGAGTTGATATAATAATGACTTATATATATTGTATCAATTTTTGTAAGTAACCTCAGTTTTATCCAAGTGTGATAAATGGAATTTATCAATAGATTTTTCATTTTTTTTCTTATTATTCTTTGCGACCCTTCCTGTTCGGTTGCTTAACAGCTGAGTTGTTGTACGATACGCTGTAAATATCTCAATAACATGAAGTTTGGTACATACAAATAGTGGGCATAAACTAGTTATAAAACTTATTGATAATAGAAAAAAATGTATGGTTCCAACTTGATTCGAACTTTCACTAGTTTAAGCTCATGTACTTCCGTGTGTTAATATTTTAATTAAACTAACAAAAACGTGTTATTGACCGCTGTTTGAAAACCTAACACATTCACTTAATAAATAAACAGTTTTAAAAAAGCTTTTAAAAACACTGCAATAAAAAACAAAAAATAATTATCGAACCTGTTTTCTCTATCTACTCTGCAAGGACTATAGTGTAAGCCATGTTTGTTATAAGTATGATAGTTGAGTGGAAAAGTGTGGTGTGCTTTTTTTGATAACTCACTGATATGTTTACTTATTTTTTTTTGAGAAAAAAGCACCCCACGCTTTTACACTCAAATAGTATACTCGGTAAGAAACATGGCTTGCACTAAAGTCCTTACAGAGTAGTCAGAGAAAACAGGTCCGATAGTTATTTTTTTTCTTTTTAGTGCAGTATTTCGAAAAGCGTGTTGTTAGTTTTTAAATTTCAAATTTATTTTTACTTTTTTTAGTCTTATATCAAAGGAGAGAATATATTTTTGAACTTGTTTTATATTGTATTTAGAATTACTTTTAACAACATAAACACTTTATTAAGAAAACTTCTACAAAATTCAATTTAGCAGAGCAGCATATTTGATTAGGTTGAGGTGTCTCTTCTCGTTTCTGTGTCTGTGGGCGACTGAACGCACATCCTCTTCATCTCTACCAATGCATCAGTATTGCAAGGCGTTTTTCCTGTATGATTAGTACCTTCCAATATTTCGATCTGAAGTCCACAAAGTGATTTTACTTCACTTAAAGCTGCATATGTTTGCCCAGATGCAAAGATTCGCTATTCTAAGTAGACCACCGCGTATACAACAATTAGAAGCCCAAAAATGATTTAGATACGTTGTTCCGTTATTGAGTTCATCGCCTAACTTCCGGTTCTGTTTCACTGAATCGGTCCGATTACTATTTGTCGTGTTGTCATGAGAACTACAGACAAGTTTCCTCATGGTACAATCATTAGAAGCGCATGAAATTTATTTTCGTAGATTCCATTACGTCATTAATTAGGTAATTAGTTAGTTGGTTAGTTAGTTAAAAATCGACCTAATAAAATGTTGTTAAAAAAGGACCAAGTCATTAATAAAGCCAAAACACTACAAATTGTAGGTCGATTTATACGGTAGGCAACGTCTCTTATTAGCCCGATAACGTTCTATGTAAAATATATAGATAAATTATAAACAATCAGGGGTTAATAAAAAATTTGTAATTTTGAAAAAAAATACCTTCAAAAATCGTTTATTAGCATTCGTTTATTAATCTAACTGTAATCATTAGTTGCTAACAATTTTACTATAATGAATATAACATTAATGCTTGAAAAATAATTATAAATCGTAAGTAATTTATTTAAGTATATTTATGACTAAATTACAAGGTTTAATATAATGAATTTGAGTGGCTTTCATTTTGTTATTGTGTATAACAAAGATTAGTGAAATCGTCAAAAACTCGTGACGTATTTCCTTATGTACGTACGTATCCCGTAAAGCGTCAGAATATGTAACCCCGTTGGGTGGAAGTGCTGAGATTGTAGATGCGGAACACTATTAGTGGAGTTTTGATGGTTCCCTATTTTGTATGAAGTTGTATTATGTAACGTGTTTATGTTGAAAATTATGTAACGTGTTTATGTTGACAATAGATAACTATAGATTTATTGCAAAAATATACACTAAAGTTTTATAAAGATACCCGAGCGTTAACGAAGGGAACTCGTCTCGAATTACGATAGTGCGGTGTACAGCTGACATAAGAAGACAGGTGATAAACTAAATATTTTAGCATCGCGCATAGCGTTGAACGAGGGTCGAGTGTTTAGTGCGCTGGCTTCGAATTACTTCATGGTTGTTGCATGTAACGACGTACTATTAAGTTCAATTAGAAAAGACGATTTGTAAACGTCTCTCTCAAATTACAGTCTTCAAATTACTCTTTCATTGCCTCTATGTGAACTTCTGAATATAGAAAGCTACAAATTTTAGGATTCCGTGCCTCAAAATAAAAAAAACCAGATCATTTGGTTGTCCGTTACCGTTCCGTACTTTGCTATTAAAATTTCAAGTTTTTTGGTTCTAGCAATAAAAAGCTATGGCTCTTACTGTTCATCAAAACCATAGAAGTACTTCCGGTTGACCTATCATCTTGAAAGTCGGCGTGATAATAGAAGGTCTTATAGCACAAGAAAAGGGAGAAATTCAAAGATCTATTATTTCTAATTCTATAGGGAATTGTAGATTTTTATAATAAGTTTGTTTTTACGCCTGTGAAATATACGGTATTTACGTTGTGAAAAATTAATATTTGTACTACGAGAGTTTTATGCCTAAATATGCCCCGCACCCTCGTAGTACGAGTTCTACTCGTGCTTGATAGGTTTTTATTACATTTTCAGAATTCATCTTTGTTATAATACTATTTAATTCTTTTTTCAATTTTGACAAAATGCATAATGTTCACATGTTTTAAAACCAGTTTGTGGGCTCGATTTTTATGCTTTCACAAACTTTTTAGTGATTTGTGGGGCTTTAAGTTTTGGTGAAAATCTTCGTCGGTTTGGGTATCTTTTAAAATGATGATCTCTTAAATGTTAACGGATTGAAAATGCAAACTGACTTCGAACCGGTTTTTAGAAGCATTTACAGATATGGTGTTGCGTGTTCATGGCCAAGTTCATTCGACGGTTTTGTAGCGATCACATTTAAGGGTTGTCATAGAGTGCTGTCGAAAGTTTCGATATTATATTTTGGAAAAATATGTATTATCCTCGGATTGACAGAACTGCATATTAATGTTTTTCTATTTGTATTTTTATTGCCTAGGCTATAGGGATTAAATATAGAAACCGATAATCATAATAAGATACAACATACATTTTGAAGAATTTAAGGACTAATTTAAATTTATATTCAGGTACTGGCCACAAAAGATATATCTACATAATAATCGAGTAAGTTTATTGTTCTACTTGGAAATTTTTTATTAAGGTATTTCTGATAGATATATTAATTGTTTAAATGACAACATTGGAATTTTAGGAACCATGTTATTTTTGTTAATCCATGACTCGTAACTTGAATAGTAAAAAATGATACAGATCATTTTGGCACTTCAATTTGCAGGATTATAAAATTTAACCGCTTATTTATAAGTATTTTCTATAAAACTCAAGAGTTTTTGAATCGGGAAATTGTTGATTTGTAGTTATAAACAATACACACATACACACACAGAGAATCACTGTGTAAAGATTTGCTGTCTAATGCCAGTTGTAATAAACAAACATTAATGAAATAGCTTTTTGTAAAAATATCTAGTTTTCCATTTTGTAAATACACTTTACCACATTTTCTCAGTGAACTTAATTAATTAAATTGGTTTTTGTGATGCCCGTTCCCTGTTTCTATTCATTTCGTTTGTTTATTTTTACATACTTTGGTCTTGACAGTGGTGGTAAAGTTTATTATCATGCAGGTGATATTTTTGAATTTATCTTAATTTTGGGCCGATCTTGACAATAATTTCACTTTTTTCTTTGTACAAATGAAAGAATATTATTAGAAAACAACATACGTAATAAAAATACCACGCGTTATTTTTAATAAAAAAAATCAATTTGAAAAGTGCTTTTACTAAGACAAAATGGTGATCAAACATAAATGGCATTTATGTCGAAAAAATTTTAACAAATAGTTTGAAAAACATAGTGTGTATGAGAAATATTTTTCGAATAAAGCGATTTCGCGAGCGAAAATTATTTTTGTTAAATATATCGTTTTTAATGATAACTAATAAGGCAGTGAAATGTTCACTGGTATTAAACTGCTTTAGTTTCGATCTAAATAATTTGACAAATTCTCATAAAAAAATGTTGAGATGTCATGGGACGCCTATCAGATATAAAACATCTCACTTTTTTATATTTTTGTACTAAAATATTTTTATTTGAAAGAATTGAAAACAAAAAAAAGATATATTCAAATAGTTGTTAATAATAAAAATAATTAATTTTATTTTTGTTTTTATGAAATAATTTATCACATAAATATTTCTTAACAATCTATTAAAAGTTAATTTTTAAGTTTATAACACTGTTGGCCGATAAGACGCGAAGCTGGTGAATTAAGTTAGAAAGAGCAGACGAGTCGCGAATTTGGCCGAATTGAATCGGAAAAAGTCAATAAGACGCGGTGCTGGCCGAATGGTACGTCGCGACGTGCCATCAGAACGTTTTAACTTCCATCCAAACGCGCCATTAAATGTCTCTCATCAATGGCTTTGGATATAGAAGGAAACACAGAGAAATGATTCATAACATGTCAATGGAAAGCGAGGATATAGTGATTCTCCATGTGTCCAATCAAACAATGGTTCAAAATTTAATACCTTTGCATTAATATATGTGCTTATGTGGTATAGTTTTTGCCATTAGTCATTGAAAATGTTAAATTAGTAAGAAAGTGATTGAAGTAAGAAGCAGAAAAGTGGCAAGAATCAGCTTGGTAAGAAGTTTGAGAAGAAGTGTCATCCTTAGTAGCTTGCTCTACCTAAAAAGTTACTCTTTTGTTACGGAGATATTGCGAAAATCCTATCTTAAAATGTTTAATTCTTTTTCTTATCGTGAAGCTTTGAATTGAAAAAGCGCTTTCCTTCCAAATTCAAAATAAACCGAGAACATACCAATCGCTGCGCGATCTAATTGATTAATACATCACGTTCGAAAATCTGGTCAAAAACTCGCCCAGAATCGGATGACGATCGGTACTGATATGGACAACAAACCCCAACAGACAGACCAAAAGCATACAAAGTAACATTCCCTTTTCTACAATTAAAATGTATAAAGTGGCTGCAGTCCCGAATTACTTGAATTCTTTCCGGTAATGGGATTCGAGAAGTCTGCGCAGCAGACGCTTATTATACGGGAGTTGATGTCAGCTAAATAAACGCACGAGGAGATGTTTGGAGATCGGATTTGTACAGTCCCGTCACTCTTATAGTCTAGAAAAAATAATTTTCACTAGTTTATATTTCACATTGAAATTAGAAATATTAGTTCAAATACCGCTTGATTAGAATCTATATTACCTTTGGGTTCTTCATGGTACTGCAGATTAAGGTGTGCTATGAAATTGAGTACTTAGAAAATAGTAATAATCACATAAAAATAGTAATTACTTAATTGAAAATGAATAATTACCAAGTACTTTCCGTCGCGGCTGAAATAAGAATAAAACTTTAAAATGGACGTAATTTAACGATGGCTCGTTTCCTGAATTTTCACTCGAATATAAAATAAAATGTAAAAGGAACTAGATTGGCTATATTATCTTAAGGGAACGCGTTTAATTTCCTAAATAGGCTTTGAATTGAAACGGTCAATGGCAGAGGTAAAGAGGCCATCCAAAGCAGGCTTGGTGGAGCATCCTGCTAGTGGAAATGAAGAGCATAGATAAGACTTGGAATGAGGTTCAAGATTGAGTGACATGGTGAAAAATCAAGGATGTCCTTTGCTCTATCAAGGTGATACGTGATGTGAAAAAGATCAAGACTGTTAAACCTCAAGTGGTATCAGTACATAAAAAAATGAATATGTCGAACTAGCTTCTGCCCGTGACTTCGTTCGCATGGACTAGCGCAATCCAGGTCAAAATTTATATCTCTTTATTTTTTTTTATATCCGTTTGTTGAACTCAAAACCTCTGTGCTGTAATATTGTGACCGAGTTGTAAAAGGGAGAAAATTTTGTATGGTTTCTTACGGGAATCGCACTGAGGTATCAGTCGTATTACATGTTCTGAGTTAATACATGCTAAATTCAGCCTTACAGAATTTTCCTTAGAAACAATATTACGTATATGGTAGGAACGTTCATTAGTTATGAACGATGTTATTTCTGGAAGTATTTTAGATTTCAAGGTAAAGAGTAACCTATTTATTAATACAGGTCACAGTCTACTGGAATGCCACATTTTCTTTAGAAGTTAAAGAGTTATAGAATAACAAATATCCATACATTCTGAAATCTTTCGATCGAAATGTTTTATTAAAAATGTATGCAGTATTACTTGACTGTTTCACTAAAAATGTATGCGGTATTACTTGAATGTTTCACTAAAAATGTATGCGGTATTACTTGAATGTTTCACTAAAAATTTATGCGGTATTACTTGAAAGTTTCACTAAAAATTTATGCGGTATTACTTGAAAGTTTCACTAAAAATTTATGCAGTATTACTTGAATGTTTCACTAAAAATTTATGCAGTATTTGTTATTTTTGGGATGTAAATTGGTGAATATTGAAATTTTGGTTTCGGTATTGCAACATGATAGAGGTTTCCAAATTACCGCTAGTACCTTTTCACGATACATACCATACACATTTTTAGGGTATGTAGTACGTTCTTCTTTTTATGAATAAGAGTACTCTTATTCATAAAGAAAATTAAAATGAGATTGATAGTTCTAAATATATTTTGAATTAAAAAAAATTAAAAACCTTTCTTGAAGCTCTTTGCTACTCAATAGCAAAATAAGTTTTTTTGGGAGCAAAAAAACATTCTATTATATCAGTCTAGGGTTGTGGCGACAAAACTAAACCGTTATAATGAAATATAGCTCTGATATAATTGCTTTTACAACATATTTTTCAAAAGTTTAGTAGGTATAGGTAGTTACCCTTGATATCTCTATATGGGGACAGTCTTATTGATTATAATCCAAGAAATGAGGATAAGAATAGAAAGTGAGGATATGAATGCGTCTTTAGAAAAGGTTTCTAAATATATAGAAACAATTCTTAAAGACGTGTTCTTACTTTCACAGACGCATCTTCTCTTAAGTTAGTTCAATTACTTATATTGAATGCATAATGCACGCCTCACATCAAGAATATGTGTAAAAGTACGTATGTTTGATTGGAACAGATTGAGGTAAAATTATTTCTCCCAGTCACCTTATATTAACAATTAATTATTTAAACTTTTAAGCGCAGGTGAGCGTTCGTAAAAAAAGAGGCGAGGGAAGTATACCATTCGAATGATGTATCATACATCATTATTACTTCACTGTGGTGGATGATGGTTTGATAAAATAAATCAATCCAATCATATCAACGTACCGACGCAATGGATTGTGGCGAATCGCATCCGGAAAACATTGTCTCATTTAGGGTGCATCCATTAAAAACTGCGGTCGGCATGCAAGTCTGCGAAGGATTCTCGCGTCTCGGGACAGATTTCATCATCTCTTACGCGGCGGGGCGCTCGCTTACATCAGCTTGAACGTTTGCAACCTGATGATCGATGAGGGAGAGGGATAGAGAGAGACGCCTTCTAGGCTCTCACTTTCACCAAGGCCGTCAGGCAATTGCTGGAAAAAGTACTTTGCTACAATTGCAGGTCAAGTGTGAAATAGGCAATTCTGCATTACGTTATGAAATATTTTGTTGATTTGTTTCCGAGCTAAAATGTACTGGATTCTATTGGTATTTGAATTCCATGCTTTCTTGCGTTGGGATAATTCAATTGGGAGGGATGTTCTGTCTACCTCCTCCGAAAGTTTCTTTTGATATCTTCCTTCTTTATGTTACTATTTAGTTTATATTAGTATTTTTCTACAATTATATTTTTACTCAAATTGGATAGTAGTTTAGTGTTACAATTATTATTTGAATTCCATCTTTTTTTTTGTTGGGAGGGATGTTTCATCTACCCACCGAAGGTTTCCTTCGATTTCTTGCTTCTTCACCTTTACATTATATTACTATTTTTTATAATTATAGTTTGACTCAAATTGGATTGTAGTTTAGTGTTACAATTGTTATTTGAATTCCATCTTTTTTTGTTGGTTTTTGTTTCATCTACCCACCGAAGGTTTCGTTCGATTTCTTGCTTCTTCACCTTTACATTATATTACTATTTTTTATAATTATAGTTTGGCTCAAATTGGATTGTAGTTTAGTGTTACAATTATTATTTTAATTCCATCTTTTTTTTGTTGGTTTTTGTTTCATCTACCCACCGAAGGTTTCCTTCGATTTCTTGCTTCTTCACCTTTACATTATATTACTATTTTTTATAATTGTAGTTTGACTCAAATTGGATTGTAGTTTAGTGTTACAGTTATTATTTGAATTCCATCTTTTTTTTGTTGGTTTTTGTTTCATCTACCCACCGAAGGTTTCCTTCGATTTCTTGCTTCTTCACCTTTACATTATATTACTATTTTTTATAATTGTAGTTTGACTCAAATTGGATTGTAGTTTAGTGTTACAATTATTATTTGAATTCCATCTTTTTTCTGTTGGTTTTTGTTTCATTTACCCACCGAAGGTTTCCTTTGATTTCTTGCTTCTTCACCTTTACATTATATTACTATTTTTTATAATTATAGTTTGGCTCAAATTGGATTGTAGTTTAGTGTTACAATTATTATTTGAATTCCATCTTTTTTCTGTTGGTTTTTGTTTCATTTACCCACCGAAGGTTTCCTTCGATTTCTTGCTTCTTCACCTTTACATTATATTACTATTTTTTATAATTATAGTTTGACTCAAATTGGATTGTAATTTAGTGTTACAATTGTTATTTGAATTCCATCTTTTTTTTGTTGGTTTTTGTTTCATCTACCCACCGAAGGTTTCGTTCGATTTCTTGCTTCTTCACCTTTACATTATATTACTATTTTTTATAATTATAGTTTGGCTCAAATTGGATTGTAGTTTAGTGTTACAATTATTATTTGAATTCCATCTTTTTTTTGTTGGTTTTTGTTTCATCTACCCACCGAAGGTTTCCTTCGATTTCTTGCTTCTTCACCTTTACATTATATTACTATTTTTTATAATTGTAGTTTGACTCAAATTGGATTGTAGTTTAGTGTTACAGTTATTATTTGAATTCCATCTTTTTTTTGTTGGTTTTTGTTTCATCTACCTACCGAAGGTTTCCTTCGATTTCTTGCTTCTTCACCTTTACATTATATTACTATTTTTTATAATTATAGTTTGACTCAAATTGGATTGTAGTTTAGTGTTACAATTATTATTTGAATTCCATCTTTTTTCTGTTGGTTTTTGTTTCATTTACCCACCGAAGGTTTCCTTTGATTTCTTGCTTCTTCACCTTTACATTATATTACTATTTTTTATAATTATAGTTTGACTCAAATTGGATTGTAGTTTAGTGTTACAATTATTATTTGAATTCCATCTTTTTTCTGTTGGTTTTTGTTTCATTTACCCACCGAAGGTTTCCTTTGATTTCTTGCTTCTTCACCTTTACATTATATTACTATTTTTTATAATTATAGTTTGACTCAAATTGGATTGTAGTTTAGTGTTAGAATTGGCATTTGATTTCCATGCTTTTTTGTGTTGGGATAATTGAATTGGGAGGGATGTTCTATCTAAATAGGCAATTCTGCATTACATTATGAAACGAACTTTTTGTTGATTTGTTTCCGCACTAAAATGTACTGGAATCTATTGGTATTTGAATCCATGCTTTCTTGTGTTGGGATATTCTATCTACCTCCCCCGAAAGTTTCTTTTGATCTCTTCCTTCTTTATTTTGTTATTTTCATTATATTAGTACTGAATCGGTTTCAGGATGATCTTCCACTAAGTCTGTATATTGTTGGCTTGAACACAAATGTTTTGTTGTGACCTCGTTCATCTTTCATCATGAGAGAATTTTCCAATCATTAATTTTATTAATATGTGTGTCAGTGGCATACAAAAGCTCATTATACTCGTATAATGAACTTTTGTAACAATGAAAATTGCAAGAGGTAAAATAAATGTGGTATAAAGAAGGGAAGCAGCTTTCGAAATAAGTACCTGCTAAAAACAGCGTATACTGGAGCGTTTCTATCTAAGTTTGCTTGTAAGATTCATTTACATAAGTGTTGTTATGTGACAGCGGGTGAACACAGGGTGCTCACAGACCTTTTTTACTTGTTTATTAGATTATATAACTTACATTTCGATCTAGATTATCCACAGCTAATGAAAAGACTAGAAAAAACCAAATAAAAATATAAAAGTTAATTTTTTCAGAGCTTAACTTATTTTTAATATTCTATATCTTTACTTCGCAGACTGTTACTTCATGAATAGATAAAGAGATGCTTTCATTCTAAAATGTCAAATAATTTTAAGATTGATTGGAAGAATTCGAAATTCAATATGACCTATTTTCAAATATTTTTGCGGTGTAGTATTTATATACTTCTACATATTTTTAAATATTTGATGAATTTACCCTATTTTACAAATAATTTTCTTCGTTTATTATAAGAATAGTTACAATTTATTAGGATAAATCTCGTAGAGATATGTAGGTTATTTTTTAAAAGTATTTGCTAAATAAGGCGTTTTCTTACTCAGAGCGAAAAATTGCCTTTTTTTCTAAAATTTATCAAGCATTTGAGTTATTTATTAATTTACAATAATTATAATAACATAATTTTAAGTATAATACTAATAAAAAGCTGATTGTTGCTGTTTTTTATCATTGTATCGATCGCTCTCAGACGCCATAACATCATGGAATAAAGTGTGTTCTTACTTTTTTGTTCCTTTGATGGTAAAATAATTTTATTAAATTGGAATGCGTTCAAAACTAGTGTATTTAATATGTATTATAAATTGATATAATTAAAGTGGTAATAAATTGTATATATTTATTCACAATTAAATGAAACTACGTGATGTAGTATTATTTCTACTTTCTTTAATTTCTTTACCACGACCTAGGTTTCGTTGTATGACAACATCTTCAGGTGGGATATTCAATCTTTGCTAATATCCCACCTGAAGATGTTGTCATACAACGAAACCTAGGTCGTGGTAAAGAAATTAAAGAAAGTAGAAATAATACTACATCACGTAGTTTCATTTAATTGTGAATAATGAATTTCTACAAAATTAACGCCAAATATATTCAATATTTGTATATATTTAATAATAAAAACCTGTTATCGATGTTTTGACTAGTTTATTGTTAGCCTTAGTTATTTAAATATATTGTTTTAACGGTATCTATAAATAATTTGAATCAAATAAACTGTAATTAAACAAAATTCCTGATTCATTTATTTATTTTTATTTCAGATTTTTGCCCCAATTTTCTTTGCCTAGCTAAAATACTTAAAATTCCAACGAGTTTATAAAAATTGGGGGGATCATAGACATGTGCGAATTTATTTTCAATATTAACCATATAGTATTATTAAATTTGGACTTAAAATCTTTTAACAATGAGTTTTTGAGCAGCAAATTTGAAATTTGAGCGTTTTTATATTACTGCGTATTGAATACGGTTAATAAATGTTTTGTTCGGAGATTAGATGCCCTATATTATAACTATACACAGAAAAAAAATTTAAATGTATGAAATATTAATGGCACGAACTTTGTTCTATATTTAAAATAATGAAATTATCAGTGAAAAAAAGTATCAAAATGGCAGCTCGTTAATAAGTTATGGTAAAAATTATGGGAATAGACAATGATTAGAATATATCGGATGCTTTATATTATAAAGATACAGTTTCATAAACAACTCGAATTTTCCTTAAAAAAGTTTAAATGACACGAATTTTGTTTTGTATGTAAGATAACGAAATTGTGTGAGAACAAATATCAAAATGGCCGCTTTTAAATAAAAGTTATGGCAAGTTGAAATATGGGATATATAGACTAAGCAATTTTGTAATAAATTGGTCAGAGAGAATGAGAGAGGTATGAATAAAACTAAAACCTGTCTTCAGATCATAATTTCACGATTTTAGAAAAAAATGTTTTGGCATTGTTGGCACAATATTTGGATATAAGACACGTAGACCCTATTTGTCGGTTTATAATTATTAATTCATATCAATATTAGAATCAATGTGTGAATAGTCAGTGGTAATTACAGTCATTAAGTGATTACATTTGTGTGTTGCATTATTTTAAATGATTAATTGTTATCTTTCATTATCATTAAGTGGAATTTGCGCAAAACATTTTCCTTGTCAATTTAATGCATAATGCAAATTGGGTCACTACGGAATAAATGCGACTCTGGCCATACGAGAATTTGTATGATAGAGAGTATGTTGGCGGAATGCGGTGTAGATCATGGCGTTAGTTCAAGTATTTGGAGTTAATATAGTGTAAGCATAAAGTTTGAAAAAAACATTTCTTAGGCATGTGTAGTTTTTTTCTGTTTCCTACCGATTTTCCATTAGGCGTAGCCGGTTGATATTTTTCGCAGCTGAAATGAAAATATTTGTTGTTAAATGGAAATGTAATGTAAGCACATAATCAGCATTTTTAGAGGACTCTCTTGCTTCGTATTTAATAACTCTTTGTATTCACTTTGGCATCATTTTTAGAAATACTAGCATCTAGAACCGACCGAACTAGACCTTTATTTCCTTTTCCATCGTATTTAACTGCTTATTTATCAAATCGCGGATGCACCGTCGTGTTTATGACGAAAAAAAATTAATTTCGTGAGGTTTATCATGTATTGTAATATTATATAATTAATAAGGGTTCGATGTATCATATAATTTTTGACACTTTTTGACGCTATGTAAGTATAAATAAATAAAATAAAATAGAATTATAATCGATGAAATACTTTAAATAAAAATTTAAATCTAACGAAGAAATCTCTTTACATCATATGAGAGCAGATTTTTGCAGTAACGCCTTCATTATATTTGGGGCCGAAAATAAGTTTTGATCAGAAACACTCGCTCCATTTGGTTTAGAAAACCGCTAAAGCAGCTGTCGCTGCATCACTGCACTTGGAGTAAATATGAGCCACGCTACAAATTTTTCGTGCACTATGTATTTTTTTAGCGTTAACAAACTATCTCATACTTAATATATGTATAGTCGACAAGCGATTCGGAAGTTGATTTACCGACCGTTTTTTTATTTTTGATGTGAAACATCTATAGGCGCAGGTATAAACCGGATCGTTGGCGCTATACTAAGGTATATATATATATATATATATATATATATATATATATATATATATATAGTCTATATGTAGTAGAGTGTACGGTATGGCGACGTGTCGCCACGCGCAACCGACTACGCGACCCCCCCTCACCCAGTTCGACGCTGTTGTTTATTACGGTACACATAACCTGTGCTTTATTATTTTTGTATTCATTGTAAATAAATGTTTATTAAATAAAGTCACCATTTTCTTTAAGAAATTCGTAATACTTTATTTTTTCATTATGCTATATTTAGTTCCTGTAATAATCTTGTATTTTATGCTTGTATGAACACGATATTTCACATCTGCCAGGCGTCCCGTGACGGCTCACTGTTTTTTTTTTAAAGTTCAATCCCAAACGAGCGATCAGCTATAAAACCAGACAGATCTTTTATCAAAACAGCAATTAGTTCAAATCAAAACTTAAAACAAATTTGGTCTTTGATAAAAAAGCGGATTGAGTCAGTTGTTGCCTCCGGACATACAGTTCCGATTAGATATAACAACAAAATGTCATCTATAATACTTATGGACCAATGGACCAATAGAAATAGCTTGCATTACATCCGGTGCGAATCCAATTAGTTTTTCTTTATATTTTGTTGCATATAATTTTAAAAATGTTCACTGCTATAACTCAAGAGAGAAAGGGATTTCTGAACTTATCGTTTTGTTTATTCCGCTAAGCAGTATCAAATAAAAAAGTTTAGTCAATCAGAAGTTCTCTTTAGCTTTTATAATCTTTTGAAAGTGTAAATATATACGTATATGTTTACGTTTTTATATACATACACACCAACGCCGATGTGATTCGTGCTTAACATATAAATTTAAAATTTTCGCTGCTACAACTCAAGAGAGAAAGGGATTTCTGAGCTTATCGGTTTGTTTATTCCGCTAAGCAGTATCAAATAAAAAAGTTTATTCAATCGGAAGTTTTCTTTAGACTTTATAAGCTTTTCGAAGTGCACATATGTACGTATATGTTTACATTTATATATACATACACACAAACGCCGATGTCGTTTGTGCTTATTCACTAATATACCTTCTGAAAATTCTTTTTTTCTTATTTTTCTGCTCTCACCTACCCCTCATGGACTTTAACGCAATATTTTTATCTTTTGATGAAAGTTCAAATTAAGTACATTTAAAAACTTGTTTGAAAAGACACCACTGTATTAGTTTTATGTATTTACTAGTATACGACTATGTATCAAGTTTAATTCTTGTTCATAAGCACGTCGTTATGAAAACGTGACTCAGACGTCCGGCGTTCACATTAATATCCAAATTGAAAAATCAATGTATAAAACGTGCGTTTGCGTTCACAAACGTGCAATACATACAATACGTTCTTATTTTGATTTTCTTCACTTAAACGTTTAGCGTGTCATTGACATAAAAGTCAATTCATTAGTAAAGTAATTTAAAGCATTACTATGTTTTTATAGTTTTATATACAGTAATGTCTTAAACTACTGTTGTTTAATTAAATTATTTTACTTTTTATAACAAGTTTTATTTATTTTTTATTACCATATCACTCTATATACTTATAAGGAAGTTTTATTGCGTCGATAGAAAGAGTAATGGCTTTCTACCGATTGCGGTAAATGTACCTCAATACATTTACGACTTAAATAGAAAAATGTTGAGCGGATGTTTATTGTAAGTCTATTTGGGGGAAATTTCCGATTTTCCCGATATAAGTAAATTTTTAAAATCAACATAATGCCGGTACAAAACTTTGCCAAGTTCAGATATAAAAATTACGTTAAATAGTTCAAAATGTTTGTGTACGTTTTAAATTTGTGTGTATATTTCATGTTATTAACTCTTTTTATTGTTTTAAGGCGAAATTTCCGAAAGGATACTTTTGGAATCACTTCGGCGTCCGTCCGTCAGTCACAGGCGATTTTCTCGAAAATTTTAACTATGAAATTTAGCACCTGATAGAGTATAGTGACCCAATTATAGGCGTGAAGTATAAAATTTCAAATTTTGATTCTGGTGATGAAATTTAAGGGTTAAATTGAGAAATAAAAAAAAGAAAATTTTTAACGGATTGGGTGTCAAATAAAAACTTATGCGAGCATAAATTATACAATTAATTAATTTTTAACATTTTTCGGGAAAAACGTTTCAAAATTGTTGTCAACCTTTATCACCAAATTGATCGGTCATACAAACCAGGAAAAAATTAAGAACGTGGAGAATTGAGAGAGATCGTCATAGATTGAACCAAAATTATGAATGTTGAAAAATTCTAGCGAGATTAATTAGTATAAACAGTGAAATTTGTAAATTTTTTTATAGCTACTAAAGCATAAATTTTCCTTACAACTGCTGACCAGGATTAAAAAATTATAGTGCCTTTAATTGCTATAAACAATTTAAATGTTTGTTTATCCAACCAAATATATTTCTCACGATATACGGAATAACTTTTGTCTACATGTTTTCCAAAATTTATTTGTATCAGTGTATACCCCGACTATGTGCAGTACTGCCGTCGTACGTTGGAATGATGTTGATTGTTACTTTTGCCGGTAACCAAATTCGGGATGGGCGTTGCACATTATTGGGGTGCCTTACTTTTAATAAATCAAGTGGGTGGTGAGGATTGTGTGGCAGATGACAGGGAACACTAATTGCCCAAGTGAAGCTTGTACTCGACTTTTTCAGCTAATATAATGATCTAAAAAGAACTTACTATATTTTTAATATTAATTTTTTGGTGGAATTTTACGACTTTCTGGTGAGAATTGAGGAAATTCTAAATAGATCCTAATTAACCAAAACCTCTGAAGAATTTGGTCGGAGCATCCATGATGCATCTGCGTATATTGTAACTACAGGTTGTAGCTTTCGGCAAATGTATCTTCCCTGCTTTACTGATTTGCGATTGTTCATGAAAGTTCTTAAGTTTCATGGTGTAAAAGAATTATTTTTTTAAATCAATGTTGTTTTAAGTGGGGAATAGAATAAAAAAGAACATTAATTTAGATTTCCTTATGAAGCAAACGTACAACATTTTGGATGGACCGATTTACAATTGTGGGAACTGATTGTGGGAGTGATGAGAGTGGATATATATACATATACATGGATATATACATATTTGTAAACTGAGCCAATGAATAACAAAATATGAAATTTGTTGTTTATGGAAACATTGCAAAATATTTTTTTCATTATCATTAAAACGTATTCATTTATTATTGTTCATAGTTATTGAAAAGTTATTGATAGTATAAACAAATAACGAGTTTCTTTAATTAGATACAATTTTTAAAATTAATTTTTTTCGGATGCAATATTAAGTTTTACTACGTAATCGGAATGAATTATGTAATTGTTCCATTATCAAAAAATAAAATAAGATATGGAAGAATAAATTTAATAAAAACAACAAAAAATTATAAACAACTTGTTTGAATTGTATAGATCAGTAACAATCTACAAACATAAGTCATCTTGTAAGTTTATATTTCCGTCAAACGAGAATGGGAAAAAATGGGTGGGTTCTGGTCTAAGTTTCGATAACAAAAACAGCACAACAACGATTTTGTAGGACTGATATATAGGTTTGGAATTTCTCCGTGAACTATTGGGAGGTGACGGCGAAATCCCAAACCTATATATATATATATATATATATATAAATATATATATATATATATATATATATATATATATATATATATATACATATCAACTATAATGAAAAAACTGGGTATTATTTACACCACATACAATATTTTTTTGTTAATTGACTTGACGTCATAATAAACATATAATAAATAAGCAAATGCAGTATATTTTTCAAAAATAAATAAGAACAAAAAAATTTGTAACTTTTCATTTCCAATTGTGTTAATGGTGGGCGCCCGTTTTCCTTTACTTTATATAAAGGGACTTTAAGATGGCGCCCGTTTTCCTTTACTTTATATAAAGGAACTTTAAGATGGCGCCCGTTTTCCTTTACTTTATATAAAGGAACTTTAAGATGGCGCCCGTTTTCCTTTACTTTATATAAAGGGACTTTATGATACGTTTCATATAACAGAGGTAGTCAACTCATAACAGTGGCAGGCGATAATATATTGCCCTTTTTACAATTTGTATAGTCCGAATAAAGAGATGACAGTGTTTTTCCCCAAATTTATATGATTCCTAGTTTCATTACAATAAAAAATACGGTAAAAGCTATGTCAGTCACTGTACTTTTTTATTACACCCCCCCCTGTGGGGAAGCAAAAATAAGGGTAAGTTATCCACTCATAGAGCTTCAGTAGCTAGACTGATTTTGATTAATGAAGTACTATTTAATTCATGTTAATGTCGAGCATAGATTTAACATACTACGAATATTAAATCTAAGGTGGCGAGTCACACTTAATTTTAGATACCATGTGCTTTAATCGGAAAAAGTTAAATTTTCTAAAACTATTCGAGTGCGATATCAAGTTAAAAAAACGAGTGTGCTTTAGACCACACCACTGAAGTAAAACTTCAAATTCACGAAATAGGAATTTTAAAATTAATTTACAATTTTATTCACTTTAAACGTAGAATATTTAATGTATTGAACAAAATAATAATTTATAAAATTGTTCAAGAACGAAATGAAATTACAAAATAATAAAAAAATCACCGTTCGCGTAACGCTAGCAAACTTGCATATATATATATATATATATATATATGTATATATATATATATATATATATATATATATATATATATATATATATATATATATTTAATGCACTGGCTATGAGAGGAAGAGAGGAAGAATATGTGCGCGTGTACTGCTCTCTCTTACTCCTACAGTGTGATCAGACAATAGGCTTGCACTGTATCTTAGATATACGAAACATAACTGGCTATGAGAGAAAGAGAGAAAAAGAGAGAGCTATGTGGTCTCTCTCTTGTCCCTGCAGTAATATACGAAACGTAACTCTCTCTCTGTTTCTGTCTTCACTAACTTATATCTCCCTCTCAACTTCCGTTCGCCTCGCCCGATCACACTTTTCGTAACGCTCTCGTCACGCATTCACCAGCTTACTCCCCAAGTCAAGCGTGTGTAAAGAAGTTTTACTCTTTCAAAAATACTTTCAAAAATACTCCATGAAATGTATATCCTGATCATAAGGCTATATGTGTCTGTGCAAAATATTTCTATGAAACCAATCTCCCCTAACGGGCGGCATGTCTAGTCAAATGAAAGAATTAACATAAGCTTCTAGGTCGGATGACTTGTCTAGTGGATATTTGGATAAACGGGAGTAAACATTTCTATTTTTTAACTTCCAATCGCTACTCTAGAATTGTACTCGAGGTTTGTAACTAGGAACTGTGTCACGATTAAAATAGGTCCAGTAGATATAATGTAAACAGACTCTGGACGCCGGCGTTTCGCGACATCAAAGCGCTACCGAGTTGCGTGGTGGCCCTGACACGAGATAACCCGTCGCGACGGCCGGCGAGACGCACTTTGTGGCTGGAAACTGCGCACGCGTCTCTGGCGCAGCCGCCCATTCATTGAATAATGGTTGCGTAACTGAAAGCTATACGCAATCCGGGCTCTAGTTGCGTTAGCTTATTTTTGTCAATTGTAATTCAGCAATATGCGAAAAAATTGAGTCAGATGGAAAAAATCCTCGGATTTTAAGATATCTCCGAGCGGTAACGAATGTTTAAAAAATGTTAAATTAAATAAACGTTTATTAATAGCATTTGCTATAACGTATTAGTAAAAGGTTTACATGGATTACTTTACGGTTGCCTAGGGTATTTTAAAATAAAGCTTAAGTGTAAAATGATTAAAAAGCAAATCTTTTTTACCTGTAATTACATACGAATATAAGCCTTAATAAATTATTTATCGTATTATCGGATTATTAAGTAAGGCGCATTTTACAAAAATATCTAGAATCTTTAAGAAATTTTGAGAAATTTCTATAATTTTTTGTATACATACCATATAAAGAGCTCGGCGGGTTGTTCAATATAATTTATAGTTTCACTGTTGACAGGAGAGCCTTGAGAAAATATGGACGACATTAAAAACTACATACATCACTAAATGCTTTACGAATTTTAATCTCATCGTTGTAGCAAAAGCCACACGCAGCATATTTCAAGGAGTTGCCCGCGATACTCTCTCTGAAGCTGCTAAAAGGCGATGGTTTCAGCGATTAAACGGTAGATATTACTTTTTAAGATCTGGCCGACTGGTTGATTTTACTATTGATTAATTCAAATGGTGAATTCAAGAAGATTTCAAACTTTCATCGCTTACTTTGGTTACTCAACTTGAAGAAGAGAAACATTTACAGGAGTTTGGCGAATTCTACAAATATAGTGGTCGGATATTCCATCAGTTGAGTTAGGATTAACTCATTCAGAAATAATTACACAAACTTTTACCACGTTTTTACAGTCATATATGCCCCATAATTATCGTCAAAGTTAAAAACAATTGAGATATTGTTATAATTTTTTTCAAAGAACTCATTATTTATTAGCCCTCGTCATATTTATTAGCCCTCATCATTATCGTCGAAGCATACAGTCATACTCAGTCATAAGCCATATAGCCCCATAATTATCGTCAAAGTTACAAACAAATGAGGTATTGTTATAATTTTTTTCCAAGAACTCATTATTTATTAGCCCCCGTCATATTTATTAGCCCTCATCATTATCGTCTAAGCATACAGTCATACTCAGTCATAAGCCATATACGCCCCATAATTATCGTCAAAGTTAAAAAAGATTGAGATATTGTTATAATTTTTTCAAAGAACTCATTATTTATTAGCCTTCGTCATATTTATTAGCCCTTATCATTATCGTCTAAGCATGCAGTCATATTCAGTCATAATCAATATATGCCCAATAATTATCGTCAAAGTTACGAAAAATTGAGATATTGTTATAATTGTTTTGAAAGAACTCATTATTTATTAGCCCTCTATTATTTATATTTTCAAGTTATTTCTCTTAAATGTGGTTAGACAAAGACAGGAAAATGTTGCTCTGCAAGAAGACGCCGTGTCTTCTAATGTCATTATAGATTAGCTGCTGGTTTAGATTGCTGGTTGCTACAATATCGATTATTGATAAATCGATACTTTTTTCGGAGATAAATATTTATCGCCGATATTTTTTATTCAATATATCGATATCTCGGCACTGAAATTGTGATATCCCCATCTATATTTTAATCTGTTACGATTGTTTTAAATGACCATATAAAGCAGAAGCAATAGCATCTTTTTGGGTCAGATATACACAAATGCTAATTGAAAGTATGTCTGGCACAAGTTCCGGTAATTTTTTTAGTTATAAAGTAATATCTGAAACAGTCGAATATTTCCAGGACAGGATAACCTTAAAATTTTGTACAGACAGCAAACATTTTATTCTGTGCTGTCAGAAATCGCATTGAAATTTTTTATTCCATCTGCTACACCTGCAATGAGTTACATCGATAATTAATCTTGTAGTGATAAAAATAGAGTATATAAAAACACGATAGTAGAGTATATAAAAATACCTTGGTAGAAAGAACTGGTATATTTGATTTATGTGTTTATTTTTCTTAAATGAGTATAAAAATTCACTATTACGTGTAACTTTATGTGGTACATTTGTAAATATTGAATATATTTGGCGTTAATTTTGTAGAAATTCATTATGCACAAATAAGTGAAACTACGTGATGTAGTATTATTTCTACTTTCTTTAAGTTCTTTACCACGACCTAGGTTTCGTTGTATTACATTTCAGGTGGGCTATTATCAAAGATCTATCTTTGCTAACAACCCACTTGAAGATGTGATACAACGAAACCTAGGTCGCGGTAAAGAACTTAAAGAAAGTAGAAATAATACTACATCACGTAGTTTCATTTAATTGTGGGACATTTGATTTGGGTTGAATTAAATGTCCCACAATTATTAAACTATGAAATTTTATTCCATATGGCTTCTCTCTTATTTTAATAAAAAAGGAACTATATATCGACATTTAGATATTTTTAAAAATATCTAGCTAAATTGATAGTCGTCTTTTTATGTAATAATTATTTATGATTAATGTATTCACAGCGTTTTCAACGTCTTAGTCATATGTTCTGTCTTTAATCGAACACAGGAGAATCTTTTGACATAAAAACACTTACGGCAAATTATCTCCAATAATTAACCAAATATAACCCGGATTTTTTTATATATTTCGTTGTTGTGTACAATTCATTTAAACCATATTTTAATATATTTATAACCGTTTAGTTTGTTTTGCTTAAAAATACTTCTGTGAACCAATTTTGTATGAGAAAACGGATCTTAACTGACAATCTGTATTGATCTGCGTTGTATATTTATAGATTTTTATGTTGTCTGTAATATTTTATTTTATCTATTTAACAACATTTCTCACATACATACTACAAATCTGTATTGATGTGTGTTTCTCAATTTTCATAGGTTTTCAAGTTGTCTACAATATTTTATTTTAATTTTAACAACTTTAATCTATGTACATATTTACAGGCCTAATTACTAGAAGAGCAACCGCTTCTAGTTAACTAAATTAAAGTTTTAAAAATTTGTTGTCTGGTAGCCTGTAAGAGAGTTCTAATATGAACAAGGTGTATACAAAAAAATAAAAGCTTAATAAATTATGATATCTGCTATGGCTTACGTTTAAAAATACACTAAGCTAGAATACAAATATTGCTCTGAGGTAGATTAGAACAAGGAAAGAACGAGAGCGTAGAAGGACTAGATTTTATGAGAGATAGGACTTTTCAGATGATCCTTGAAGAGATTTATCGATGGTATTTTCTTGGTTAAGGATCTAGTTAATTCTAAAGTTTTATTGCTTGAACAGTAATGCATTTTTCGTAAGAGGTAGAGGTATGTTTGAGAATAAGTAAGATGAGTATTTGTTTGGAGCATTACACAAGGCCGTGTGCAAACAAATATTTAATACTGGCAATAAGGTAATTTGCACGGTAAGCCTTTTTTTAAATATATTAAATAGAAGCGAAACTGTATGAAATTGGTATTTTCGACATATAGGATCATATACTAAATTGGTATTTTCGACATATAGGATCATATACTAAATTGGTATTTTCGACATATAGGATCATATACTAAATTGGTATTTTCAACATATAGGATCATGTACTAAATTGGTATTTTCGACATATAGGATTATATATTTTCGACATATAGGGTCATATACTAAATTGGTATTTTCGACATATAGGATCATATATTTTCGACATATAGGATATATCAGGTATATAGGATAATATATTTTCGATATATAGGATCATATTTACCGAGACTTAGTATTAAAGTTAACTTGTTTTAATATTCTTCATTACGATCAGGATAGTACAATTCTCCATAGTAAATTAGTGGTAATATTTTCATAAAAGGTTTTCATACACTGTCTTAATGTCTATCATCTATCTATTCACTATCTAAATTCAAAAATGCACCCGGCACATTTCGACGCCTTGTAATTTAAGGCTATTTTTATAGTTAGTGTCGTTTACTGCTGTGGTTATTGTGTCCCATGTTCTAAAAAGATGATGCATATCCTATGTCAATCTTAATACTGTAAATTAAATGATGGTGAATTTCATGTTAATAGGTTACATCAGTTTTATGAAAAACCAGAAAAATAAACAAACAAACAAAATTTTCCTCTTTTTAAAGTTAGTACCATTGATAACCATTGCTAGACACTCAAATGACTTTGGCATGCAAATCACACAAGTGATCTTGAACAAATACATGGTTTCGTCAACAGGGAGGGGAAACACAATTCTACGTCAATAACATTTTTTGTGATGAATGTACCTGGTACACGCGATACATACAGCCTATCACATTTACTAGAAACATGCTTGCCTGGAAAGATACCTATATGCTGTTTACTTTGGGAGGGTAGACCGGATGTTGGGTTTCCAATCGTTTGGCCTTCGCGCTTGAAATAGAAGTCGTACGTGATTTTTAGCGGAATAAAAATATGTTTCAGTGAGTGTCTGTCGGTGTGAACGAATTAATAGCAAAATATATCGGCCATATACGAAATATGCAGTTTCCGTACCCTGGCTCCGTTATCATAAATCAATGAAACAAAAAAGGACTACAAAATGTTCCAGCCTCCTTTTTGTCATTTACATTTCCGAGACGCTCTGGAATGTAATAGAATTATACAAATCATTTTTTTTTCAATTTCTTTCTCAGGGGTATTTCTATAAGGGGGTTATTTCTATAATGTTTATATACAAATAATTTTTTTTCAATTTCTTTCTCGCGGGTACTTCTATAAGGGGGGTATTTCTATAATGTTTATATACAAATAATTTTTTTTAAATTTCTTTCTCGGGGGTACTTCTATAAGGGGGGTATTTCTATAATGTTTATATACAAATAATTTTTTTTCAATTTCTTTCTCGGGGGTACTTCTATAAGGGGGGTATTTCTATAATGTTTATATACAAATAATTTTTTTTCAATTTCTTTCGCGGGGCTACTTCTATAAGGGGGGTATTTCTATAATGTTTATATACAAATAATTTTTTTTCAATTTCTTTCTCGGGGGTACTTCTATAAGGGGGGTATTTCTATAATGTTTATATACAAATAATTTTTTTTCAATTTCTTTCTCGTGGGTACTTCTATAAGGGGGGTATTTCTATAATGTTTATATACAAATAATTTTTTTTCAATTTCTTTCTCGGGGGTACTTCTATATTCTTTCATAAGGTTTAAGGACAAATTCTTTCATAAGTTTTAAAATGATTATTTTAGACACTATTTAAATTATTATTTTACTTAGTAACCCTCTTAAGAGGTTAACAAATCGCTTTATGATTAATCGATTTCTTCCAACTATTTTAATAAAATACCTCTTTAATTGTTACAGATGGCTCTGCCAGTTCTACCAGCAATACTGCTATCATACTAACTGTCTTTAAACGATGAAAATATAATTTTTCCTAATGTACCTTAATAGATGGAAGACCAAGTACGCTTTTAGGTATCATTGACCAATGACAACAAAATACTGATTAAATTATGACGATACGTAAAAACAATACACCACTAAGTCTTGTCTACGTTAGGGACAATGGCGAGTCCATATTAATATAAAATAATTTTCCGACATCAACAGAAAGCACTTGTTTTCCATAACTACTGCAGATTGCTTCAAAAGATTTGAATGACTGTATGGCTTAAGACAGCTATTAAGTTGATAATAATCTCAAACCTGCTGTGGTTTGATTATTTAAACTGTTAAACAATTCATTCTCAACGTACTGCTAAAAATCCATTCTCAACCTCAAAAATTCGAAGAAAGAAGAAAGAAAGAGAAGCTAAGTCGTGGTAGAGAAATTAAAGAAAGTAGAAATAATACTACATCACGTAGTTTCATTTAATTGTGAACAATGAATTTTTACAAAATTAACGCCAAATATATTCAAGCTTTAGTTGTCCCTAAATAAAATATTGAAAATAATATTTTAAAAAATCTCGACACTTGCATATTCTATTAATAGTATTTGATATCGAGATAGTATTTTTTCGGATATTTTTAGTGTTAGATACAATTTATGCATCGTTTCAAAACATCAATTGAATATGGAGCGTGGAATATACCACCGGAGTTGCAGCGTCTATAACTGAAGGTTATCTTGTACTCAAGGTTATAGTGGGAAAAACTGAGTATTGAAATTTATAATAGAAGGATATACTTCTGAAATACGACTGCAAATTTTATTCTTCTACTGAAGTCTATTCTTCCGGTATTGATAATTTGATGTTGTAAAATGTAGAAAAATTATAAGCTTCTGCTGACAACACCTATAACTGCCACTGTGTAGAAGGGTATCCGAGAAAACTTGTCATTAGTATTGTTATCATAAAATTATGAGACATGTAAAGTAGGGCGTGTAACTTTAATTAATAATTTGGTTGAGAAAAAGTATTTCGGTAAATATTTCGTTATTGAAATTCGAATGAAGATTATGAGTAAATTTTTTAGGATAAATCAAATAAATCAATCCGAAGTTAAATGGAAACCTCCTCATGACACGCCAAATTACAGGTTTTATAACATGAAATATAGCGAGAGTGGATAAAGATTCAATTGGACAGAGAATAATACAATGTAGTTTTGCGTTTCGAATGAGTATAGCATTATTGTGTACATGCTTATGAGAGATTGTGTATTGGAGCATAAAAATGAGGAACTGAACAGGTCTCACTTCCTGTAAGTTTTATCTGTTATGCACTTAGTTTGTATAACATTTTCCCACCAGTGGGTTTAAAGGATTAATAATATTAAATTATCGTTAGATCTGTAATTATGCATGGTTGTAAATCCCGGTTAGGTAATTTTATGGGAAATTTTGCAAACAAAACCTTGCAAAGTAATGATACGAGTGATAATTCTATGCGTTGACTCAATTTTGACACAGCATTTTTACGGTTCCATAGCCAAATTGGGATTCTTTATAGTCTTACCATTTCCGCCTATCTGTAGGTTACAGTTGTTCTATTCGCAGATTATTAATGTTATAAAGGTGAAATTTGGCATGGTTACACGTTTACGAGAAAAGTTGTCATTATATTAATAATATTTATAATACTAATGATAACTTTTCACGTATACGTGTAACCATGCCAAATTTATAACGCCTGAAAGTTATAATTATAACACCTGAAAACTTAAAATAACATCTTGAAAAAGTTTTAGGGTATTTCCCCTAGATGCAAAGTAGGGTTTTTGGCATACACCGTTGTGTAGGATAACGTTGAATAGGTCTTTCAAAATTATTGGGGGTATAAATGAACACAATTTCGACACGGCGATCATTTAAAAAATATTAGACACAAATATTAGGCTTTAAAGTGGTAATTTGTGATCCGTAATCGTAGCTTAATTTCATTGATAAGTTAATTACAAGTGTTTTTTATATTAATATTGTCTTACTAAAAAAATACTGTTTCACTTACTTTAGTTAACATTGTCACATTTATGTATTGTTGTATTTAATTGGATATTTTATAAATGCATTTATTTTTCTTTGTCCTTTATGGAAATGTTAGAACACAAACTTATTTCGTATTTAGTGTTCATGAATATTTTAAATAGTTTATGGTTGTCTTTTTCCTTTTACATAAAATAAAATAAAAATAAAAAATGAAACTGAAAATTATTCACAATAGTAGCATATATATCGAAATTAAAAGGGAAATTATCACAGCTAAGTAATCTCTAATAATTTACGAGTAATATTCGACCAACTTATGACATGTTGTTGGTTCTGCAAGAAGTTCATAGAAACTTCATACAAGTGACTTAAATCTGTTAGGAATTATAGGTACTTTTATATTGGCAACACTGATCTCCCCAGTTTTGCAAAGAAAATGGCGGATTACTGTTAAGATGTGTAATTGTCTATTAAGGTTTTATAATAACAAATAAGAAGTTAAACATATAAAAGTATTTCTAATTCATTAAAATAACAAAATCAACTGCAAAAATTACTTTCTATTTTAAAATGCTTATTTATTATGTCTATGAAAGATGTATTTCTTTTAGGCAATATTTTTACATTTACATAGTGAGAAATAATATTATTTAAATGCCAAGTTTCCGCACCTGTAAAACATGTACATATTGAACAGAAGTACTATGTACCCTTAAATATTAATAAGTGTCTTAATATGTACGGAACTCTCGTAGTGCGAGTTCTACTCGTGCTTGACAGTTTTTTTTTATTAGAAAGTTACATCGTTGAACATGACGTACAATATATTATTATGATTACTGAAACTTAGTCGTTATATGGCTTTTAAGTTATGAGAAGTACTAGGTTCATGATGGTATTAACTAAAATATTTATACCCTAGTAAATGTTTGTAGCCACTATTGCCTTTATGGTTTTTTTATTTTCCAGAACCCTAATCACGTAATGGTTTATTAGCTAACAGTAAGCATAAAGTGATGACTTACGTTTTCACTTGTAAAAATGATGTAGAGAGATAAACAATGTTTTTTTTTTTTTTTTAAAAGCATTTTATAGGAAGTAAATAGTTTAGAAGTAAATACTGGTAACCCTCAGCTGAGCACTTGTAGGCAAAGATTTAGGAAAAGAGTCATGAAATCGTTTAATCGATAAAGCTGCCTCATTTTAGACTTTGCTCCAACGCAGTGACAATCTTCTTTAAGGTCCGAAAGAAGGGAATGCAGCGTAATTTAATTTTGACATTCCTCGCTTACCCAAATTAAAATATTTAAAAAACGTCATTTTTATCCTTCACTTACCCAAATTAAAAAACGTCATTTTTATCCTTCACTTACCCAAATTAAAAAACGTCATTTTTATCCTTCACTTACCCAAATTAAAAAACGTCATTTTTATCCTTCACTTACCCAAATTAAAAAACGTCATTTTTATCCTTCAATACTTCTAGCAATTAAATTTTTCTATTTTACATATCTACACGTTCAAGATGACTTTAAAATAAAGATTTCTTTAAATGAGGCTGATATGTAGTTCTTGTGTATACAATTTAAATGCACACAATTAATAGCCCTGAAAAATAATACGGTGCTGAAAAAACGTGTATTTTACTGATTTTTATCAATTTTAACTGGCTCCAGTGTCTCGACTGTCCAATGTAGCAGCTAATCTTTCGCAGAGATCAAGTGCACATGTCGTATAAGAAATAAAACCTACATTTGACTAGTTTGGCCCACTCTTTATAAAAAAATCTGTTTGAAATTTTGAAAAATTGCATTGTTTAGGCTATAATATGAATGTGTTGGCTACGAGATAAAAATTTGAAACTTACATGACATTTAGTTCCTACCTTGAACTTCAAAAATCTGTAACGCTTGTTTTATTATTTTCGTCTTTTGTATGTGTACAGGTGGCCTTATTTAATCTACGATAAGTGCACTTGCTCTCTTAGTAATATTATCTGTTTAAATTAGGGAGTCGAGACTTAAGCTGAAGAAGTAAAATTGATGAAAATTCAGTAAAATGCACGTATTTTCAGCATCGTGGTATTTTTCAGAGGTATCAATTGTGTAAATTCAAATTTCATACACAAAAACTATTATCTTTCAGCTTTAAAATGTCATCTCAGACGTACAGATATCTTCAATAGAAAAATCTTAACAGCTAAAAATATTTAAGTATAAAAATGAAGGTTTTTAAATGTTTCAATTGGGGGTGATGACTGGTGCATGCGAAAATCAAATGACGCTGGATTTCCTTCTTCGGGAGGTTTCCAAGAAGAAAATCCGCCGACATTTGATTTTTATTAAAATTGATAAAAGAGCAAAAAGATTCTTATCAAGTTTGAGCAAAACCAAAATGGTGCAGCAACGAAATTAATGTTAATTTTGATTCTTTAGAAACACGGCCATAACCTTTAAACTATTCGTTAGAAACCTACGGTATGAAATTTGAACTATGGAGGTTGAAGAAGATCATAATAAAATTTAATTTTAAAAAATAAAAACAGTTTAGCACAAGTTCTAGAAAATTGGGATAAACAGTTATTTTTCTTTTTAAGTTTAAAACTTTATTATGGATCTTATATGAAATGTATGTATTATGTAATACGTATATATAATGTTGTAGATTTTACAACTTTTTGAGAAAAATAATGATGCTATATGTCATTTTCACGTAACTTTAACGACTTGGGCAGCCCCAAAATGCCTCTTCAACGATAATAGGTCGGGTAATTTTCACAAAATATTTATAAATAATTCATTAAAAACTTTCTAGTGAATAAATCTATCAATATAAATATATAATTTTATGCCGGTTTCCATTAATGGAAACCGGTACAAAATCCGTTCGGTAATTACTGAAAAATCGCGTACCTATATACAGACAGACACACACAGAGGGTGACTTTGTGTTATAATATGCAACGTTTTCCCATGTTTTTTTACTCTTTCCTTTTTATGTAGACATGCAGCTTGCGTCGGTCTCCCTTCGTAACATACTTTTCACATGGAATATAAACTAAATTTTCAAACTTTAAATATTTTTTACATAATACTTTTATTAAACTTTTTCTTAATTACTTTGGTAAGTTATACATTAAATATAATAATATATTTTTAGTAATTAAATTTCTTCCGTCCATATAGGAAAAGTCTTACGGAACTCGAGCTGTTTCTTGAGGGCGCTAAAGTATTTATTTCAATTAATTTTTGAGCAGATATTTCATGCTCACGATGAGGATTAGGTATAGTAGCACTAATGCTGGAGCTTTCATGGGTTACTGCTTTTGTTACTAGCTGTATTGTGTTGGAGAAAATCTGTAATTTATTTTATAATAATTCATAGCTTGCAAAGAATCTGAATTTTATTTAAATGGACAGAATATTAACATGAGCCAATGAAATTATCGGTCACACTGGACATGTTAGTGGTCATAATCAGTGAAATATTACCGATTTCAGATTTAACATCGGTATATGTGTATCAACATTTGGCGCTATTATTAGATTTAATATGTAATTTTGATTTCTTTTTTTCTAATATGTCTGAGTATGAAGAACATGGCAATAATATAATTCTTTAATCACTGAAACAACACAACTGCTGATTATGACAAAGAAGTTGCTTCATCCTAAACCTTAGACTGAAACAAACGGTGGTCTATACAGCGTGAGAATCATAGCTAAATTACGTTGTGATTTTTGGCGTTACCAATTACCAATTGAAAATTTTTGCTCTAATTTCCATGTTCTATCAATGAGGTTTGGTTTATATATTTGTTGTTATGTTACGTGCTATTATCTAATGAAAAAATCTTTATTGTTCGAGTTTACATTTATTTAGTGAAACCTTCCAAAGCTCTGATAGTTTTAATTGCTCGTTTTTATGGATTTTATTATCAAGTGCTCTTAATATTAGTTAAATTAATGGCTAATGAGAGTCAACACTACTTTCTATGTTCACTGAAATCAAGAAAACAGTTTCGTTATTTTTTTCAAAGTTTTGACTTAAACTGATTGGTTACGTTTAAACGATGAAAAACGTAATATAGGATTTGTCTACATTTTCAGGGTTCGTACCACGAAATTAAAAACGAAACCTTAATAAAATCTCTCACGCGTCTGTCTATCCGTGTGTTAAGCTGGTTTTCTCTGAAACTATGCTACGTAGAAACTTAAAACTTGATGTAGTAATACATCTTATTAATCCACATATTTTGTACTATTTTTTTAAAAATATTTATATAAGAATTAAAGTGGCGGTAAATAAAGTATTGAAACGACTTTTTTTAAATTTTATTTATCATATGTGGTATTATTTGAATAGGTTTAATATAAGGAATACGAAAATATTCCTCAAAATTTAAAAATGAGTTTAAAAAAAAATAATAAGAAATATGTAATAAAAAATATAAATCCTCAACTACCTTTATTTCCGGAACCGTTGAACCAAAAATCAGGAAGAAAAAGGGTTGATAAAATTTTACTAGAAGATTACGGGAAAACTACGATGAATTTAAATAAATTTTATAAAATATATAAAATTTAAAAAAAAAAGAATTTTAATAAAATAATTAAACTCGCTGAAAAGACGATCCACAAAAAAATTAAATTCAAAATTTAGTCTATCAGATACCAATAAATAATTTTTATCTTTTTTTTAATATAAAAAAATCATAACTGAAAAATTCTCGCTTTTTTTTTATTTCTGCATTTTTAGGAAAACATTTAAGAAAGTGTTAAAAGTACAGGTTTCGTGATTTTATTTTTTTCATATCGGTGCGACGAATGTAGCCAAATTTATGAGAAATTGAAAGAGTAACAAATTATTTTTAAATTTTTGTAATAATGTGTGATTTGGGTTATACCTATTAGATAGGGGACCTATTAGATATCTATAGGTATACATAAATATACACACCTATATTTATATTTTAAAGAGCTGAATGTAGTTTTCAAAACTTTTCTGAAGGTTGCCAAAACTGAACTATTCGTTTTACTTTGTATAGCGCCACCTGTTGTGGGTTTTAGCAATTAAATCAGATAATTAAATAACTTGCTTCCGATGGTTCACCACAGTGAGCTAGTCGAAAATAAGTCATTTTTGATTAAAAAAAAATTTTAAATTACTGCAAACGACAAATAGCTGTCACACGAAATAACGTTATATTATGCCAGATATTAGGCTTTTAACTGTTCCTCAGAAATTAAAATTAATCGAGTAATTTATTTCAATTTCAATATGGCTATCTCTTTTATGTACTTGATTTTGTATGCTCTCTATCTTTCTCATCGCAGTTCAGGTGTGGCGCCATTTGGAACCATATTGTGTTTTTCGTTTTTTCGAGTAAGGACCGTGCAATAAAATGTGGGGGCCGCTTGAAAATGGCAGAAATAAGAACTTTTGGGTACATATTTGTCAATATCAGTGCAGTATTTTATCGACAGAAAATAGTAATCGTCATTGGATGTAAAGAGGTCATATCACTAGTAAATAAGATATTCCATTTTTGAAAAACTATTGGCCGGGTGCGAACCACAGAGTGGGGGTAACGAAATCGACTGCAGCGCTCTCTGTAGCAGAAATGGAAATATTTAAAGGCTCCTGTTAAATATTATCGTAGTTAATATAATTTAACTTACGTATATTGTCATATTTACGTTTGGAAGTATGCACTGCTTCCACGCATTTGTTTAGCAAAAATGTGAATTTAATTGATTATTTAAAGAATAGTTAATATTATTTAATATAATGATTATTTAATGAGTATATTCGTTAATAAAAGCATTTATTTAGATGTTTTTCTCTACTTCACAATAAATAATAAAAGAAAAACAATATAATATAACTTAACATGATTTTATCGAAAACACGAATAATACGTGCCTTTTTTTAACAAAAATAATAAAGGAACAATTGGTACGTAGTGAAAGAACACAATATAAAGAAAAAATACAAGTAATATATAAGTCACAGTCGCTGTATTTATTTATTTTTATATTATTCATGTCAACATTCACCAGAGCCGTTAGTTTGAAGCGTACAAATAAAATTGGAGCGCCTATAAAGTTGCGGACGCTAGGCGGCGCTGATGTCACGCATCCAGCCAATACGCTACGTTTTTATGAGACATGGACTAAGAATTTCATACGAAAATATGACCGCAGTTCGATGAAAAGCTAATTATCACCAGCACTGATGCATATGGCATGGTCCCTGCTGGGGATAACAACATCGATCGAACGTCAATTTTACAACGTCCCTTCGCAATCTTTTTTACTTATTGAAATATTTGGGTTTGTTTTTTTTAATTATAAATTCTAGTTTGTATTTGTATATCTAGTGTTTAGTGTCACAAACAACTGCAAAGAAGTTGATAAAATTATAACAAGCAGTTGCAAGTATTGCAAAAACCCAATTATATGAGAGACGTTTTTGAAATGAACTTTTTTAATAAAATAATTGCGAGCGAAAAATGAAATACTTCATTTTGATTATATATTTAATAAAGAAAATCATTTTCATTGGTGCTAAACTGCATTTGTTCAGAAAAAAAATATAGTCAGACTAGAATTTTGATTTTGATGCGCCGCATTTCGTTTTTGGGTTTCGTAAACAACCAGACAAACTCTATGACTCCTGTTATTTTTATGATCTCGGTCCGTCTGATTGAAGGATTAGACTGGAGTTCACCACAGTGTCATTTATTTGCAAATTAAATAGACTTAAGAGTACAAATGACTTAAGAGTTTTCGTCAATAGCTTGTGCACACGTGGCTGATCCAGTTCAGCAATTCGGTAGAAACGGAAGAGCTGAAGGCAAGAAGCTTCTTGATTAATTCTAGAAATGTTTGGCAAACTCACTACGTAAAATGTGTAGCATCACATATGCGGCCAACATATGTAACAAATTTTTGCAAATCTTTCAGTGAGACATCATTAGACAGGACAAAATTCTAATTAAATGTATTTTTATGTACTGGCCGCTCTTTCCGATAAAGCAGAATTTGAATAATATAGATATTATACTATTTTCCGCTAGATGGCGCAGTATTACTTTTCGAAAACTATTCAATGCTACTATTCGGATTCTGATTATAAGATCTATTTTTAGAATCATACACTTGTCTTATTTTGAAACCCAGTGTCACGTCTATGCGTGAGTGTCACAAAAAAGACGATAATTCAAATTCTAATAATTTTAAAACCATTCATGATATATATTTGAATGGTATTGCGTTGAATAGATTAATAAGCAAGACATGTTGATATTACATTAGGTGACTTATTGACATTATGGCTACTTTAGTCGGTTGATGCAATCGTACTGCAAAATTTAGTCATGAAAATGAGTATGACCTTTGAGGTATTATTTATTTTATATTTTTGCGCATCATCAAAGAGATTATAAATAAAATTTCAATATTGGATTCTTATTCAGACATTGGCCCTCGAACTACGAAAATTTCGCAATAATTAGAGAATGTTCAAAATATGCATAATAAAAACAGGAAAAAAATGTTTGGGTTTTTCGATGTTGAGCACGATGGGTCGCCTCAACGTGGAAGCGTTACTCCAATGAAGCAAACAAGTGCCCGATACAATTTTTATCCGCAATGTGGCCTTATTCCATCGGTTCTACGCCTTCAAACAAATTACCCTGTTCCGGCAGAGCGTAAATTGTTTATGTTGGGAATACATATCGTTTTGTGAAGCCACTGACCGATGATACACGTATAACTAATTCGAAATTCATATTTATTTTCGTCATACACATAAATCGATTTTCTTTCCATGAATGTGTTGACTGCTTTTGTTCCAATGTTTATACGAGGTACAAATTATAAATATCCGTGGTAAAATATTTACTTAAAAATAATTGTTGCTATCAAGAACTCAAATTTATTATTACAATACGCAAATTACGAAAACTAACTTGATGTCGTGTCTTTAATTCTAATAAATCTTCACCCGCTGCCGCTCTCTATTTCGTCTATTAATCTTTTTTTATTTTATCATGTAAAATTTTCTTACTATTTAGGTAAAATCTATGGCGCAATTGTACTTTATAGATTTGAGTATAAACATCCCCCATTGATTGTGCAAGAGTGTAACTGAATCAAAAGCTAGGATATAAGTTGCATATTCATTTCCTGCTGCAACTACGAGATGGCGCTGTTCGACTTAACCGTCATATTTGCTTACCACATAACAAGCTTGATAGGTTATTACGGCTATATCATTTGGTAGATGAAATTATTATTAAAAACGTGGAAGAATATAATATCTTTAGTAACAATATCTTAATACTGGTAATAGTACCGGTAATAACATATTTAGTTAAAGTTTCAATCTTATTAAAAGAGAATTCGAAAAACTTATGATAACCCGTACTGAATTTTGTAGGGATATTAATACTCTTTAAGATACTGGAAAAATCACCAATTACGATTACCTATGTTTAACAATTACTTTTTCCAGAAATATTTGGAAAATAATCATGTCAAAAGCAGAAAACTAAATCCTTTTATTTATTTCTACTAGCAACACTGTAGACTAAAAACGTTACTCCAGTGGCGCCACAAGTAGTCCGTATGAGAACGCAGTGTATGAGAATTAATTGGGTATCAAATGTTTGGTTTAAAAGTTAATTACTAATTGTTTTGCAAAAGAAATGTCTAAAAATTTACCGAAAGGTGGGTGAATTTATGTTGTTATATGTCAGTCTTGTGACTACGAAATTCCGACAAGTTATAGGTCCTCTAGCGGACAAATTTTGAAATTTTGTGAGTTTAGTTACTTGAATGGCGCTAAACGTCCGGGCAGTTTAATTATACAACTTATGTTATATTCGAATTTTTGTTGCCCGAAATTTGTTCGGGTTATCGTAATAAAAAGTATAATGGAAACAATAACAAAAAAGTTTTGTACCTCACCCACATAAGCTCGTGAAATTTCTTTAAGGGTTCATGTTAGTTATTTAATTATTAGTTATCTTAGAAGTATGCGTTTTTTTAGTGTGTCAAGGCAATTAAATAGGTACTTCGGGAACACAGCGCCCATGTTGTTTCCATGTTATTGTTGTTGGTTCTTTTAAATAATTGTATATGGTTAAATCGAATATTTCTTTAAAAATATATATATTAATAGTGTGGACGGTTCTAATGCAAAAAGTATCCATCAATAATTTATTTTGTAAATAATTATTGCAATTTCAGAGCCATATTCTGAAATTATATAAGTGATTGGTGTATGAATTTTAATTGCATCATCAATTTGTTTTTTAGTTATAGTAACGAAATGAATTGCCTATTTTCTGTTGTTCTTTTAGAAGCATAAGCTTTTCTAGCAGCGTTAAGGTGTGCTCCGACTGATTTGAGTATGGTTTAATGAAATTTTGATGGATGGTATTTATACATTATTTCGATAAAAAGTTACACCTCCAGACTTAGCATTAGGATATTTATGTTTTTCTAAACTGTTCAAGTTAGATAAGAGAATACTTTCGATACCCACGCTTCTGGTAAAAGAAGAATATTAGAATATCGAGTTACATTATCGATAACAGCCGTATATTTTGAATATTTTGACTCACTGGTGTAATCCATTTTCTTTATGCTCTCATTCCCATGGTCGATTAGAAAAACAATGAAAGGTTATTTCTGGAATTTTGTTGTCAACCGTATCACATCTATCAACACAACTAGTACGTTCACATTCCGATTTTTTCATTTCCGACTGAATTTTAAAAGATCTTTTCAATTGTATTCCATTCGATAGAATAACAATTTCACCCTCAAATTGGAGCTATGGAGGAACTTCAATGCAAAAATTAAGTGTATATTTTTTTATTTCTATAGGTTATTTCTATATATTCGTATTATTCGAGTACGTACGTCTTTTTGTAAAATTTAGTCACAATTGCTTTTAAATTAAAAGAGTGATGATGTAGTGACGTAGATAATTCGGTTGGAAGTTATAAAACTGTCGAATACGAGTAAAACCCGTAACTACGAGGGTTCCGTATACGTTTAGGCATTTGTAAACATTTAATGGTACATAATATTCCTATTAAACTATTTACCAAATTTCACTTAATAGGGTTCCGTTTGATTATTTTACGAAACGGAACTCTAAAAACAGGACAAAATCGTATCGAAACACGCAAGAGTAGTTTTTAAAAATATATGTCATGTAATATGCAGTAGATAACACAATATAATATTAACTTTTTTATTTGATTGTTTTTTTTTATATTTTAAAATAATGTTATTTAGATGCAAAGATAACGTATTATTACAACACGCTCGAATTAATTCTATCGGAACATGTTCACCGAGTACCGCTTCTACTATTTTTTTCTTTTCCATTTATTTAGTTTATTGGTTTAAAAATTACTGGACGAAGGATAAAATACGGCCGAATTTGAAGCGTAACAACTTGGGAATGAGGTGGTAGAAATTAAAACAAGAAATGTGATATTTTGGTTGGAGGTACAAAGAAACGTGTTTAACAATGTTCTTCGAAATCGTGTATGAGAGAAAAAACCTGTCAAGGGCGAGTAGAACTCGCTTTACAAGGGTGTCTACCGTACACATTTAGGCACTTTTAAACATTTAAGGGTATTTGGTATTTCTAATTAAATTGTTTACAAACATTAATTTTTCATGACGTGAATAATTTTACAGGCGCAAAAACAAACTAATTATAAAAATATATAACTCCACATATTAGAAAACAATTTTGAATTTTTCCCTTTACTTGTCCTATAAAACCGACTTTCAAGATTGTGGGTCGGGCGGAAGTAACCTAAAGGTTTTGATGGTCAATAAATAAGACTATTGTAAGAATATAGAAATACGCTTTAAAGGGCTATATCTAGCCATAGTTAGAAATAGATTATATCTGTTTGTCGCGTGAACCAAAATCCTTGAAATTTTTACAGCAATCTAAGGCTTCATTATATTATATTAAATTAAACTTGATATCTTAAGTCGTTTCTAAGAAAAAGGGCTTAGGCAGACATACGGACGGACGGACAACCAAGTGACCCTATAAGGGTTCCGTTTTTTTTCATTTCGAGGAACGAAACCTTTCAATAAGGAAATTTTTAATTCGAGACTACGGCCTATCAAATTTTGATATTTTATGTTTAGTAAAAACCCCATTAACGTTATTGGTAGTCTTCATAAATTTTCGAAAATTCGATTGAGGTATATTTGGTGATATCAACGAAAAACTTTTTTTAATTTGTTTTTAAATCTTTTGAAAATCTATCCAAAGACTGTTTATTCGTTGTAGAAAATTAGATTCCGTAATTTTGGATATTGCGAGTGTTTTATAATTTTACTAAGAAAAGTATTTTCTTTGCTCCGAAGATTTTGTTTTCGGACTCTATCGCGGCGGTAGTCGCGCCATAATCTGTTTAGTAATTTTTGTCCAGGCAGACGAAATAATACCGATGTAAACTATTCAATTGTTATCGCTACCACCATTCACAAAAAACCATTCTACTTACGCGAATTAAGCTAGTTTGCGTAAATTTCTGTTTCACGGTAGTTAGTATGCTGATATATTTTATTTTTTTTCGACATTTCGACGTGATATATAGGTGTATTTAAGGTATTTAAAAAAAAACAAATCTAAGAATTAATACCGTATACACACAAATTTACCCCACAAAACTGTGGGGTAAACTATATATGTATATGAGCACAAACAAACAGTACTACATTGATCTTTAAAAATACGTTCAATCGTTTTTGCACAATGCCCACACAATGAACATACATTCAAATATTTTAAAAACGGGCCACGGGTTTTTCTCTACAGTTGATTTCTCCACAATTATTTTTTTCTTAAATATCTACAGCTGTAACTTTCCTAAAATTACCCTTTTATTATATGTGTAAATATATTTAATATTTTTTTTAAATTTTTAATATAAATTCCTCAAGTTGGATCTATAAAATTTTTCGTACCGTATTTCCACCCATGCGCATAAAATATTTAAATAAAAAATAACAAATACTCTAAAACGGTTATTGAATATATTATATTATAATTAAAACATTATTTATATAATAATTGATAATTCCACACTGTACAGTTCATTTGTGCATCTGCTCCACGGCATGTAGCCCAGAGTGTGCTTGCTAGACCGAGCACTGGTTAAAGAGTTTCAGCACGCTCCTGCCGTAGTTGGTTGCGTTGAGTGGCTTCGAACACGAGTACCGTCCGTGGGTGTGCATCATTACGAAGTCCAAGCAGTCCGTCACACCGTCTTCGTTACAGTCCTGGAACGTGAAAGACATGCTTGAGTTGTGGTTCAATGTGGTTCTGTGTCTCTACAGAATATACGGAGAATTCTTTTTGATGCGATACGGGCGTCATATGATACAAGGAGTATCATATGACGCCCGTACCAGGAGACTGCGTCACAGCAAAGTGATTGTACTAGCAAAGTGATAATACTAGAAACCTAGAAACTTGAGTAATGAATAAAGAGGGTTATTAAAGGAGGTAATCCGGAAAGGCTGGCATTAAAGAAATAAAAAATAACTAAAAAAGTGGTGTTTTTTAGAATAAAAAAAACAAATAATTCAGCGATTGACAATCAAAGAAGAGCAAAAAATAAAATATGATTTGAAATAATAATACAAAACAAAAAATTTATAATCATAAATGCGCATACATTATATTTTAATAACTGAAGAATTGTTAAAAAGGAATAACAATCTAACGAAGTATATAATAATTATATAGAAACAATTATAAAAAATAAACGATTTTTTTAATGCCCATTGCCTGAATTAATAAAAATAAACTGATAACATTGACATTCTTTCTATGTTGTCAAAGTAAAGTTTTTTCGGTCTTTCCGTGTTTCACACGGAAAGACTCGGCTGAGCTTGAGAGTTTCATGGTATTTTTATTAAACTAATTAAAAATATTATTATTCTTTTTCACCATATAAGTTATTGTCTAGTATATTTTTCACAATATAATGAGTAAAAATACAGAAAATAGGTGAGGGCAGGTGAGTGGATGTGGAAAGTTTTTTTGCTGACATTTTCAGCAATGTTATCGGAACTACTTCATATAAAATGCTGTAAAAAATAATTTTTGGACACTTATAACTCGCACTTTCAATTGAAACTCCACACTAGACATAAAATAAAAAAAAAACAATACAAATACTGAATTTGACAGCTCTAAAATTTCTTATAAGTGTATTTTAGTATAACTTCCGAAATTACATTTGTGTATGGAGGAAAAAATAATCTGCACTTTGTTTCATTTTGCTGGTTCAAAGAGTTTTACAAAAATAACAAGACCTTTTATGAAACATTACGAGATTGCTCATTTGAGAATTGGAATTACATTTTAAGGGGTTTCTTTTTCCTTTTTCTCAAACTCCTGGACCGGCCCTGACATAATTCAGATCTTAAGTTATTTATACCTTTATAAGACAGTGCCGTGTAACAATACTTTCGATATGAGAAAATGTTATTCGACCTTATATAGTATAGTACGACTATGCTGTTTGTTTTATTGGTAGAGAAAAATATTAAAAAATTAAGGCACACCAGCAGTTTTGAACCTATGAGAAGATCTTAAGCAAGATTGCGATTGGATGGAGAAAGAAGGATCCAGGGTGTAATATAGGTGAGGCTTCAGTATTGGTCAATACATTTGTTGTAAATTAACTCTGCAGTGCCATTTATAGAACGAATATTACAAACACTTCAGTTTTTACCTAATGTAGTGTTTGTGGATATTGCTGCTTTTATGCACACATCTCAGAGGAACTTTAGGGTTCCAGCCGATACGTGGTCCATGTGGATGTAAGGAGAATTGAAGAGGGAGTGGGTGGACTTGCACAAAATTACCAGGGTCATCGACAATCTTCCAAATAACAATATAATGATGAGTACAACGCAATAGTGGATAACAAAGCTATCGCTTTTTTGATAGTTATAGTTTTAAAAAAAAAACTTAGATACTCATCAATATAATATATAACTTATCAATTTTTCTCACTAAAACCTTTAACATTTAACCGATTATAAATAAACATTTCATTATTATAACACAATCACTATAAAAAACAAGAAAATCGGTATTATTTGTATGACAGATTTTTATTTCTGTTTACACTCGTGTCGCTGAATACTCAAGTCCCAATAATAATAAATTCGCTGCGTCGCGTCGTATCGTTTTGATGGCATTGCACAGCGTCCGAAGTACAATATACTGCACGATATTTAACACTTCTGTTAAGACTGGATTAGCGCATCTCAAGAAAGGGATGAGATAAGAGATAATTTTGTTGATTATAATTATCTTATTTTGTACTCGGGAGGTTGTACTTTTGTATCCTTAGGAGGCGGCTTGCTATAGCAATAAGGACAGAATGTATATTAGTTTTACACTTAAATGTCAATTAAGATACTTTCGCCTTGTATCTTATTAAAAAATAAGAGCATGGAAACTTTGATTCAATATAAATACAGAGCGTTATGAGAAAGGAAGAAAGAGTGAAAATTTATTTTTACTTACCCTGGCGTATTTTTGCACGTACCCTTGTATTATGCCCGTTGCGCATTTGTAGTCCTTCGCGCAGTCTTCAAACGCTGTAACCAGAAGGTAATTTCTTAATATCTCTTATTATTAGTCTCTAAATACAAAATGGTTAAAGAAACGCAAATACAAAATAAGAAAACTTTTTCAATTAGACAAAGTGTTGTTACCGCCTTGAAAAACTAAATATACTGGCGAGACCCTCACTGTGACGGTGATAGCTAACAATCTGTTAAAACGTTTTTTCAATAATACATTTTTTCTACAATTCTAATAACCTGTGAAACGTTCAGAGACAATCGTGCCTTCCGGATATGGGCTATTCGCTACTCGCTACGGAAACCCAATATATGGGAATGAAATTAGTTTTTTGTGGAAAGAAATTAGAGCAAGCAGCTTAAGATGCCAGTACAAGAATAATAAACACATTAACGTGTATATACTCGCGGGTACATTTTTTTGTTGAAAACAGGTTAACAGCACTTATAGACGTTGTTCTTTACAGAATAAACCGATTAAATGTTTTTTTTTCAAATCAGACAAAATGAGAAACTGAATTTTATGGACAACACAGAATCTGGAGGTGGTGAGTCGGTGGCCGACAATTTCCAACTTTTGTGGGACATTGTCGATGGACGACTTTCCACCAATGTACCGTACAACTCAATACGCGCATGTCGTAGACTAACATCAGACGTCTCTATTTATTCGTATATTCTATTCTTTTCCCCGTGCCTTTTAACTCGTGACGGTCGGATCGGTGGAAGTGGACCAGAGTCGCTCCGGTATTTTGTAAGCGGATTTCTGTGGTACATGTGGGTTAAAGGATTAATTATTATATATTTTATTTTCTGTGATCGTTGACGATGCAACCTAGACGTTGCATGAAATATTAACTTAGCTCTTGGTAACAACGCTACAATAGTAAACTAAACTGATAATTATGGCAAAATGATTATTAAATATACACTAATAATAAACCTAAAGCCAAAAGCGTATAACAGGCAAACGAGTACGCGACGCATCAGCATGACAAAATACTCGAAATACTCGATAAAATACTCGAAGTAGAGTACAATATCGTGGAAAGCTACATTAATACGCAGATTGTAAAACTTAACCTGCATATCCTAAGCAGATTTTATTGAATATGGACAACGAAGGAGAGCTTTTTTACATCCACATTGATGCTAACTTATTTTTTTTCAAAATATCAGTTTGTGTTTCCATTGTAAGCATATTTCGTTGTTCTTGAATAAAATATGTTAAGTATGAGTGGATCTCGCAGTAGACGGTTTCGTATGTACTTTATGCACGTGCAAACATTTAAGGTGTTTTTCTTAAAGTAATTAAAAATATTATTTTTCTTTTTCACCATATAAATTATTGTCTAGTATATTTTTCACAGGAGTTAAAATGCGGAAAATGGTTGAGGGCAGATGTGTGGACGTGGAAAGTGTTTTTGTTGACATTTTCAGCAATGTTTATCGGCTAATGCTGATAAAAAATTGTTTTGGGATACTTATAACTCGCTCTTTTAATTGACAAGACATAAAAAAAAACAATACAATTACCGAATTTGAACCCACAAAATTTCTTATAAGTATATTTTAATATAACTTCTGAAATGTATACGGATTAATATGTTTTATCATTGTGAGATTTTAAGTTTCTATATGAAAATTAAAAAAAAGAAATTAAAAAAAACAATTACTTTATTTCCCCACTATCCTCTAAAATTTTATATAAATATTTTAGCGTGTTAACTTTTGAGATATACGCGGGTTGATATGCTATACCAGTATGCCACATTTGTATATCATACGGTTTCCCAGAAGAATGGCTGTAAAAGACGTGCCACATGGGATCTTTTGTGAGTTCCATTGTTTTCCTTTTGAGATACGGAATCGGAATCCCGGCAAGTCGAGTGGAGCGGAGGAGTGGTGGGGTATCAAAACTGCTACGTATTTATTGTAACTATTAACATTTACTAGCTGTTCATAGTTGAATCCAGACGTGTTTATTTGTTATAACTACTTAGCCAATAAATATTTTACTGTAAATTTTAATTAAGTTTTTATTCACTTCCTAATTTCTCTTTCAACCAACTGGGCGTTGTGTACTCCGGCGAATTGGATATAAGGAATTTTTATAAGGCGATTACTAGTTCTTGTTTCTAGAAAGCCCTTTTCCACGACATGTTATTATGTAGAAATGTATTATATTTACGAATTTTGAATCGTGTATTAAATAAGTCATTTCCATAACCGCCGAGTACCTACGATTGGAGGTAATTATGATTCTGCAGTGAATTTGAATCATTTGAAATAATCGATTCACGATAATGACTCAATGACTATAACGAACTATTATAACTGTGTCGATTGATATACACTGCAATTAATTTAATCCTGAATAAAATAGCCCTTGAATTACGTTCTATATAATTATCGAGTTGAAAAAATTATTGCAACTGATTGATTTCCTTCGTATCTTGTAGGTTTAGGACTGCTAACCAAATACATGCAAGTGTTTGTGTGATAATATTACAATTTTATTAATACTGGATTAATCACTTTTCACTCTCTCTGAGTAATTATCTATGACACACAGAGTGACGCACTTGATACGAAAAATGAAAGCGTACCAACGAGTAAGGAATCAATTCACTAAGCTGAATGCCGAGCGAGTCAATGAGTTATTGAGTCAACGCAATGCAAGTTGTAAGCCATCCATCCATTATTTAATGCGCTGATACGATACCGAATCAAAGAGTGAAATGAATCAATAAGATCTCAAGTAATCATTTAGCTTAGTGAATAATTGTACTAGGTTTATTTGTTTGATTCACTTAATCAGTTTTTACCCATGCCTACGATAGACTTAGTGTACGTGTTCACAATACTTAGTTATACGGAAGGCTGAACGCCATTTGATTCAAGTTAAGTGGAACGTGAAGAGATTGAAGATGAAATAGATATGAAGATTAACGTGAATTAAATACAAAATTACATAGCTTTTAAGCGTCAACATAAAAGAATCAATTTTTTATTAAATAGAAATCCGTTGGTTTTTTTGAGACAATATTGGTAAATATTAAAATTGGTAAATATGATGTTACAATAAGTTAGCAGCAATTGTTAAGCAAAAAACTTACTTATGGAAGTAAAGTTACAGGCTTAGGATTTTTTTATAAGTCACTAGAAATGACTCAACGAGATTATACACAAATACTCTACTGTGGCGCAATAAATTATTAATATTTCTACTGAGCTACTTTTGTCACGAAGGCTACAACCGGATAAGAATGAGCAATTGGTATTTGATCTGATTTGATTGACTTGCTGTCAATTGTGATTACAACCAATTACTAAGTAAAATTTAGATTCTTACCTCCATAAAATTTTTATATTTTAATATACAACCGTTTCCGAGTAATATCGATAATATAAAAAATTACATATAATGGTTACCCTAAAAATTTAAAATGTTATAAAAAATATGATAGTCCTAAGAAAATAACGTAATTAAAAAAATACGTCATTGTTTTAAGGTTACCTCTAATTTTTTTTGGTTGCTTCTAATTTTTTTAAATTGCCTCTTAGGGACAATAGCAATATATTTTTTGCCGGACGAGCCGTTCAAAAGCTATAATTTATTTAGGTTTCTATATAATCGATTGAATATTAAAAGGTAAAATTTTATTCGGTAATTATTGAAATAATGCAAACGCCGATTGCTCATGCTTATCCAGCTATAGTCTTTCCATAGCGCTATCTGCAACGATTAGTACCCTATGGCGTAAGTATTTTTATACTATATTGATATGTAGGACATTTATGGTATTGGTTTCTATGTATTGTAACAATACCTGTATTTGTATACAGGTCAAAACCGGCGAAATATACAGGTTAAAAAATTTATTAATTAAAAAAATACTTAATTATTTAATTTAAAATTGTCATTTTTGTATTTGATTTTCTATTTTTACTCTACTTAAAATATAAGTACTTGTTATTATTAAAAGTACTTGATATACTAAACCTAAAGGTTTGCTACACGGCTTTAAACTATGACGGTTTTTTTGGGCTCTCAATAAATAAATTCTGGGACACGCCGGACGGTTTGATGGATAACGGTCATTAATAATGCGATTGTGGATTAAGATCCGCTTAGAGACGTCACGTACCGTGTCATGTCCAAGCGGGTAATGGCTTCTCGGAAGCGAAGCCGTCAATTCATAAAAACATTACGGTATCAAAAAAGACCCTAGTAACAGTTGTTTGGCTTATATGTCCTATTACGTGAACTTTATTTATGTTCATGACTTATGCTTGTTGTTATTAAAATCAAACCATTTTATTTTGTTACGTATTGTTATACCCCTGACATACCAGCCATAATGCTTATGCAGCATTGTTCCCAAGCATACCATATTACCATGATAATGTCATACTGTCCCCAACGTCTAAACATCCCAAGATTAAAGCGCTTTTTGCAGAAACCTCAGCAAGATACACTTCTAAACACATCATCATTTCTAGTCTTTATAAACCCTAGATACCAGCCCCGCTGAGCTCAGAAATCCATAATCCCAGTACACGTCAGTCGTGCGTCATTCCAATTCAGTCTTAATTATATTTAAGAAATGTTTGTAATATTTATAATTGAAAGTATATTTTAATATTAAAATAAATTTTGATTAATTAAAAAATAATCGTAAAATTGTTTCTTTTTTCAAAGTAATCCAATGGAACCATTATAACAGTACGAGAAAAGTAAGCAGTGTTTCGCTTACTATTGTTTGAGGTAGTATATCAGTGTCAAAGTTGATTCTTTTGTTAATACTAAATTAAAACTGGATACAATTATTTGTATTCAGTATATCGTAACATGTATCAGAAAAAAACGGAAACACCATTTAATAACGTACTTAAACTTTCTGAAAAATAGAGAGTGAAAAAGCTTAAAAAGGCTTAGATATCTATGTATCTTTCATGTTTCTGAAACTGAATTATTAGTTTATTTGGAATCGATGTCAAGTTGAAAAGACCCCAACCTCTAGTCTACTTATGTCGATTCTGTCAAATTAAATTTATTATATAATTTTTAGTAATTTGTTAGAAACTTATATTTAAATATGTTTAGGGCTATTGAACATGTCATAATAAGCGGAAACGGCGTTTAAACGAAACAGGAAAGGAATGGATGATAGTGTAAAAAAGTACGAAATTAAATTCGGAACTTATTTAAAAAAAATGTTGAGCATTGTGAACGCTGGCCTTCACAATTGAGATAAATAGAATCCGAAGTAAATCGTAAAGGTTCGTTATAACCTGCGCAATGAAAAAAATGTCTTCAATTAGGCGCGATGTAAAAACGTGCTATCATTCGTTGAGGATATCTATTATCCATTTCCGGAGTGCATCATCAGATTTTCACCAAGTTTATATGGAAACACATACAATTATAGAGTAGAGTATGTAGTAGTATAGAGTTATTCAAATCGGTTATAATGTCTGTGATACACGTTAACATAGATAAAAGAAAATTCAGTCTAATTGAGAATTAATTATGAAATAAAACCAAAACCATAAACGTAAAAAATGGGGCAAGTTCTTTTTTGGATATCATTAACTCAAAAGATAGTAATATAATTTAAATAAAAGCTGTGCCAAAAGCATCAAAAACTTGCCAAATTAAAAGCCTAAAAATTTAATTATTTTAAAATTTTCGTATAGGCTTACTAAATAATACCACATATAGTGACCCTTATGGAAAAACTACTTGGAAGAGATAAGCGCTCCCAAGTTTTACGTTCACCTTTTTGGAGGGGAGTTTTAACGAAATGATTCATTGTCCTTCAGTTATTGAAGGCGACACTTTTCACAATGTTAACGCCGCGTAGTCGGAGTATTTATTGAGTACCACGCAAAAAAATAACTAATATCGATGCAAAAAACCTCTCTATAGAAATCTGTACTTGATTAAACGCGAGACTTCTAAATGTAGGTTACTTTCTGTATTTCTAAATGTAGGTCATATTCTATATGTATATGGAAGGCGACCCAGTATTGCTATGATAATGCACAGGAATAACCTCGGTATTTAGATTTTATTTATTGTCAAGCAATGTTGTAGAACGTAAATTGTATCAAGTTAAATACTTAATATGAAATATACTCTGCGAGCTATTTATGACAGCAAATTGTTTGATGTGAAGTTAATATAATAAACGTGGATAGGTCAGTATTCTAAAAAAGTTATTTCTGGCTTTTTCTTCACCTTTTATTCTCCCGCCCTTTAGGTGTTGTTTTATTTTTCTAGCATTTAATGACTTTTGACAGCGTTTAGTTAAATTTAATTTTAACTATTATAATTGTTTCCTTTTAAAATATTCTTAAAATGTCTTGCAGATTTATACTTGTCACACATGTTTATACATTTGTTGAACGGTTTGTAAATAATATAAATACATTAAACAAGGTATGTTAACGACCTTACTGTAATAATATTTTACAGCGATAGAGATTTTTTTATATCATTGTCACTTTGTAACTAGTGTTTTTGAAAATTTTTCTATTTACAAAACATTTTCTCGATTAAAATGATGTTATGAATAAATGATTAAATATCTAAATTAAAACTATTTCAATTAATATTTTACCAGTTTTACACCGCTACATTATAATCTTAACATTTAAATGTAAGTCGATCTTTTGAAATTTTACGTAAAAATTGAATGATTTACTTATGTTTTATAACTTGAAAATGGTTACACTAATTTTAACGAGACATACACTATTTTGTCTCAAATTCTTTTCATTTACTATCATGTATGTGTAATTAAAACTATGCGAGTGGAAAAAACTGTCAAGCATGAGTAGAACTTCCACTACGAGGGTTCCGTATACATTTAGTTACTCATAAACATTTAAGGATACATAGTATTTTTAATCAAATTATTTACAAATGTTAATTTTTTATAATGCGAATATATTGATTATTATATATTTCACAGGCGTAAAAAGAAACTAATTGTAAAAATATATAATTCCACATAGAAGTAGAAATAATTGATTTTTGAATTTTTTTCTTTACTTGTCAGCACAAGTAAAGAAAAAAATTGACTTTTAAGACCTCTTATTATGCTGATTTCAAGACTGTAGATCGACCGCAATTAACCTATAGGTTTTGGTGATCAGTAAGATTATTTAATTAATAAAAAATACCTTTTTATTGCGTAAACCAAAAAACTTCAAATTTGTACAGCAATGTAAAGGTATAGGCCTCAGTAAATTACATTAATTTCAACTTGATATCCCCTGTTTATGAGACAAAGGGCTCATGGAAGGCGGACAACCAAGTGATCTTACATGGGTTCTTTTTTCATGTTGAGGGATGGAAAACTAACAATAAGCAAATAGTAGCGCAATGAATAGATATTCGATATAAATATGGGCACTCAACTGATCCCAAGTTGATTTCAAGTGGTTCTAAGTGATGTCAAGAGAGTGGACAACTTTTTAGGGTTCCTTACTTCAGAAAGAAAAAAAGACGGGACACTTATAGGATACCACGACGTTACTCGACGTAACGCCGAACGAGACAGCACTTGCAAATACCTAATTAGGAATAATGTGTGAATACGCCGAAAAAAATATCATCATTGTGCATTTATTAATATAAAAATGCAGTTTCTTGCTCAGACTCCATTGAGAAAGAGGTGACCCTCTTTATATTACACTGAAGTAGTTCACAGTTATGAATACTATGTGGTAATTAAGAGCTTATGAAACGTAATTCAAGATCGTGTCCTGAAAGTTGTTCAGGTAATGTTGGAGAGCTATAGTACACAAATAGTTAAAGCTAGATTAAATGAAACTACGTGATGTAGTATTATTTCTACTTTCTTTAATTTCTTTATCACGACTTAGGCTTTGTTGTATTACAACTTCTTAATTATACTATTGTTATGGCTATTAGCAAAGATCCTAGAAGCCTAGGTCGTGGTAAAGAAATTAAAGAAAATAGAAATAATACTACATTATATAGTTTCATTTAATTGTGAATAATGAATTTCTACAAAATTAACGCCAAATATATTCAATATTTGAAAACAGCCGATTTGGCTACATTGGCGATATTGTACCGTCGACTCCGAATTAAATTTCGGAAGACGATACAAAGCATTAAATTAAAGAAAGTAGAAATAATACTACATCACGTAGTTTCATTTAATTGTGAATAATGAATTTCTACAAAATTAACGCCAAATATATTCAATAGTAAAGCTAGGTTATCATATAAAACAGACAGTAAATGTGGACGGGTTGATCTCTAATTATTTGAATAGTGAGCGTTATTTTTTAATATAGGTATATTTTGATAATGCCAAGCATAGGATTTTAGAGCTTATCTAACATTGTTAGAATAAATCTAAGTAATATATGTATATTACTGTGTATTAGGTTAAGAAGGAGAAGGAGCCGGGGACCGAAGGAAATACTGGGGATATGTCATAGTGTGTTTTATAGAAAATTTTATGATTCGTGAACAAATCAAGTTTTGAACTATTATCGACTATTATTTTCTAAAACAAAGGAAAAATATACCAAATTCACACTTATTCCCCTTACGTAAAATATGAAACAAATTATGTAAATTAATTATCAAGTAGCAACACTTACCTTGCATATTTCTCTTTTTCTCTCCTGACAACACTGGTTTGCCGGCATCCTCCCAGTAGGCGGGCGATATTTGGAAAGGGCCACAATAGCCGCTCGTACAACCGTGCTGCCGGTCGCAACCCACCACGTTGCAAATGCACTGGAAGCAGGCCGTATTCAGGTTTGCGACGAACAGTTCGGCTGTGGACGTGTATAATTCACAATTGTAAAAAAATATTTATATACTTTTATTTTTATTGTACCTGTTAAAAATATAAAACGTCTGTGGCATGATTTAGTTGCCAATGGTCTGTGGCAGTCTCACATATTTTATACTATTTGACGGGGAATCCAAGCATATAATAAAATTGCAACTGAGTGAATTCTGTACAAGGAAAACATTTTAAAAACCGTAATTGATTTAGCGTATAGAATGATACAGAATCCAGAAAACCTGTGTTTAGACTTTTTGTCTGTCGGTCTATCTGTCTGTGTGTTCTTCAGTCACGCGAAATCTACTACACGAATTTTGATGATATTTGGTTTATTAATGGTTTCTAATCTCGAGCAATATATAGAGTACTTTTTATCTGAATATCACAAATATGCAAAATGCCCTGACTTGGTGAATATTACGATAAAAATCGCCAAAGCCACGTATTTGCGTTTTTAGTTGACTTTATGCTCATAGAGTTCTGAGAGAAAATAAAAAAAATCCGAATAACTTTCTTAAACCAAATTTCACGTCAACTCGCGCAGTCGCGTCAGCACAACTAGTATATAATATTTAGATCAGAGATTAGATTTATTTGTTAAAGTAAACAGTGTTATAATAAAATAAGAAAAAAACCAAAAGTTTCGAATATCTTATTGAATATCGAAGCAATTTGATATCAAAAGATACTAGTATAAAAAATACGCCAAGGATTTAGATACATGTATCTTTTATTCTGAAAGTACTTGGTTGAAATATGCATATTGAATAAGTTATAAGAAAAAAGTACCAAATACAATTTTTTTTTATTTAAAGCGCATATTTTGACACGAAAGCGAATCTTAAAATACAGGCAGTCCTCGTACTAACGGCATATTAGGTTCCAAAAATATGCAACGTAAATTGAATTGACGTAAGTAGAAATATATTATTCATACATTTCCGTATAATATTCAGGAGTTCTAATATTCAGGAATCTACATTTAATATAAAAAATGCTATATTATTCAAAGTAAGTACGTAAAATATATATTTGTTAAATAATTATTATTTTTGGTAGGTAATGTTAGGTTATTGTTTTTGATTAAGTGATTTTATCATAATTTAACAATAAATTAGACCTTTGGGTTGAAGAACGCATCGATTCTAAGTTTGTTTTACTTCTTTTTTCTTGTCATCATAAAGGTCTCAGTAACATTTATAGACATCACTAATTTCTTCTTTGGCTTCTGAAATATTTTTTTCAATGAAATCTCTTTTTCAAAGCTAGCAATAGATATTATTTTTTGGTTTGTTGTTTCTTTCTATGCCTTGAATTTAATAAGATTCTCATTAGTCAGTTCTTGCAAGTGTGAGTTTAATGAATCTGTAAGATCATCAACAGCGATTTCAATATTGGATATCTGGTTGGTCAAAACAACAGTGTTAGTTGTAATCTCATCCATATTTGACTGATCTATGGTTGAAAAACATTCAGATGACTCAAATAATTTTCTCCAAACTCATTTCAAAGGGTTTTACTTTTTCCTATGACACAGCAATATTTGTTACACCATGCAAGACGTAATATTCACAAAAATCTCTCAGTTTGATACCACTATCCTTATTCGCCTTCAGTGCCTTTGAAAATATTCTTCTGAGATAGTGGTCTTTAAAAGATGCAATGACTCCTCAATCTATTGGTTGCAGCACATATGTAGTGTTTCGAGGTAGAATACAACCTTGATTTGGGCATTAATAACGGTAATACTGGAAGGATGACTGGGAGCATTGTGCAGGAGGTTTAAAGCTTTATAAACTAAATTATTTTCTAAATAATGTGTTCTTTTACTTCAGGTATGAAATGTTTAATAAACCATTCTTTAAAAAATGTTGAAGTTTCCCATGCCTTTGGGTTAGTCCTTCAAATAACTGGCAGTATCTTTGACATAACTTAAGAGCTCACGGTATTTCAGACGTACAAAGCAAAAGTGGTTTTAATTCGAGATCGCCTTCACCATTTGATTCCAATAAGAGCGTTAAGCGATCTTTAATCACTTTAAAGACTTCTCTTCTTGTGATATAAAAATCCGGGTGGGCATTTTCTTCCAAAATAAACAAGTTTCGTCCACTTTTTTCCGACGGGAATTTTGCACCGAAAATTTGTTTCGATGAAAATTCCCCTCTTTTGATGATTTCTTTTAATATGCTGGTAAAACCATGATCGGCACTATCAGCCTCTCCTGGCAGTCAAATGTTATGCAGTGAACATTTCGTCTCAAAGCGTATGAACCATCTGCGGGTGGCAGAAAATGTCTTTGTATCTCCATCGCTATTTTCGCGACGATCGTTTTGCAGTGTATTGATAACACTGAGTGCCTCGTTTTGAATGGTAGTGAGACTAAGAGGAACCCGTCGCTGAGTTTGGTCTTGAATACAAGTGGATAACAATTTTTCCATCTCAGAAATTAAAGCGTTTCTTTTATGTATGATAGGGCTATTTAGAATAAAGGAATGTAAAACTGTAAGAAGTTTATCGTCGCCTTTCAATATTGACTGTAAATTTGTACGCGATAAATTAAGTTCACGTTGTACGCGATAAATTAAGTTCACGTTGTACGCGATAAATTAAGTTCACGTTGTACGCGATAAATTAAGTTCACGTTCAATTAATGGAGCGGATATACCGCGATCTTTTGTTAAAACTTTTTCCGCGCTTGATTTTTAAAATCTTACATTTAACCTCTATTTTTATTGTCTTTCTCACTTTTTTTTATACTTCGTAATAGTGAAGTGTTTCTATTTCATTTAGGTGGCATAGTAGTAATTCAATTTAAATGACTTCAAACAAATTTTAGAAAATTAACAAAGATAAACTCTCAAAGAAATAACGAAAACTATATGACGTTTGATCATCCGTCGCATATAGCGCGCGCGCTCTTTGACACAGTGCATCCCCTGCATGTCGATGCCCGACACCCGAACTAAAGGAGTTTATATTGCCCGAATCTGATATGATTACAGCGTGACGTATACCGAAACAATTGCCGCTATTTCGAGGAAAGGTTCCGAAATATTATTTGACGTAACTCGAAACAACTTAAGACGAAACAACGTAAGTCGAAGACTGCCTGTATTTTGAAATATCACTCCATTTGTCTTCTTTTCGTTAATTTTAAAATGTGAATGAATACTGCTATGTAAATAAATACCTTATTTGTGTGTGGTAAGACCGCTTGTCTGACTAAATCTGAATCTACTTATTGACTTCATTATTATTTAATGTAAATATATACTTATCCATACATACGTAGTGTTTATGATATTTTTACGTGCATGTTCTATATATAAAGAACGTGAATAATATAAAAAGAACGAAAGAATAGGTCATGTTACTCAGAAAAGAACATGTATTCATACTGAAAATAAATCACAATCGTTCATGTAGGACCTCAAAAATATTTTAAAAACAAGCTCCCTGCATTATAAAATACCACGTATAAATAACCAGCAAGGTCAACTAATCACAGTGATAACTAAGCGAGGTCAATAAATTTTAACGCGAATAACATTAGGAGCCAAGATAACGTTTTCCCCGAATCAATTATTGCTTTAACACCCTTCGGTTTCAGAGAATGCGATAACATACATTACTGTTCATAATCTCATACATATGTAAAAATATAGTTTAATGTTACATACAATGAAATGTTTTATTGCGAATAAAAAATGTAATCTACAATAAAGGAAGTTATATTCTAATTACACTTTCTTAGAAAATACAGAAAGAAGTTTTTGCTTAATGTCAACAGAACTTTTGAGCGTATATTCAAGATTCAAGTTATTTATTAAATTAAAAACAAAAATTAAATTAAAAACTGAAGAAAATGTATTCAAGACATTTAAATATACATTTTGTTTGTATAAAATTAATATAATGCGCTATTAATATAATGCGGAAATTTCGATTATATATAAACATATTTAACATTGACAGGGTATACTCAGAAACCCTGTGCAACTCGAGCGAAGAGGAAGCAGAAGAGAAAGGTGTATTCATTAAGAGGAGGTGAACGAAGTCAATGTAATTAGTTATGCTGTAGAGAATATATAATACGTTAGACCTAATGGTTATATAAACATTTATTGAATATTTTGGCGTTAATTTTGTAAAAATTAATTATTCACAATTAAATTCTCTACCACGACTCTCTACTTTATTTAAATTCTGTACCGCGACCTAGGTTTCGTTGTATTACAACATCTTCAGCGGGCTATTAGCAAGACATTTCCTATCCACTGTCCACTTAACTCACGAAATTAATGAGAATAGTGACGGTGAAACGCTTAGAGTGACAATCTGTCAGCTGGCATTGAACTTGGAAATATATATAGCAATATAAACCGGTTTTAAATACACTAGATAACCCTGCAATAGGTCTTTATTTTTTTACATCATACCTGGAACAAGACTTGAGAACAGGTGCCATCTAAAAAATCTTCCTAACGGAGACAAAAAATTCGGAATTTAGAGAAAGTTGTATTATAAATGGAATTGGTTTTATGAATATGTCAGAGCAGACTTTGATTTAGTATGGGGATGTATCAGGACCAAGGGTCCATTTTGGCTGGGTGAGTAGTCCACTTTGGTATGAGTTAGACCTAGAAATAGTTTACCCTCACAATACGCAACAAAGTAATGCCGTTTCTATTAGCGACCCGTGCCGTTTTGTAAGGTCGTACCTCTGTTCATTATTCAAATGCATTCACTTAAAATATGCAACAAATGTGTCTGCGGCGGCATTACCTGAGGGCGTAACCTCATCGTGCGTCACAGTCACAGGAAATCGTCCGTCGGATTGCGTGCATCTCACGTACGTTTTACGCGTCCAAAATATTTTCGAGTCAGACTTAATGCTAGCTTCCATATTTCTAACGTTGCGCGTTCACATGGCTCTCATGTCCTGTTTAACCTGTGTACGCCGAATACCAAACATTTCAGGATCACTGCCTAAACCAAAGTTTTGATAACATTTATGGTAAAATGATTTGGTATGATGCCGATAAAATCGGCGTTAAACTAAGTCGGGTAATGACACGCTGGTTTACACTAATCCACCTTTTAGAAGGAACAAAGTCGACCAATACGTTGTTAACTGAATTATATAAAACATCAAGTATCATGTCGCGTACAAATATAAAAAGAATATAACAGCAGTTATGAATAATTTTAATTTACCCTTAACAGTTATAAACGGTATAAAAATTAAGAAAAAATTATTTTGCCCCTAAACCGGAAATTATTGTCGATACAGAACAGGTTTGTAACCAAACTGTCTAACAATTATTAAAATTTATTTTTCACCAAAGATCAAATACATTGAATATATTTGGCGTTAATTTTATAGAAATTCATTATTCACAATTAAATGAAACTACGTTATGTAGTCTTCAGGTGGGCTATTAGCAAAGATATCTTTAAGATGTTATAATACAACGAAACCTAGGTCGTGGTAAAGAACTTAAAGAAAGTAGAAATAATACTACATCACGTAGTTTCATTTAATTGTGACCAAATACATAGCGTATGGACTGGTAATACAAAGAAAACCTTCGACGATTACAAGATTGTGCATTGTTACTAACCGAAAAGTGATTTAGGAAAACTTGTTTAACTCAGCCAATACTCTAATCGAACCTTTTCAAAACAATGAACGAATATATCTAATTCAACTTTTGAGAAATAACATATAGAGAATACAAAAAATTACAAATTTAATTGAAATATTAATTCTGCATTTTTTGTTTATTTTTCATCATTAGCGGTGAAGGTAATCTTTAGAATGATCAATCACTGATTTGATGAAGTATCAGGAAATACGGCGTACCGACAAAAAACATCATTGAGAAATAATATACAGAGATGCTAGCATTTTATCTATATATGTTACAAGTTTCGCTAAATATTTTTAACGTTGTCTAGACTGTAATGAAAAAAGTGAAGTTAGAAAAAAATGTATGATCAGTTTGTTAAACATACAACAATAAATTTGCTACAAGGTCATTATATTATATAGGCGTAATCTAATGAATGTTTTCATTTGAATGTTGGAATGCGAGAACATCCCTATCTCCCGCTGATATCGCTGCACGAAATAAGTGAAACAAAAAAACCTAACAGTTGAAATTTCATTTGGTTTGCCTTGTACTTATCGCTTTGTTGTTTTGACCACATTATAACCGGACTAAGGATTAGTTTAGACTAAGGACAACTTTAATATGTATGTTTAGAAATTCTTTTTATTAAATATAACTTTGTTCTACTGGTTGTAATATATTCGTGTAAGCTTAATGTATATGATTAAGTGTACCACCTATTATGGCAAAGAGTGAGTACATGCGAGATCCTGTTCTGTATCGACAATAATTTCCGGTTTAAAACGCAAAGAGAGCGATAGAATAAGTAACGGGGTTATTTTTCTATCACTTTCACGTAAAACTAGATCAGTTCTGGAAGGAAGAGGTAGCGGGCATGTAGCAACAGGCGAGTACAACTAGTTGGTATAAGTACGTAGTATTCGGTTCTATCTAAATAAGTATGTAGGCATCTGATTGTATCTAACTATATTTTAATTAGTTTGTAGTATCTTACATAAAATTCATAAAAAATGGTTTCGGAGTAGTAGTCCCGGATGACACAAGAAAAATTGATTAGTTAATTTCACTCCTGTAGTATTGTTATTTTGAGTATAATATTTTTGAGAATTAATATTTTTGAGTGTAAGCTATGGAAATATATAAATTTTAGGTAATTTACTCTGTAAATTAATGTAATATACTATATAAATTTAGAGCGGTTTTTGAGACAAATAGCTGGGATTGACAAGACAGTTATCGTATAAGGGTTACATTTTTCGTTTTGAAAAAAAAAATGATTTTATTTCAACAGGTTTGTATAATAACTTTTTTTGTACCACATGATGGGTGTTCGTAAAACATTATCCTCTCTTTTTATATATAAAGAATAACATTATATTTGAAAATAGAATATTTTTTTAAATATTGCTGCAAAAGAATTGAAAATGTCTTAATCTATGCGAATGCTTAATTTGAAAATTAAACGTATGATATATTTTTCCTGTGATCTGTTTATGGTTTTTTTACTTTGTAAATCTAAAGAAATTAAAAGTAGTTTTAGTAATCTGTAGAAGTTTGCAAATTAATCCGAATCTGGAAAAAATTAAATTATTGTATTTATAATTTCCGACCAAAGTTTAAGTTTTCAAAAGCCACTTTTAAATATGACTGCTGTAAAATTATGAAACGTTTTTCCAAAAGTTTACGTAAAAGGTATTTTTGGATTATTCACTATTTTTCTTTTTAGTTTATATAAAAATGATGGTCAATAAAGTTATACTGTTGTTCAGTATATAAACTTGTAAAAATGTTTTAAAAAAATAACCTTGTAAAGTTCTTTTGGTACGATTAACTTGTTGTTAAAAATAATGTTTTGTTTTCTTTTACCACACAAAAAAATTTCTAAGTGTACATAAATATAAAAAGTCAATAAAACATTAAAAATTAAACGGAAATAAGTGGAAACTCGTGGAGTCATAGTTAGTTCAGGGAAGAAACCACATTTTATATTTGACATTTGACGTCTATATGACACATTTGTCGGTTATCAGATCAAAATTTATCCCACGTTAATATATGGTAATTATGTATATTTGTTTTTTACAAATTTTCCTTCAACTAAAAAGATAAGAATGGGGGTATTTTTAATGTTAAGTGTACTCATATCCAGATTAATAATATAGAACGTATCAATAGGATGTAGATTACCATCGAATACTCATGTATGACACACTGTACTCATTTGAATATTAAACAGATGTCAAGTCAGTAGGAGGACCTTAATTCTATTCGTATACATTTTTTTTGCTGTCACTGCAGCGGAGTAAAAAAATTGGCATTGTGTTTGACATGTTCTTTATATACGTACAACTATGTATATGTACTCGTATATATTTCAAACCGGAAATTCATATTGGCCAAACGCTGTCTCTATTTGAGGTTATAGTGATGTGCGGTATTTAGATCAATTGGAACGGTTTTGCGACAAGTTAGCTTAAGGTTTGTGCTCGATTCATGTTTGGCCTCAAAAAATAGGCCTATACTTATTAGGTGTTACCCGTGGTTTTATTAGCGTGGTCAATATGAACATAAGATATGTATGTATTTTTTTCTGTTAAATTAAAAGTATCTTTGGACAAAAGTAGCGTTTTATCTTAGCTTGTTCTTTTAAGTGTGAACCTTTCGAGAATTTTGATTTGATTTGATCTTTGAACAGAAGGTAGTCTAAATTTTAAATCGTACCTCAAGCAACATCTCGGTGAAAGTTCAATTTAAATCGATGAGGAAGTTATGGCGCCATTCTTTAAAAACCCATAGAAACAAAAACTTAAAAAAGTTCTTCAAGTTTAGAAATGTTTGCGTGATGTTCTAACACATAGACTGATCGGGCAAAAATGCGTGCTGATCTAGCAGAGAGGTAGATCTGACAAAAAATGCCTGCTATTCTAACAGACAGATATATCAAACAAAAATGCGTGCAGATAAATGAGTGCTGCTCTAACAGAAAGGCAGATTAGACAAAAATGCTTGCTGCTTGAGGAGAGAGACAGACCAGACAAAAATGCGTGCTACCCTAACAGAGGTCCAGATCAAACAAAAATGCGCGCTGGTTTAATACGGATAGAACAGACAAAAATGAAAAAAGGAGTCGTGAATTCCACTCGATCCCTGATATGCTTCTCATATAACATTTTCTAAAAATATTCACTACTAACTATTGATTCACTTTTGGATGATGCTCTACACTAAAGTATCCTTTGCGTATTCTACGATTATGTATGCACATTATCATATATCACATTCAAATTTAACTGAGCAAATTATGATTCAAGTTCGATTGGTTTTGAATCGTTTTTCAAGTTGAAAAACTGCACATTCCTGAAACTTCAAGATGAATAAGTCAACCGGTTCTCTGCCATATCTTCATGGTCTCTATTTCATCAAATCATCATCATAATCATCTTGAGGTCTTCTTTTAGGTAGCCAGTGAACCTCAGTTTGGAGATTTCTCTTACTTTTGTATGATAAGTTTTAGTTTGAAGAGCCAATTTGCCAGCCGCTCTTTCATTCTTATAATACGTCCAGACCCCTATTTTCTCAAATTTTTTGGAAAATTGACAATGTCTGACTTTTTGTGCATTTTTATATACATATGTATTTAAAAAAATATTTTTAAATAAATATAATATAGTAGCAGTAAATATTTTTTGTACAAACGGACAGATGTTGAATTACAGTTTTTGGAATATGAGTTTTCAAGTCTATTTATGTGTATTTGTACATAAAAGTTTTAAGTATATCTTGAGGTGATTTACAATAAAACATAGCTCAGCTATGATTATGATCAGCAAATATGATTACATAGCTCAGTTGCTTGGCAATAGCCGTGGAATTAAGCTATGTATCAAACATTATAGTACCGCAGTACCATTTTAGAACCAGTTTAGAAGCTGAGATTTAGAACGAAACTTCTTGGAGTTCAGGAAGTGCATGAACAAATTATATTAGCAAAATCGAACATTTGCGATATACAAGATTATATCATATAAATTTTTTATAATATTTCTATAAGTTATAAATACTCTTTCACTAGATTAATTAAAAAAAATTAACTTATACTACCAGAATAATCGCGGTCAAAATATGGTGACTAAACCAATTATTAAATATTATATATATATATATATATATATATATATATATATATATATATATATATAGCCCTAACAATCTTTGATGGTTGTGTACAAGATTCATAAATTAGTTTGAAACATTTTTAAATAGTACATTTTCTCCTAGAACCACTGGGAAAATAGGAAAATTTCATTATTTGTCAGACTGCTGTTGCGAGTACTGTATTAAAAGTACCATTATATTGTTTCATTATCAGGAAATATTTTAAATGTTTTAAAAAGCCTCTCGTTTAAAGAATAATAACGACCGTGGACATGTGATAACTTTAATATTCCTGTGTCATCATAGCTTTTAATTTTCCTATCGCGCAGTTGGGTTTTTCTTTCATTTATTCTTAGTTGTAGTCAACAACTTCGTCATTGGGTCAGTTGTATTTTGCGTCATGCAACAGGACTCAAAAGGAAATTTGGATTCTCTAGTCACCTTCGCTCTCATTTTGTGGCTGACATGTTCGCCATTGACGGATGCGGTAAAACGGATGTTATCATCATTGCACTTGTGGTATTCCAAATATATCAAATACACTAAACAACTCAAATTATGTTTTCACACTTGACATCGATAATTCGAATGGTCGATATTATTAAATCTATATAAAATGTTTAATCTACTTATGATTGCTTTAGGGATGAATTAGTATAAAAAATAGCTCATTGAATGTCTAAGCTATAGAAAAATTTATCTTCCAAAAACACCTCACAAAGAAACAATAAACGTGTATGATTAAATTTGTAAAAAAGACATTTATTCCTTTTCGCTCCAATAGGGGTGGAACTAAGAAACATTTTTGGGGGTTTTAATATTAAAATAGAAATGTTTCCTAATTCCATTCCTCTAGAGCATGAACTCTAGTGGTTGAAATTTATTTATTAATTAATTAATTCTTGTTATAACTTTTAGATGGATGTTTAGATTTGGATACAACTTTGTGGATTTCGTAGATTTCTGAATTTTGTAATTCCTTTCTAATATTGTCCAAATAATCTTAGCTGAATATATGCTAATATATATGTACTTAAACTGTGTAAGGAAAGATTGAAAAGCATATGTTCACTAATTTTTTTTGCTTTCGTGTTCCCTCGGTGTTTGGGTTGTAAAAAGTTTACATTAGATGTCCCAATTCAGATGAGTTGTCTTAATAAAAACGAACCTTTCCTAAGTACCTATCTTTGAAAGCACAAAACATTTTAATTTTTTATTCAAATTATTTTTAAAGTTTATATCTAAATTATTATAATTAATATTTTATATTTGATTTTTACCTGTCCGATTATTTTGTTGGAAAAATACATACAATAAATTTTGTTTATTTATGAAGGTCGTATATGATTTAATTTAATAAAAAAAATACATCGGTAAACATTTTCAAAAGATATCATTAAAATTTGGTTGTACCTAGAGCATTAATGGAAAAAGAACAGGTTGATTAACCTAAAAGTAAAAGTAACAAATGACTCGTTACAAATATACATCGAAAACATATTTTTCACTCAATCCATAATATAATTTATTTATAATTAAATTATGGATTGAGTGAAAAATAAGTTTTCGATGTATATTTGTACGATGTGAATATTAGAAATCCATAATAAACGATATGTTTAACATTGTGTGTTGTAACTTTAATTATGTTTAAAAAAGGAAAAAAAAGAGAAAATTCACTTTGTTTAATGTCCTTTTCTCATGAATATTCAGGAAATATTGAATATTTGACAATAGAAGACTTACAATGGATATCATACATATGTATCTTGTATTTAGAAGTTCAAAATTGTTTTCAGCGTTAATTTCAGAGCTGCTTTTCAAAACTGACACATCGGTTGTAGAACATAAATGATGTAATTATAAATGCTTCGTACATCCGGTTTAGTTTATACATTTGTATAATTAAAAATTACTTAACTATAACAAAATGAATTGTGATTTTTACATCGTTTAAACTCACAATTAAATGAAACTACGTGATGTAGTATTATTTCTACTTGCTTTAATTACATCTTCAGGTGGGCTATTAGCAAAGATTATCTTTGCTAATATCCCACCAGAAGATGTTGTAATACAACGAAACCTAGGTCGTGGTAAAGAAATTAAAGAAAGTAGAAATAATACTACATCACGTAGTTTCATTTAATTGTGAATAATTAATTTCTACAAAATTAACGCCAAATATATTCAATATCGTTTAAACTGTTTATTACTGTTTAGTCAAACTAAGAAATAATAGTTTAAAAAGGACTTTGTTGAAATAACTCTTAAGTAATTTCACAAAACAAATTATATAACAAATATAGGTACACCCAACAGCATACATACACTAGTGACAATACTCGAGTTAATAAATAAAAATATTACAGCTTACCTAACACATTACTCGTAACAAAGCAGATGACCAAAAATGCCACGGTATATTTGCAAACAAAATTAGACAGATCGGGTCTTGCCATCGTCGTTACTAGACAGAATTTTAAAAACAGAATTAAAAAAATAATTTTCCAATCAACGTTTAGATAAATGTTATATCCAAATTGTTGCTTATGTTCAAGCTAACCAACACTAACACATAGCACAGTCAATTTGAGAATTAAGCTTTTGTATCAGTTAAAAAGTTTTTATTTAGCACTAATAAAATAAAAATAGAATTGTAATTTGAACGATGTTCTCTGATCTAAAGCGGGCGACGTACTGACGACTGACTGTTGATGACGATTATTGTCACGCTCAAGCGATAATTCTAAACTCAATTCCCAACAATACAATAAGTACTATTGGAGCGTGGGTATTCCCCGATGTCCGCGAATGTTGGAGGGAATTTAAAGGGAATGATGACATACTTTGTACTGTATGGGAAAGTAGAGCGTTATGTTTATTGTTCTTTGTTTGGTGTGTTCTACCGGAACTAATAATTTAATTTCGTGTGTTCCATTTGCCTTTTTTATAGTTGTAGGTTAATGAGGGCACTTAAATTCAGAACATGTTTCATTTTACCCATTTCCTTAATTAGAACGATCACTACACTTCAAATAAATTTGAACGGTCATTTGTTTAACATATTTTCACCCAGAAAATACTTACATTGATTTTCAGCATTTCCTTGTGATGTAATTCATATATAATTCGAGATATCAAAAGCGGATTGAATAGTGAAAGTAAAATCATCAGGGGTATTTGAAATTTAAGCTCCTAAACCTATGAAGGTTTAAGTGTACATTTTGAGATGATGGTTTTCAATGATTTTTGAAATTCTGTATCATTACTTTTAAAAGTTAAAAAAGTTTGTTGGAATTCTCGGTATAAACACTGAGATAATCTGAATTGGTTAACCGGAAGTCAATAATAATAACAAAGAACCTGCGCTATTCAAGGACATCAAAATTCCTCAAAACTCCACGGACACTCCATGACGATTCACGGACGACAAAAATGAAAATGAAACTCTGAAATAGTTAAAAACATTTCTATCGAAAGTATGATTTTGATAAAATTAAGAAAGAAATCAAGAATTAAGGCTATGAACTTATTAAAGCTAATTAAATTTTAACAGAACTTACATTTAAAGTAATAGTATTTATATTTGTAATATTACCAAATGAATTTTTTTTCTGTTGGACGACAAAATTTGCTTAGTTGTCATCGTTATTATTAAATTATTTTTAATTAAAAAACAAATTACGTCCATGTTTGGGTTATTACTAAACATAACCATTTCAAAATTTAGCTTTTCATATCGTATTGTTTATGTATTGCTGGAGAGATACTGGCTAAATTTCATATGTATCCGTTTTCCTAGTTTTGGTGTGAACCATTGAAAAAGCTGAAAATTGCTATATTTACCTGAAAAGGAAAAGGCTATAATTCAACCTGTAAGGTTAGATTATAACATAATGTCCTTCTTTTCAGTGTTATTTATTACCATATTCATTAAATCTAAGGAATAATTGATATAAACACAACCGAGTTGCGACTTCACGAAATTAAATATTTTAATAAACTTAGTACATGTATTATGAGAGAGCTTTATTCGCGCGAGCAAAACTATGCCCAAAAGTTATCTTAACATAAATTTAACATTATGTTAAGCTACGTTTTGAAAATTTACATTTTCTTTTTATTTTAACTTAAGAATGCACAATCTTCGACATAATATAATTATGTCCCAGGCTGCAAATTGAAAATATATTGGATCTTAAAACTGAGTATTCCTTTATTCACGTTTTTAAAAGTTATATAAAAACGTCCTACCTCACCTTAATTAATCTACCCTTCTTAATAAATATGCAAAAAGTTCATCTGCTCTTTTGTCCCTTTCTACTTCAATCTCCAATTAAACAGGAAAATTTCCCTGGATTTTAATATCCCAGAAGTCGGTGAGTGCTTATGTGGTCCAAAAAAATATTTGCACAAGACTAACCGACAAGCAGCAAAATGTTAAGATACTATTGATACAAAAAATGATGAAGTTCGAACAATCATTTCATAAATGGGTCCAATTTTTAAATACATTTTTAAGCGGCTTATCTTTTACTGGCTTAAAAAATGGTTTACCTTTTTGAGTGTTACTATTAAATAAAATTATCAATGATACATTTTCACGCCTAATAAAAATTTAGGAAACACTTATCTATTGCAATGTAACATTAATCAAGTGTCCGACTGTCTCTCTGTTGTTTGATATCAATAAAGTAATGGTAAAACTTGTTCACCTATATTTTAATTTAACTGTAGCAATATATGGACTTCGGGAAGTTATTTGCATTTTAATGTACTCAGTCCATTTCATACAATTGTATGCAGTAGAAAATGAGAACACTTAGCACTAGTGCTAGATTTATGATAAACATACTAAAGTTAAAATGTAGTATCTATCTGCATATTTATTTTTTACGCAATTTTGAAAAAAACAATTCTCCATATATTTGTTTCACAGCCCGACTGTTTGGAATAAGTTGGTTGATAAAAAAACAGCTTACTTTTTTATATGATTATTGGTGGGTTTGTGAAGAAAACCAAGAAAAACAACATTTTATCCCATTAAGAGCTTTAAAAAAATATAAATATAAATTTTTGACGAAAAGCGTTCATATTTGTTAAGTTTATTTTAAACGCTGGGACTATGTATTACAATGATTTTGAAATCTAAAAATATATCAAACCTTCTTCCATAATTTATGTGGATTTCATTTTAGTGGTTTTATAGTTTATCTCAAGAAAATCTTTTTTTTGCAACTCATTCTTCACCAAAATCACTAAACAGGAGCAAGTTTAGAGGATTCATTCTAAACAGTTAAACTTTAATTTGAAATCGAAAGAAGTCATAAAATGCTCATTTTCTTTTTTGAATTTCATAAAAAACAATTTTGAATTTTTATATTTAAATAACACAATAACAAAAGAGAAAAATAAAAATATTTACCCAATAAAATGACTTTCAATTTCTCATACATTTTGTAGGCGGGGGGAAACAGCATTTTGCGTTCTGCGTTGAAATCGCTCATGAACGATTGTTCAGGACGCTTTTCATTTCGCATTTCGAAAAAAAATCGCGATCACTTTTATTGTCGATATTATAGTTGAATGAACCGTTCTGAAGCCAGAAAAAAATAATCTAGTTTAATTTATTTACTTCATCATGTCTATTACTTTACCTAACGTAATAAGCTCTATACATATATGGATTATATATATATATATATATATATATATATATATATATATATATATATAATCAATATATGTATAGAGCTTATTATGTTACTTATTACACATTACTAAAGGGAGTGATTAGGTTACTACCTTATATTGCGAACGTAATGTTTCATAAAATCACGTCTATCTGTGATACCGTTACAAAGTTGCTCCGTTATTCATATTATGCACTTTCTTGTTTCAAATAAGAATTTTTCCGAAGGAAAAATATTTCCTGGGTTGAAAAGTAGCCTATGTTATTTTTTGGGATACCAACTATTACTGTGCAAAAATCACGTCGAAAGAACGATAAATAAACGCGCTTTTGCATTTACAATATTAGTTGGTATTGTAATATTAGTTAGTATGAGATTTCCCCTGTTGGAAAATAGCCTATATTATTTCCCAGCCCACCAACCACCCTTGTGCAAAAAATCACACCGATCCGTAGCTCCATGAGAGAAGGACAAATAAAGGCACTTTCGTATTTATAATATTAGTTAGGATTATAATATAAATAGAATAGAATGAGATTTCTCAGCGAAAAAATTAGCAACATTAGCCTATGTAATTTCTTAGTAAGCCAACTTTCTCTGTACAAAAAATCACATCGGTATATTGTTCAGCTGTGACGCAAAAGAAGGACAAATAAAGACCCTTTTGCATATATAATAGTGTAAGAAGGACTCTAAATTTAAGATTAAACTGAGTGATACTTCTGTTCCTTTGTAATGCGCATGTAACGATTCAAAAAATTACGTCGACCCGTTGCTCCGTTGCGACGCTGCTTCTTTACTCACTTCATGTATCTTTTCTGTTTTAAATAAGAATTTTCCCGTAATAAAAATTTTGCCATATTCTATATAATTTTCCGATCCTCAGCTACTTTTACGCGAAAAATCACGTCAATCTGTTGTTTTGTTGCAACGTAAAATAAGGACAAACAAACACACTTTTGAATTACATTAATTACGACAATAAAACTGTAGAATTGGCCTGTGTATGCATTGAAGATATTTACCAAAAAAATATTTAGAGTAACATAACAAAAGTATTAGAATACAAATATAATATTTTGGAAATGTGCCTGTGAGTCCGTTTATTTATTCACGCATCACAAAAGAACATTTAAAAGGGCTTCGATGACATTTTTACTGATGAATTCTCTTCACTCTGAGGTTACATATAGGCTCTGCTTTATCGTATTCGATCAATTAAAATAAGATATGACAATTTGACATTTCAATACTTAATTAAAGAAACATTTCTAATTATATAATATACCCCATTATATTATTACCACCCATTATATTATTACACACATTGGTACCACCATTATATTATTACATGTATTAATCTTCTATCTAAATAAATTAAAATCAAAGCTAGTTAGAAAATAAATCGTTAGCCGCTTTGTTTTATTTGCAGATAATTAAGCTCAAAAGTTCGTGACTTTCAATTGCATGAATGAAAAAAGAATAGGAGATATCTAATGGTATATAAATATTTTATCGTATTTAACGCTAATTACTAAAGCGCAATGATAATTTATAACATTCTTTATGTGATGCCGAATTACTTACTTCAAAGATAGTCGAGAGCTGGTTTGAAGGTTATATCCACAAATGAAAGCAACAAATGTATGTGTTGCCCTTATAATATCGATTTATTGAGATAGTTTGTCACGATTTATTAAAAAGACATAGTTTTATTCTAGAACATCTTAGTTTACAAGACACTCAGTTTACGATTTATTGAGATAGTTTGTCACGATTTATTAAGAAGACATAGTTGTATTCTAGAACATCTTAGTTTACAAGACGATGATTTTACGATTTATTAAGATAGTTTGTCACGATTCATTAAAAAGACATAGTTGTATTCTAGAACATCTTAGTTTACAAGACAATCAGTTTACGATTTATTGAGATAGTTTGTCACGATTTATTAAAAAGACATAGTTGTTTTCTAGAACATCTTAGTTTACAAGATGATGCGTTTACGTTTTATCAAGATAGTTTGTCACGATTCATTAAAAAGACATAGTTGTATTCTAGAACATCTTAGTTTACAAGACGATGAGTTTACGATTTATTAAGATAGTTTGTCACGATTCATTAAAATGACATAGTTGTATTCTAGAACATATTAGTTTACAAGACAATCAGTTTACGATTTACTGAGATAGTTTGTCACTATTTATTAAAAAGTCATAGTTTTATTCTAGAACATCTTAGTTTACAAGACACTCAGTTTACGATTTATTGAGACAGTTTGTCACGATTTATTAAAAAGACATAGTTGTATTCTAGAACATCTTAGTTTACAAGACGATGATTTTACGATTTATTAAGATAGTTTGTCACGATTAATTAAAAAGACATAGTTGTCTTCTAGAACATCTTAGTTTGCAAGACGATGTGTTTACGATTTATTAAGATAGTTTGTCACGATTCATTAAAAAGACATAGTTGTATTCTAGAACATCTTAGTTTACAAGAGAATCAGTTTACGATTTATTGAGATAGTTTGTCACGATTTATTAAAAAGACATAGTTGTTTTCTAGAACATCTTAGTTTACAAGATGATGCGTTTACGTTTTATCAAGATAGTTTGTCACGATTCATTAAAAAGACATAGTTGTATTCTAGAACATCTTAGTTTACAAGACGATGAGTTTACGATTTATTAAGATAGTTTGTCACGATTCATTAAAATGACATAGTTGTATTCTAGAATATCTTAGTTTACAAGACAATCAGTTTACGATTTACTGAGATAGTTTGCCACGATTTATTAAAAAGTCATAGTTTTATTCTAGAACATCTTAGTTTACAAGACACTCAGTTTACAATTTATTGAGATAGTTTGTCACGATTTATTAAAAAGACATAGTTGTATTCTAGAACATCTTAGTTTACAAGACGATGATTTTACGATTTATTAAGATAGTTTGTCACGATTCATTAAGAAGACATAGTTGTATTCTAGAACATCTTAGTTTACAAGACAATCAGTTTACGATTTATTGAGATAGTTTGTCACGATTAATTAAAAAGACATAGTTGTATTCTAGAACATCTTAGTTTACAAGACGACGAGTTTACGATTTATTAAGATAGTTTGTCACGATTCATTAAAAAGACATAGTTGTATTCTGGAACATCTTAGTTTACAAGACGATGAGTTTACGATTTATAAAAATAGTTTGTCACGATTCATTAAAAAGACATAGTTGTATTCTAGAACATCTTAGTTTACAAGACAATCAGTTTACGATTTATTGAGATAGTTTGTCACGATTTATTAAAAAGACATAGTTGTATTCTAGAACATCTTAGTTTACAAGACGATGAGTTTACGATTTATTAAGATAGTTTGTCACGATTCATTAAGAAGACATAGTTGTATTCTAGAACATCTTAGTTTACAAGACAATCAGTTTACGATTTATTGAGATAGTTTGTCACGATTAATTAAAAAGACATAGTTGTATTCTAGAACATCTTAGTTTACAAGACAATCAGTTTACGATTTATCGAGATTGTTTGTCACGATTTATTAAAAAGACATAGTTGTATTCTAGAACATCTTAGTCTACAAGACAATCAGTTTACGATTTATTGAGATAGTTTGTCACGATTTATTAAAAAGACATAGTTGTATTCTAAAACATCTTAGTTTACAGGACGATGAGTTTACGATTTATTAAGATAGTTTGTCACGATTCATTAAAAAGACATAGTTGTATTCTAGAACATCTTAGTTTACAAGACGATGAGTTTATGATTTATTAAGATAGTTTCTCACAATTCAATAAACGATAATTTTACGATTTTTTGAGATGGTTTGTCACGATTCGTTTACAAGGCGACGAGTTTACGATTTATTGAGATAGTTTGTCACGATTCATTAAAAATATATAGTTGTATTTTAGAACATCTTAGTTTAGGCTGGCCCGAAAATTACCGGACCCTTAATAGTTATATTTATCATTGGTACTCAATGCAATGATTTTTAATAAATATATCCTAAGTTGTTACACGCTCTTTGGAAAGTACGGAGGAAGCAAACGTCTCAATAGCTATTGAAAGTATTAAAGAAGTCACTTTTTCATATTTAAATTCTTATTCACATTAAAATATGACATTTAAAATTTCAAAAGGCAAATGAAAAGTAGATATTATTTAGTGATCAAGAGCTTTTGCTGTCTAGATAAGGCAGCTTGTGGAGGATAAAATTATTGTACACAACTATTCTGGTTAGTTGGCCTGATCAATGGATAAAATCAGAATGAAAACTAGAATAATACTAAAATATATTTTTGTTGTATAGATGTATGCCAAAACGTACAAAACATATATTTTCATTTTATTTATCTACTTTAATGCATATAATTGATGCATATGTCGGACTTATTGCTACTAGAGTAATATCTTACAGCCAATCATAACACCATTATTCCGTTCGATGAACGGCCGGGAATGGAACCCGGGTCCCCGCGGTGCGCCGCATCGTTACAGGCCGTATTCCTTGTGATCAACCCAACACACCACAGCGTTTTAGTTATGATATAAGAATTTAAGATACGACGAATGGACTTTAAAGTTGTTGCTTACCAATGAGGGGCATCGCTACGAGTATATTAACGAGTTTCCGGCTAGTAAATACCCGTTTCCGAGCTCGAGTTGTTTTGTAAATACGTCTTTAAGTAGAAACATAATAAAACTGTTGTTTTTTCAATATTCACAATCAATATTAATGATAGTTTTGTACTAGGTAATAAATATAGAAGCAAAAGATTTAAATCGATTGAGTCAACGGCCCGGCGAGGAAATAATGCAGTAGGAGTTGGGTAGAGCTTTATTCTGAAACTCATTATCTAATTTTTAGGATATTTTATTCAAATGGCTAAATAGATATATTTATTCACGACAATAACATTTATAAAAAAATCTTTACCTAACATTCTATAAGTTATGGTTTGACAAAAATAGTTTATTTAATGTTGGTTTCTATAAAGAACTTCCTATTCAAATCTATGGATTTCCCTTTATACTTTTCTATGGTTTTAGACGTCACGTCTATAGAAGTCTCCATTTATAGAGGTTTCACATAATCTTTAAATGCATTCAGTTCCATAAACACAAAGAAGTTTCAGCTATTTATTTGTGACCGAGAAAATAAATTTTAAAAAAGTTTTGAGTTTAAATATCTTCAAGGAGATATTTCTCTTGCATTGGTTACAAGATTATTTATTCATTGTTTATAAGTGATCAAAATAAAAATAAGACACTTCACTTGACCTCTAATAACTACGTTAAAATGGCTGTGGAAAAGTTTGTAAGGAAAGAAATTAATGGAAATCGGTTGGACTTAAAGACACTGTACTGGATTTTACGAAAAATAATTATTAAACTTTTTTCAACGTTTTAAAACTTAACAAGATTTAGGTATTTTTTAAATTATTGATATCTATAGTTCTATAACAGATAAAAAATATTCAATAAACTGAAAACTATAAGATCTACACTTTAAAATGCTTATTTAATTTAAATTACACGATTTTTCGCAAAATTACAGGTATTTAAAAATGAGCTAAAAAATTTTAAAATTTTTTGGATGATCCTTTAATTTTAGAGTATAATGCATATCTCGAATAACGTATTTAATATAAATTCGATTGTTTTAATAATATAGTCACTCTTATAAACATCAAGCCATATTTGTCAACTTAAGCCTCATCACTTTCACAGATCGACCCTCTAAAGTAAAAATTTTGTTTAAACATTCCAAGAACCCTTAACTTTGCTAAAGGTGATGAAAATACATATCCATTTCTTAATGTGGTTTTGACGATAGACGAGATTAAAATTTCAGATTCTTTTTCCAAATCATCTCGAAATTTAGCTTTTGAAAGACTTGGAATACTAATATGACTTAACATTTCACGCGAGAGATGACTGCTGAACGCCTCTTTTAACCGAATTTAAGCGATTTCTTAGTACCAACATCGGGAAAAAAATTAGTAACACTCTAAATTCTTTTTACCGAAATGGGGATTTTCCAGATACAGTCAACATGGAATTGCGAAGCGTTTTTATTATTTAAAGCAAACAATAAACCAATGTTTGACAAAACTTTTAAATAAACTGTGCGGTTTAGTATCGCTAACAGACTATGGTATGAATCACAGTTGTATGTAGGTATTACAGTGCTATGTTTAAACAGAGAATAGGGTCCAGTGTCAATACACATTAATTGGGAGCATCAGCTATGTGGCGGTTATTTCTATTGCTTAAATTGTAAAAGTAAAGATTAATGTGAATGATTTCCATTTTGCCATTTTATCCTCAGGATGAAGCCAAGATGGAATTAGTGCTATGATTTAACAGCTATTTATTTGTTGGTCTCATAACTTTGTACTTTAGTTCTATGGACAAAGGATAATTGTTGATTGCTTCTACTAGCGTTCACGTGTAGCATAACTTCCTTATTTAATCCTCCTTAGTTAATTAAATTGATTTACATGTGATCCTTGATTGGCTTTCAGTTATCGTATATTCGGGATGGATTAAGATACTATTCGTAATGTTGGATCTTAATTTTTAAATAATTGAGTTCAAAACAAAAAATTTAAATGAAAAATATATATAATTTTTGGATTTTTAGAAAATAGGCCCAAAAGCCTGCTTAACAATAGCAGTTGAATTATACCGTCGCTCCTAAAGTTTTCTGATGGGATGTTTCCTTCTGGGAACCGAATTTATAAAAGATTAGTTGAACCACGAAAACAATATAAATTATTTGGCATAAATTGTGGCAATTACGACCGGGAACTTAGGGTTTCCAGATGTAGCTTTTGCAGCTGGAACAGCAACCGTTTCTTCAAATGTTCTGCTGAGTTTAGACCTATCCAATCCGTGAAATATTTATTATTCGCATTTTTTTATTTTGCTATTTGAAAATAAATAGCCCAATTTTATTTTCGAGTAGCAGCTAGTATAGATGTTGCTAATGAGGATATTCCTTTCTTTATATGTCTTTCGTAATCATCTTCATGTCTTTAATATCGATCACGATAAGAATTACCGGGAGCGCGGAAAGCCCGTTTTTGAGACAGAAATTTCCAGAAAAAAACACAAAGCACCGTGCGTTGTTCATGTTTTTTGTTGTGTATAGCTTTTTGGATATTGGATCTAGTTAGCATTGCGTTACTTTTATGACGGAATTTATATTGAAATACTTATAACGGGAATTCCGAGCAGAAAACGAACAAATTATTGATATTGACAATTTGAAAAATTACATTGAATTCGAAATTTAATGAAAATTAAAATAAAACGTGACCAGTGCGAAAATTGACAAATTCACGGTAAAGACGATGACGAAAGCTTATTTTTTAGTATTCGCAAAAACGAATAAATGGAGTGAGATAGACATTAAAATAAATGTTTTCATAATTATTTTCAGATCATAAAAATTAAACCGATTTTGATAAAAAATTTGACCATTACGGTAGTCTTATAAAAATTAACCGTTAAAAATTAATCATTATTTTGATTAATATATGGCTTAAAATATCGTAGATACATTAAAAGTTTTGTCTTAAAATAAACTGTATAAGTACGAGCTAAACTTAGTTTATTATTAAAACATACTTTTTACCCCACGATTACCTCGTGTGAACTATTTTTTTATTGATTGTTAGAGAAAATGAAGTGTGTAAGCGTGATTATTAAAATCCGTGTTTCGTTTTTTTCTATATGGAAAGCACAATTCAGACCACTGTGCTGTAGGAACACAAAGAGTGGGCAGAGGAAAGACAGACAGGAGCGCAAGTCGGCCAGCGCGGGGTTTAAACTAAAGTGTTATTTTATGTTTAATATAAAGGCATAAAATAAATGCATTCAATTTAATTTCCATACGGACGTAATCACAAGGCACCGCTAGTTTGGAAATATTGGGAACCGCGGAGGTTCAACGAATGATATAAAAGATTTAAACTTGCCTGCTAGGAAACGAATTATTATTTATATAAACGATTTGATCGCAAATATATGTTGCTCGATGTGACCATGTTCTAACAAATTTATATTTTATTTTCATCGTGAAAAAGAGACAAGGCATTCTTTTAAATATTAAACGTATAGCTAACTCAAAACAGGTTTAATCACTTCTTGATTTATTAAAATTTCATTGCATGTGTTCATATATTAAGTAAATCTTTTGGTGAATTAAAACTATTAAACGCAACGCAGATGAAGAATGTATGTAGATTGTGAGTGAAGATGAACAACGCCTAAAGACTCTCGTAGAACCAGGTTCACCGATTTACCGCACAAGTCGTGACGCGTGCTCTATGTTAGGTATTTATACAATACAAAATTTGGTACCTCACAGGTCTATGTCCTTCTTATATTTTCGAGTTGAACTTCAAAAAAAGTCATTCTGTACAAATTCACCAATGGTCTGTGTAAAGTGCATAAGAAAATATATGTCTGGTATTCATTTAAATGACTCTGTGCATAAAATTGAGTAAAAAATGTTGAAGACCTAAATGGAAACTCCCAAATGTTTCTGAAAAAATCACTGAACGAATCACTATGACAAAAAATTGCTTTTGTTTATAGAAACATACTTCAAATATACTTTGTTTGATGCACAGAATCGCCGCATGGATCGTAGACACGTTTTTTTTATTCTGTATATAGATATATAAATATATATTTATATATATATATATATATATATATATATAGTTATTATTTTTATACATGTACTTAGCCCTGGTTTGTATCATTTACTTTATTTAACGTATACGTGTATACGTTAGCTAATGCAGGACGGTAAAGGTTGCAATAAAGTTTGCATTAAAAATAGGCATGTTGTATCGCATTCGCGTTATCCTTGCCTTTATTTTCCATTAAAGTTCGGTGGTTTAGGATAAAACAATAGTATCATGTGAATTTTACGAGCAGAAAGAAAAAGTCGGAGCTATTTCCCAAACAATGACAGTTCTGTATTTTATCTATTCGTGACAGAAGATGCGTTTTTATAGGTTATTTTGTTTTGTTGAGCGTCAAGTAATATTTATTAGTCGCACAATTTTTAACATCAAGCAAATTGTCGAAGTTTTGTTACTTATTTAGATAGCCGAAAGTATTTTACGGAATCATTTTTTGGTAACGTAATTGGATCTGAGACATTCCACGACAATCCTAGACAATTTTCGAGTACGCGTTTTACAAGCATTTCTATAATATATAACATAATGTTTTATAACTATAAAAAGTACTATTAAGGCAAAATTTACTAAATTATTGAAAGAAATATGTAAATAACCTATATAGTTATCCGTAACGTCAACAGTTTTAGCTACCTTTACGTAAATTGAAATAAAGCGTCATTTTAAATTACGTAGCTGTCAAAATAAAGGTTTCACAACGATACTGCATACAGACGTCTGCTTAAAGGTTAATAATTTCGTAACGTTTGTGTTGTTCATAAAGTAACGTGATACAATATAGGCCTCAAAGTATTATTAGTTTCGATTTTGAACGCTAGCACCTAGCAAAAATATACACTAAAAATAAACACTGACTATCTGTTTTTTGTGTTTCGTATTAGCTAAGACGCGCGAGTGGGCATCGTTTGATTCAAGTTGTGATTCGAGCATATTTTAAACATTAAATCAGCATTATCTGATGTTAGACTTTATTAATATTGCTTATTGGCTTCAAGAAACGATATTCGCGTTTATATAAATGCATATAATAGCGCATAGAGGAAGTCGGGGCGAGATACTAATTAATTATATTTTGAAACGGATAAGAGAGAGAACGGTAAAAAGCGGTAAGGGGAATTAACCTAAACTAATTGCTATACTTTTAAAAGATTGAGGGACGCCACACACGGCTTTTAGAGAAAATTTTGTTTGAGAAACTTTTTATATATCAATGAACCTATAGGAACGAAATTGAACAATTTCAATTTTTTTAAAATACTAACTGGGAACTAAAAGTTGATTGCCGGGTAAAAAAAGAAAAATAATATTTTGACGTCTTTTCGAAATAAAATGAGATTCATATAAGAGTATTAAAACCTAAAGAGAGAGTTTAATTTGTTACGATTTATTTAGTCAGAATAAACGAGAAATTGTTACTGTACAAACAAAAAAATAAAATCACCCAACCCACTTGCAAAAAAAGAAGCCTAAGCTAGATTTATATACGTCGTGCAGCAACAAACCCATTTCATCAGATATTATGTGATACGTTATACAATGGGAATAGACAAACGAAAGGTTACTGGGTTTACCCTCTCAAAGTTACGTCTAAATTCGTGAATTAAGATTTTCATACTTAAAATAGAATAAATATTAAATATCCTTTGTGTGAATCTAGTTCTTACGTGATCGATCCATCTACTCATAGTTTTATCAAACCGAGGAAGACAAACAGACTGATTAAATAAAATGTTTTGCGAGTGTCTGTATCGGTATTCGATATGTAGAGCTTGCTGGTGGAAAATGAAGAGCGTTGGCAGTTATAAAAAATTGCTAATGCAGCTTCGCGATATTATGAAATGTATTGCTGTCAGTGATTAGTGTGATAGTGTGTCGATGAAAGCAATAAGTTTATCGCGCATTTTTTTTCAAATTGTGAAAGCTGCTTTAAAATAAATTGTATTCTGATAAAGGAACCTTATTCTACTGCCAACAAATAAATCTACTACTTTTTCCAGCGATTTCTAGAATGTTATAGAAATTTGTGAACTATCTCAGGTAGGATTGGTTGATTATTTTTATAATAATAAATGTTTCGGTTCTTCTTAAAAATACTAGAAGAAAATAATCTATATAATTTTTAATTTCGGTATTATACCCCTGATTAAACTAGAAAATTACATAAACACAAGTCATTAGTCAGCTGGTCAAATCTGTAGTTTTATTTTAAACAATTTGAAAACAATTTATGTGAATATATAATAATATAAATTTATTTTTAAGATCGTTTCAACATCGCATGTCTTGTCTGTTTTAGGTGTTCAGAACGCATTTTTCGTAGACACGAAGCACTTCTTGTCCAAAGTCAGTGTTGGTTAGGGGTTTGGGGCATCCGAATCTGCCGTTAATGTGCAACATAATGAAATCAAGGCAGTCCGTCACGCCATCACGATTGCAGTCCTGGAAGGAAGGAATATTTAGTTTGTTTATGAAAAAGATGAGAAATACTGCTACATGTATGCAGAGGTCCGAAACAGTAAGGCAGTTAATATTATTAATGCCCGACGGTAAAGCTGTTTGAGTGCGACACTGTATTAAATAAATCTTTTTGCATGACGTGTTCGAGTTAGTTCCTGATTATCGGACGTTTTTTGTGAATGATGACAATTTAGGAGGTTTGTAATAAAGGTGTTACTGTTTAGGTGACTATAAACGCAGCTTGGCAGTAAGGCAGCTTGTGCAAACTTAACCTATAAACGGTGTCCATGAATTTATGTCGGACAAGAAAGACGCTATTCGTTGGCTATAAAGAAATAAAATGTCATTGAAATAAAACCTAAAACACGCCCTTTTTCTAATTGAGTGATAAAAAATATTACACATAACTCTTTTTAACACACCCAATATTTGCCCGGAGCGTGGTGCTTACCCGGGCAGCTAGATGTCTTCGCAGCTGTTCGTGGGTCATTCCCTCGAGCGGCGCTGAATAACTTGCGCAAGTATCATGTGTACAAAAAAGATGAGAAATAATTATGAATATTATTTTCAATTTTCTGAAACAAGTTATATTTTAAATTTTATTTTAACGACAAATACAATTTTTTATTCAAGAAATAACGTCTTTCTTTGTCCCACACTTATTCCCGGACACCGTGTATATCGTGGAATAACCTTAAATATATGTCTTGTCTGTTTAGGTGTTATTGTGAAATAAACAGGTTTGATAGAAATGTGAAAAGTTTTGTTTATCTTAATTGCTTCCCAGCATTAGTTTCGAATTAGTATTATTTATAAAAAGTGAATTCTTCTATCTTGCATCGTTCCTGTGTCCGTCAAAGCCGTTTTTTTAGAAATATTTACGTAGAAGCTTGAAATTTGGCGTATTAATACTCATACACATAATACCCAAAAAAAATTATACAGGAATATTATATACGCAAGTGGAGTAATCAATTTTTTTTAAATTCACTTGTTCCCTGAGATATTAACGGGAAGAGCAAGTTGTAAGGATTTAAAACTATTTTTTTTCTACTGACTTTGAACTGAATTTTATTTTAGATAATTCTAGAGATTTGCTGAAAATATCCATAATAAATACCAAGAAGGAGTAAAAAGTCAAATTATGAACAAAATATGTTATATGACGATATTGTAATATATCGCTCGTGGAAGATATATTAGAAAACATATTTAAATAGTGAAAAATAAATTAATGTTTGTAAGTAGGTCCTTAAATGTTAATATTTGAGTGAGTACTGAACATGGCGAGTTCCACAAATAACTCTTAGGATAATTGAGAACATCAAACACTATTTAGCTAGTAAACATTTTTTTAAATAATCTTTAAAATAAAATTTAAAAGATGACTTTTTTCAGAAAATTAAAACATATTCATAATTATTTGTCATCTTCTTCGTACACACGATACTTGCGCATATCATTCAGCGCCGCTCAGGGGAATAACCCGCGAACAGCTGTGAAGACTGCCTGGGTAAGCTATCTAGCTGTCTGAGTAAGCACCGCGCTCCAGGCAAGTATTGGGTGTGTTAAAAAAAGTTGTGTAATATTTTTTTTTGCAGTCAGTTAAAAAAAGGACGTGTTTTAGGTTTTATTTCAACGACAATTTATTACTTTATAGGCAACGAATAGCGCCTTTCTTTTTCCGACATCTATTCCCGGATAACGTGTATACATATTTGTCAAAGATACGCTATACTGTATTTTTACTAATTGACTATAGACTAAAGATAGAACTCTGAGAAACGGAGAATGACTTAATTTAGAGATGGAAGTGAAACGTATTATCAGAGAGCGACACGGAATGTTAGTGCTATTCCTAACGCCATCTACCGATCAATTTATAAAAATATTGACAATTATATATTCAAAAAACGAATGTGACCGTGCGCGACAACTTTTAAACCTTGTAAACAACTTAAATGACAACGTAGCAAATGAAATATTTACAATTCATGAACAACTAAATTTACTATCCATAATTAATGAAATTATAAACTGTTTTCATTACAGCATCATTACGTCATTTAATAAACACGATTCTGTTGTCAACATGATATTGAAATAACTTATTTTATTACGTGTTTTTAATTTGTTTCATGAAATAAAATAAATCATCGTATAAGTTTTATTTTGTCGTTGATCCACAGAGTGCACACCATTATTTTATAGTTATAGGATAAAGCGATCTTTTAACAAACTCTCTACATAACTGTAAGAGGAAAAGTATACGTCTGAGATCCGAAGCTGCTGAAAATATTTATGATAATTTTCATCGTAGATCTATGAAAATGAGTTCCGGTGATAGGTCACTTGGTAAAGATTTTATTTTACACCAGTGACACGTCACTTGTTAAAACTTGAAAAATTAATTGTTTTATATCTTAATTATTATTGTATGAAATGTATATGTGACCTTAACATTTGAATGATTTGTTTTTTTGACTCCGTCAGTGCATTGTCAATTTACTAAAAGCAGTGTATTAGAAATAAATACATACAAACAGTAGACTAAGAAATGTATTTGCTCAAAAAGATCCTGGTGTTTTTTTGCCACAGAATCCGGATAGCTTATTTATATGTGTGAAATGAACGAGATTTTTTTTCTAAGCAACGTATAAACTTGTTTTTTTTCTACACCCAATTGACGTAGAAATACCTAGGCTGAATACGATATTGTTACGACTAGAATTTATGATACTGCTATGATATATATTATATTCATGGTTTAATATTTATCTGGTTTAACTTAGCCGTTTTTCTACAGATATTTTATGAGTTGAAACTTATTTTATTAAATAAGTATATGTTTTTTGGGTTGATATTGTATTTTTTTAGGAATATGTTACAGATTTCTTCTTAGAGATAGAAAATTATCGATTTTTACACAAAACTAACTATTTTTATGTATACAATTATACCAAATAATACATTGAGCGAAACGAGTTTGCAAATAGCTAAGTCGTAAAAAATAAGACATTTGATGACCACCGAAGTCATTAGAATGTTTCGTTATAAAAGGTTAAAATCTACAATATTATGAATGTCTATTAAAATAAAAATTAAAATAAAAATGATTCTCATCTAATAGAGTTTTATAAAAGTTACGATAATTGTAATTTGTAAATATTTATAATTATATTAGTGTTTGCTTTGTTAATATTATAAAAAAAATATTTAGGCTAGAATGCCTAAATATTTTTTTTATAATATTAATTGATGATGAGATATTCAAGAATAATAAAGTATTTTTGTAACATCACTCACCCTGCCGTATTTATAAACGTAGCCTTTAATAGTCTGCGTACTACAAGTGTATTCGGTCACACATTGTTGGTATGCTGAAAAAAAATCATATACATTACATATATACATATTAAACATATGCCTACGTATCGGTAGACTTTATTTTACTCCTAACATTTGAATTGTTGATGAAAGATCACAGTTTTGAATTGATTGATTTGTTTAGAAGTAAATTCGATAAATTCACGCAGTACGTAAAGATTTCTATTTATTGTGTATACAAAGAGGGAAATATTAATTCAAAAGAGATAGTTTTAGTGAAATTGTTGATAAAAATATCCACAAAGAAAATGCAACCCCCGCCCCATTTTCCGAAACTGTTACAGTCAAAATTATGGAAAAAATAGTGGCATTAGAAGTTTACTGGAAAACTATATAAATTATTCTCATATAATAGAGTTTTATAAAAGTTACGTTAATTGTAATTTGTAAACCGTTTACTAGGCAATAGGATGTAATTTATATTGTTTTTATAACAAAGAAAAATTACCTGCAGAAAAAAAAATGGTAACATTGTGAAGTATTTGAACAGTTTATTTCCCAAATGGCTGAACTGAAATGTCCTGAAATATGTATTATAAAGTATAGACTTCTAAATATAGGGACTAACTTTCTTAGTTTGACATTTATTTAAAAAAAATTCTCATATAGAGGATCAATTGCTGGAGCTTACATCTTCTATCAAAGATTACTTGTGTGATAAAAAAGTAAAATAAATGAAAAAACCAGTAAAAAAATTAAATGATTAAAATAAAAATAAAACAAATTAAAATATGGAATCGGCCATATTGATACAAAGTAGAATTGAGAAAAAAGAAAACAGAAGACATAGACATTGAGAAAGATAAGATTTTTTCGAACGAAACATGAAAATATTTATCGAAGATGAGTTTTTTATATCAGAGTGTGATTGACTCCAATTTTTGCGATTCGGGCTATAAATTAATTTTCATAGAAGATAATGTGTCTTTTGTCTAGTGTCTTTGAGATTTCGAAAAATGAGTAAATTTTCAAAATGCAATCGAACGAACGTATCCGCGAGCAAAGAAATGTTATTTCTTCACAACGTTTTTTAAGGCACTATGTATATTATACTCTGTGTTAGTTATCTGTGAGTATTTAGTTTGTTTATGAAAAGAATAAGAAATAGTGCTACATGTATGCAGAGGTCCGAAACAGTAAGGCAGTTAATATTATTAATGCCCCCGTCGGGCATAAAGCTGTTTGAGTGCGACACTGTATTAAATAAATCTTTTTGCATGACGTGTTCGAGTTAGTTCCTGGTGGGAGGCGTTCGGATTATCGGACATTTTTTGTGAATGATGACAATTTAGGAGGTATTGTAATAAAGGTGTTGCTGTTTAGGTGACTATAAACGCAGCGTGGCTGTAAGGCAGCTTGTACAAACTTAACCTATACACGGTGTCCGTGAATAGATGTTGGACAAAAAAGACGCTATTCGTTGGCTACAAAGAAATAAATTGTCGTTGAAATAAAACGTAAAACACGCCCTTTTTCTAATTGAGTGCAAAAAATATTACACATAACTCTTTTTAACACACCCAATACTTGCCCGGAGTGCGGCGTTTACCCGTAGTGGCGATGTCTTCGCAGCTGTTCGCGGGTTATTCTCCCGAGCGGTGCTGAACAATGTGCGCAAGTATCGTGTGTACGAAAAAAATGATAAATAAGTATGAATATTAATATTCTGAAAAAAAGTCATCTTTTAAATTTTATTTTAACGACAATCAACTATTTTTCAGTCAAGGAATAACGTCTTTCTTTGTCCGACACTTATTCCCGGACACCGTGTATATATAATTTCGATATTATATGGATGAAAGATGAAATAAATCGATTTAGATATAAGTACAATTCGTAAATGATTTTTGACGTGACTTTATTCGTGTTATCTCGATTTGACGTAAGTTAGGTACTGTTTAAAATTATAAGTTCCGCCGTTATTGAACAAAGAGCACTGACGAAGCGAAACAATATGTGATTTAACAAAGCCGGCAGCGCGAGAGCGGAAATGCCTAAACACAACCAGCGTTTCTACTTGTATTTCGCTATGAGCTCATATTAAATATACGATAAATATATAATATGAGCTCATATTAAATATACGATAAATATATGTTATTATGAATAGTTCAGAATACTATTGTTTTCAGATAGATATTAATTTGTGTAACGTTTTGAAATCATTTACCGTCGCTCTGTGCTAACGCGTGCTCTACTAGTGATGTGGTACCAAAATTCACTACAACTTTTCACGATCTTCGTTTGTTACTAGTAGAAAATCTTATTGAAGTTTGTTATGGCCTATTTTTTATTATAACTACTACAGTAATTAGGAAAAAGGTCTCGCTTCCGGCGCAATTGCAGACACTTGTTGTAATGGGGAAAAAGTGAATCCAAAATATTTTCCCAGTAATTTCTTAAATGTTGCTTTGTTATAGTAATATTATCACCTACACTTCAGGCGACCGACAAAATTGGTGGAAATAAAACATATGATATTTAATACTTAATGCGCAATTTCCACAGATGTCGGTCCTGCAAAAAAATGCAGCGACTCTGTCCAACACTCGCCGATTTGAACGTTAAAACGCGCTAATGGAAAAAAGGATAGAACATACGATTGAACATGTACTAACGGAGACGACAGGCAAGGTTATAAGTCGGTAGAAAATCGGCGGAAAGTCTGCCTCAGAAATTTTCCCACAAAAGTCGACAACTGGTGGCCTCCGATTCAATACTTATTGAAGTCATTCCTCTGCTTAGCGTTTTGTAGTAATAAATAAAGTTATATCATTTATTTATTAAATTTGATTTGTCATGGATATTTTTAAGGCTCTTTACCTCGAAAAAAAGACGTAACTCTTATGTTCACTCACTTTTTTTTATTTCAGAAACCGCTTGAAATAGGAACTTGAAACACTGGCATACACAAAAACGTTAATATAAATATATGAGGGGGAAAAAATAAAGTAACAGAGGAGAGAATTTTTTTATTTCATGAATCAGTGAAAAAGAAAGTTCCAAAAATATTCAATCTCCGGAGCTGCTAAATTCAAAATTGTGAATAAGAGCTTCACTAAAATTTTTCATAAATCTTACCATTGAATAATAAAAAATAAAATAATTTATAATTAATATTGTATAATTCTCAATTTTTTTTAAGTTTGCGAAAGGTATACTAGGGAAAACGAATTAAAGAAATTACAGCATATTCCCCAGTATTAATAATAATTATTATGTTTTGTGGTCGAAATTCGACCAATTGTGTCTGTAAAGTAATGAAAGTCAACTTATTTTTCACATAATGAATTGGAATTTACTTCTAGGCTAATTCTTAATTCTTACCTTGACGCTGTGAGGAAAAGAGTGGGAAAAAGAAAAGAGGAAGCATGAGGGAATTAATGGTAAACGTTTAGTAAACATATAAAATTGCTTAGAAGTAAATAATACAACTATTAAACCGTAGAATAATATAATAATTAAATAAAGATAAAGAAAGAAACGGAAATAAAGTTATGTATTTTTTTGCATAACTATCTAAGCTCAAACAGCATGAACGTGATCAAAATGCTTTCATTTATTTGGTTAATACACACACATGATTTTCCATACAAAACATTTTGTTTTGTATGAGTAAAAAAACACAGTAGTAAAAAAATCGATCTTTTTATCTTGATTTACGGTCATTATCATTTAATAATTAAAAATATTAAATGAATGCTCAGCATTCTATTTAATATAAACAAGTAAACACAATGAATTGTTAAAGTTTAATTAATTAATTAATATATTAATTAATTATTAGTAATTTATAATTTCAAGTATTTAATAAATGATAAAGTAGTAATTTATAATTTATAAAGCAAGTACATACCGAAACTTAACCTCACTTAGAGAAATACACTTAAAATATATTTCAAAAAGCTTATAAGCACTATTTCCATCACGAATATTCATAATAAATGAATGTTTTTTTTCATAATAAGGACCACTATTAACTTTCAATTCTAAAAATATTATTTAAAAGCAAAGGTATCTTAGATTTGTACCAATATAAATCATGTTTTGTGTATTTACAAATACCTCAATAACTATCATGAATATAATATCAGTCACTACACGCGTGTAAATATACGTTTAGTGAGCAACTTCAACCTGTCGATTTTTGTTGCATTGTGCGAGCGCATCGTAAAATTTCACTCGCCTTTTAGCATAACGCGCCGGAAGAAGTATAACTTTAAATATATTCTACCCCTTTATCGTCGGTTCCCTTTAGTAGAAAATTATTTATAACGGTTTTGGCTGATTAAGTTTTGGCCTAATTCTCACGAAACAAGGAAAAAACCTTTTCCTTATGGTCAGTCATAACTGAAAATATCTAAGGTTTGTGTCTATCACTTCCGAGTATAATTAGTAGTTTGATAATTATACCTAATACAGATAAATAAAACTCCCAAAATGAACTAGGTTTTGAGATTGCACGATGGGATACCATGGCACTTCCAGCTTCCTCCCAGTAACCATACGATATTCGGAAGGGTCCACAGTGCGTCTCTGTGCAGCTAGATGTTGTTTTGCAGCCCATCACGTTGCAGATGCACTGAAAACAAGCCGCATCCAGGTTCGATATGAACAACTCGCCTGGAAGGTGCATAATTTAATTTAATTTATTTGTCTAGAAAAAAGTAAAACAAACTCACTGCTAAAGTGAACCTATTGCCAATGTGAATTTATTGTTCACGAGAAATTGAAAAAAAATTAAAATAATATTGTGGTATCACCAAATTTATTAACAATTGTATCACAAACTGTGGGCCACTTATTTAATTATAGTGTCCAAGGGCTTCGTTATAGTTAGGAGAAATTGGCAATTAATTACAAATATAATAAACACTTGTGTTATTTTATAACTATGTTAATTTTATAAATTTTAGAACTAAAAAATCCAAATTATTTAAAATTCGCTATAGTTTTTTTCTAATATTGAGTCCCTTTCTATATTTTAGAATATAATAAATTTTTTCCGTAACATATTTTTATATATTATTTGTACATTTTTAGATTTTGGTTAAGAATAAATAGAGTTAATACGCGAAAAGTAAAGTTTCAGAAGGGAAAAGTGAAAAATTTTAATATGAAACTGTCACTTTAAAATCCTCGTTGTGCTTGAATACAAAACAATGTTTTTTTTCGAAGATCACCCTGAATCAAACAATAGGAGGAATCTGCTGTCCCATTACCTTGATCTGGTGATCAAAATAAAACACTTGTTAATATTTCTAAAAGTACAACAAGGTTCATATGTTCATATCTATACTTAGCACGTTTACAGTACGTTGCTAATTTAATTGTTATTTTCTTTGTTGAATATATTTGGCGTTAATTTTGTAGAAATTCATTATTCACAATTAAATGAAACTATGTGATGTAGTATTATTTCTACTTTCTTTAATTTCTTTACCACGACCCAGGTTTCGTTGTATTACAACATCTTCAGGTGGGCTATTAGCAAAGATCTTTAGAAGAATCTTTGCTAATATGTAAAATAAAGAAAAACCTATTCCAAATCCTAGGGAAAATCGTAAATTAGACTATAAAATACAGATTGTGTTTTTCCTAATCATGTATTTTCACAAGTCTGATCATTTCACAGTGCTGATACTTTCATCATTTGGAACGTAAAATATTTTTGGTGAATGTAAAAAACCAAAAAGCTTCTTTAAAACTTCCAAATTAAAAAAAAACACAGTTTTTTGGCAGAAATCACTTCAATATATTCATTAGATCAAATTGTATTACTTCCAGAAAAATTAAAACTATCAGAAAACACTTTTTAAAAACTAAATATCACCAATACAACTGATGATACGAAGTGTTGACGTGAGATTTTCTTCAGTAATTTTTATTATAAGTATTAATGGTCATATTATTCTGGATAGGGAAAACAAAAAAAAATAAGTTGATTTTTAAAATGTCCCTTTTTTATTATTCAAAGAAAAGAATTTATTTAATTTATATATAATTATAAATTTTTACAACTTTAAATACTTTTTATAGCGATTACATCTAAATACAGGTAATCATTTCGAAGTAATATTAAATTTGAATAATATCTTCTGAATAAGATTAACAAACGTTTCTCAGTTGTAGTGCGTTTTGACGTTATGACGCGAACAGCCAATATCAATTCGCAGAATGCTCTAATAAATTTGTAATGAGAAATTATGCTTATTCGTGGATAGTTGATATTATAAAAATGAATAATTAAGTATTTCAAAACGTCTTTTCTAATTAATTTTATTGTAAACTTACCGAAAACTCCAATCGTTCTTAAACTGCTTAGAGCATAAATAAAACTAGAGAAAATAATGATCCGTCGTGGATGTACGGACACCATATTTATTAGGTAAATTATTGCTTTAAAATGCACTATAATATTCTGAACTTTGATTCCAGAAATAAATCGAAAGTTAATGGCATAAGTTTAAATAAACGTCAACTGTTTAAAATTTCTGCTTTCATACTACATTTTTGTTGTATGAACAAAGGAAAGCGTCGTAGATGTAGGGGAGAGTTAGATATAACCGTGTACCTTAGAATTCTCATGTCTCAATATACATATACACATATACATATATATATATATATATATATATATATATATATATATATATATATATATATGTATCATTGTCTGAAACTGAATACATATCGCGCATGCGCTGTCAGTTCGGTTTGAGTGACTGTGAAGACATGGCGTGTTGAAAAATTTTGCTCTCATCCGATTTAATTTTTTGAGTGTTTTCGTTCAAGACTAAGCCATAGTTTACTGATGTTAATAAAACTTGCTTGAATGCGTTTTAACGGTAAAAAGGCTGTATAATCGGCGCAGAATGGTTTTATTTAATTATTTGTTTATTGAAAGGCTCACAAAACAGATTAGAGTCACGTAGATGTATAATAAAAAGAACAGAGTATAAACCTAGATTATAACTCTAATTATGTGTGCACAAAATGGTTAGAATATTAATGTAAACATTTTCAAGGGTTACTTGTGTTAAATAAATATATTACAAAATGTATTGATCAATTATTAATGTTAGTTTTAATTTATAAACATATTATTTTCTACATGCTGAACAAAACACGAATTATATTTTAGCTGGTTTTAATTTATGAGTAATATATTTTGTATTTCCTTTTTAAATGTTAATAATTTCGGTTACAAAATGTCCATTGAAGGATGTTGAGAAACAATGTGTTTAATTGTTATAAGTTATGCCTTTATGTTTTTTAAGGTTGTAAACAAAATGGCCGACTAGGCTAATGGCGAGCTGAAAGTGCGCTATCATCAGAAAATACTGCAAAATTATCAACTATAAAATTATTTAGGTAACGTGACTTTTCAGATGTTTTAAACTCATTTAAAAAGAAAGAAAAAGTTATGAGATCCAGTGGATGAAGTAAGTTTGGTTTAGAGGTTGTAAGAAACAGGATGTAAAATGAAGGCAACAGCCAGAAATTTGAATTTCTCCGAATCTACACTTAGAAACAGGATAAAACAAGCAAAATATTATGATCCGCCCACGGGAAGCAAAGCCGTTTTCAAAATTACAAGAATCAGATTTATGGGAGCATATCACGATAATGATGAAAACTTTCTATGGAATAAATTAGCTTCATGACTTTGCTTTTTAAAAGCATAAAAGATGGGTTTTCATGAGACAAAAGAAAGGCTGGAAAATGTTGGGTGTATTCTTTTATAAAACGAAATCGTGGAATATATTTATCAGGCTCCCGGACTCTACGAGCACGAACAGGTGTTGAAATTTAATATATCAAAAACAACCATTTGCTTTACCTACTTGGAGGCACTGGTAGGAAAGCAGAATTTTTCATCAAATCGCATATTTTATGTTGACGAAACATGCATAATGAGGGTCCAAAAACCTCGTAAAATTAATACCTCGGCGGTGGTGGTCAACTGGAACAACAAATGACTATTCTATGTCTGACTGGATAAAAAAAAACTCTTCTTTAAATAGTTGCACCATCTTGCAAAATATATTCGTTCTTATGTTCAAGATATACCTTTACTAGATTTTCATATTATAGCAGCAATCTGTCACTAAATGTGGACGAATTTTGTCGAAAAAAGGGGACCTGTCATTGCTACCGTCTACGTCACCTAGGATGCGTTTCCTCCATATGATATTTTTTGATCCTTTAAAATCTGCATATTTTCCCCAATGTGACTTGTACTTGAAAAGTCGTCCATTCTTTTGCTTTAGCCTTTTAGTTTTTATTTTGAAAAATCATGCATACGAGTAGCCACAATGGACAAGCTGTAAAAGGCTTCGAAGTGACTGGCATATGTCAAACGATACTGGCATAAATCACATATTTGCGAATGTGATGAAGGTTTAACATTTATTTTAGAAGAGTTTTATTTTAGAAGAATTAACTCTTGTCCTACAGAAAATACCGCAAAAGGAAAAGACTTGTGTGACTTGTTGAAAGAGCGATTAGAATAAAAAGAAGAGAAACTTGAAAGTTAAAAGAGAAAAACCCTAAAAAAAGATTAAAGGCAAAAATGAGAAAAGGAGAAACTTAGCTAAAGGAAACTCTGTGAAAAGAAAAGTTTTCACCAGCAGCGAATACAGTGAGAACGATGTGCCCCTGGCTAAACTGTGCAACGTTGATGTGAATGATGACCTCTGTGCTGTACTTGGAGACTTTGGTCGTGATAGAGAAATGTGATTCCGTTACGTCAGTTGCTTCAATATTGGAAAGGTTCAGGCGATGATTTTATTTATGATTTTTGTTCAAAATAATGATCTAATAACAATAATCGAAAAAATAATTGCACGTTTTGAGACTCAGTGTATGTTCTGACACTGATTAGATTTTGAAGTTAAAATAAGACGATTTGTATTATTTAGTACCAATGATAATGGTTTAACGACAAGAGTTAACAAAACCGACAATTTAGTTAAAAAAATAAGAGACAAGAAACGTAACTTCTATATAGAAATATAATATTTTGTTAATATTTAAAAGTCAATTATTTTGTTTGTAAAGATTGTTTTAAACCTGCTTATTGAATCATAAAAGGTCCCGCTGAGTTAAGTTAAAGAAAATAAAACGTTATTGTACTTTTATTTTATGCAACTTCTTAAATTCAGTATAATTTGTACGAGCATGGTTTTATCAGACCAGGGCACTATTATTATGATGTTTCTGCAAAATAATTTTTTTAAACAAAATTTAAATTTAATATAGGTTTTCTTTTGCGATCGGTATTATCCAGTTCTCCCCTATATTCGGTCAGTGTCGCTTGTGTTTACGCAAATATGTGATAAGGTTACCTAATTACTTGAGCATATTCGTCAATGTGATAAACATATTCAAATTATTACATTTATAGCTAAATATATACAATAATATATATATATATATATATATATATATATATATATATATATATATATATAATAATATATATAATAATATAAATTATATTATTTATATCAATATTTATTGAAAGCTTTCAATTTCGCAAAGATTTTTATAATTTTGACATTAATATCGATAAAACAGAAATGCATTGATTTGTTTGGTGATTACAATACTTGTATTTTGTCATCAGGCATATTCTAATTGATGTTTTTTTTTATTACATAATCAAAGAAATTGTATGAAAAAAATTATATTTTTGTTAAAAATTTCAGATTTTGAAGACGGTTATTTCAGAAAAGGTTATAGTGGAAAACTCTATTTCCTTAAAGCATTTTATTTTCAGAACGACAAGAGGAAATAGTACTGTGAAAATACGTCGTAAGAAAAAATGCACATATTGAGATGGTATCTATTAATATAGATATTGAGATACTTTTTAAATTCTATACACATACGTGTAAAATTGTAGAAATTGAGAAGTTATGATAGACCGGCATAAAAAAGATGGGTCGTATGCATTGACATGAAAAAAAAAATATATTATAAGGGTCTATTGTTTAGCTACGGAAACATAAAATTGGAAAGGCGGGTGTAAATTTACATCCAACAAAAGTGATCAATTGGTTAAATTTTATTTGAATTCTAAAACGTCATCATAAATAAAACAGTAGTTATACTGAGTCATTGTTAACATTATTAACAATGAGCATTTCGCTAGAGGCAGCTTGGAATCTAATGTATAGAATTGACAGGTATTCTTTAATATTTAAAAAAAAATTGGTAGTTTTCAATATTTTGAACGAATTACGTCATAATTTCGCTATTAGATGACAACAAGACAAAATTCTATTAAATCTTTTCATAAAAACGAACAAGACACTTATTGTACAAAACAATAGGGTTGTAAACTTTAATTACCGATCATACGTTAGTTTCATAACTTACCGCTTGGGAAACTACTCGTTGCCAACAAGTATGCTATCAAATAAATCGATTTAATTTTTTAAATGGTTTTGTAGTCTACACGGTCACTTGAATGATAACTACTGATTAAAAACAATTCCTGCAACTTCAAAGTTCTCGAAATTCGATACATCATTTAGATTTATCACTTAGGAAACAGCTTATGGGATTGTTCTTCAATTGTGTTTTTTTGAGAATTACAGCCCTATGTCAAAAAAATAAATTGTACTTTGACTAAACAAACCTACAGCTGGACAAAAAAATCCTGAAAATGTTTATATGTAAAAAGCAATATTTACGACCTTTCACGACATCTAGGTATAAATATGGTGATAACACACTTATTTTAATGTTAAAATATATTTTATCAAATATAGGCACATGCAAAAAGTTTTATGACTATTTATGTCAAAATAATACCGCGTCATCTATTAGTATTTTAAGTAAGTTCATACTATCAATTGTAAGTCAATAGTGGTACCATCTGTTAGCAATAATATTCATCACACATTCACGCTTAATATATTTAAACAACGGACTATAATTTTATTGTGGTTATTTATGTATTATTGTTTGTTAATTTGTGGTGTTTATTTAAATTTTATTGTTTGTTAATTGTGGATATTTTATTTTTGTTTTATATTTCAAAGACCGTCATAAATGAACATTACATTTAAGATTCTTGTTTATCAAACGATAACGTCGAAATTCTGTCAATCTTAGTGTTTACTCTTTAAAAATATCGTTATTAATAATTGTATAAATTAACCCATAGATGGCGTTAGGGTAAAATGGATTAGTGATGACATTGAAATTCAACTCTTGGATAAAGATATTATTTGTGCTGAAATCTGCAAATTTGGATATGAGTTCGGATCAAACTATTTGGTATAAATTTATCTAAACGCGTTGCACCTCTTTTTACGCAAAACATTCTGCTATTAGTAAGCCGCATTTTCTTTTATTTTTATCATTTGTGTATTTACTTAAAAAACGGTTGTGTTTTAAAACAATGTTTATGAAAAAATTACAATAGTTAATGACGAATGTGTTAAGAGTTATGAGGGTCCAAAAATTATTACAAAAGATGTTTTCGGAAAGGAAAAACACGATAACACGTTTAAAATAATCTTCGAGATTAGGATGAATATGAGTTTTTAAAGAAAATTGTGGAAAAAGAGTTTTGCTGAAAACGTTTATAAATGCGAAAAAGGAAGTACAAAGCAACATGTTTTTAAAATTTTACAGAAAAACAAATGTGGGACATTACGCATCTAATGTCGATACCTTAGAGCAGAAATGTCGGTTTTATGTGACGTCATTCCAACATTTGATAAATTAATGTTTTGGTTTTTAATGTATCACTTTTCTCCAAATTATGTTTTGAACGGAAGAAAATATTTTACTGAACTCACTTGTAACGAGCTGCACAATAAAGTATAGTCCAGAATAAATGAAATCTTGTTTTAGCCTACACATACACTTATTTTGCGCGATAGATAGCAAAAAAGTTGTGTAAAAAAAAGACATTATTCAAACTACAACTAACCATTTACTTAAAATTATACATAAACAGTTTAAAACATATTAAAAAATGAGGCAAATAAAATAGTTTCATATATAATATATTTATAATGAAATAGTTTCTTTTTTGGTATAGTTATAAAGTTATGTAAAAAAAAGACATTATTCAAACTACAACTAACCATTTACTTAAAATTATATATAAACAGTTTAAAACATATTCAAAAATGAGGCAAATAAAATAGTTTCATTTATAATATATTAATAATGAAATAGTTTCTTTTTTGGTATAGTTATAAAGTTGTGTAAAAAAAAGACATTATTCAAACCTCATCTCTACCTGTTGTGTTGTGAACCAGGTATTAAATGTAAATGTAAACTGAGCTTCATAAGTGTCACATTGTGACCCACATGAATTTTTAATAAAATAAAAAAAATATATATATAAATAAAATAAAAACTACAACTAACCATTTACTTAAAATTATATATAAACAGTTTAAAACATATTAAAAAATGAGGCAAATATAATAGTTTCTTATATAATATATTAATAATAAAATAGTTTCTTTTTTGGTATAGTTATGATGCATAATAATGTAAAAAGAAATTATAAGAGAACAAATATCTTACCTTTGACCCATGTAACGCAAAAATCAACTTTATGTTTACCACAATTGGTTAATTTCAATGAGAGCAAGTACTATTCGTCCTTGGGTTCCGTAGTCAAATGACCTTAAAAATGAAAACCTCATAATTTCATCCTGCCCCATCTGTCCGTCTGTCTATCTGTCGGTATGTCACAGTCATTTTACTTGGATACTATTGGCACTATTGCAATTTGGATGGTAGATGTCTTCTATGAATGGCTATACAATGAAATAGTGGGATTATGGAAAAAAATAATATTAAGGGTGTCACATTATACTTGTAGTTGAGGGATGAAAAAAATCCGGTGCACATAGGCTTGTGGGTATCGTTGGATAGGTTTTATATAATGATATAGAGGTCCTAAAATATTTTTTTTATTTATGTCAGTAATTGGTAAGGTATGCGCTTCTAAAGTCCTAAAAAGTGCGTCTTTCCTCTCTAACTTTTAAACTAACGTTTACATACATTCTGACAAAAATTAAATGGTAGAATTTACAATAAAGTTTCAAAGAAAATTGAAGATTTGAATAATATATGTTGTGTAATTATTGAGATATGGAACATATTCGGTACCAACCACAACAATAACTTTGTTTTTCAGTGTCTGAGAAATACAAACTTATAAGTTTTAATATTGTTTGGTGTTACGGAACCCTTCTTGCGCATGTCCGACTCGCACTTGACCAGTTTTATTTTCTAATGGTATTTCTTGCAAGTTTTTTTTCTTTTACGGTTTTCCATTCCTGAAGATGACGATTCCTCTGTTTCTTCAGGATTTGATTCCATATCTTGGCTGGTGGATGGGGTGATATTTTCCAACGAAAGAACACTCCTGACATTTTCTTTTCTTTGTCAAAGATTTACATGCTGAATGTGCAATGTCTTTATAAAATCCCTATGTGATATGGTTTTTTGTCATCCATCAACAAATTGTGAGAATGTATAATGTAGCTGTTAATGCTAGTGATATTTATTATTCCATAAAACACGTATTTTAGACCTGTACTTACTTTCGTCTGCTAGACATATTTGAATACACCTGACTGAAATACGGCAGTTGACTCATTCTAAATTTTGATATTTTTCGTACAATATTGTAAAATATAAGTTAATTAAAAACCAGTCGTGAAAAAAATTCAAAAATTGATTGAAAAATAAGCCACTTGTAGGCTTCTAAATTTGAAGATACGGATAGAGTTGGGTATATCCTTGTCTTTTTTCCTCTCGTAGAATATAATGTGCAATATTCAAAATGACCTCACAACACAGTATTGCCGTCCTTCTCTAAAGGTTAAATTTAAACTTTTATAACTCGGTAAATTTTTAAGATTATTAAAAAAAATTTTCACTCTTCATCAGCTTGTACCTTGAAATTATGATTAATGAAATAAAAAAAAAATAATCAATTACCCAATCGTCTACGCCTCCTTTTGTTGAACTGTAAAACTCAATCACTCAAGGTTTGAAGAAGAGTAGAGTGAGTGATCCATCGTAGCCTAAATTAAAACTATCAACGTCCCTAGTTTTCTTGTTTTACATTTCTTCTGAAATATCCCTTTTGTTCGCACTAAGTATACTTACCATTTTCAACTTCGAATTGCAGGTTCTTGTCTAACGTTATTGATCTAAAAAGCCATTAGCCGTAATATTCCTGTTTATGCCATGAATTTAGCGCATCAATTCTTTCACGAAATATTCATCTAAAGGCAATCCTCCAGCATTTGTTATTTTGCTAAGGTAAAGTATAGTCTTTATCACATAGTAGATTTCACTGTCATATATCATTTTAAATTTAATCCCGTATTTTGCGGGCTTTTTCAGTATACGAAATTTACATCTGCCTCGGTAGCTCTTTGCTATTGTAATATTAGTTCCCAGAGGGTTATTATTGCAACATTCAACTATTAACAGAATTCAAATTATTTTGATTGGTGTAGAAATATTGTTCTGTGATTATTATAATTGCAGATTTTTGTCATCAAACCGCAAGCATTTCATAAGATAACTCAAACCTTTCAATAGGCATGGCACCGATATATCAGTTTGAATAAAAAATCTAGACATCCCAAAGTCAATTAATAAACTTTGAGAGCCGCTGTCACAACAAAATCTCCACAAGCGCTTTTATTTCCAAAATATTTGTATACTTTTGTTTTACCGTCACAGTTTCATAGTTTACTCTTTTCGGAATTGTTTCTACGTTTGTCTACTTGACAATTATCTACGTTTGTCTACTTGACAATTATCTACGTTTGTCTACTTGACAATTATCTACGTTTGTCTACTTGACAATTATCTACGTTTGTCTACTTGACAATTATCTACGTTTGTCTACTTGACAATTATCTACGTTTGTCTACTTGACAATTATCTACGTTTGTCTACTTGACAATTATCTACGTTTGTCTACTTGACAATAATTTCATCATTAATAAAAAAATGAAAGCAAAGTGGCGCGCCTGTCTATCCTCTGCATATACCGTCAGGTCCTCAAGAATTACGTATAGTGTTCGTATGTATTGGTAGCCCGTAAATATATATTTTTACCTATAATGTTAGTTTGTGGGAACTGGATAATTCGTGAAGTTGTTCGCTTTCCAGGAAAATAATAATAAATAATAATTCTAAAATAATCTTGTATTACACTTGCATGATCTTCTTTGGTATTACATGGTTTATGGTTTCTATCGCTTTGTACATCAATTTTCTCTATGATGCTATCGGTCTTACTGACTTGATCATCCCCCAGAAGTTTAGTGTTGAATTGTGTTACCATTTAACGTCCTTATTGATGAAGACATGGTTTAAATGTATAAGTAAAATCAATTTATTTCAAAAATATACGCGCATATCAAGCAAGAACCATTGTAGTTACTTGATGGATGCTTGCATCAATGTGACAATCTCGATAGCTTTGGGTAGCTGCGAAAAATCTTAAAAAGAGACAGATATATTACTTAGCAATACCGTCCAATCGACGGAGCTTTTTAGGGCCAAGGAATTGATGGAAGATGTTCTCCTGGCTATAAAACAAAATTCTTCCAGCACGATGTCTGCCCGATGGACTATCGTTTGTTTGCGCGTCAATAGCTTAATTGTAATTATCCGCAACGTTGAATCGGCAAATGGGGGCGGATCCCTTGGACCGCGAGCCATCCTAACTTAACGATGCAATTTTTTACATTTGATGGCCACATGAAGGCTTCCATTTAACAATAAAGGGTTCGAAATGTGAAAGATTTAAAGCAAAGAATAATTATCGGAGCCGATGTTATTAGAAATAATTGAACGTCAAGATTTGAAGAGATCGAAGTGCGAAAATATCTCCGTGCATGCATTAGAAGCAGGGGGTACAGTTTTAACAAGGCTTGTAATTAGTAATTGTCAACAAATGTTAATTTTTTTTGTTAAAAAACGATTATTCATAACTATTTTTTGATTATATTTGAAACTACCCCACACAGTTGTGAATGTCACCTGTCTAACCATTATAACCTGTTTTGTCGAAGCACATGAAATTTTTGCAACATCTGTATCCCGTTGGTTAAGTGATGAAATTAATCATTTTTTAAAATAAATTGTTAAAAAAATTTATCACAGTTTTTTTAAAGGAATAATAACTTTAAACAAACAAATGATTTAATTTTTGCGAAATTCAAAAAGTTTTTTCAACTTAGTTCCGGAAATGAGCGATTAGTTCTTAAGTTTTTTGTACTGATTTAGCGAGTTCTCTATTTGATAAAGAAAACAGAAATAAGGAAGTTTAAGTGAAACGCTTTACTTTCAGAAACTTTTTAAATAATAAAAACAGGTTGTTGGAGAAAAAACCGAAAATTTTAAATATCATTAAAACAAGGCAAAATTGGACAGGGCCTGAAAGAGTTCCAAAAAGATTTCCTGAAAGAGGCCCAAAGTTATTGCAAATAACCTTTATTAAAACCTATTATAAGAAATACGCCCAATTATCAGTAACCCCTTTATTTTAGATATAATTCCGCTTGTAAAAGAATTTAATATATTATAAGACGAAATTATAAAATATTGAATATATTTGGCGTTAATTTTGTAGAAATTCATTATTCACAATTAAATGAAACTACGTGATGTAGTATTATTTCTACTATCTTTAATTTCTTTACCACGACCTAGGTTTCGTTGTATTACAACATCTTCAGGTGGGATATAAGCAAAGATTCTACTATCTGCTATCTGCTAGCTTATATTCTGCTATCTTTGCTTATATCCCACCAGAAGATGTTGTAATACAACGAAACCTAGGTCGTGGTAAAGAAATAAAAGATAGTAGAAATAATACTACATCACGTAGTTTCATTTAATTGTGACGAAATTATAACTTTACCGAAAATGGCGAGACATTTCAAAGCAGTTGCTGTTAACCTCATATTTTGTTTATAGATTGAATTAAATAAGAGATTTGGAGAATAGAAAATATTAGTATATCGACACCCGATATTAAACAAATTGGATTGCTCTTTGACTAATAAACTGTAAAATGACACATACTGAGAAAACTGGATATATTAATGGGTCCGACTGACAATGTTTTAGATTCCAGAAATTATGTATCCGACAACGAAGCTTCAGGAGTAGGATATGGTTAACGTTTATAGTTTGCCAAAGAGAACGGGTTATGGAGAGATCAAAATTCCAATTTTTTTATTTTCAAATTCAAAATTGAGATTTAAATAAAACAGGTTTGCAAAATTAAGTCGTATTATTATCTTAATATTTACTTAAATATTAGATTAAGTTTTTTATAATGGGAACGCTTTTTATAGAAAGCCGAAAGTATAATAAATATCTAAGATTATTACTTTGTATGCTTTATTTTAATTATTAATCGGTTAAAATGAGTTATAAAGATCCGTTTAAAATTTATGGGAAAATAAACCACGTCTGGCACAAGGATATGCTGATATATTGCACACTTCTTGATAGGACTCTTCAATGATCTATCGACTTGAAAAGTTTCGCTACAGAACGTAAAATAATGTTGTCTAGTAAAATAATGATTAAAATGTATGTGAACAATTAATGCATTGTAATTATTTAGGTCAAACTTTCGTACTTATCCGTATTATAAAGCGAGACCCCCGCTGGATCTGTCTGTATTTACGCGATTTTTCTTGCAGCTACTAAATGGATTTTATTACAGTTTTTATAAATGTATCGATTAATTCACGAAAAAGATTTACATTTATAATTTATGAATAATTTGTAAAGATTATCCAGCCTGTGATGATGGATGTCGACGAAATCGATAAAAACATTACTCGGAGAGGTATCTTGCTGTAAGGTGCTTAAATTTTTAGAGATACACGGAAAAAAATGTATGTTTACTGTCTAAAAAACAAATTCCTAACGTCTTACGTTTCATACAACGTATTTGCAATAATTTACATGTATAGAGTAGTGATAACGACGAAGGCTTACGATAAAGTGAAAATGCTAAATAATGACTTTATATGTTAAAAAGCTGGGTTTCGCAAACATACAATGTTTACATAAATAATATTTTGAGTCTGGCCGCTCGGATTATTCACTAACATCCTTCAAGCAAAACTAAGGACGAATGTACTCAACTTGCGTCTTCGGTTCGCTTAATTGTGGGTACTGAAACATAATTTATATCCATCTGTAGCAACTGTAATTTGTAATTGGTGCCCGGTATAATTGGTGAGGTATGCCTGGCACTTAACAGACTTTATGTAATATTCCAGATTCTTCGGATTTAGGAGAGGATAGGACCTGTGTCTACTTTATAGCTTACGGTGGGTTTAAACATCAAACCATGGTCATGACTATGACGCCTCTTGCTACCCATATACTTACATTTATTATATATTCTTCAAAAACCTCATAAAAACACAGGCTTTTTGTCAGTATGTTACATGTTTATTTTCGGTAAGAATAAAACAAAATACATCACTACTGTTTAAGAGCTGGAATATGGTCACAGAAAATAAAAAGGAGACCATAGAGGCGACAACAGAAATAATGATAATATTGATAAATTGAAACAGTGACAGAGTAGCAATGATAGAGGTCCTCTGTTTATTTATGGAATTGTAGAAAAGGAGTTTTTCCATATATACTTACGGTATCATAGTATTAAATAAATAAATAACAAAAGTACTTTTTTATTCTACTTTAATATAGGCACATAATACAAACTAAATATATTTTAATCATAATTAATAATAAGACTAAAATAATAAAAATAACATACATGATATGAATTAACATTGTCAATAATATTTTTACAAACGCCCTAAATTAATATCGTTAAATATAAAAATCTATTTGTCACATTGAAGCCTACAAATATTCGCTTCGTTTTGTCGTTATATCAGTCTCATCCAGAGTTTAATCACCATTAAATCACCTGTGACCATCATATCACCATCTAATGTTAACATGAGATTAAATCGAGGTATAGTAATGATCTATTACTATCCCGTTTTATAAAATGTATCACTATATTATGAAGTTATAGAGTCTATTAAGTGCAACATACAAGTTACAAGAAATGAATATTGCTGGTCGAGCGAGAAACAGTGTGCATGATACAATTCCGATTACTGTGCTTTAATGATATTATAAAAAACATACGAGGACTCTTTTATTGTATGGACTCTAAGACTAATAGATTGAAGCAGAGAAATCATTATAATGACACCTCTATCAGAATTGATAGCCAACTTGTTGCCTAAGGGGAAATTTGAATTATCTGCGCTGACAATAAAATTGTTCAAAGACTGGTGTGTTAACAATTTTGGAAAAATGATAACTTACAATTTTTGTGGCTGTAAAAAGGTCTTTTTGGACCTTTTAATTTCTATTCCGGTTGAAAACGGTTGTTTAAATTTTATCACTTTAGCCTGATACCAAGGAAACAATTTTGGTGAGCATATCGCCTTAGAAAATGAGTGAAATTATATTATATTGAAACTAAATCATCATAATACCATGTGCGAGTATTTATAGTCATATAGCTGAGATAAATATAAAATCGAAGATTTCCATATGATACGATAGATTAATATGAGTGAAGCTAAAAGCTAATAAGCAAAAGTAGTTAAATTCATAAATAACTACATGAAAAATGCGGAAAAACGAGTGGTGATTATGCTTCTGTTATATATTTTTATGACGTCAACGGAGAATAAAATGTTCTGCACTCAAGAAAATGTAGATCAAACAAGTCGTGAAAGACTTAGAAACTCAATGGAATTCCAAAGAATGAATGGAAATTGTTACTTTTTGTAAGTTATGAAGATACCCCCCATTCAATCGCTAATTAAGACCCAAAAAAAATGAGGCTATAAAACCTTTATTGGAAACTAACAAAATAATATCTAAGAAAGTCGGGGAGAGGGATATGTTTCCTGGATTTTTCAAAAAAGAATAAATTTAATGTAATGGAATGAATACTGTGTGCGACAGGGTAGGTAATGAATACATCAAATACAATGACGTGAAAGAAAGCACAAAAAAAGAAGAAAATTATCATGTGAAGGATCGTAGATGAGCAATGTGGCCGGGACTAGAAAATTTTGAGTAAAAAAAAGTAACAAAAAAAAGTAACACATGGTCTAAAGAAAATAATAAAACTGGAAATAATGACGGGAAAGTTCTTAGGCAATATTCATACAGAATTCTCCATAAGGATCTGGAGCACACAACAACTCTTTGTATTCATAGAATCGCTGTTCAATTATTTTAATTTAAAAACAGATATAGCTTAACTTTTTCCAAAATTTTGAGCCCTTTTTTGGGTGAAGTTATTTTTCCAATTTTGTCAATTTAATATTATATGATAGAAAACTAAGATATCAGAAAATTATTGTAACGAAACCTCTAATTTTATATACATCTTGCTATGCTTATCTAGCATTTTTAAAAAGTTATGGCTTATAAAATAACTTTATTTTAGCAGGGGAAAATTTTAAGCTTTGGAGATATAGATTAAAGTTTTGTAAAAATAATGATAGCTGTGTTCATAAAAGCAAGAAAATTGTAAATTGGTTAATTAAAAATAGAATGGAGATGTAAACATAGATGACTAGCAAATGTACTCTGTGTAATCTTAGCCTAGCTTTGCTAGAAGATGTTATGTTGATGAGGGGAATCAAAATTTGGTAACAACTTTCATTATACAAAAGAATTCATTATACAAAAGAATAATATATAGAAAAATTTGGCAATTCAGCCTCTTTCATGGATCGGTCGTACGTTTTGACAAGAGGAGGTATTTATTATTTCGTTGCTAATGTCGTTTATGTTCCTTTCTGTGAACTTATGCACCGAGGCCAGTAATTTTCTCACAAAGTTAGTCTGTAGGAATTTGCAGACATAGATTTTCCCGTCGTCTGTATCCTTGCTCAGAACATCGATTACTATGTTTAGATCTTTCACGTAGTTGCTGGCTTTTTCACACAATTTAAAATGCCAAGGCAAACAAACTTCAAAAATATTTTTCAAAATTCGTTCATTAACTGCATAAACAATCACAGGTGAAGGAATAACAAAGACCGACTCTTCAGCTTCAAAATTTTCATCGATCACAAAACTATAGTTGGTGTTTTTGGTATCTGTGGCAATAGAACCTCTGGTTTTACCCATAAACTTAGCAGGTGAATCTATAGTTTGAGATTTATGATGTACTTTTAAAATATTTTTTTTACGTTTTTTATCAACAACAGGCAAATTTATTTCCTGAATTTTATTTGAATTTTCAGACATGTCGATGACATGATCTATAAAGTCAGATAGTGCTCGCCTTATTAAGTTACGCGTAGCTTCTCTTTCAGCAAACTTTTCATCTATAAGCATTTGTACCTTATCCAGTGCTTCTTCATCAAAATCGACTCTTTCCCCTATTACCACGCTTGCAGCTTTGACAAATCCGGATTTTGGGTTCAAATCTTTACAGAATGCCAGAAGGAAAGCAGTATAATTAAACAAATTGCTATCACATTCAAATAATTCAAATAAAAATATTTTAATCTCGTCATCTTGTAAACCCTTTTCTGGACTATCAACACCGTTAGGATGGCTCTCATACCACAAGGGAATTCTCATAAAATCCTCCCTAAAAATAACTTCTTTATAAGCATGATCGATTTGTGTAAATTGGATGCGCAAATCTAATAATTCATCTAGAGTGGGAAAACTTATTCCGAGGCAGTATATCAGGAAATCTCTCCAGTCTACGTACGGAGTTTCACCAAATATTTTAAAAACTAATTCGGGTATTTGATTTTCATCTAGTTGAATCCAACTATGAACAGGTTGTACTGCATAATTATCTTTTAAATATACACAAAAATCTTGCAGAACATATATAAATTTTGAATCCCGTATTTGTCCATCTAATGAACATAGTTTAAATTGAGATCGCAATTTGACCAAATCACAGATTTCTAATTCTGTAACGACAAGCAATTTATCCACAGATTCAGTAGTAGAAAAGGCTGGCTGTAGATATTGGAATGCCGAGGAATCGAAGAAAAATAAACCGTATTCAAACTCAATAATGCCACGTATCTTTTCTTCCTTCTCCACGTGTAATTGTAATAGGAGACAAAGTTGATCTACAGATTGTATTTCTTTTTTATATGTGTCATTTATTTCTTCAGACACGTCGGCGAATAATTTCCCTATTTGCTTTTCAAAAGTTGATAAATCAGAGTAGGCTCTATACATGAGCATTTGCAATCGTAGATCTATACGCTTATGTTCACCTGAAATTCCCATTGACCACTCATCAAAAGCCTTAAATCTAATCGATTTTAGGTTTTGTCCTTCTTGCAATTTTTTAGCACAAAAGCTTTCGAATGTAACAATATAATTTTCGTTCTCGCAGACCTTTCTCATTTGTTCTATTGAATGTATGAATGTGGTGTGAAGCGTTTTGATAAACTGTGCTGCAAATTTAAAACTCATTTCAATTTTCATCTTACAATTATCAGGAGTTTTATCAACTTGTCGAACGGATTTGACAGCTTTGTGCAGTTTTATGACGTATTTATCTTCATTTGGCCCTTCGGTTTCATTAAACAATATTTTCTCAAATTGTACTCGATTTTCTGAAGGTATTTCTTGTGATACAATAAGATAAAAATCCTCGAGAATTTGTAATGTTAAAGCTGACCTGAAAATTAATTATTTCGATTCAAATTTAAAATTTAAATTCGAATCACTATTAGCTTTCGATTAAAAATAAATTATAAATATTAATAAAGTACCTGGTAACTTCCGTTTGGGTGGCCGAGATAAATATATTAACAAGGTCGTTCATTTCATTTCTCGCCCAATTTTCTGATATTATATTTTTTAGTTCCATTTCAATTTCCATTTTTCTTTTATCGCAAATGTCATAAAGTTGGGATTGAACATCTTTTATCTCGCAATGCCACATTTTCTTATCTGCTAAGCTTGCATGCCATTTATCCACAGCGTCGTTGTAACGATTTTGATAGTTGCTTATTAGATCTTGTTTCCGACAAGGTTTAGTAAGGACTTTGTTAATTCTTTGATGAACATAACGTATATAAAGTGACATATGGTACAAAGCCAATCTTCTAGTGAAGCAAAATTTTCCCATGTCGTTTATGTAATTTTTCTCCATGGTTTCCCAAAGCGAAGCTAAATTGTATATAAACGTCTCCATTTGTGGTGGAACAGCAAACTCCCAATCAGTTTTACAAGAGATCACAGACTCTTCTTCAAATTCATTTATTGTACTAGCATGTTCACTGAAAATTGATACTGTTACCGGATTATCAATTACAGGCGATAGTTGACAGTTGGATGGAATCAATTTATTTTTCGAATATTTTTTTTGTTTGATTTTATTTTCATTATGTTCTAATTCATGGTTAGGAAATTTTAAATCATTAAATACATTATCTCCAAAAAGATCGTCAAGATTTTTTAGGGGCAACGTGAAGTCTCCAATGATGTATCGGCAAATTTTAGACAGAACATCTTTTGTTGTACTTTCATAATATAAACTATAATTGCATCCCTGATCTGCGTAGAAACGATCCAGACTGGTAGAGTTCTTCTCATTCAAATCCCAAATACACGATTCTTGCGACTCGTCGTTGGTCCTTTTCAACTTAATGTAAGCTGTAAAATATGTCTCATACCGGGCCTCTAAATTCGTTTCTTGAGGAATACTAACCAGTTTGGATCTTCGCAAATGTATGTATGGATCGATGATATTTTTTCTTTTCGAGTTCACATGATCTATATTACCTACGGCTACAGATGTTTCTCTGGGCATGTCTTTACCCGTGAGAGCTTCTTCTAATATTTTGGCTTGGGTATATGTTTGAGGATAATTGATGAGGACAAAACCTCTGCTTTTGTTCAACGATTTTAAATATTCAATAATCATTGCCACAGTTAAATAATCGGTAGGTATACGATTCGAAGTTAACGATTCGTAAGCATATTTGCCCAACTCCGCTGGAACAGACAATACTATATTTTCCTCAGGAATGGTCTTTGGTGTTTGAGTGTATTTTTCATTTTCTGGGGAACTGGGTTCTTTTTGTTTACTAAGGGAAATTGATTCCATCATCACACTATCGCCTTTGACCAAAATAATTTTTGAAATATGGTCATAAATTTCATCATCTACACCTGCCATCTCATTTTTAAACATATTCAGACAATAATTGAAAGTATCTTCCACACATATTACAGTAACGCCTTTGTGTTTCAATAAAATTTTCATAGCATTTATTATAGAATGATCTGGTACATCTATTACAACAGCTGCTATGGAGAAATTTGGTAAATCAGCAGGTGGAATGGCAGGTGGTAAAGGATATTTTGCGGTTAATATATTGTAAACTACATAACGTAACACCTGATCACCGTTGTATTCAACAAGTTCATCGTCATTTGATGGGTCATAGTTAGGAATAAGATCAGATGGCATCCAGGAAGATAGTTTATTGTGATATTCAATAAAATCTTCTGCTCTAAATGTATATTGGTTCGCTTCTTTTAAATTCAAAATTGTATCAATTTCAAGGTCATCCTCATCTTCTGGCCTGCTTACACTTTCTTCTGTGCGTGCATCATCAAACACGGGTTGAAATTTACAAAAAATAGTTTTCCACTCTTCAATGAATTGACCAGGTGCATTATTACATTCCACTGTCATCTTTAATTCAAGGCATTTAAAAACGTAATTAATTATCGCTAATATGATCTCTTTACACATTTCATAAAGTCTTTTTTGTTTCATATTCAGTCTTTCTTGGTATAAAATTCGATGCAACTCCAGTTGGTTTTTCTCCTCATTGTCATTGTCTATTTTAGTATCTGGCTTTGCACCAAGTGGCAGATTACTTAAGAAACTTGATATGTGTTTTTTTCTTTTTACTTCAAAATTTTGTTGAGTTAGCATCCTCTCATGCTTTTTATTTCTTATTTCTTGCTTTTTCTCTAATGCCACATTACAAATCTGCTTTTCACGCATTTGTATTTTCATCAGTTTTTTTATTAGTTCACAACTGAAGGCATTTTCTTCTTCAACAAGAGATTCTTGTAGTGAAGTCATGAAAGTATGTTTAATTTTCCTCTGTAAATTAGTATTTTCCATTACATTTTGAATTTTAAGTTGTAATTTATCTAAAATGCCTTGTGTCCAATCGCAGTCGCAAAAGTATTCCATTTCTTCGGCGTCTTTGTTTAATTTTTCTAGTTCGCCATAGGTATAATTAACTTTACTGCAAGACATTTTTTTATTGATTTCCTTTATATTTTCATAATATTTTTTCAGTTCTAAATTTGTATATCTCAAGGTTTTGGAAACAGGAATTTTGTATTTATATTTGCACTTGCTAGGTCTGCTGCTTTTTCTGATCTGACCGTATATTTTTTGTAACTCTCTTTGCTTTGTATTTTTCCATTTATCTAAGTTGCTATCCATTGACTCCGTGGCTTGTATAATTAGAGAATCTGGATGTACATGCTTATTTTTCAAAATATCTTTATTAAATTCTCTGAAAATAGTAGAACTTTGAAGTTTTTGTCTGTCAATGAAAGATATGCGTTCTTTCTTGTCCAAAAATAAAAATAAATGCCAGAATAATCTGAGCAAGATCGACCTTCTTCCTTCTACTATGTTGGTTAAATCGTCCTCAGTGAGTTGAATATTGATTCTCTTTAGCCACTTAGCTATTTCAGCCCAATTAGTTTTGAGAATTTCTTTCTCGTCTACTTTAACGATCAAGCCTTTTTCTTCGCGAGAAATGAGATTATAGTTCCGAAGCAATGAGGCGATGACGTAACCATTTTTTGTTACCTCGACAAAATTGTCTTTCTCGTTGTGACGTACAACTTCATCAATTCGTGTTGAAAGCCACTTCAGTAAAATCTTATCCATTTTCAAATCAAAGTTTAATATTTTTGTCAGACTGTAATTCAGTTCTTCGTATCTGACACTTTTTGACGTTTAGGTAATAAAATTTTGAATAAAATACGAAAAATTTTCATGTCGCCAGTATCATGAAACTTATCGTTAGTCATAATTTATATAATTGAAATTTCGGTATAAATCGTAAAAAAATTAAGTTATATTTTGGAATTAATATGCTTCAAAACAGCAAATATGCTTCTTAAGAAGGACGTATCCTTTTCAATACAAGACTTTTTTTAGTTGATGGCGAGGCTACAGAGGTTAAAATAATTTTTGACCACATTCAATACTGGCAATACTGAGTTATTAAAATTACTGTTGACTTAAGCTTACTAATAATGAAAGATTGTAAAGTGGTTTATCAGAAAGGAAAAAAAAAACATTATACACGATCGCATAATTTGTACGCAAATTGCCCGTTTTGAAAAGTGATTTATCTTCTTTTATAAAAATTCTATATGCTTTTACACATTATGTAACTGTAAATATTTAAATTTTTAAAAAATATTTTATCAATTATCTCTGAAAAAGGAATTAAAATGTTTTTGGAATTATTAATGTATTAATCCGGATATTAGGATTTTATTCCCGGCATTATCGGTATTTTCATAAGTAATTCCTATTTGGATTTTGGAAGTTATCGGAATCGCGATTTTTATGAAAAGAGTTATTTTTACCCTAACTTACATTATTGAAAATAAATTGAATTAGTTTATTTACGGAAGTTTATTTGTTTATTTACTAAGTTAATAAACAAGTTCACCAAACAGAAGTGTATTCGGGCTTATAGGAGCGACGATTAAAAATGAGGTAAGTAACGTAAAATGAACATAAAAGACTCATATATTTTTTTAATAGTTTTATATAAGATTTCACTATAGATTTGAATACTGGAAAAAAACTAAATTTAGTTGAACGAAGAGTGATCAAGCTAACTCGTAAGTGATTAGTTTTGATAACGATTCTGAGTGATCGCATCTATAGTTGTATACGTTTCTTTTATATAAGTAATAATAATTTATTTGATATGTAATTCGATAGTATAAGTATTTCTTATTTATTCGTAGAATATGTTATATTCCAGAATATTTTATAAGTACTAACCAATTTGACAGTAGGTCGCAAGATGAAGTTAATGGATTATTTCAAATATTCTAGACGGTTATTTGAATTATTAATTTTGAATAAATATGATTAAAGAGATTTAAATAGTCTCGGGCTAGGTGATGCGTCGAATATTGGTTTGCGATGATGAGTGGCTGTTGCTTGCCAGAACGAATAGCTTACTTTATAATCCCGGTAATGATGTCAATCGAAAAGTTATTCCGGTACTGATGTCAATCGAAAAGTTATTCCGGTACTGATGTCAATCGAAGTAAGCGCAGTTCATCTTCGGTGGCATATTTTTGAATTTCTTATTCGGAACCTTTATCTGATAATTTAATAAGCATTATCTACAATAACTTCTATTCTCTAATGTCTTTTGCTTTCGTATACCCTGCACTGTTTATTATGTCGTCACTCCACTTCTTGAGTGGTCTTCCTCTCCTACGTGTTCTAGTTTGTTACTGTCAGTGACCACCTTTCATCTCGAATCTATACTTGGCTTGCCCAGCTCCACTTTAGACGTAATACTCGTTTTATTAGTCTTTCGCTTTTGTTATTTCTCTAATAGTGGTTTTTTTCACAAGGTCGTCCAAATTTATATTGAATATAAATTTCAAAGGCTGTCTTTGACTACCTTTCATTTGCAATTTTCCATAAATGGCTTGCCCACCTCCACTTTAGACGTAATACTCGTTTTATTAGTCTTTCGCTTTCGTTATTCCTCTAATAGTGAAAATTACAGCACAAAAAAGTATTTTAGTCCTAATCACACTTAAATAATCTTAAATTAGACATATTAATATATATATATATATATACATATATATATATATATATATATATATATATATATATATATATATATATATATATATATATATATATAAAAGTCCAAGACGTTTTAAGTGGTTTAAAAATATAGCCAGTCTACTTCGAATTTTTATGTATAAACATTTGTCAAAAAATATTTTAGGGCTGTTGAAATTTAAATGGACTCATCAAGTTCAGCAAGACTTTCCATTCCTTATTTGAGCACTATTATTTTTGTAAGCACAATTTTTAAAAATTTCAAGTTGTCTAAAACACCTCTTCAAAGTTCGTTATGAGCTCTTGGACCATAATGGGTCTATAATATTTTATTAATTTTGTATCACATTTCTTGTGTAGTAAAACTATATCAGAGTTCATTATTTTGGCTGGTTCTTTTTGGCTTTGGGTCACATTGAAAAATGTTGTGATTTGTGTGGTTAATATTTCTGAGCCTGCTATTAATATGTTAATAGTTATTCCGTCAGCGCCCGGACTTTTGTCTTGTTTCAAGTTGTTCATTGAGAGTTCTGTCTCATGTAATGTAGGGTCGCTGTTAGCCTTGTTAACATCTGTATATTTGTAGCATATCGCGTGATTTTATAAGTTTTGGTATAATTGCGCAGCTAATTTCATCAAATTTTTTTTTGTTATGATTTCTTTGAAATTATGACTTATTTTCTTTGAATTAGGACTTTTTTTATTATGAAGTCTGGACGTTTTTTTAAATTTGACATAATTTCTTTGGTATTGTCCAGTCTCTAAAGTACTTTATTAGTTCCACCAGTCATTTCTAAAAATTCTCCTAATATTTTTAATCCGTATTTTCCTAATTGTTTATTGCTGAATTTACTGAGTGTAAAATGTTCTTCTTTTGCCTTGTTTATTAGTGCATGTTTCTGATTATTAAGTTAAACGATTTAATCTGTTATAACCGACATTCATTTGGTTTGCATTTTTGGTATTATACATCGTATTTATGAAAAGTTTGTACCGTTTCAATTACGGAATGATTCTGTACACTTTTTTAAACTCTTCGTAACCTATGCTGTTGCATAAACTTTTTTTATTATGATGTCTTTGAAAAGAAAGGCGAGAAGGAACATGTGACCATTTACCAAGTATGTTACAGTTTTTTACACAATCCTGAATGTTGGTAGCAATGAAACCTGTTTCGTTTTATTTTTTTCATTTGAAGCTACCCTAGTGCAATTAAACTCTGCTGATTTTTTAAACATTGTTTTGACTATTCTTAGTTTGTATCGATGGTAGAAATTCGTAAACCTTTGATCTCTGTTATTTCTTTTTTTGTAGCTGGTGAATATAGCCAGTAATAAAACACTATCAAATGTTCATGTGTTTCAGTGTGTTTTCTAACTTTTACATTTATATCTTCTATAGAAATTATGCTTTTGTTATATTGCTTCATGGCTGTTTTATGATCGTTGTAGAAGTTACGGTTTTTTATTTCGTTGTATTTATCAGTAGGTATATAAATTTGTACTAATGAAAATATTATAACATAGTTCTAAGCTTAGTAAAGTAATCTTTCTTATATAGTGATAAAGTCATGTATTTTGTTGTTTTTTTACTAGAAAGCCCCTTTTCTCCTTCTTACCTTTAGTTACTTCATAGTAGTAAAGTTGGTAGTAACCTCTATCATCTATTTTTAATCGTTTTTTTCTTATTTCTGACATTCCAATGATGTCCCATTTTATGAAGGATATTGCATATTCTAGCTCCATTAGTCTCGTTTCGCTGATAAGTGATCTGACTTTGAATGACGCAATGTATTATTCATTGCGTTTTGGAGAGTGGTAGTCTATTACCTCTTTGTTGGCAAACCGTTCTGGGGAAAGGGTAGGAGACAGAGACTGTTATTCTCTCTCAATCTAGATCTGAAGGTATTTGGTATATGGCTGTTATTCTCGGTAAGTTTTTTGTGGAAAATTACAAATATCTTCCTTAATATAGTAGGACTATCTATCAAGTATTTCTTTCTTTTTGAAAATTTTTATCCTATTTTTGCTGTGACAAAGGTCTCTTAAATTGAACTGACTCTAGTTGGTTTCTAACATTTTCTATGTAATTTTCATCACATCTTATCTTCAAATCATTGTGTACCTTTTCTGGATATACTACTAACCATAAAATCATTACAATTAACGATCATGGTTCGTAAAGCGGTAATAGGATTTACATACGCCAGATGTATTCAGGTTTTATGTTTGGTCAGGTAACCCTAAAATATTGGCACTAATTTCAATGCACCACAGTTATATGTAAATCGATTTTTGATCTATCATTCAATTGTTGGCGCTACAGTCCAAGAAAGACTTTGGTTTGCTCCACCACATAATGCCACTGGGTCGGTTTCTTAGTTGCCCTGCAGGCCCAGCTCTTTTATTTCATCGACAACGTCGACGTCGACCGGTTATGATGCTCTCGGTGCTTCAATCGATATTCAGAATCTTTGTCAGGTTACGCTGTTTTCTGTTATGGAATCGATTTTTAATAGATCTTGTGAATGATGATCACCATTTTTAGTATTCATAAGTACAATTTTCTTACATGGACGTAAAATGTACGTAATTCGACTGAATGTATAAATTTTTAAGGATATGAATTTCATGAATATATATATATATATATATATATATATATATATATATATATAATTCATATTCGTATACATAAAAAATTACGTTCAAGCTGATTCGGACATGCAAAAATAAATTTTATAGAAAAATGTTTTTAAATTAAATACATACATATTCTATTTTTGCATTTTAATTGCTTTAATTTTATTTATTTATTAATAACTTTCTGTCAATTGTCCAAGGACCTTATTTTTTATGAGACAGGTTTAATTTATTACTTGTGACTTAATTTATTAGTTGTGACTTAATTTATTACTTGTGACTTAATTTATTACTTGTGACTTAATTTATTACTTGTGACTTAATTTATTACTTGTAACTTAATTTATTTCTTGTGACTTAATTTATTACTTGTGACTTAATTTATTACTTGTGACTTAATTTATTACTTGTAACTTAATTTATTACTTGTGACTTAATTTATTACTTGTGACTTAATTTATTACTTGTGACTTAATTTATTACTTGTAACTTAATTTATTACTTGTGACTTAATTTATTACTTGTAACTTAATTTATTACTTGTAACTTAATTTATTACTTGTGATTTAATTTATTACTTGTGACTTAATTTGTTACTTGTAACTTAATTTATTACTTGTGACTTAATTAATTACTTGTAACTTAATTTATTACTTGTGACTTAATTTATTACTTGTGACTTAATTTATTACTTGTAACTTAATTTATTACTTGTGACTTAATTTATTACTTGTGACTTAATTTATTACTTGTGATTTAATTTATTACTTGTGACTTAATTTATTACTTGTGACTTAATTTATTACTTGTAACTTAATTTATTACTTGTGACTTAATTTATTACTTGTAACTAAATTTATTACTTGTGACTTAATTTATTACTTGTGACTTAATTTATTACTTGTGACTTAATTTATTACTTGTAACTTAATTTATTACTTGTGAATTAATTTATTACTTGTAACTTAATTTATTACTTGTGACTTAATTTATTACTTGTGACTTAATTTATTACTTGTGACTTAATTTATTACTTGTAACTTAATTTATTACTTGTGACTTAATTTATTACTTGTAACTTAATTTATTACCTGTAATTTAATTTATTACTTGTTGCTTAGTTTATTTATTATTGATTATTGTGAAGTATATTTTCATAAGTTATGAAACTACATGATGGAGCTTACAATATTCAATTTAATATTTCTTAACTTTGATTTTATTTTTAAAGAAACTAGAAATATTTTACTCGAATGGTGCAAAAGACAATTACTGTCGAGTGAAGACTTGTCTCTGTAAGAGATCTTATTCATTTTTATAGGTAAACGAGACTTATATGTGGCCCTATTTCACAATGTGTATTTTTGTTGGAATTCACTTTTTTATTAGGACGATAATATTATAACTCAAGTATAACATTTCTAACATAGACGGAAAGTAAGTACTAATAATTAATCAGTTTCACAACATATAAATTAACAAGAAAGTTAACTGTATGCAGGTGTTGATTATTGCTACAGCAAGAATTTTTTTTTTGAAAATATAAGATGAAAATAATCTGTAATACTTTTCTTTTTTCTTTGGTTTTTTAGTATTGAAAAATAATTTATTTGCATTTAAAAGATTCATAATTATAAACAGAAACTCCTATGAAAAATAACAAAGGGAAACAATTTATTAGCAGGGTAATAAATTTTTCTTTCTGCAAAATAATGATCTATATTTATAGCTGAATAAAGTGTTCGTCCGTCGCTTTGATGATGGTAGACCATTGTGTTATCATTAAATAGTGTATCTTAATAATTAGATAAGATATGAAATAATTTTATTGACGAAAACGTTTAATTTTACATTCAGGAATTCATAGAAGCCAGCTTGCTATTACTATGTAACAACCTGTATAAAGTTACTGTTGATCTGAAATATCATATTTAATGTTCCTGTTGTTTAAACTAATGATGTGCTTCTACCTGTCAACCAGTGCTTTCTACTTCTTGAAAATGCCACATTGGTACTTTCACATATTACAATAAAACAAATGTAATCTAAAAAAATAGTACCAGACCGTCTTACATTATGGTAATTGCAATTAAAAAACTGCACGTAAGAGTTTTTCCTTGATGCTTTTATGTGCGACTATTTCTTAGGCGAATTTTTATTGTTTTTTTTTGGTTTTGCAAGAGAAATTTTGTATTTCCAATAGATTACTAATGTTTAAACTGTTAAAAAATTGCCTAACAAGTATGTTTTATAACTTCAAATAAGGGCATAAAACTAAGAATGAAAAATTATAATTTGAATGTATATCCATTGGTTACATTTCTATATGTAGTGATTTATAGCTCATTTTCCAAGAGTTCCAAAAAAATGTGATATAACTTATGTCCATCTAGATGGATATAAGCTAAATCATAATCATTTGGAACTCTTGGAAAATGAGCAATAATTATTTAGGTAAAATGAGTCGAAACATGTCGAATCCGTTTTCGAGTTATACTTTTAAACCATTATGTAATAGAGCTACGTTAAAACAATGTACGAAGATACTGTAGACAACATGAAAATCTACTAAAATGTAGAAGAGTATGTATTGCTAATTATTGTATATTTTCTGGTACGACCCGTTTCTTTTGCAAAATTAGACAAGAGAAGTATATGACTTTATAGCTGTATATTCATTCAAATAATATTTAAAAGAATTATACGAGACAAAGAAATATATAAAAGAAGTTCCAGAGTATATACGCACATTCAGGTTACGGGGTAAAAAAAACATTGACACAATTTTGTGTTTTTTTATCTGGCAATGCCACTTTTTTGCACTGTTGTTTTTATTATTTTGTTACTTCAACATTTTAGACAAACAGAATAAAATATGAGTATAGTGCAATAACAAGTTATATCAAGCTCTATAAGTTAAAAATAAACTTTGTTAATTCTTATTTTTAAACCATGATATGGTTTAAATATATTCAAATATATCAAATGTCAATGTGAATTTAAATATAACTGAATTTGTCCAGTAAGTACGTCGTTCTAAGAAGTTATTGTTTATACCTTTCTTATATCATCGGTTTACAATCTCGATTGAAGAAATCAATTAGTTTAGTCGGGGACATTTTATTAAAAAAAATCCCTACTGGGTCCATTGCCTGATTTAAACAGAAATTTAAGACTTTGAAGGCAGTAAACTAGCGTAAGTGGTAATCTCAAAAGGTTTATATCTTCAAAGCTGTGAGTAAGAGAAAAGGAACCAATGTTTTGAAAGAGTTTAAACTTGTGTCATCACGTGATGCTTAAAATATTTATTTACGTAGTTTCAATCAAACGTTTAGATAACATCTAAATTATGTTTCCTGTCTATGGACACCCATATATATAGTACCATAGAAACATGGATGTTGTCAACCAAAAATCATAGCATCAAATAATTTATGGGTACATGAGAGTAATATATGAATACAGATAGAAATCATTACCATTTGAATCCACTGAAGTTAACAAATTATTCGTCAGTACATGGACTAAAATATAGCAAAATATGATCCTTTCTTTCACAGTCAATATTAAAAATTGTAGTAAAAAAAATTAGCCTAGACTATTTCTCAACAAGAAAATTATTTAATGTGCTTACTCAAATAAAAAACTTCTTGTTTATCTGATACGCGCCAAAAAAGCCAATCCAATATCAATATACCTACTATAAATATCTCACAATTTATAATACCTAAAAAATAAAACAAGGAGAATCTTCAAATTCCCAACATCAAATTGCCTTTTTTGCATTGCCTTTGTTGGACATTAGTTGGTTTTTCTTCAAATTTCCAACATCATAAAGATCTAAAGCACAGCCCTATTTTTTATTTTAAATATAATAATTAAATTAATTTGACATTGAATCCACATTGTATTAGTCAAATTGTCTTTTATGGACGACATTAGTTGGTTTTTCTTCAAATTTCCAACATCATAAAGATCTAAAGCACAGCCCTATTTTTTATTTTAAATATAATAATTAAATTAATTTGACATTGAATCCACATTGTATTAGTCAAATTGTCTTTTATGGACATTAGTTGGTTTTTCTTCAAATTTCCAACATCATAAAGATCTAAAGCACAGCGCTATGTTTTATTTTAAATATAATAATTAAATTAATTTGACATTGAATCCACATTGTATTAGTCAAATTGCCTTTTATGGACATGAGTTGGATTTTCTCCTGTACTTTTCGCCGTAACTAAGTTTTTTAATAATTCCATTGCTCTTGTTTGTTATAAAATTCTGTATTCGACTCAAACATAGAATTATGAAGTTAACTGAGTAACGAATTAATAAATTAACCGCAAACATTCTTTTTAATAAAAATGGAATAATGCATAATGCAGCCATCATTTCTTTTATTTACGAGCAAAGATAGAACGGACAGTCAATAAAATAAATAAAAATTGTATTTAAACAAAATTAAGCTCTATTAGTGAAGACTTGTATTTATTGTAAATAGTATTTATATATCCAAAATTACTGAACATGTTAGCTGAAGTATGTGGCATATACATCATACATAGTTATTGAAATTAAAGAAAAGTGGAAAGTTTGAGAAAGGAATGTTTGGTATATGAGTGTAAGGAATAAAGTTTTTGTATACTGAATTTGGTCATTTCTATTCGAACAAATTTTTAGAGTTTCGTATTTTAAAAGGGAAAACATAGAAAGTTTAGAAAGTCTTTTAATTGTTCGTCTATCTATCCATATGTTCGCTTATTACAGTCGTTTTTCTGAGTCGTAGTTATAATTGCTCTTGATAATCTTTACAGGAAAGTTTTAGAAGTATTAAATAAAGTAATTAATTTTTTTTAAATTTCGTGTGTAGTGTACCTATTTATTTTAGACATTCATACGAGTTATCTTTAAATATATCGTTGGAAATAACCATGCCGTTTTTCTTCCAAACGGTTTAATATATAAAATTAAAAAGTATCATGATAAAGTATATTTATCCGCATGTATCTCAGACGCAAATGAAAATAAAAACTTGTTAAGCACAAATATAATTCCGTACACATTTCGGTACTTACAAACTTTCAAGTGTACGTAGCGTTTCTATTAAACTATTTACAAATATTAATTTTTCATAACGTATAGTTTATACGTTAAATCATATACGTATAGTTTATACGTACGTTCATAACGTATAGTTTATACGTTAAATCATATACGTATAGTTTATACGTACGTTCATAACGTATAGTTTATACGTTAAATCATATACGTATAGTTTATACGTACGTTCATAACGTATAGTTTATACGTTAAACAGCAACGTATTGTATACCATAACTTTTACAGGTGTGAGAAATTGAGGAATATTTAAAAAATTATGACATCTAGCATCATCGTTACAATTTAGACCTTTCAAACGAGAATTCGCGTTATATATAGATTTAAAAAAATATGAGTATTTAGTTGCCCTCACTAAAATTTGCAAATTAATATTTTTGGATTTTAGCTGCTGTGATATGTGCTCGTTAATATATTTTATTACCATGCTAAATTGTAAGTTTCCACTTCAAGCGGTTTCTGAGAAAAACGTCACGAACACATGTCAGTGATCTTATAACAGTTCAATTTTCCCTTTTAAGGTGCGGAATCCCAAAAATGAGATCTTTTGATCTCTTGATCCAGATCTTTTGATCTATTATCTTACATGCATTTCAATATTTTTCCTTTTAATCTATATCTCAAGTTAGTTGAGGCCGGAGAATAAAAAATGAATAAAAAAACATAAATTTTATTTTGATGAACGGAGGTATACATTTATATTTTATGACTAAAATATATATAAACATACACTGGTCTGGTAAGAAAAGATTCACGGTATTAATCTGTTGGTATAATAGAATTTTCCGCATACGAGTCTGCCTGGGAAATTTTTAAACCTTTCAAGTAAGTACTGTAACATATGCTATCAAGCATTATTTGCTCAAAAATATATTAAATCTTTTACACATTGTTACCAGCGTTTTTTTCATATTTAGTGACACGCGTACGTTATTTCTTTCGAGATGGATGCAATTTTGAAGTTTAAAAAAAGCCTAATAATTAATTGAATCTTTTTGTAAATTTCAGAGTGATCGATTGCTTCGTTGTTGAATAACGTTAATATACTTGGGAAAATTTTATTCAAAATTTTTCTGTTGATACTAAAATTTCAAAACTTTAATGGTAATTTTAAATTATTTTCCAAACACAAAAACATTTTAATTTTTGTTAAAGAAATGCTTAAGAAATGAAATATTTTAATTGATATGAAAGTGCCTTTTTTTCCAGTGGCTAAGCAAGTATTACAAGGGATGCAAGATACAGGTAGGAATATTTTGACTAACACGAAACCATCATTGTGTGTACTCTATATTAACATTATTAATATATTGATATTATATTAACATTAACATCATAAAATACTTTAATATCTAGTTAGAATAATTATCAGGCAATCTTAAAAATTACTAAAAAAATATGCCGTAATGATGATTTTTGTTTGAATTTCAGTTGTCTAGTTACTGTAGGTAAAACTTTTAAAGGTTGTAAAATACAATTGAAGGTAAAAAAGTTAATTTTCCTACTTTTATGGACTATGGTCCTTGTGCGCTATTTTTATTAATGTTAAGAAGCCTTGGATATCAAGAAGATTTTGTTCAAAATACAAAAATGTATCAAAATACAAAAATGTAACACTTTAATTATAAATTCACTTATTTCTAAACTACTATTGCAATATATCAAAATTTATAAACATTTGCTGTAAAATATGTGAACCATCAGTAGAGAAGAGACTAACCGCACGTTTTAGCTGTGACGCACAAAATTTCCTTTTTGAAAGACCTTTTTAAATGATGAGTCCTTCTCAAAAGACGAGATCGACACGTATATATGTGTAATGCTGTCAAGCAGAATAATAAATCGCTGCTAGACTCCTGATCGGTACAGTCTCGAGATTTTGATATCAAAAGCATCCGTATAGGGAATTTTTTGTGCTAATTCTAATTCAAATTAGCTAACTCAAAAGTTCTATAATTTTCGGCACAAATCTCGTAAGTATATAAATTGATGATATCCTAGTAGATCACATACCAAGATTTCGGATGGGTATAGAAATGTATTGTACATGATTGTATCATTACCTCCGATAAACTGAAATGTGATTATGTTTTCTAAATCCTGTTCGATTGCGACCGTGTTTCCTTCTCGTAAACAAGCTGTTAAGAATGAGATCTTGTTATATTATAAGTAATCATAGAGCTAGATTGCATTCGCCGAAGCGTTTCAGCCAACGCCTGCCATTGACTGAGATACTGAGGTTTCCTTCGCAGCCGTATCCTCCATTTCCGTTGATCATCATGTAGTCGGCACAGTTCGTGACGCCGTCACCGTTACAGTCCTGAAATCACCAAATGTCACAATTAACAAATCATCTGTTTGTTCAAAATTTCGCTTAATTAATAGTTTCTTTTTGGTTAGCACTACAACCTATTACAGGAAGCTTTCTCCAGTGGATCCGATCAGTGGCAACTGCCCGTCAGCGTTGAATTTTTAAAAGTTTAAAATAATTCTCGATACAATCAATCTATCTTGTGCGAGGTCTTCCTCTTTTTCTAATGCCCTTGGCAAATGTGACTTGGCAAAAGTCACTTTCTTAACCGGGTTGTTGTCTTCAAATCTAAAAATGTACCCAAGCTACCTGATACGAAATGATTTAATGACTCGGATAATATTTGCTTGTTTAAATTTTCTATACAATTAAACAAAATTCTCCATTTGTTATTTTCTTTTACAGGGTCAAATATTTTACGAAGTATTTTTCTTTTAAAAATAAGAAGTCTAGCTTCATCTGCTTTTGTTAAAGGCCAATATTCACTGTGGTTTTAAAACTTTAGACTTCAGAAAATTCCTTTGACTGAAGTAACACTTATTCGCAATATACAATCTATTGTCAATTTTAGGATTGATATGGTTTCTATTAGTAATGACAGCAGTAAGATATGTAAAACGGTCAACATATTCGAAGACATAAGAATTTATCTGCAGTGTTATACCATATTCAGTTTAGAAAACGGTTGTAATTTTGACGTTTCACTTGATTAATGATTATATTATTTTAAATTGAAAGCACTAGTTTGACGTTTCCATTCATTATATATTGCCATTTAAAAGGAAACACACATCATTCGCTAAATCTACATAAATATGGCGAAGGTAGTTTGTTAGTTTATTCGTCTGTCTGGCAAAATGAAATCTAAACTTTCATCACAAATCACTTTTATATATTCCCAGAAAAATAAAATTGTTTAAGATCTATCTATTAACATAAAGCCCTTAGACAAAATATTATATCACTAATAAAATTAGATAATGATTTACAAAATTTTCATCTTATGGTTTTTCATAACTTTTGTTACAAGTATGGTTTCGTCACATTATTTCGAACAGGATAAACTAAAAAAATGACGTCATTAAAGAAAATTCAAAATATTTAATTTGTCTTTTTTTAATTAATTTAATATTTTTTTAAAATAATGGGCCGAATCACACCTATGAAAAGATATCGTAAGAAATAATACGGCCTCTTTTATATTTCTTTTTCTATTGTACAATTTCAACTCAGCGTCTGAAATTAAAATATTAATAAATATAAATAAAAAATAAATAGAATACAATTAGTACGTATATCTCTTTACCGAATTTTTATTGACGAAAATAAAATACAAATGAAATAATTAGTTGTCGTGATATTCCTATCAGTCCCCCAAAAATTTGTTTCCAGGTTAAGTTTCCAAATCCGCGAGAGCAAAGCCGTATGTAACAGCTATCAAAAAAATTTAACCTATTTCTGCATTTGAGAACGTTACCATAATTCCAAAATTTTGCTAAATCACATACTCGCCCGAGCGTTTCGGTTATAAAAAACTACAGTTTCGGCGAACATTTAGTGAGAATTAAGACACCTATATTTCTTCGGACGTCTGTTTACATGCTCGGGGAATATCATACAATATGAAAGACGTTGAAATCGATGCGGCATTCAAGTCTTGTCTGGATAACTTGTGTAATTATTTCAATACTTTAGGAAAGAAAAATAAATATAAATAAATAAAAAATAATGGATTTAAATAAAAGAATGTTTCTAAAATTGAATAAAAAAAAAATTAAAAAACATATTAATTATAAAAAAAAGTTTTATCGCATTGAACTATTACTAAGTACCTTCAGAAAATTCCTAGGAAAAGGAGTTTTGGAAAGTATTCATCACAGATACGGCGTCAGAGTTTACTAAGTATAGTTATTGCTCTTTTACGAATTGCCATTTCAGACCTCTTTGGAAAAATGTAAGAACAAGTCTCCATCAAAGTCTCACCTTCGTTTGAACCTGAATATCTGATATTGGATTTGTTTTACACGAGTTTAAGTTTAAAAACCTATTATTGTTCCGGAATAAATGATTAGCTACTAGTTTATCGAGGATTTGCCTTGCGAGGAATGCTATTAGAATTTCAAGCAATAACTAGTGTATATATTTTTCAATTTTCTTTTAGTAATTTATTTTTAATAAAATACATATTGTACTTCCAAACCTATTACATCCTCTAAGCGATTTTATTAAATAATGTTTTTAAAGTAGTCATAGAAAACTACATAGTTTTCAAGGTCTTTAAAATCATTTGAAATCGAAGTTAATAAACCGATATCGAGGCGATCCACCGAGACGAAACCGACCAAGCAGGAACTTGCTCTTCACACAAACGTGTTCGACTAGTCTCGGAGAGTGTGAATGCGCCTTATACATTTCATGATCAGTGATGTATACTGAATTCTATTTTAGTGTGTTGAAGTCATATATAAACAATATTAGTATGAATATTACCCTTCCAAATTTCTGCAAATAATTTTCAATCGTTCTCACTGCACAGCGGTAGTTTACGGTACAGTCGTTGTACGCTGAAATGAAAAGAAAATAATTAAAGAAATAATGTATTTATTTATTAAATGTTTATTTTACTAGATTTAGATATTTATTTAGATTATTATTAATATTAATATTAATAAATAGCTATAGTAATTTTAAAATTATAAAACATTTTACAAAAGCCATTCATGTATACATTTGTTTTTACGCTACAACCGATTTCCCTGAAATGTTGCATATATGTAGCAAAACACATTTATGGAAATAAATAGACAATGTTTTTATTCTGGAGTAGAATTTTGGTAATTAAAAAATCACCCTATTTCATTTGGAATAAGAGCGTGAAATAAAGCAGAAGCGTGCACATAAGTAGGTCACCGTGACTAAACATAAATGCATCACAGCAATATATCAGTCTAATATATCTATTGTAGGCAGCATAAACATATTTCTTTCTTTTAACGCCACTTTTTCAATTCTGTGCATATCAAATCATCTAAAAGAACATTCTTTTTAAATTTCATCATCTTTTTAAGTTTCTATTTCCCGTGCTATTAAATCCGTTTGTTGAAGCTAGTATTCTAGATTAATCGTTTATACGAAACGCAAACACTGGGAATTAAATATTTAATATAAAAATCGTTTTTCTCTTTTTTTTTGGTAGGTATATGTACATTATTTATATTGATACCACCTTTGGATACTATTCCCAAGACACCATCTAAGTAGATTTAGAGCCCATCGTGAGACTCGTAAAAACCTCCCTCATGCCAAAAAAAGAGACCTTCAAAAATCCTTTAAAAGTATCCCCTAACTACCACCGACCGACTTCCACTAAACAGGGTTAGAGATTGTCCCTTCACAATGAGCCACTTAGGATCTCTATTTTCTGAAGAAAGTACTTTGCGAACGCTCTAAATGCCTCAAATATCCACTTTCAACCATATCACCGTGACTAAAAGTACCACGTCCTAAAGAACCGCGTGAGTCCACTATGCTATAATGAGGAATGTTCTCTAACAAGGCTCTATGCGCATCATACGCACATCGCAGTTAAATAAAACATGTTCCATGTCCTGCGTAGCAAAGCCGCAGGTGCACGTCGGGCTTCTCTTAGTACATACATACAAGTACATACAAACTTGCGCGTCTTGTTAGGAATTGTGATGTATAGTAGTCAGGATTGAGCCAAGTTCTCTTTTCGCTCATTAATATTTACTTTTCAATAAATTTAGAACGAATGCCATATTATCAAAGATAAAGACAACACAGTTGTCATTTTGACGTTTCCTTTAACTGATTAATTACACGATTTTGAATATGGAACAATTTTCTCTTCACATAAATATATTAACGTTGTTTTTTCTTTTTCTTTTATTCTGTGGCGATTATTGTCATAGACTTCATATACGGCCTGTGTACTTATTTGATCGTGTGGCTAAATATTGTAACCTTCTTTATATATTTAATATATCTACACTTATTTAGCTATAAAGTCAAAATTCCATGCAAATTAGTCCAGTAGCTTTTGCGATGCCCTGGCAATTATGCTAATTGACTAACAAACAAATAGAAAGTATAAATAAGCTATGAAAAGCCTATAAAAGTATAAGTATGAGCCGACTTCACATTATGAGTGTCCAAACTTAAGGGCACAAAGTGTTTCTGTTACACTATTTATAAGTGTTAAATTGTTTCATTATCGTATATTGTCTCATATATCTTTGATAGGCGTGAAAATAATAGTGAAATTTAAAAAACTGTAAGACCTAAGAAAATCGCTGTAGTTTTTTGTAATCTTCTAGTTAAATTCTATCAAACACGTTTTTTCATGACTTTTAGTTTAAACGTGAGGGAGAAAAAAAAGAATGCATTTTTTTGAATATTTTATACATATCTCAGAGGATATACCATTTACGATTCTGAAAACATGATGATTGTTTTTTTTTGTGTCTGGCCCTTTCGAACGATAGGTCACATAGCCATATAACAGGTATAAAACAAAAAAAGTTGAGTGAATAATTTAACCTCCTAAAACTACCATATACTTGTATACTCTAAAGTGTTAACTACTGCAAAGTATGCGGGTTAAAGTGATATGCAACATTTCAATTTTCCACAATGAACGATTTAGACAAGTCTTCTGTGACAGATAGCAGATAGGTGAGTGGTCTTACAAGGGTTTATTTTTTTCTTTTTAAGTACGGAACTCTAAAAAGATTTATTGCCTTATTTCCTTTTTCTATTATTAGCTTATTTTAGGTCTTAAATATGGAACTCCATCATTTGTATTATTGAGCGGATATGGTCGAGGGGGGGAGGGGAGCAAATGGAAGAGTGAACCTGAGATAATTACACAGTTACAGCTAAGCCATCTCGCTCATCTGCTCGTAACTGTCCGGTTAAATTGAAGGTTGACCTGCCTTTTTCCGATTCCTCATATTTCCTTTCCTAATTCGATTTGCTAGTTGTACTTATTATGGCTATTGACAAATAAAACCGCATATAGGAAAACACTACACAAGCTATTGTATTCAGGAGTCTATTTCCACATAGTGTGGGTGAAATTCAGCAATTCAAATGACAGCTTATTTTATTAAATAAATTTGGATAAGATTTACTTCGGCCACTGAGAATGTCTAAAAATCAAAACTCTCAACGTAAAATGCAAATTAGCGTAATTCACTTTATTTTTACTTTAATCCAAACATATAGACTGCGGTATCTATTAAAAATTTAAAAATATTTATTCAAAAATATAGGTTGCAATAGTTTGCTAAAAATAAATTACCAATGAAAATAGCAAGTATTTTATGTTTTCTCAATAAAAACTTAGCACCGATTTGAGCCAATACTGCTTGTGTGCAACACCCAGGTCAGTGGTCGACAAACCCTATCGACAAGGTGATTGTCTGCGATCTCGTCTAACCTTCAATTTAACCGGACGGTTACGAGCAGACGAGAGCGAGATGGACTTGCCACTGCTTTTTTACTCAAGTGCATCGGCTGCCAACCGCACTGCGACGTACATTTAATGCATTAAGCGTGAGAAAGGAATGGCATGTTTAGTGCAGACGCATACAAGAAGACTGATTTTAATGAACTCTCAAAGTTAATTAATGATTACTTGATTTAGCTGTCGTGATCTTAGATTATTTTATTTTACTTAATCTATCAAACCACAAGTAGAACTAACACTATGAGGGTTCCATACATATTTTTTAACAGGCCTAAATAAAACTTATTAAATAACGGAAAATGTATAACTCCACATAGAATTAGATATAATTGACTTTTCCCTTTACTTGTGCTTAAGACCTTCCATTATGTTGACTTTTTGACCGGAAGTGTCCTACATCCATCCGTTTTGATGATCAGTGTTCAGATGATCAGAATTAAAAAATACTCTTTAAATGTTCGTATATTTTTGTCATGAGAACCAAAACCCTTGGAATTTTTACAGAAATGTAAGTCTATATGCCAGTATATAAGATACTAATTGATATGTAAATTTAATACCTCAAGTCGTTCCTAAGAAAAAGGGCTTTATCGGATGGACCGATGGCCGAACAACCAAGTGATCCCATAAGGGTTCCATTTTTATTTCATTTTAGGGAAAGGAACCCTAATTAATTAAAATTACGAAAATAAATTTTTTTGTGAACCTATTGACATATTTTGCTTGAAAGTATAATTTCTTCTTAAAAATTAGCGGCAGTTTGTAAATGAAACTTTTCATTCACTGATTCTTTATCACTTTTTTTGTGTTCTAAATCAACAACAAAGATACCATAGACTTCGATTGGAATTTTATAATGAAGCCTCACCCAGCACTACTTTTCACAATTGGTGTAATGAGTTTAAACTTTTTGCCCAATGTCAATGAAAATCTTATTGATGGATGTCCCTTAACAGCAACAGCTGAAGATAATGTCAAAATTGCGCGGCTCATGTACAGACTAACAACAGTTTAACTTATTAGCAGATTTTGGTAAATTCAGGCGTTGGTATACAAATATTTGAGTATAAGTTAAGTATGCAAACATACACGGAAATTCATTATATGCTGACTGATGTTGCGAAATGGTAAAAAAAATGAACGGTAGTCACTTAAATGCCGCATTCGACCTCGTCACTAATATAGAAAGGAGAATATATTATTACGAATCCCAAATTAAGAGGCAGTACGCAGTGGGTTTTTCCTTCGAAAGAGTTGCCTACGAAGATACTAGAAAAAGATGCTGGACTTATTCTTCGGACAGATGGATTGTCACGCAACGATTGTTATAAAACTAAAATAACAGTTATCGCAGTCTAGTTACAAGTATTTATTTGCCTCTTATTTTGTAAAGTATTCGAGAGCAACGCCCTTGCAATAGCATCTTCCTTTTACCAATTCTATTCGTACTTTAGAGCCCGATTATCTTTACGTAATATATTTTCGTCTATTTTTATCATTTTATGTTATTTTTGAGAAATTCGTTACAATTATTTTTTTGAGAAATTCATGAAAATAACGCCTCTGAAATATCTATTGTAAAGGTAAGAGGAATTACATTAAAAATAAATCAATGTGCACAAACAACAAATAAAATAGTTGAAAATAAACTAGGTTATATTTATTATAAGGATGCATGCAATCGGAGGCTAATATATACAAAACAATTTGAAAATAAAATATCTAGTGGCCTCCAACTGTGTATAATTAATGTTAATTATTTACTGATGCAGTTTAGGGGGCCATCGTTGGTACATAATGGCGTCGGTACATAATGGCGTCGGTATATAATGGCGTCGGCACATAATGGCGTCGGTACATAATGGTTTGAAGTATTAGTATTTTTTTTTACAAAAATCCTATTTGTGACATCGATGGAGCTAATTAGCTTAATGAAAAGTACAACACGACCAACTCTCGAAGTTTTGAAAGGTCAAAAAACATAGAATACTTAGTATTTTATCATTAAACGCGTATACTACATTAAATGCATTATTAAAGTATCTACTTTTTCTCTACAGTGTATCAGACAAACGGACACTTACGGGCATATGTTTTAATCTCGGTAAACACCCACAGAATGAGATTCACGAAAAGCCAAGTCAACATTTCCAAAATTTTTTTGGACAATTTTTCCTTAGACTATTTAGCTCTGTCAATTGTCATCAAAATAAATACGACTTACGTAAAAAATGGACATGCATTTTTTACGTAACTCGCATTTAATAATTTTGCATAAAAGAGCAGTTTCGATAGATCGTCACTCTGTGGCGAATTCTTATGACTGGATCCTGGCACTTCAGGTAATTTAACTTGATGTACTTTACAAACGGTATTCAAATTACGATATACATATATATATATATATATATATATATATATATATATATATATATATGTATATATATATATATATGGATAACATTATGGAGAAAATAATATTATTACAATACAAATTTATACAGCGCCATCTAGTGGGGAATTGAAAAATAATTGTAGTATTTAAATTATGTTTAGAAGCTATCAAGGGGAAATCAGAGCTTAATATAAAAAAATATAATGAAAAGATCCGTTTGAGGAGTTTTAACCTTAAATATCTCTAAAATACCAGTTGGCATTCAAGCACTTCTAGATGCTTCTTTGCAAGCGAGTGACAGGTGTAATGTTTAGCTGTTTGTGATGTTTGCGCTAAAAATACAATGACCTTCAATAATCTTTGTTACATCAGATTCCAACAACGTGGTGTAATCAATGGCTGAAGGTTTTATGCGTGTTGAAACTTGTGTAAATTTGTAGAAATTTTCCTCGTATTTTTTTAGACGTTACATTTTTAGATGTTACAAAAACAAGTATTTGAATGGATTGTTTGGCGGATAGAAATGTGCTGAGTGACGTTGTTACCTTTGAAAATACTTTATTTTACAATGCACGATCTCTGCATTTACAATTTGAAGTGCATTGTGCTAATGAGTGTCACATTTAAAGGGTCAAGTTGTAGGTCTCAATAAAATAATACACTATTTTTAGGATTCATTAAAAGGGAAAAAATTGGAACTTTTATGAGAGAGCTTTCATGTCATTTGTTTTTACAGTCGTTTTAAAAAGCCAAAAATATTTTTCTGAAAATTTTGGAGGGAGCTAGTTTAGTTTATACCAATAAAAGACAGTTTTTTGGATTTTGGTCTTGTGTGATAATAGTAATTGAAACGGCCAGTTTTATGTAAGATAGTTCTAGAGATTACGCTCAAATGTCCTCAAAAATCATGTCTTTATTTCTGAAACTGCTCAAAGTTAAAGTATGGAAAAACAGAGTTATCAGAAGTTTACCTAAAGTTCATTGGTAAGCTGCAGCGATAAACTTTTGAGATGTCCACGATATATTTCCTTATGTCTGTGAAAATGCACTAGGCAATATATTCAAGATTTTAATTCTGAAAATAGTTTGATAGAAATATTACATAATGTTTGAAATTTTGTAAGTACCTAGGTACCTTAGTAACACTTGTTATATTTGTACTTAGCAGCTTGTCAATTGACAATTCTTGATTTAGAACTTGTTTACAATTGCTGTAACTGAAAAATTTTGTTCCAGGCGGCACGAAATTAATTTATTTACGTGTAAGTATTGAATATATTTGCGTCAATTTTGTAGAAATTCATTATCATTTAATCTTTATTCTCAGCTAAATGAAACTACGTGATGTAGTATTATATTTACTTTATTTCAATTATTAAACCCGAACTAGGTTTCGTTGTATGACAACATCTTCAGGTGGGTAATTTGTAAAGATTCTTACAAAAAGGTCTTTACAAATTGCCCACCTGAAAATGTTGTCATACAACGAAACCTAGGTCGTGGTTAAGAATTTAAATAAAGTAGAAAAAATACTATATTACGTAGTTTAATTTAGTTGTGAATAAAAATTAAGTGTTATGTGTAAGTATTTGATTAAGAAAGATGGTTCATCAGAAAGAACTAAATTATTATGAAAAGTACACAGACACTAATTTCAACGAAGGTTTGACGGAATTAAAAGCGAAACAAACGATATTCCAAGCGAATATTCCATTGCAACTGACGTCAGACTCATACAACGCAACCTTCAATACATCTGAATAAGACTCGCACACAACCAATTACCCTCGCACAATGTTAATACGATATAATAAATGCATTAAATCTAATAACGAACATAACGCGGCAATAATGCGGTCTTACCAAATGATGACTCGTTTAGAGACAAATAAAACCGCATACAGGAAAACACTACACTAGAAATTGTTAAACGCATTCCCTCACTATATATGTATCTAAGCAGAGGCTAGCGAATCAACGCCACAACAAGAACAGACTTACGACTACAGTGCAAGAAAAACTAAAGATTCAATAGCCATAACAAGTAAAACTGGCAAATCGAATTAGGAAAGGAAATATTAGGAATCGGAAAAAGGCAGGTTAACTATAAGACATTAATTAAAAATATAGCAATCATGACTTGAGAAGACTAATAGAAAATTACACCGAATACAAGAGGTAACACTGAAAGTTGTCAGAATGTCAATAATGGAACCAACTAGCAAATTTGTAACTTGTTTCTTGTTTTTTTAAATAGTAAACGTGGTCGTTTCATTCGATAAAACCACTAAGAGAAGCAGTCGGCTTAGCTAAGAGATAGCTTCTTTAGAGGTTTCTGACATGGTCTTGTCGAAAGCTGTCAACGCGGATGATCCATAATAACTATACCCGAAATAGTCAATTACGGTTGTCATGTGATTAAGCGTTCAGAGGCTTTTTCGAAAATTCTGTTGTGAAGTAGAATTAGTTTCGTAACTTTTTCTAAAACAATAGGAAAATGTTTGCGAATATACTAGTCTGCGATAACTGGTTTTTTATTTTCCAGGAAACTCATTGCATAAAAGCGCATCCATCGAAAGAACGCGACGACCGTCTTTATTTCCAGTATTTCCTCCTTTCTTCGCCATTGTAAGCAATCTTCCGAAAATATAAAATCTGCAAAATCTGCAAGTAGCAGACTATCTCTTAGTTTCGGGTTTCTGACAGTCGTCAGTGGTCAGTCATGATGACATTGCAAACAGCATTTGAGTGACCTCCGTTAATTTTAGTAACATTTCGTAATGTCAATTAAGGCAACGTAATGGTGTTTTTGAACTTTGATAAAATCATGGGGTATCCACTTAGCACAAAGTCTCTTAGCGTCTATTTATTTCGATTTTTCTGTATCTGCCTTATACCAATGCCTGAACTTGCCCGATTCTACTCTTATAAGTCTTTATCATGAGAAGCACAACATTGATGTTACCTTCATTTGTCATTGTTGAGAAAAGTCCCTCACTCAGTTCGTCACCGAGATTGATACGACAACGCTTGAACACGTTAAACCAGTTATAAACAGTAGCGCTGGATGGGGCTTCATCATAAAATAAAACTCGATCTTTACTTTACTGCTGATAAATGACCACTACGATTTTTTTATATTAAACTCATCTTCATGTGATGCACACAATTTTTCAATTGCTGCCAATTTGTAAGAGAGAATAACAAATTGAAGCAAAGTGACCTAGTGGATTATGAAAGAGTTCGAGATTTGAATTTATTTTTTATTATTATTATTAAAAATGGTCTGTTCCCCAAACTTTCAGTATTACCCTCATAGAATATTAAAGACGCGTTTGTTTCTTAGACAAAGACGAGTTTAATTACATCGTCCAGAATAAATCTATATAAAGAATGTTCAATTTAAGAACCCAAAATTCTTAGTACATTCAATGGCAGATTTATTGCTTTTATAGTCCTAGACTGCTTTTTACTGCCTCTATTTAGTTAGTGTGAGGCTCGATTTTTTTTAAAATTATGTATTTCAATTCCTTACAAATGTGCAGAAAATCTATATAAACCAGAAAGCAGCTGCATCTACATTAAACATTTCTGCAAAAAATATGGGGTTAAAATAGTTAAGCGTTGACAGAAGGCAAAGCAACAATTTCTAGGATATTTTTCTATTTGTTTGCAAATATTTGTTACCTGATATCACAATAAAGTTACTTCTTTATTTTGTAGGCAAGAGTTTACTCTGTTGAGTCCTTAAAGTTATAAAACCAGGATAGTGCTGTATTCCTTCATTTTATAAGTTTTTGTTTTAATATTTTAATATTGTTATTAGTAAGCGATATATTGTTATTAGTAGAAGATTAGTACCTATATTATTATAAGTATAATATTGTTATTAGTAGAAGATTAGTACCTATCCTATAGGGTTTTAATCAACCGTTATCTGATTAAGGCATAAGTTAATTTATAATTTGTTAAAAAAATCATGTGCGTAAGTAATTAATTCACAATAATTAAGTTAAAGAAGATCATATGAATAAATAATTAATTCATAATAATTAATCAATTTTCTTTGAAAACAAGAAACAAAACAACGGCTTGCAGCATGCAACACAAAAACAAAAACAAGAAACAAAACAACAAATGTGAGACCGGCTCTTTATGATTAATATAAAAGGTACTTTTTAAAGTTTAAGATGGAAAATAACCTATATGGCTTTCTCTCTCTCTCTCCCTGTGTCTCTTTCTTGGTTTATTAATACATCCCTACCACAGGAGCACAGATTATCCCTACTAAGTACAATATTGCTGAAACGTGTATTTATTCGACACGAACACATTGTAGTGTAAATATGGATTATAATTTATATTCCGCATCGAGCTCCCGTCATAACTATGAATAGTGTGAAAGTATTATAGAAAATACGTTAAACTGTACCAACATTGCACATAAAAAGAAAGAAGTACCAACCTTAACTTTTGTAGTAAGTGCGAAATGCAGTTCTTGTTAACGGGCTGAATTTCTACGTTTGTTTTCATTTCTGTAACTTTATTCGACAGGGCGATTCTCCCTTGGATAATCTCAAATTATTGGTGACCTTTTGATTTCCAATATTGCGCATTAATACTGACAGAATATTTTTATATCTTAACTCATTAAATAACCACAAAATATATAATATTAATGTATTTATGTGGTTTGAAATAGAGAATATTTATCATATACATAATATTTCTCGGATATCTTTTTTTTCGATATTTTATCTCAATGGATCTATGAGATTAATTTTTATATGAGTTTATTACAAATCCTGCAACAAAAAACTAGAATGCAAGCAATTGAGATTAGTCATTTTACGGCAGAAGATATGATGTTATTAGAATAAAATTAACTATATTATGATAAATTAAAGGTGTGTTCAGATGCAAAAAATGAAGCCACTATGTATTTTGAGAATATTTTATCATATTTTTTAAATATCAAGACAGTAACAAATTAATTATTGTTTGAAATTTATAAATACACTAATTTAAATTTTGTAAATATATCCAACAACAACATTTAATAATTCTTTAATACATTAGCATATCGTATTTTACTTTTATTTAATTTATAGTGATTTTATTGCGTATTTCGAATGACATACGGCATATTCCGCAGAGCATAAGAATTAAACTAGCAAAAAACGTGATTAATTAATTTCATTTATTATAAAAAAAAAATAAAAAGTTGTTAATTATACCCGAGTGCATGGTTATACACCCAGCTATTTTGACATCCCCATAAATCAGCTCCAGCAAGAACTAAAAGTCTAAATAAATTATTTTATTAGGACAGGGATACCAGATTAAAATGTATTCCAAATTTTAAGTTTGTATCAATTGTGGCTTTTAAGATATATGAGATATTTTTAACAGGGCTGCGGTGAAAATGTTTAGATTCTAATCACTTTAATAACCAGAGTTACGTAATGAGAAAAACCTAATGGTTTTGTAGATTTTATCACGCCAAACTGATAAAGATTTAAGAATTTATCGTGGTCGAATTCAATGTTGTGATAGAATAATATTCAATATATCTAGACACAAAGCTCTGACTCGTCTACACTTCTCTAGAAAAGCTCTGTAAAAAGTTGGTTTCTTTTTCCTCACGTTTAGTTATGTAAAGTTGAAAATTTAAAAAAGTAAAATTTGTTTATTTATATACTGTTTTTGATTGGAATAACCATTTTACCATAAAGCTTTTCAATTCGAAACATGTAGCACTTTTCAGAAGTTCAGTCAGAAGATGCAGAATGAAACTACCTAAATATATATGAACGTTTTTTCTTTTTTTAAAGCGATGAAGTAATTGAAAATATGTGATAGTTACCAATTTGTCACTAAATACAACTTTAGATTCCTCTTAATATTTGTTAGTATATTTATATAATCTAATATAATATATAGTATAAAATTGTTTATTCTATTTAGTGACATACGCATGGATAGATAGCCCATTATGTGGTAATTTTTTTAAATAAAAAATGAATGATTGAAAAACACACACATTACCGGACATTAACCCAATCAAATAATATTACTTTTAATTACTTGTCAGTCATAAATGTGATTAAAATGTTTATTTTTAACGAAACAACAATGCATTATTTAATTACGGGGAAGAGTTTCAATAATAAAACACATTAATAGAAATCTTTTAATAAAATGTGACCTTTAGTCAATATTGAGATATGGTAATCTAAGTTTTCTTATTTAGGTTTCACGATTCGATCCGATAGTTTAATGAATCAATACAAAGTTATATAATACTTCAATATTTTACAAACAAATGTGATAAAGGATTGGATCGGTACAAACATACTAGTAACGGATTGAGTAGCTTGCGTCAATAAACAAGTCATTCATAATAAAGTTTGATATGTTATCTTGGAGGTTGATAGCGGGCGGCGGCAGGCATTATTTTGTTTACATATATTTCTCCATGTGTCAACTCAGAACTGCAGACGATGGGTAATTATGCTTTGAAGGTTATGAGGCAGATAAACGCCCAAAAAACTATTTGGGTATGCATGCTAGAACAATGGGGGAGAAGCGCGCGTGGTGCTTGTTGCCGTTGTCTGGTATGCGAAACTGTTACATTATAGTATTGTGGGTACACGTACAGACTGTGCGTGCACGGACAATCTATTTCAAAAAGGTATATGAGACTATAGTTCCGTTATTAGCGAGTGTGTATCATATGAAGTTTCTGTAAGTACGTTCTGAAAACGATTTTTCAAAGAAAATTATCACTGTGTAAAAAATTTTTCAAACAAAATTATCACTGTATTTAAAAGCTATCCACGAAAAGGTACGTATATATTTAATAAGTTATTTCTTTACATATTTTAATCATTTTTTTGTTTATTTTTAATCATATTTTTAGTAAAATAGCACAAATTGGTACTGTTAATAAAAATATATATGTCTATCTATACGTATAAGAAAACCGTAACAAAGTCGTGTTTGCATATCGAATATTTTTGAAGTAAGGTACATTCGCTTAACAAGTTCCACTTTTTGCAAAACGTTTGTAACATCAAGGCATTGAATAATTAATGAAAACTACCATCTGTCTGGCAGATATTGTTTAATTACGGTTTTAATATTAGAAAAATCGCCACATTCAGTTGTAGGCCTTAATAGAAGACTTCTTTCATAATAAGGCCTGTCAAACCACAATGTATATTAAATAAAATCAAAGTTATTTTAAATTTTTATCTGGCACATAATTATTTAGAAGTTTTAGTTTACCTTTAAATTCAAGCTGTCAGCACGATAGTTTTTCCAAAATTATTTTATGGGCCTTCTTATATCTATTAAAATATTTTTAATTGCAATAAAATATAAAAATCTCATAAAATGAAAATGAAACCTCTTTTATTTTTTACAATTAACTATTCTGTAACAAATAAACTGAGAGACTAATTCGAATTCGTCATTCATTTTTATTCACAGTTTGCAGTGGACTATTACAAAATTCGAAATATTAGGAAAACACAATTTGGTAACAAAGATCATAATTGACTCGTTTGCATTAAAATAGGAATCAACTTCAATAAAAAATAACTAAAAATAATAAAGGAAAATTGACACTTTTCTTTTATCAAAAAATGACACGAATGGAAAATCCGTTTAAAACATATGAAATCTTGGTCCACAAATTTTTGGATATGAAATCTCAGTCTTCACTCGTGTGTTTTGTCTAATAACCTTGACAGCACCACACCTCATCCTTTGCTTTCTTTTCGATATTCTCGCTGATTGTTTTTCATTTAATAGGTTCCAACTTTTTAGCCTTTCTCGTCTTACTTTTAGTAATTTTCAGCTTTTTATTTTTTTTATTTCCTCGAACCTTTTTAGCCTTGCTTTCAAAAGCATCAAACAAAATTTTAGAATTTTATTGGTCAACGTGATATAAAGTTTTACATTTTTGTTTAGAATTAACAATTGAAAATTTGGAGTCTGAATTAATTCTTGAAAAGTTGTTTTTACAGTTAATGTCCCAGAATTTTCTTCTAAGTTTTATAAAGTAAGTTTGTCTTCAAGATCGAATATTTATCCCCTTGGGCGGTGGTGTAGGTACACGTCTCCTTTGGAACGAGGGTCTAAATTTTCTAGGTTTTCTGGCGCTGAAGAAGAGGTATAAATATAAATAAGTTTGGTGCGATGTTGCTATTAATGTGAGAGAGCATACATTTGTATGCTATAGATATTCCCGTTATTATTAACAAAATGTTTATTCAATATTAAGTGTCCAAATCCGAATCAATATCTACATTGAATCCAAAATCTATGATTTAATTTTTATTTCAACTGCACAAATCAAATTTAACTAGTGTTTACGATGTTTTCGTAAAAGCAGTAAGTGTGCTGCGACATAACCTCCTTTTCGAAGGCCCGTAGGCGATTGACGGGGAGTGTTTATAGTCTGTATGGCCTAATATTTAGACATAAAAGTGCGGAAAATATGTTTTTTTTCATATTTCGATAGCTGATCCATATTTTAAAAAACCGGCATTTTTAAAGGCTTTACTTTAGTGTAAATAGGTATAAAAATGGGGTCAAAACTCCTAAATATATTTTGAAATTAGAGATTATTTCAATAATAAAGAGTTTATTGTTGAAATGACCTTTGTTTTCAAGAAGTATTGAGAAAGTTTTACCTATCATGTTTCTGTTATTGTACCCTATTTGCCATATGGTCTATTATTCATGTTACTTTTTATAGGAATAGAACCGATAATTAATACGTAAAATTTCAAATATAAATGTTTAATTTGGTTAAAACAGTTTCTTAAAGGTGGGTAGATCTAAACATGTTTTGATATCCTAAGTCTTCATATCTAAATATTAATTATATTATCTTTTCGTTATTGGCTATAGTGGTACTATAAAATGTTGTTTGTATTGTTTGTTGATTAACAATCTGTAGTAAACAAATTTAAAACTATTGCTTTATAAAAAAAATTAAGGTGCTGTCTTTATTCATAAAATCAAAATATAATATTTGAAGTAAACTTTACCAGACTGATATAAAAACTAAGGAAAACGATACAAACTTATTTAACCGTATAAAAAGACATCATGGTCATAATTTAATAGGTGAGGTATATGACTTTTGATGTATGCTGTGTATATATATATATACATATATATATATATATATATATATATATATATATATATATATATATCATCATCATCATCATCATCATCATATATATTAATACGCTAAGGTTAAGATGTTACACTCCCTTTTTAGAAAAAACCTCACAACTAATCCACATAAATTACATATCATTTTATAGATAATTGCTTGCTCTACCGGCATCCACAACTAAAAAAATTATTATTGCTATTGTTTTTGCAAATTAATTAATTATTAAAATTATAAACACAAAACAGCAATGCTGCCATCTAACGGCTCAACGTCAATATGATTGACGGTCGGTAAAATTTTTGTTTAATTTCAAATCCACTCACGTATAAAGTGGCGCTTTAGCTCAATGCTTTTGATACTTGCGCCTCTATATGTCAATTTTAGTAAAATATTTGTTTGATCTGTCATCTGAGCTTCATAATGGAATAAATAATGCGAAGACTTCGCACGGGTCACGCTAGTATATATATATATATATATATATATATATATATATATATATATATATATATATATACATATATATATAAATATATGTAATATTTTAACTAAACTATTGGGTATGGGCAAAAAGTTTTCGATTCGAGTTTATCGATCGATGCATAATTTTTTGGATCGGATTGTAACTATTCAATACGATCTCAGTATCGTATCATTTAGTTACGAATTGGATCGATCCAAGATAAAATATTTTGCATCTCTATTTATTATACAGATCCGTTTTTGTAAAATATTTGGATTTAGGAATATAAGGTGAGTGACTTCTCGTAAAAAACAACCTCGTTGATGGTTGAGATTTAGCGGTGCGTTTCTCGTTAAATAGATTGTGCAATAAATAATTACTTTCTAAATCATTTAGAAATTAACATTTTGCTGGCCTCTTAATATATTGAGTTTTTCTCTAGTATAGACATAATTGTAATTAGAAAAAGCACCACTCCTAAAAGGTAAATATTTTTTTAGCTATTTAACATTCCAGTTATGTTGTATTCTTACTGATTTCAATAAACAGCTACGTTGCGATATATTTCTATAATTGAAAAGATTCTAGGTTAATCAAAATTTTAATTGTTAGTGCGTAATTAATGATATCAGTCACCTAGACTTCAATAGTTAAATGTACATTTAATTTACAATAAACAAAAAAAACTAGTTTACTGATGACAGCGACGCGATTGTAGTTAAGAAGAGAATGAATTTGAATTAGAAAATACAACGACTAGATGTATTAAACTATATATCGATAACTATAACTAAATATCGATAACGTGGCCTTACACTTGACCCTTTCGGAGTCGTCATCGGGCAGAGTCGGCTTGCCGGCTTCCACCCAGTAGACGCGCGAGATCCTGAAGGGTCCGCAGTACCCTTCCGAGCAGCCGTAACTCATGTTGCATCCGGTCGGCAGGTGACACAGGCATCGCATACACGGCTCGTCCATGTTTGGAAGGAGGACACCTGCGGATTAAGTCGACATTTTTTGTTATTTTATAGACCCAATTTCAGTAATAATTCACAAAATACGTCTCTTTGAGACTTGCTGAATTTTCTAAATGGTTAAATGTAAGAGCTTTAAAATTCAACTGATCATTTATCATAGTTAATTAACAAAATCCTTTCTGTCACTTTGCACACGTTTTTCTACTGTGATAGTTGTAGTACAGTCTCATTAAAAAGACGATATCAGAAGTGCTCCATTAAATATACGTTTGTGAAACAGTAATCTGTAACATACAATATTGATATTTTCATATGTAAATCAGGTTTCACGAATTTTTCCAGGGCCATCTCACTTGTGTATAATATATATACGATATCAACAGCAAAAATTAAAGGAGGATTAGTTTTCATTTGTTTGTAGAGATCATGGCGTGTAATCGATTTTTGTATTCTTAAAAGTTACAATAGTTTATTACAGACCGCAATAGAATAATTCTGTTAACTAATCAATTAGTATTAATTAACATCATTTTAACAAATTTTAATGTTGCACAAGGAAGAAAGAGAGGTAAAAAGAAAGAGTATGAACACGTAATGTTTTATAGATTGCTTTTATGAACCTCTATATGATCTATTTTTTGTCTAGTTTGAACTAAGATGGCTAGATGTAATGATATTATAAATTATGTGGAATTGAAAGTATTAAAATGGGCTTTTTGGAATAAAGAAGAAATAAAAAAAAACTGCATCACCCGCCGAGTGACTAAAAGTAAAACTTTTTGGTATATTATAATTTTGAAGGGAAAAAAAGGAATTGTTGGCCAAATCAAAAGTAACAGATCGTATTTTTTAACCTTTATGAAATAAATAATTGAAAAAATTTTTAAAAAACAGGGAGCTAAGGCAAAGGGCGAAAGGGCAAAGAGATCCACAAAATGGAAAGCGAGAAAATGATTTATAAAAATTAAACTATTTAATAAAACTACGATAGGTTTTTATTCTGCCAGTTGACAGAAAAGGTATATGTACATAGATATATGTACATACGTACATACATACATACGTACATAAGTACGTATGTATATACGTACGAACGTATATGGGTATATAAATAAAGGCCAACGGACGGAGTCCTATCTCATTTTCAACCGATTTAAAAAGAGATATTCTAAACTCGAATATATTTTTTGTGTATGTTATCTCAAATCTATGGTATATATGAACCAAATTGGATGATATTTTTTATTTAAAAGAGCATGAACGTACCAAATTTTCACAAGAATATTCTGAGTCTTATGAAAATTTGGTTAGAATTTGACCATGGAAATTTAAAGTACATAATAGCATTTCTCAACACTGGACAGTACAGGTGCCGTGACCGACCTTAGATGATATTTGTCTAATGATAATCTAATAAGATACTAAAGGTGTTATAAATTTGCTGTTTAACAAAATCAACATAACCTGCCCTTTAACAAAATCGGAGTATAATGATGGAGTCGGAAGTTGACAGAAACTCTTCATTGCGGAGGAGTAAACTCATTGAATTTGGAATTATTTTACTTGTATTGAAATAAGCAAGGAAGTAACAAAGTAAATAGGTAGGTAAATATATGCATAAAATGGTATAAGTAAGTATATAAAGGGTAAGTATATACCTACGAAGACATACAAGGGCATATATCAACTAAGATTTTAGCAGGTTAATAAGGAAGTGCAGGTAGATAGATAAGTAATTGTAGGTATAAATAAATAAATTAATAAAGTAACATTAGTAGGTAGGTAGGTAAGTATGTAGGTAGGTAGGTAGGTAGGTAAATAAGCATATACAGCTATATGCAAAGCCATGTAGTAACCGTGATATTAGTAGACATATTAGTAGACGTATTGGTATTGGTGGTAAGTTTGAAGCACTGACATGACTATATGTATGTACAAACAAAAAAAAAATATATATATATGTATATATATATATATATGTATATGTATATGTATATGTATATGTATATATATATTTATATATATATATATATATATATATATATATATATATATATATATATATATATATATATGTGTGTGTTTATAGACGCGTATGAATGTAGATATACTTGAATATATTTAGGATCATATGACACTTAAAATCGCAAAATAAAACTTTTTTACAAAAAAAATATGCCAAGTAAAATGTAGCACTTATCTGTGTATAGCCGTGCATGTACGTGAGAGATCTGTAAATAAAATAAAACTGTCGACTTTGCATGTCTGACCATTGGAAATATTCTTCTAGAGTCTTTTTTTTATTTTGTATTTGCAGAAAGTAAATTTCAAGAAACGTCATGTATATTTATTTATTAAAATGGTATTACTGTTAAATGTTTGGACTAAGCTACTAACATACCGAATAAGCTTAATTTGCACGTTTTATAGTAGTATATTTATTTTGTAGACTAATAGAAAAATAAATAATTGGGGGTACAAAGGGTAAATAATAGAAGGCATTAAGACTATTTTTAAAGTTCCGTATCTCAAAAGAAAAAAAGGATCCCTCATAGGATCACTTTGTTGTCCGTCTGTCGGTCTGTTCAAGATTCTTTTCGCCAGGAACGTGTGAAATCAAGTTAAAATTAATATCAAATACTTAGGTCTATGGTCCTTTCGAGATATAAAAAAATCAAGCTTTTAAATCAACGCAATCAAGAAAAATTCTAAAATATCGCTACGCATCTTATTTTGGCATTCGCAAATAAATGAAAACATATAGGGCACTTCGCGTTGATCTAGAATTATATGGCATTAAATGAAACCATATAGGGCACTTCCCGTTGATCTAGAATTATATGGCATTAAATGAAAACATATAGGGCACTTCCCGTTGATCTAGAATTATATGGCATTAAATGAAACCATATAGGGCACTTCCCGTTGATCTAGAATTATATGGCATTAAATGAAAACATATAGGGCACTTCCCGTTGATCTAGAATTATAAATTTTAATAATTAAGGAATAAGTTTTTCAACAAATATTAATACGCATAGTGTAGGAAGTAGAAATATTGATTCAACAGCAAAGAGACCATACGCTTTAGATTAAATTTGGAAAATAGCTTTTTTTCATAACCCTTTAACTAAGAGTGGAGGAGTTTTTGATGTATTTATTCATTATATCAATATCATTGGTATTTTTTCTTTCATAACGTGTACAACTAATAGATTTGGGCTTTTTCAATAATGCATCCCTAAATAAATGAAAGGGAACTTAAGTTTTTTCTATGTTTGAATAGTTGCCTCTGTTGTATAGGTCAGAGAAACGTATAATTACCTGAACATTTTGAATTAAAACATTTGTTTGACATGAAATCGGAAATGTGATTGTAATTTTTCCATAAATTATATATCGGTAAGAATATTTTTCCAGTCTAACTGTTTTGGCACCTGTGATTTTTTCCAACGCTAATTATTCGTTTGATGTACCATTAGCTTTTGGTCACGTGGACTGCTTGGTTTGATACAGCCTGATTGTTATTGTGAATTGATTTATAAAAGTGATTATGATAAAAATAACAATATTTTTTTAAACACTACAGTAAAAGCCACTTTTTGAGCTCAGGAACTTGCCAGAGAGAACAATTTTGTATTTGCAAAAAGTAAATTTGAAGAAACGTCATATATATTAAATGTTTGGAGTAACCTACTAAAATTCCGAATAAATTTAATTTGCACGTTTTATAGCAGTATATTTATTTTGTAGGTAGAAAATGTCGAAATAAAAGGCGCCTTTCCTAATACCATTCCTCAATGAGTTATTATTTCAAAATTACTGCACCAACTTTAACACATAATTACTTAACAACCTTTTTTAAATACGGATATTTCATGCGATATTTGTTAGTGTTTGTTTTACGTAAATAAATTATATCATTTGGTTTAGTTACTTGACAGTTCTTGAGAGTAAACAAATACTACGTTTTCTGTAAACAAAAATTTCGATGAAAACCTTTAAAGTATAATTTTTTACTATGATACGTTGGGATTATAAACATAATAAAGTATCTAAATTAGTTTCATTTAATTGTTTTTAAATTTGTCACTATTTCTATTTTATTTATAGAGCTTTTTAAAGAGCTATAAAATATACTACATCTGGTTGACGGCCTTTGCGCAGACGAGTTTTCCCATTAGGTTGATGCACTATTAACGACCATCAACTGGTTCGCAGGCCTATCGGATAGCCTGCCTCGTTCGCGGAATGTTGATATGGCTAAGTAATGGAAGTTAAGTTATCACTAAGAATTGTAGAATATTCTTTAAAACAAAAAATACCCTCACAACTAAAAAAAGCAACGATAATAAAATTAAACAAATAATTTTTCATTGTTATGGTTTAGTTACTTTTGAGTAAAATACAGAGCGATCCTCTTAATCATAATCAAAATGGGTTAAAAAAGAAGAAGTCTAAAAAGAACTGATTTTCTTTTCTTTGTCGACCAATTCCAAAATCCAAATCGTCAACAACAATTTCTTAGTTAGTTTGGCCGTATCGTGTATAAATAACCTAGATAAACTGATTGCTGTAGGGAAGTAGTTGGCATAAAACCTCTCAGTTGATTTCCTAATCGCTGGTTTGATCTGGTTAAGATTACCACGAAACTTGTTATCACTGCCTCCTTCAAACAAACTGAAAACAGTATAGCATGGAAGCAGCTGGTTAGCTACTGTAATGAAGAAACGATGAGGAAGCAGAAGATCTGCGACCTAAACCCAACACTACTATCAGGTTCCAAGCATCTATGAGTACATGCTCTGGGAATACATATTAGCTATTTACTATGCAGAAATGAAGATAGGTCTTAGGATGTAATTAAAGGAGACAATCTAGAAACTTCAGGTTTACCATTTGTCCTTAAAAAATTACCTTCTTTCTTGATTCTTTCGTCATCATAGATAACAAATATATTATACGATTTTAATTTATCAATAAGAAATCTCAACTGACTAGCTACATTGAAAGTATCACTTCCATTTTGAATAAAACACTTTTGATGCTTCTTGTGAGATAAGAGTGCTTGTATGGGTTTTTCCACGTTCAAACAATTAAACGGTTATTACGTGCAAAAAATCGATATTCCGATGTAAGTTTTGTGAAAATTAACACCATTTGAGAACTTTTCATAGATTAGTATGACGTGTGGTAATTTGGTCACAATTTTGCATGAAATGGTTTAAAGGAAATTTCCTCTTTTAGATTCCTTTTTTGTATATTACATCTTTCCTAAATATGATAGTTCTCCGTGTTATGTAACATTTAAAATAAAAGCATATTCTCTCTAAGAAAAAAAGATTCATGGAATGTAATTTGTCCAATAATTAAACTACGTTATACACGAACAGATATACTACTTTAAATATATAAAATATTAGAAAGTATCATTGAAAAATTCCCTTGTATTCGAGTTCTTCCATAAAGTACGCGAACGCTACTAACATTATTATATTATATACAGTCCGCGGACGCTACTAACATTATTATATTATATACAGTCCGCGGACGCTGCTAACATTATTATGTTATAGGAGGACTAGCTATAATGATTCGCGCTTCCATACAGTCCGCGAACGCTACTAACATTATTATGTCATATACAGTCCGCGGACGCTACTAACATTATTATGTTATATACGGTCTGCGGACGCTACTAACATGATTATGTTATATGAGGACTATATATAATGATTCGCGCTTCCATACATTCCGCGAACGCTACTAACATTATTATGTTATATACGGTCCGCGGACGCTTCTAACATTATCATGTTATATACAGTCTGCGGACGCTACTAACATTATTATATTATATGAGGACTAGGTATAAGATTCGCGCTTCCATACAGTCCGCGAACGCTACTAACATTATTATGTCATATACAGTCCGAGGACGCTACTAACATTATTATGTTATATACAGTCTGCGGACGCCACTAATATTATTATGTTATATGAAGACTAGATATAATGATTCGCGCTTCCATACAGTCCGCGAACGCTACTAACATTATTATGTTATATACTGTCCGCGAACGGTACTAACATTATTATATTATATACAGTTCGCGAACGGTACTAACCTTATTATGTTATATGAGGACTAGATATAATGATTTGAGCTTCCATACGGTCCGTGAACGCTACTAACATTATTATGTTATATAGTGTCCGCGAACGCTACTAACATTATTATGTTATATACTGTCCGCGAACGGCACTAACATTATTCCATTATATACAGTTCGCGAACGGTACTAACCTTATTATGTTATATGAGGACTCGATATAATGATTCGCGCTTCCATACAGTCCGTGAACGCTACTAACATTATTATGTTATATACTGTCCGCGAACGCTACCAGCATTATTATGCTATATGAGGACTAGATATAATGATTCGCGCTTCCATACAGTCCGTGAACGCTACTAACATTATTATGTTATATACAGTTCGCGAACGGTACTAACCTTATTATGTTATATGAGGACTAGATATAATGATTCGCGCCTCCATACGGTCCGTGAACGCTACTAACATTATTATGTTATATAGTGTCCGCGAACGCTACTAACAGTATTATGTTATATAGTGTCCGCGAACGGTACTAACATTATTATGTTATATACAGTCTGCGGACGCTACTAACATTATTATGTTACATGAGGACTAGATATAATGATAAAAATAATGAGGCGGTAACGAACAAGTACACATTTAGATTTATAATGAAGTAAACTCACAGACGAAGTGGTGTTACCGGTTACGTTAGATTAGACGCTTCTCATTCTCATCATCGTTTATGTAATTGGTATTCCCGTACAATGTACGAGGTAAATACATATTATCAAATCACAACTCGCTAATAGTTTTTGCTTTATGAGCTTCATCGCTGAAGGTGGGGAAGTTTGACACTTTGAAGAAAGAGTAGATATGATATCAAAATTACTATTAACTGTCTATACTAATATACAGAGACCTATGTTTGTACACTTATGTGTATGTGTCCTAGGTACCACGTCTATACGAATCCAAGATTGCACCATTGAGGTGAAAAGTATGTCGGTGGGTATGTATCAAATGAACCAGTCAAGTAGGAATGAAACTCGCATTATGATTTTAGTTATTTATAAATGTTTATTGGTACATAATAGTTCCATTAAATTATCTAAATTAATAATATTTTTTAGAACGAACATATGTTGCCTACTGTAAATTCCACCTTTTTAAATATGATCCATATTTAAAAACACTATTTTTTGTGTGATATAACTACAAAATAACGATTTTTTTCCATTACTTGTGTTGTACGATTTTGCTTCTTGTCAAATATCATGATTCTATGTAAACGGGAAGTACCCTATATATTTTACAGTTCTTCTTGATTGCAGTGATTTAGAAACTTGATTTTTGTAAATTTGTAAGGGACCTAAGTATTGAAAACTCGATGCCTCCACGCATTCCTGAGAAAAAGGGTCTTGACAGACCGACATACGGACGATGAAGTTAGCTTATAAGTGTTCCTTTTTTCCTTTTGGGGTACGGAACTCGAAATAGGAACCATTATAATTTACTTATTATTGTAAATTCCAAGATATATATATATATATATATATATATATATATATATATATATATATATATATATATAAATATACATTTATTTTATTATATTATTACGTTGTTTGAATATTATTCATTTATCACCAAAAAAGCATTGGGCTGATAACTCGCTTATTTTTGGTACGATCTGTCATGATTGTTAAGGTATTATTTACAAAGAGAATACATTTAAAACAATATCGAATTACAATTGTGGAAGAAATAAGCGTTCACAATCATCGTATTTTTTCTATTATTTCCAGCATGGCATTTTATTTCTTATTCATTTATATGGATAAGCTAAAGAGAAAATAGTGTTAACCTTTTCGCATTGATTATTTTAGCTTTTCGTGGTAATCGCCAAATACAGGTATTAGTGTCACATCATGAGTATGGGAAATTACTTTTTATATCAATAAAGAAATAAATAAAATTTGTTTCTAAAAAGTAAAAGAAAGAAAAATAATATCAAAAATTGAGACTAATGCAACTGCGGTCAATGGACCGCAATTTGATTGTCCACGGACCGAGCGCGTATGGCGTCTCTATACAAATAATACCTCAATAGTCATGAGGATGAGCGTTATAGGTCTTTAAATGATAGATTTAAAAAAAATCATAGAAAAGTAAAAATTTAAAACTAAAACTCGTTAAAACTAAACTCTAAACTTATTGACATACAGTAATAGCTAGTAGGGTCGCACATTATTAGCAACATTTAATTTATTATTATTTTAAATAAAACGAGATGTGCAATTATGTCTATTCAATGTACGTATTGTGTCAGAAGAAGTAATTGCTATGGTAAGTGGTAACGGACACAGGTATTTCTTAAAGGGACAAAATATCAGTAAGTTGGAACAACAATTTGTGATGGAATTCCCCTTGGAGCGGAATGGTAGTAAAGTTTTAGTGCGGATTAGTTTCGAGCGGATTTGTTGTATATTTAGATGTACTGATTGTTTATTTATTAAAAAGTTATATTAAGTTTATCTGTTTAGGTGTTTTTGCAATGTAAGATTTGGATGTCAGAATACAATGAACTTATTTATTTAGTCACTACTTATTATTATTTAAAACTCTGTCTTGTTCTGTCAAATTTTTGTATAGACGCTAATCAAACAATAAAATGGAATAAATGTTCTGTCAAATTTTGTATAGACGCTAATCAAACAATAAAATGGAATAAACAATACGATGGAATAAAAAATGGAATAATGTTCTGTCAAATTTTGTATAGACGCTAATCAAACAATAAAATGGAATAAACAATACGATGGAATAAAAAATGGAATAATGTTATGTCAAATTTTGTATAGACGCTAATCAAACAATAAAATGGAATAAACAATACGATGGAATAAACAATGGAATAATGTTCTGTCAAATTTTGTATAGACGCTAATCAAATAATAAAATGGAATAAACAATACGATGAAATAAACAATGGAATAATGTTCTGTTAAATTTTGTATAGACGCTAATCAAACAATAAAATGGAATAAACAATACGATGGAATAAACAATGGAATAATGTTCTGTCAAATTTTGTATAGACGCTAATCAAACAATAAAATGGAATAAACAATACGATGGAATAAACAATGGAATAATGTTCTGTCAAATTTTGTAAGAACGCTAATCAAACAATAAAATGGAATAAACAATACGATCAGAGGATAAGAACGTCAATATTTCGAAGCTATTAAAACTTATTTCATCAAAATCATCTTTTTGAAAAATACAAATTGTGAATTCAACGGTTTAAAAATTTTGGCTACTGATCTTTATGGTAGTGAAGGATTATTTGACTTCATAAAACAATATTAAAGACCAGAATAATTTGTATTGTGGGTAATAGTGAGGCAAAAGAAGTTATATTGGGGTAGATGAATTTGATATTCCATCATCGCTGTTTATCGTGTATTTGAGTGCGAGACGTGGTAAATGCATGGAAAGATTAATAAATAAAAAAAAACGCTAAAGAAGCTAAAAAAACGCTACATACAAACATGAAAGGAGATACAGTAAGACTTTGTTTCATAATGGAACATGGAATAAAAAACATTATAAAAAATTAAAAAAGCACAAATAATCTTTATTGAGTGGACTTTTTATTTATAACTTTAAGATTTTTTAAATAGGGACTCTTATAGCGTAATTTAATAAATATTTTGATATTAAATAAATGGGATAAATTTATTTATATTCATTTTCGATAAACAAATAAATATTTATTGAAATAAAACAGTGACGGCGTGTAAATAAAAACTGAATCCATGTCAAGAGTTACTGTGGAATCGCCAATTTTTAAGAAATAATTTCGCATTTTAATAACGAACCCGAGAAACAGTAATATATATCGTTATATATTACTTTTTGATCCGTGTGATATCGTTACCTGATTTTAAATCGAATTCTGAGATATCGGATTTATAAACAGCTTTTCCTGCTTCGAAACAGAACCGGTTTAATTCGATATTAGAGATTCTTCGAATATGTGACTCCGAACTCTTTCGGTATTTTTGGATAATAAATTGCGCTTTTAAAATGTCTGAATTTTTTTTCTTTCGTCTGAGTTATAAATCGTAATTTTAAGATTTGTCTGGAGATGTTCTCCAAATCATATACGTTTCAAACCGGTTCAATTTGTTATTAGAGATTTTTCGATTATGTGATTCCGAACTCTTTCGGTATTTCTGGATCATAAATAGCGCATTAAAAATGTCTGATTTTTGTTTTTTTTTTTGTCTGAGTTACAAATTAATATTTTAAGGTTTGTCTGCAGATGTTCTCTAAACCGTACACATTTCAAAGTTCTGTGCTAATTGGAAGTCTTTTAAAATTATATTCTATAGATATACATAGATGTAACTACTATATAACGGTTAACAAACATTTTTACGTGTCAGATTTAAAAATAATTAATTTCGGTTCCTGTTAACATTAAAACATATAAACACATCTTAAATTTGGTTTAAGACAAGAAAATCTGTCATGTGGATTAGAATTTTCTGCATATATTATTCAAGAAAATATGTGTGTGCGTGTGTATGTATGTGTGTGTATGTGTAAATACAAAAGATGATAATGAACATAACAACATAAATTAAATTTTATAATCAGTACCAATTTTTTAAAAACATTTTTTAGATTCGGGTGTCATTTTTTTGTGTATCAAATAATAATCTGTTTCCGCATTATTTATTTAAAAGGATAATGAGAGAACGTTATTTTTTGTTTGAAGTTGGACTGCTCTTTATTAAAAAAAAGTAACTTTATCTCTTGTTAAGTCTCTTGTTGTAAATACAATTTTTTAGCCAGCTTCCGCGTTTGAATTTTTAGATTGGCCTCATTAATAATTACGATAATGTCGGAAGTTCTTGTTCGCTTCCTTCGCCACATTTTGGAAAATTTCATAAAATGTTTTCAAAGCCACTATCATCACTTGAGATGCGGGAAATTTCGTCAATTGATCACTTTTCCGTAATCGTAAATTAATTTATTATACATCTATACTTAGCGCACACTGTGTTGGTGTCATTCGTTTTGCTATTAGTTCAATCACTCCTTTTACTAATGAGATGCAGAATACAATTTTTCAAAAGTAAAAAAAAATTTTGACATTCCATGTCAATTTTAAATCTTTCCTAAACTTTTCGGTGTATATTTAGAAAATGGATTCAACATCAAAATACTGCATAAACACCGGAAATGCCATCTTTAAGAAATATTCGCTAGTGGGTATATTGAGAGCAAAATTAAAAACAAATAAGTTTTGTTCATTAACATTTTTTGACAGCCAGTCAAACAAATCAGTTTAAGATGCATGGCTTAGTTAGGAATTATATAGTCTAACCTCAATTTCCTTGATACTATTGTTTGACTAGGCATTATCAAGTATTTTTTATGCGGATCCGCTATCTAACCCGAATTTGGCCAGGGTGCTGGTTTCCATACCAAGCAACTGCCATCTGATTTTCACAACTCTTAGGAGAAACCAGACCCTTCTTGGACTGTTTATCTAATGACAACAGTCGGAGAGACGGAGAAGTTCATAAGGATATTATTAAAATGTGTGATCTATGATGACTCAACTAATGACTAACCGGTGTGTACGTTGCTTAAAGTTATTGCAAAATGAAGTACTACCAGTTTCAAACCTCAGATCAGAGTAAACCATTTAGAATATATATTGGTATTGAGTGTAATTAAGGTGGAAGAAGTTTATAGCTTATAATATTTTCAGTAATAATACCGCCTGTAGCCTCAATACCGAATTTCATTAACAATAAAATTTATACGCTCAGACCTTTAATAGAATTAAACGATGTGGATAATTTGGAAATGTAAAAGATAATATGAGAAAAACGTCGAGTAATGAGAAAAATGTCGAATAATAATTTAAAGAATGAAGGTAATTCAGTCCTGAAAATTTTCCAAGGAAGTTAAAAGAAAAAAAAGTAAGTTACTTCCATGACGTCACGCCTCAGAAAAAAATAGTAACATTTTCAACAAATTTTGCGGGATAACATAAAAATAATAAATTTGGAATAGTTTGATAACAACTTAAAATTATCCACAATCCAATGAAACTACGCGATGTAGTATTATTTCTACTTTCTTTAAGTTCTTTACCACGACCTAGGTTTCGTTGTATTACAACATCTTCAGGTGGGCCATTAGCAACGAAACCTAGGTCGCGGTAAAGAACTTAAAGAAAGTAGAAATAATACTACATCACGTAGTTTCATTTAATTGAGAATAATGCATTTCTACAAAATTAACGCCAAATATATTCAATACTTTATACAAATATATTCAATTATAATGAATGGACCTCAATTTTTTATGCTAAACAACTGAATATACTCGAGATAACTACCTTATTGACTACCTTCGAGAAGTCACACCAACTTCTCGGCACATAGGAGAATGTACCGGACGAAGAGAAAGTAAATTATAATTAATTGTACTACTTAAGCGTAATACAATTAATGGCACTGTCACTATTTTGTACATTGAGGAACTAATCACATTTGCTGGCATCAATTCGTAACTTGTAGAAAATTTAGCCTTTTTATGGCGATGCTTACGAATCTCTTCATCTTTTTGCATCAATTAGGTTTTTGCATTAAATTGAATTAAAAGGTGTATAAGTAGGACTTCAGGATGCTATACTATTGCAATGTGGGTTCACGCCAACTTATCAGCGTCTGTCATATACGATGAACAGCGTAAATGCGTAAATGTGTGTCGTTAACACCAACCGGCAAATTGCCAATTGATGCTGATACAGTTTTAATTTTTTAGAATAAAAATATACTAAAAATTAACGATTTTTTTTTCTTCTTTACTTGTATCATGAGAGCTTGCTTATTGCCAAATTTCACAATTCTTGATTAACCCTTATAGATTTTCACTTTATAGGTTTCATTTATTTTTGAGGGTTCTTCTTAATTGCGTTGACTTAAAAGATTGATTTTGACTTAGAAGCTTGATTTACAGCTCCAAGGGACAGTAGACCTAAGTATTTGATATTAATTTCAACTCGATACCTTCCTGAGAAAATGGGTCTCGACAGACGTGATGACTTGACAGATGTACGAAACCCTAGAAGGTAAATTTTTATAGAAAATTGTTTATGAAAATTCAAATAGTTAGAAAATGATAAGGCTATTGTGAATAGCAATAGGATTTTATTTTGATAGTTAATTAATCGATAGAAAAAAGGACACCAAATAAACACAAGATTTGCAACCTGTAGCATAGCTGTACGTAGGTATATACATTCCTACGTACAGACCATTGAACGGAGACTCATGTCGTTTTTTAAACGCAAATTTAGATCATAATAAATATTAAAAAAATTAAAATAGTATTATTTTTAGAAGAAGATGTCCTATTTTGAAAAAGCTGTATGAAAAGTTCTTAGGTAGTTAAGTAGTCATTATTTGTAAAATTACTCGAGTTATAATTATTTCTATAGTCAGAACTAGAGGTTGGAGCCTCAATCGTGAGGTGTCTTGAGGTGTGCAGTATTCATTTTTCATATGTCCTGAGGTGCGCAGTATTAATTTTTCACGTGTCCTGAGGTATGCAGTATTAATTTTTCACATGCCCTGAGGTGCTCAGTATTCAATACTCAAAGCTATTGAAACCAAAAACTTTTGTATTAGTAGTGGCACAGTTTTTAGCCTAACAATTTTTTAAGTAAGTAACCTAATGATTCTATTTTTTTACTGAATATGTCGTATAATTATTTTCTACAACTATTTCAACGATACCCTTTATGAAGGATTCAAAAAAATGATAGTTTGGTTAAAAGAAAAAAAAACACGAGCTTTAAGGTAGGCGTCGTCTGACAGTAAGATCCAAAAACAATTATAAATTTTTTATTTACAATAATTTTTTTTCCGAACTGTTGATATAACATCATTTTAACAGTTTGTGAAAGTATTTTTTTTGCGTTTTTAAATAAAATGAAGTGCGGTAAAATATCCATTTTTAATATTAATTGTACAATTTTCGAGAGTGATTTTTACCAAAACTAAATGCCAAATAATTTTTTTTTCAAAATGGATCATTCTACATTGGCTTATTTTTTTAAACAAATTGCTCGATGGGTTTTTTAAAATAAAATTAAACGTGTGGTGAAATAACTACTTTTCCTGTAATGTTAATTGTACAATTTTTGAGAGGGGTTTTTACCCGGTAAATAAAATTTTATTTTTAAAATAAGTTAGATATTTGTAACTATATAAAAATATCAGCGAATTTAGTTGACAACGCGTTTTACACGACAACTACCTTAAGGAAAATATTCAATCAATGTACAACATTCCATTGCTCCCACATAGATTTCTATAGGCTATATTCTTAGGCTGTTAAGACAAATCGAATGATACCTCGTTAGTGTTTAGATAGTAATGAGCTAACATAATCCATTTAGATATTTACATACAATAGACATAGTTGCTGTTTACATTCAGACTTTTATTTTTAGGCTGTTAATGTGTTTCGTAAGCAATTTTTATAAAACCTATTACAATCTAATATTGAGATGAAACCAAAAACCCCTTATTTGTCAAAATCGGTCCAGTACTTTGGTTCCTAGAATTGACATATACATCCACCTACGCATCCACACACTTAATAAATCGATGCTAAAATCATACCCGTACGTTACAATCTTGCCTTAGTTGGATAAAACACTTCGAACTCATTTGATACTTTACCAAAATAAAAAGAACATAACATAAAATATACAAACAAATGTACAAGTTAAGCGTGTATACCTCTGTTTTGATAAGGGATTAACAATTGTAAAACATTACTCGATTTTGATTAGAGGTTAACAATTGTAAAACATTATTCGGTTTTGATTAGGGGTTAACAATTGTAAAACATTACTCGGTTTTGATTAGGGGTTAACAATTGTAAAACATTACTCGGTTTTGATTAGGGGTTAACAATTGTAAAACATTACTCGGTTTTGATTAGGGATTAACAATTGTAAAACATTACTCGGTTTTGATTAGGGGTTAACAATTGTAAAACATTACTCGGTTTTGATTAGGGGTTAACAATTGTAAAACATTACTCCGTTTTGATTAGGGGTTAACAATTGTAAAACATTACTCGGTTTTGATTAGGGATTAACAATTGTAAAACATTACTCAGTTTTGATTAGGGGTTAACGATTGTAAAACATTACTCTTTTTTGATTAGGGGTTAACAATTGTAAAACATTACTCGGTTTTGATTAGGGGTTATAAATTGTAAAACAAAAATATATTGACGGGCGTCAATTAAATTTTCCATTTTCTGTAAGCTCTTCAGATATTGGTTTTAGTTTGCAAGAAATACCGTTCTATTCGATAACTAAAGATTAATTATCTCGGTATTGTCTAAACCAGGAGTTCCCAACCAGGGGGGCGTGCCTCCCAAGGGGGGCATAGAGAGATATCAAGGGGGGCGGAAAGCGTTTGTATTTTAGAAAGAAAAACAAAAAATATACAAACCATATTAACAAATAACATTACAATGTAATGTTTAATTTACATGCATAAAATTAATGAAATTAAATATCATATTCACTATTATTACCACAAACTTGCGAAAAATTTGACGTTTTGGTGTACATTTTTTGTTGAGAAATCAGTTTGAGTGTGTAAAATTATTGTGTCTCACTGTTAAAAGGTAAGTTTGTGTATTTATTTTTTAATTTACTAAATCAAGGTGGGGGTGTGGTGTGCATGAAAAAGTAAAGGGGGGCATTAAAATATAAAATATAGTCCGGGGAGTCTCAACAAAAAAAGGTTGGGAAACCCTGATCTAAACGATGTTGAGCAGAATAACTCAGGAGTGGAACTGTGGAACCTTAATTTGTGCGTGTTCAGACACTGGTACAGTAACATAATAAAACATTATTGGGAGTGTTAAAAATTAATTATTTTGCATAATTATTTTTAGTAAATCTGTAGACTAAATCACCTTTATGAAAGACTAAATCTTGCCCACAGCTTCGCCCGCTTTGTAAAATTTTTTTTACATAAATGTTCCTTCCTCCTCCTTCACTTCATGCACACACGCAAATACTCCATCCGCCAGAATTCCCCGTTTGTTCGAAATACGTAGGCACTACGTAAATATACGCAAGGATAAATGATTATCTTTATAATTACAATACTATAAATGATGAGTACATAGCGTCAATTGAACTTTTGTGGATAAATGTATTTGCTTGCCAACAGTGGAATTCATTTAAATAAGAATTTATAAGTTTCACGATAAACATCTATGAATATTTTTTTTAATTTATAATTAAACGTTTATTTTGTATCTATGAACATGATGTTCAGCAATTTTATTTTTATTTATCATTAAACGTTTATTTTGTGTTACTTATTATTATAACGAATTTTTCCTATATTTTTAACAGCAAATTCAGTTTTTTCCACTTGCGCGTAATTTTTTTAACATTTATTTTTCCTGCTCTGCTTCTGTAAGCGATAGCATAATTATATATAGCTTATTTTCTAATATATTTTTTCTATTTTATTTATATATTTTGGACCGTTTAAGCATAAAAGAAAAACAAACGAACATATAAACAGACAACGTTTCATTTTAATAATTATATTACTAGGGATTTCATGCGAATACGATCAAAGTTGTAGAAAGTTTTAAATTGCGACGCTAAAATACTAAAGCCCGTATGCACCATATAAGGTCACTACTCTCAGTCGGCTTTACTGACAGTTAAAAACGTATTTTGTATGGATACTTTAAGAATTGCACCGTCAATGGGGTACGGTCGGTAAAGCAGACTCTTGTTCCGACTCGACTGACAGTTAATGAGAAACAGAAATACGTTTTTAACTATCAGTAAGTTCGACTGACAGTCCTGGCCGTGTGTGGTGCATATGGGCGTTAATGCTGTATTACGATATTTTAGCGTAATTACCACAATGATATGAAATCTTGTAAGGATCTCTCGTTTTCATAAATGATCGAGACGCTCCTTCAACAGTTCGTCTGGCTGTCTGTTACGAATTTATGACTTGTGTGTTGAGGTATTAAGGTGTGTTGTAGGTGTATAATTTGGTGCAGATATGGGCCTTGCTAATTTACAGATATTATTTTAGTAACATTAGGTAAACAAAAATGACCAAACTTTCTCTGATTGAGAATAAAAACGAATCTTTTTATTGTTTATAAATACAATATTTACATAAAATTTAATCATTAAAATATAAATTATGTGTGTATATAAACTAGTTTTGCGGAATTTTAGAAAAAAGCAGTAATTTTATGTATTTATAAATAAGAATAATTTTCATATCTATCTTCTCGAATTCAATATAATATATATATATTTATATATATATATATATATATATATATATAGAAAAAATATAGAAATATAAAAAAAGATAGAAAAAAGAATAAAAAATATAGAAAAAAGCAGTAATTTTTTTGTATTTATAAAAAAGTATAATTTTCATATCTCTCTTCTTGAATTCAATATTTTTCCAATATCATAAATATTTTTGTTGTATACATTTTAAATATTTTAGATACGCGGAAAACTCAATGGTTTTTTAATATTTTTTTGGTTGATATATGCTTAAGTTTTTAATATGGTATCTGTTGTAAAGATAGTTTAAAATTGTGATTATTAAAAAATTGGCTTAATTGTAATTTTAAAACAAAGATTTCTTCGAAGGTTTATGAAAATCAATTTATACATGTGTTTTCATTAGATATCAGTGTTAAGTTTAAAATAACTAAACTATTCAGTGATGAAAATTAGCAGTTTCCAGTAAATACATAACTTTCAGTATTTTAATATATGTATAAACGAAATTTTCTCTCAAATGGACTGAAGAAAAACTTTATCAATTTCCACCAAGCCTCGTGCAAATTTACCGAAGCAAGCTATTTAGCGGAAGCGAAAAGCGCAGCACGGCTACGCAAATCGTTTTGTAATGACATCAACTAGCATGAAATGGCTATCGGTAAGGTTAGCTGTAGATTGCTGTTTCTACTAAGCCTGGACACTTTAATGAGCTGTTTAATAATTGCGCAAGTTTTGTGGCCTTTTTTCATTTTGCACAACTGGTTAAGGACTATCGAGGTTTTTGAAGTAATATAAAACCTGGATACGTTTTAAAGTGATTGGATAAATAGGTTCTTAAATAAATTGTTTGTAATTACTGGGCGCAGAGTTTTGTATCAGTACCATATGATGGAAGAACTAAGAACTAAATTAAGGTTAAAATAATGATTGCTTACTAATTTATTTTATATAATTTTCCAGACATGTTTTTACTAATATATTTTGGTAAAAACGTAAGTAACAATTAGACATTCAATATTTCCTTACGACAAGTTTCAATGAAAAAGACTAGATAAAAGTTATATGTATGTATATATATATATATATATATATATATATATATATATATATATACACATATGTACATATAGCTTGTCTAATAATATACTAAGTTTAATAATTACGACAAATATACTATTATGCAGTGGATTAAAGACTCTGTATTAGAATCATGATTTTTTTAGTTTGTTATACTGCTATACGTGAATGATGGATTTCTGACTTGTGGTCAATTTCTGACGTTAGGTTCGAATGACTTTCGTTATTTAGTGGCATGATTTTAATGAGAAAGAATATGCGGCAGACTTATTGCTACAAGAGCAATCCAGTTCAGTCAACTACGACTAAGAAATACAATTAATGAATTTCGATTTGGATTGAAAAATATTATATTCATATGATTTTGACAAATAATGTTTAATAAGGAAACTTATTAATAAGGAAACGGACCAAATTTGACACGTCATTAGGGAAAAGGTAAAGGATGAGGCTTGAAGGAAAATATATAAGGAAAACCGAAAAAACAGGAAGGAAAACTGTGCAATTGAGTCAAGATAGATATATGGATAATGGATTTCTGACGTATGGTAAATTTTTGTCGAATAAATTCGGTAACTTAGTGGCGTAATCAATCTTCACGAAAGGCCTCCTATTTGAGCCGTAAATGAAATTCAAAAATGTGATAATATTTTTTCAATAATCAGATGCGGTTAAGAATTTTTATTCTTAATCAGTTTCGTGCACAGAACCACTATATGAATAATGAAAAGCTCATTATTACATTCTAAATAATTTGCAAGAAACAATGTGTCGATTATTTAAAATATTATAAAGTAATGAAACAATATAAAGATTAACGCAAGTTTCACGAAAAGCCACCTACTTGAGTCGTAAATAAAACTCAAAAATGTGATAATATCTTTTCAATTATCAGATGCGGTTAAGAATTTTCATTCTTAATCAGTTTCGTACACAGAACTACTGTATGAATAATGAAAAGTTAATTGTTACATTCTGTGTGATTTACAAGAAACAATGTGTCGATTATTCATATGGTAATATAGTGAGTTTCTGTGCATAGAACTGACTATACATGAAGTGAATTTCTGTAAAAATTGTAAATTTTGTCTTCTTTAAATTCGAAGTTCCGACAGATCTTTTCAAAATCAGTCGAACATTTTCATCTAATTCATTAACATTTTCAGTTTAATTTGATGTACAGTATTACCTGAGAACAGAGTACTTTATTACAAACTGATTATATAAAAGGGATTGATACGACGTTAAAATGAGTAAAAATAAAAGGCAAAAACTGACTACCACAACAAGTTTAACCATTAGCCACTGTCTTTCAAAATTGAGTATACAAAAGTTCACGCGAGCAAAACTACGGGCAGAAAGTTTATCGTATTAACATATAAATCGGGTGCGAAACCATCTCACCTTTGCCCGTTTTTTATATTTGAACTATTCAATACATAAATTATAGCAACTTTTGTGTCTGTTGAAGAAAGTTTAGATACAAATAATTTGCAAGACATCTTCATTTTCCTTAGAAGTTTCATTACTAGAAATTGGCGAAAAATTATTTAAAAAACTAAATATTTAACTTCAAAACGAATATATATATATATCTCGTGAATTCATCGAAAAATTTTAATGATCATATCTTTAATGACAAATCCAATTTAAAAATATTACGTTTTATACTGCAAAAAAACTTACCAAACGAACCGGTTATAGCCAAAGACGCAAGCAAAACGAATGCGGAAACTACGATCAAAACATTTTGTTTCATCTCTTTCGGAGCCATATTCTCAACTTATATATTAAAAATAAACTTAACAATAACGATAACACAAACACCGCCAAATTTCTGTTTAAATTCAAACTCACTAAATTAATACATAATTCGAACAATTTTAATATCTCAAATTATATAGGACAGTTCACTTTCTTCACAATATGAAAAAAAAACAACGGACTTATTTAAAACATTAGATATCTTAACAGCGGCATGTGGATTTGTTATTTGTGCGAAGTCGCCGTGTGATATGCGAGCGAGCACTAGTCGAGCGAATATTAATAATACCATAGTTTACATTGTGACCTTTACCCGTTCAATCCGGTTTGTGGATATCAGTTTTGAGAATATTTACCAGTTTTGCATTTAATTATGTTTAATGCTATATTAGATACGTGTAAAATGTTTATAATATTGTCTAGCATCATTATCTTGTGTACTTTTTTATTATCACTACGTGACTAGTTATCGATGCGGAATATTACAAAAGTCAAGTGATGATTAAATATTAGCGTATTATTTCCGTTGATTAAAAACGTTTACACATGTATCGTCAAGTTTCTTATTTTAAATATATTTTTAGCTCAGTAAAGAGCTTAGGGCTGTTAAGAACTAATTGTTTGTGGTAACTTTATCGCAAACTGGTTTGTTATGCGGTATAAACGGTTTATTTATTGGTATACTTGAAAAAGACGTATATTATAGAGAATAAAAGTTTAATGAAGTTTATGCGAGATATTTTAATTTAACTTTGCGTTATTATGTTTAAATTATAACTGGAAGCTTTTGCAACGGTAAAAAATGAGAAAAGCTTTTGAAGTAAATCTGCTAAGTACGAATGGAACTCGCAATACGGGGGTTCTGTGTACACTTAGAAACTTTTAAAAGTTTAAATATTTAATAAAATACTATTTACTATTTCTATTATTATAATTATAAATTTTGGTTTTTTGTTCACTATATAAATACTTTTCACTATGTAAACTTGCAGTAAGAAAATATCTAATATAATATAAAATCAAGAGGTCTAAAACTTAAGTCTTTGGCAATAGTTTTCCAGTAAACTTTTGTTTACCCTGTTTATTTACAGCTTTAGCAGCACTGGAATATTTGAATTTTGCTGTTTGAATTGATGCCCGCATAAACGAAAGCAAATATGTTTTATATAATTCTTGCCTCCTGTAAGATTTTATTGCAAAACATTCTGGTCAATGGAGCTTTCATTATAATGCCAAATGTAAATTTTCCACATCACACAGTTTCGGAGAAAAACTACTGTGACAGACAGATCTACGGCCCCTTAAGTGAACATTCATATTTATCCCTTTAATATACGCACTTTTAAAATTAGTTACAAAATTGAAGAATAGAAAAATGGTTTTCATGTAATTGACTAAACTTAAAGAAAACTAATTAAAACTTCTAAGGTATATGAATTATTGGAAAAGTGTATGATACGTAAGTGTATGATGACGAGGTAGTGTTCACGATGTGCGTACAAACAAAAGTTTTCCGATACAACAAGTTTGACAGACATATAAATAATATTTCACAAAGATGTTAAATATTGACTGTGTTTGTCGTATTAGGGGATAAATACAAAATGACTGCTTCAAAAATGGGATTAGAATAAAAGCAGTACGGAGAAGGATAGGAAAATAAATATCACAAAAGGTGTAGATATGATTTTTTAGTTATAGTTTGGAATTTTTTCATTACTTTACAATTAAAAAAAGCTAGCAAACTGAGGCACTAAATAGTAAACAATCTTGGAAAGTTGTAGGTCTGCTTGTTGATGAAAATTTATGTAAACTATAAATCACTAATATCGGATATTTTCAAATATAGAATGGCTTGTTTTATTTATTAACCTATCTGTTAATACTCGTATGGAACGAAATAGCGATTACTGACTGTGTTTATGTTATCGCGTCGTAAAACAATTAATATTAAGTTAAAACTAATTACTGTGATATTCTTAAGTAATTGAAGTAATTAGAAGTGTGGTGTTTTGAAAACGGTATCTGTCAACTGATGGCAAACTGGTACTTCATGTTTTCGACGAAGAACTGTACGTTAATCGAGGTTAGGCGGGGTCTTTTCCGCAGTAATAAATTATATCAGATTTTGAACGTTTATATCGTCGATATAGATAATCATTAAATGATGAATATAATTGATAGATTTAATAAGCCTCTTTACAATAAAATAGTTTAATTCTCCACTTTTATCATCTTAAATAACTTCACGATTATAAAAATAAATTTATTTAAATTTTAAATGATTTCATATATTGTATTATTCTATTTAAGTTACAAATTGAATCTTATGGAGTTACCACCATCTTTCTAATATTATTCGCTCTGTGTTACATTACAAACAGGTAATATATTTCTAGGAAATGACCGCCATCTGTTTCTAATTTGATAAATTTTATTAAGAGCACAGTTGTATATTTTTCGTTTTAGGTCGTTTTTAATTTAAACCGGTATCTTTTTTATACGCTGGGTGTGCGGACGGTACATTTGATCTATTTAAAGATCAAATGTACCGTCCGTCTTCCAGAAATATTGAGAATTTGTCATGAATACTTTTTCGATAGAGGCCGCCATTGTAAGATTTGCTTACAAAATATTACGTTGTCATTTTTGCTACAGTTACAGGTCCTCAATCTCTCCTAAATTGCTATTTTTATGTATCTGAAAACTATTGGAACATGCACTTTACAACCAGGAACATTTCGACAATTTTTTGAAATCATATGAAAGTATACACATTAAAAATACATATCTAGAAAGAAATTCTGCAGCTGATGATTATTCATTATAAAAAAAACAATTTGAAAAATTTTGTACCTGACGATTTAGAACAGATTTTAATCATTTTTTCCCGTTATTTCGCTTATTCTTTTATCACTAACCACTTAATACACAATTAAAAGGATAATTTGTCATGAATTATTAAGTACTTACGACAAAAATTCATTAACATAATTGAATTTTTTAAAATTTGTCAATTAAAAAAAACTACATTTTGCTTAAATATTTTTTTGAAATGATCATATGATCATATGATTTAAAAAAAAATTATATGATTTAAAAAAAAATGTCGAAATGTTCCTGTTTGTATAAAAAAAAATTATCACAGTTAACTAGGTTCTACCTGTTTACGAGTAATAATTGACTAACTTATGACATGTATGTGATGTAAAAAATTCATACATACTCCATACAAGTAACTTAAATCAACTGCATAAATAGCTTTGTTTTATGGAATATGTATTTTTTATTTATGTAACAGATATACTAAGCGAGTTGAACACGAAGATATACTAAGAGAGCCGTATTTATATGGTGGCAAATAATAATAATATTTACAAATAATTTAATAAAATAAAACTTGCACATTTAAATTTTAATATCGCTTAAGTATGTACAAAACCCTCGCAGCATTTATACTCGTACCTATGTTATAAGTTTCAAAATTTAAAATAAAACATACTGTGAGTTAATAAATTCGGCTGCTTTCGAATAAATAGAAACATATATAAATGACGAGGAAAGATATTCATATATGTAATTACTAATATTTAGTGAATATTATGAATGCTTTTTTATTACTGTTACTGTTAGGTTTTATTAATTCATCAACTGGTTTTGCCAACTGCACCACTTGCTTCGAAATACTTAAGAGTATACAGTTATAATCACAATAAGATCCAAATATCTTTAGGTAACATGTTCTGGACTTAAGAGTATACGGTTATAATCACAATAAGATTCAAATAACTTCACGTAATACGTTTCTAGACTTAAGAGTATACGGTTATAATCGCAATAAGATCCAAATATCTTTACGTAATATGTTTCGGGACTTGAGATCATATAGTTATAATCGCAATAAGATCCAAATATCTTTACGTAATATGTCTCTTAACTTAAGAGTATACAGATATAATCGCAATAAGATCCAAATATTTGTACATAATATATTTTTGGATTTTAGAGTATACAGTTATAATCGCAATTCTGGACTTAAGAGCATATAGTTATAATCGGAATAAGATCCAAATCTCTTTACGTAATATGTTTCTAGGATATATTTTGGGAATGTTTTTCGACCTATAAATAAACCGACAGCTGAAGCAGTACAGATCTTTTCGCTGACGTCTTTAACACTTATCGTTTCTGCTCGCGTTCTACATGACAGTGATAGTCAATAACCTAAAAGAGGTTTGGTTGCTTTCGAGTAATAATCAACAATAGATAGACAGATAAACAATAGTTGTAACGTATGAATAATTTTAAAAACAATATATTTGGTTTGTTTTTTTAAAGGTAATTGACACTTGTTTGTTTTATCATTATTATAAAAAAGGTAATTGATACTTGTTTGTTTTATAATCATTGCACGTTATAAATAATTAATTTTGATTAAGTTTTCGAAAAGCCTGAAAAATAATTTCAAAAAATCGATTTCATAGTAAAAAACGAACTAAACTTTATAAACAAACAAAAATCTGAGAAGGCAAGTTGGAAAAGAATTCTGGCTCCCTAAACTCTTAATAACCAAGTAGTGATGACTTACAGAGAGATTCATCAGACGTTTCTTCAGCCAGGGGCACAAAAGTTTCTAGTTCTTCAAGTTATGAGGAACTATATCTTCTTCAACTATTTATTAATATATTTATATTGGTAGACTCTTTACCGTCATTGACGAGAGATGAGTTCGACGACAATGCTGCCGCACGTCTGATGGCTGCTGAACTGCAAGATATAGAAATTATTTAATTAGTAAGAGTTTAGAGAGTCAGATAATTTCTAACAGTAATTATTCAGTGTCAAACTTTTATTAAGCTGTAAATTTTTAGCTCGTTGTTTTCTACGCGGTCGCGTTTTTAATTTTTTTTATTAATTTTTATCTTTTAGTAACATTATCTATTGGTTAATTTGCTCGTTAAACCTGAAGTTCCGTATATACTATCTAATACCAGAATCTACTGACTGATATTTGCCTAATGGTGTGCACTGACCTCATGAATATTCAGTTTCAAAAATATTTACCAAATCATCATCAGGTGACAAGTTTTTGGCTATTCATTTTTTTAACATTTTATATATATAATACTTATCCAGTTGGTTGGCCAGGATATGACAAAGATATTACTACATTTGAGGCATCCATTAAGGAAATGGTGACTCTGTACTTGTCTTTTCATTCTTGTTATAACACGCCAATCAATGTGAGTATAATTTTATGGCATGCAGCTAAGGTTATACAGTTAAGTCTTCTCCCAATTTGGTAGCTGGCCGAACAGGCTCACGAAAGAAAGATTGTAGAATTTTCGTGTATATAATACATGTAGAATGCCTAGAGTCGATACCTACAGATATTTATTGAGATATCAAAAATTATAATAGATGGTTAATTATTCCAAATGGTAGCCGGTTAAAGCAAACAGATTTCGACTTATTCGTCGGAGAAGTTGCTGCGAAAATTTTCGATTTCCGCCACATTTTCTTTATGGATGAAGCTTACTCCCATTTAAACGGACACGTAAATAAAAATAATTACTGCTTTTAAGGGGGACATCGATCCTTATCTTAAACAGGAACATCCGTTGCACTGCTGAAAGTGACTGTGTGGGCCACAGTATGTGATCGTGATCTAGCCCTATTTTTTTAAGACAGAAACGATCGAACATATCTATATTTCACTGATTTGAGATTATTTGGAGCCTCAACTTACACAGTGTCGACATTACACGCCAGACAGTTAATATCAGTAATATTACGAGTCACATGTCATACGAGTAGATATTCATTGGCTGCGTTAACAGAATTATTTCCTCAAAGAGTAATTTCATTGAGCGGCGACATTAGGTGGCCACCAAGAAGTCCAGATTTATCAATATTGGACTTTTTATGAAGTACTATAAGAGTAGAGTATACCAAAATTCCCCAATAACCATTACCCAGTTGAAGAGGAATATCGAGGTTAAAATGGGCTCTATTTCTCCGAATCTTTTACGACGATTTTTTAAAAATATATATAAACCATAATAAATTCTCATTGCTCATCATTTCTTCTGATCCAATGACCAAGGACCCAGTGTCCAAGGAAATTCTTTTAAAAATTATTAGGCACGTTGCACCTGAAATAACCAAATTTTTAGTGGAATCAAAATACTCCACGGTGTCCATATAAAGTGGAAGTGGTATACTCGATTAAAACCATGCGATATAAGAGCAGTCGATAATATCTTAGGCAATAAAGGTTCTGATGATGATGAGCTATGGAGCTAGATAATAAATCTCTGTCCTTTTTATGACATTTATTGTTATGTAGTAATATTGTTATGTTTGGTTTTTGTTACTTTTTTTAAGAGTTTATTTTTATGTTTTAGTATTTTTATGTTGCTTGTTGATTTTTATTTTTAATTTTTAAAATAGTGTATTTTAATTATAAAAAATAGTGTATTTTATACAATTAACAATATGTGATTATTTATTACTTACTATTTGATGTGTTTTTTACCCTAAAGCCGTTGAAACCTCCATTCAGCTTTTAATAAGTAATGCAGCACGGTTATTACCAAAATAATTAGTAGGTAATTAATGTATTGATTCAAGACCTTCATTTATAATTCTATCATCAGAATCTTAACACAATTGGCAAGATATATGGTTACCATCCAGGTGTTGCATCTATATTTGGTATTGATATCTTATTAAGTTACAAAACTGTTAATTACGCATCATTAACAATTTTCCTAACAAAATATTTTTGATAGTTGTTGTTAAGTTGAATTCATCATCGAATCCTTCATCTAAATCACCCATTGGCGTCACTGTGCGGCACACAGACCGGCTACTGAACGGTTACGCCGCGGTTATTCTTGTGGGTTTCTTAAATTATCAAATTAGATGATTTTTAAAATTAATTTTGATACTAAAATTATTTGAAAAAGTATTGGAAAGTAATTAATTTTTACTCATTTTTTAAAATAATTTCCTTACTTTAATTGAAAAGATTGTTTAATTTAACAGTAACACCTTTATGATTGTATTTACATAATGGGACATTTTATAACTGTGTTTATTTATTTTTCCTTTATTCTTTGTGGAAATGTTAGAACACAAGCTGATTTCCAGTTTAGAATTTTTCACGGAATATTTCATACAGTGGGTGTTTTTCTTTTTCCCTTAATGAACAAATTAACCAACGAATAATGGTACTTTATTTCATTATTGCCAACAAATGTTTTCTAATAATTTTGCGCCCTTATTGGCTCATCAAAATAAAGCGAATACAATTATTATACAGAGAATTTATTTTTACCCTTTATTATTACAGACGTACATCATTTTTATCAGGCTTATCCCTAAAGTGGTCTCTGGATTAGCATTAGTGGAAGTCGATTTGACAACGGTAAATTAGGTAATTTATTATTTATTTGGCGACAACATTATGATAAGCTTCCTGTCCAGAAAATTATGGTCTATATCCTACAGTTTTAAAAAAGTTCTTAAGTTGTGAAATTTAATAAAGTGTTTACACGGGATAAATTTTGTATGAGATCAATTTTTTTGTAGTGATAGAGTGCATTAAAGGTAATTGTGAAAGTTTCAGATTGTAATAGCAAACCATTTATGAGAAGTAACGTGGGGAACTACAGCTTATATTTACATGTATCTAAAAGTTTAAAACATTACTGGATGATCAAGTGGTAACTCGGTCAATTCCCAACCGATTGGTCTAGCTTTGAATATAGATGCCCCATTTTTTTAAGAATACAAATAAGAGATATGATTTACTCATGTTGAATTGGAAGACGTTTAAAAAATTGTATCACTTATTTAATAAAAATTTACTTAATTTACATCACTATTTATATATTTTATCTAGACTACCGGAACGTGTGTAGAGGATTTTGTATTTTTAAGTACAAAATTCTCTATGTGTGTCCGGTGGTGTGTACTTTATTATCGATTAACCTATCAACCTCGAGTTCTGACGATAGAAACAATTGTAACTCGAGTGATCTTACATTTAATGAACTTTCCCAAAGCCTTTTAGAAACAGGAAAACTTCCTCTAAAAATGACAATGTTTTTAATTTTTTTTTAAAATTGTTATTAGGATCTACATGTTTGTTTGAAAAATGACATGCATCTCCATTAGTTTGACTGTACGTATGTATACCTACATAAATGTAAGTATATTTTACAAGTAATCTACTTTTAATACAGGGTTTTGGAAAGAGATCTTCCTCTAAAATATATTACCATTTTTAAAATTTGTATTATGATCTAAATTTATCTATAAAAAATAACATGTTTCCCTGTCCGTTGATCTTTACGTATGTATGTATATAATATCAAAGCATGAGTAGCAATTCTTGACTGGTATTGGTAATCCTTTTTTATATTGATTGATCACATTAGTTCATTGATTTTCGCAACGATTTGTTAATTAGTTTAATTTTTACGCAACGTTTTGTTAATGAGTTTAATTTAATAGAAGTTTATTGATTTTCGCAACGATTTATTAATTAGTTAAATTTTTGTAAATACTTATTTTTTTGTACTCGGTTTTTAGTTTTCGTTTTTTCATGGATCTTTTTGTTCCTTCTCGCTGCTACAGTTTTAATTTTTTTTTAATTACAAATTTTTATTTATAATAATAAAAAATTGGTATGTGCACTTTTGATTTTATCCACAATTTGAACGTTTTGCTTTTCCTTATTTATGTATTATAAAAAGTTGATTAAAATAGAAAATATTGGTAGTAGAGAAGTTCCGATTAAACCCGTATTCCCACGAAAGGTTTCGTAATTGATTCTATTTACAGATTTATAAAAAACTAGCTATTTTGCGCTCTCCGCAAAAGGAAAATTTGTGCTGCATTACACATTTCTAGATCTTCAAACTTTCCTCCTCTGGAGTGTAACCGGGAGTGCGAGAAACTAGAAAACAATATATTTATAATAATCGCTTATAAAAAAACAGATGCCGCTATCAATTTAACAATTAGTAATGGAGTCGAATAATAATTATGATGACTGCATATGCTGACCAAGCCTGTAAATTATAAAACTGTAGTTTTGTTAAAATCCGTTAAGTGGTTTTTCCGTGTTTAGCGCATAGACACTCATTACCATACTATGCGAGATAAACGAACATAGGTGAAAGAGGGAGTGTGATGATGTATAATAGCGATGTTATGTGTTAAAAAGAGATAGCGAAATAAAAACCGTTACAACAGTTTTTTCAACGCAGGAGGTATGCGGATAACGATTGTGAATTCGCTGTTTTTGACGATTGTGAATTTATCCTTTATAATATTGTCAAAAAAGGGGTATTTAGAATAATGTTAATATGTTTTGTTCTTGATTATATCATTACACGTCGAAATAATCCACATAAATTTACATTTCACAGGAAATTTGTAAATAATTGATACCGTTCTTTCAGTATTAATTTTCAAAAACCTCGAAATGACTATTTCATGTATGACAATGTACAGAATAATATGCCTAATTACACGTAAAATAAAGTTATACATTGAAATATAGTGATGTACTTAGTTTCTGTATAAAGATATTTATTTGACTTTAGGCTAGTGTTAAATTGTCTTAGCGATAATTTTGTAAATTAAATTAGTTGGGTTGAACTCAATTTTATATCGACAGAAATTTAGGCATTGCTGTTTTTAAAGTCTCCTAGCAAACTTGGAACCTTATATGTCTGTCCGTCCGTCTTTTATGCATATGTCACAGAACAGTAGTTAAGTTATTTTTAACTATTTTGCAATTATACATATTTTGCAGGTTTATGCGTTCAGTCATTTCATAGAAACTTAAGATTGATGTTTTTCACCTTATCCATTAAATGGGGCATTAATGAATATTTTTAATTGTTTTTCAAAATGTAATTTAAATGTCATGTAATATTTTTAATTAGATTCAATATTCCCTTTTTTCAATTGTTAATTTTAAAAAATTTGATAAAATCATAATCATATTCATATCATATATATATATATATATATATATATATATATATATGTATATAAATTATAGACAATTCTGATATTACTAGATTTAACTTAAATTATGACTTAATTTATATTTAATAAAATAACTTTTTAATTCATTTAATTTCTTTTAAACAATACTAATGAATTTTAATTTCGTTCATTTTTTGTATTAAAATATTTTAACTTTTAATTTTAAAATTATTCTCATTATAATGAAACAATTTATTTTTCATATTATATTATTTATCAAATGCTCCTCAAAGTAAGTGAAATATTTAAAGAATGCTTTCATTTTACTTTAATTTGATTTCCTTTTTTTAATTTTTAAATATTTGTTACCCCAATTGAGAATTGTTCTTGTTAGTTATTTTGACAAATTTAAAAAATGGAATCTGTTAAAACTATATACAGGTTATCGATATCCTGATCGATATTATTGAACGCCACTAAATTTACACTATAGTAAATTTACGCACACACAAACAATTCAAATATGGTAACGCGGAATTTGAAACTGAAGTGGTCTGTGTACAAATCTATGGTGCCAATTGATACCAATGACTTAGATGGAAAAGTTTTTATTAGAAAAACATTTTGGGATGTAAGGAATAATGCTCTTTATTCAGGAAATATTCTTTTATGTAAGGCTAGCTTTTGCTCCCTCCCCCCAATTCTTTCGTGTGGATAGCGGAACTGGTATAATAGATTAATTTTGATTACATATTGCTTTATTTCTATTTCTTTTTTGTTTTATGTCCATTTATATGTTTTTCGTAAAATGTTTTAACTTTTGTTTCTAACCATTCTAAAAGTTTATACTTTTTCTGGGAACAGAATCCATTTGAAAGTTACATCTGCCGGAATAATTGGGAGGTGTGTTTCGGCAACACGGAACATGTGTTTCGGCAACACGGAACATGTGTTTCGGCAACGGCCCCTCTCAGAAGTCGCAGCCGCAGCTGATAGTAACGTCACTATGCAAAACCGTGTAAAATTTAAAATATATTACAACCTATTCATTAGATAAAGAATGTTTAATTGATTGGGCAGTTTTTAAAATTACCAAACTTACAAATTTACCTACTTTAATATATTAGTACAGATCAATTATCCTTATTAGGAGATATATTATTTCTCCCATTTCTTCATATACAACTAGCAAATGCTGATTATTCGAATGACATATTATTAAAGTTATTAAAGATGGACGAAAGCTTGAAGTACTAACAGAAGGCCACACGAAAATAAATCAAAATTTACCTGATCTGACTTCCGCATTAGTATTAAAATGTTTCTACTGTCACAATTATATACGTGCTTGAGAATATTTCTATGTTCACTAATTTCTGAAATTAACTTAATTTTTCTTTTTAATTTTTAAATATTTGTTACTCCAATTCGTTATCGACATCCTGGTCAATATTATTATTTAATTGCTGATTTTAACCATTCTATCGGTTAGGTTTCCGCACTGCAAGAGGAAAAAAACGTGTCCATTTATCTGTCCGTCTTTTAAAGTGGTTTTCTGGAAGAAACCGTTTGACGTAGAAATTTAAAATAGGATTTAGTGATCAAGCGTATTGACCCTTATCCCTATTTCAACAGTTAACATTCAAAAATATCAATACGAAAATTTTGGAAGAGGCAAATAATGCACTCGAATTTTTTTTTGTTTTTAAATGTATAGAAATTTAACAGAAAAAGCAAGTTATAAGTAAACTACTTTGCATAAATGTATACACCCCCTCTCTCCTTATTTTCGAAAATGCTAAAGTCGAAATTATGAAAAAAACAGCGTTACGAGAAATTTACTTAGTTTACCGGAAAACTATAACTATCATCCTGAACTTCACAGCTTCCGAGGTGTTCAGGATACTTTACGCCTCTGAAAGATATACGATACAATATATTCTCATCCCGAGAAATTATATTAATATTTGTAAATATTTAGTTTAATATAGCAAATATGTACCATTATATTTTTACAGCTAAAACAAAGAATGTTTTTATTATTCATACGGATGATTCTGTGAATCAAACTGAATATATTTGAACCATATTTCTGTAAAAAATATAAATTTTTTATTGGGATAGCAACTTTAATAGCGATTTTTTTCAGAAACGGTTGAGAATTTTTATACAGTGTCTCAACATGTTTACCAGGTTTGATACACAGAATCACCTGTATGAATAATAGACACGTAATTAATTACAGTTTGTAAATATCTAAGGGTCTACGGAACCTTCGTAGTGCAGGTACTACTAGTTCTTAACAGATTTTGTTCAAGAAAATTTGTAAGATATATATACATATATATACAAAACATATATATATATATATATATATATATATCAAATTGTTACCGACATCCATATTATGATTAAATAAACTATACTTGGTAATAGTAAAGTCAACCATGTCCGCATACTCAAAAGAGTCTCCAAGCCAGCCAGCCAGAGTATTACTAATTTATTCCTATGGTCTTACCAATTTGTTAGCTAAAATGGATTCACATCTTATCGTAGTCAATTCAGTATTCTGCAATTAGATTCCTTCACTCAGTATTATTCATAATTTTTACAAAAACCTGTTAAGTGCGAGCGAACACACTTAGATACATATAAATGCGTAAACATTTAAGTAAAGTAGTATTTGTATTGAATGACTTAGAAATATCATTAGGTGTCACGTAAATATATTGTCGAATGTACCTTTCATAGACCATAGACTTATTATGTATATTTTTGTCTAGATAAACCTTTCTCATAAATAAGCTTTAGGTAAAAATGGATTTAGGCATGGTGTTGGACGACATAGACCTTTTAAGCGACATTTCTAGGACTTCGGATTTTATGTCAGATAAAATCCGAAAAAAATTATTTTGAACATCCTGTAATTCGATTTTTTAAATACTTCTTTTACGTCAAACTCATTCTTTCCAAAAATAGATAAATATGTTTTAAGACTTGACTATTGCAAAATATGCGAGTCAATTACGATACCAAATCTTAACATCCATGTTAAACGTGTTCTGCTAAAAATGGGTGTGACTGAAGGATATATGGACCGTGAGTTATCTTAAATGGTTCGGTTTTTTTTCTGTGTGTACGGAACTTATCAATTTTCTTTTTTGAAGTAAATACCAACGTTTAAGATTAAACATTGGTATTAAGATCTAATTATTAAGTTAATAATAGGTACCTCCGTTACAAATTTCAGATATTTCTATAGATATATGCTAGTAACAGAGAGATAGAAAAGAGAACTTGCGATCGAGGATCCGTTATTAATCACCTGATCGGGGTTCCTTTGCAAATATTGGTATGAAATTAGCTTTAATTACAATTTTAAAAAATAAGTATTGCAGATTATAAATTATTTATTTATTACGACTTTATTTATTTATATATTTACGGATTTTTTTGCTATTATTCAAAGTATTAATGTGAAAATATAATGTAGAAAATCTATTAGGAGTGCGTTTTTCAAAATTTTCTGTCTTATGGAAACAACTCATATGAATAAACATTACTCACAAAATATAATAGATTCAAAGGAAAGTTGCTTCTTATATGGTCAATTTTATAATGCTTGTTCGATGGTGAAATTATCTGATAAACAGCCTGAATATTCTGTACACAAAATGAATAACTGAGAAAATTACTACAAAGAAATGCTGTAGATGGAACGCCACTTTAGTAGTAAATGTTTGATTTATTATTATTTTTTGTTACATTTAGAATTTCACAAGGAAAAAGGCTTATTTATAATCTTTCGAACTTTTTATAAATATATTATAGTTTATTTTACCGTATTGAATATATGATGAAAACGTTTGATAATAAAATTAGATTAAGATAACGAAATTTGCATGTTGGTAAATTCATCGCAATTTTCTTAAGTAACTATATTAAATACAACCAAACCAACTCTGGCAATGATCATTGAATCATATTTAGCCAATCGACACCCAAAAAACGCACATTTTAACGTTATAGAATCCTAGACAACAATGGAATACAAATGGCCTTGCCTTAGCCCACATTTCAATTGCTACACACAAACCATGCATGGTGCTCTGCTTAAAAAAATATCTTTATAAGATGTGTACAAACTTGTTATTTAAAATTAATTTATTCAATATAATATTGATAATGACAGACTACACATACCAGTATGCAGACTGAGCCTGGATGTTAGAGCTCGGATTCATTTGCAATAGGGAAAACTGGAGTAGGTCTACGTCTAAAAATGACAGCTAGCTGGTCGTTGCGATAACGATGTTAAATATAATATCTTATTCTTCAATACATAACATTTTTTGTAAGTTGCTAATAACAAAACAAGTTAGAAATTGGGAAAATTAAAATTTTAACTAAAAAATGGATTGTCAAATTGACAAACCTTAATCTAACAGTTATTAATGTTTAATTGTTTTAATATGCCATATCAGTTTACTCGACGTTCTCAACTTAACAATTTTGATTCAAAAACTTTGGTTATTTTTTTTTAATAAACTGTTTAATATCGGTACTATTTCTGTCTCAAATTTTATTGATAAGTCGAACTCAATTTCTCCTTTTGACCACAGTTATGGAAAACGACAAGTTAGCACGGTACAACTTTGAAATTCAATTTTAAATTAAAGCGTAATTAAAAATGTCTTGGTTATGTCTTATACATTGTATATCTTTGTATCCATCTTATGCATCTGCTTTCAGTGGTTATATCCGCTTCGTGTCTCCGATTCTCCGTTCTATAATATTTACATCAAATGAGAATAAAGATCTTCAGATATATCGCGGAATACTTCAGTTACTGACTTTTGAATACCTCACAGGTCTCATCAAGAAAATTTCAAGTATCCCATGTATACTTTTTTATCTTTAGCTGGTTTGGAACGTTAGACGGTTTTATATTTTTCTGATGATGGGATTTTAAAAAATGTAAATATGTTAATTTAAAGTTAACCTCCAGTTCATTTGTGGCTAACTTAGTATATCGAAGGTTTCGTATATACTTAGGCACATGTACAACGTGTCAGACGTCCGGAAGAACACGTTATAAGCACAACAATTTTTTCAGATTTGTATGTATCTCCTCCTCCTCTCCTTCCTCTTTCTCCGATTGTGCTAAAGTCAACTGTCTTATCGTTAAACTTGGAAAATTCACGATAATTTTATGCTTGTGAAAAATGCAATGAAATATATTTACATAGTGAGTATATTTACATAGTGTTCTATTAACATAAATATTTTAAATGTTTACATGTGCCTAAGTATATACGAAACCTTCGAAATACTAAATTAGACACAAATGAACTGATTATATCATTAATATACTACTGACGATTAGATTCTGACTATTCGTTTGTACTATAAATATACTAGAAAAAACAAACGCACGTATACAAAATTTGTTGATTGTCTGCCAAACGCAATACGTCTCTTGATGTGCTACAGTCGGGTAAAGATTAATATTATGGGTATAACTGTAGCGCCAGGTACCCACCCTACTATCATCTCTCCTCATTTATGTAATGATAGCCAGTTGTACTTACGCCAGGTTGCATCACTGGGACACCTCGTCAAGTGCCACTATGATTGCCTTGTCTTTAGGAGGGCGAACAGATATTCCCTCTTAAACCGAAACTAAAGACACAAAAATTATATAAATACGTATCAAATGCTACTGCGGTTATATAAAACGTTTCCTAGAATATAGACTATAAAGTATATGTTATATAGTCCTAGAATATAGACTGATAAAAAATTATGTGAAAGTTACTATCTAATCGTCACTTGCAGCGTGTAATCAAATTACCTTGGATACGATACTACTTATAAAAAGATTCACAATGAAAATTTTAATGAGTTTTCTTGGTTCGTTTTTTGGAAAATCAAGAGTAGATTCTAATCTACTATCGACCTGCCCCGGCAAAGCACAAAAATGGTTCGCCCATAAATTCGTTCCATGTTTATGCCTAAGTTTAATTTACTTACTTAAAAACATTATAATAACATTTAAACTATTCGTTAGTACACTGCGGCTTACAAGGAAGTTTACAAGGAGTTAACAATGGTTGAGCCCACAAATGATAGAGTATATCTGTCCATGTTTGTCGTGTGGTATTTGTTTTGCGTTATTGCGAATTAGCGTTGTGTAAAGTTATAAATTAGTGTAGCGTGAAAACGCGCTTAGCTTGGATATTGATTTTGGTGTCATTATGAAGAGCTTGAAGGCAAGTATAAGGTACTACTTTTCGCCGGAATATAAGTAAAAATTGGTATCAAATTAAAAAACAAATTGATATGTCGTCTGATATGAATCGTAAAAATGCTTGGAATCCAAACGAAAGCTTGCATCAAAAAGAATTCAAGAATCGAAAAAGTATAGGTCCGGTAAATGCGAGAGCTACGACAGCGTCGAAAAGAAAATGGAAAAACGACGCGAAGCGATTACGTAGCTGGCCGGATTACGTAAACGTCTACGGATCATGTGTAGGCGTCATTAGAAGGCAACACAGAAAACAATGATAATATAATGATCACCAAATATCGTTGTATTGTCAACGTCGAGCACCAATGCGCGTACATTAATGGAGAGTGCTACGGTAGACTATGACAGTGTTGAACACGAAACCGTACATACAACTGAGTGCTACAACCCTCCTGGACTCGATGTGCTACAGCTCTGCTGGACTCCTATTGAAAGACGCACTGTAAACATATCTATTGGACGCGGTAAACCCAAATGTAAGCGAACGCACTTTCCAGAGAGATTGGTAATGAAATGACATATTAATACGAAATACTTGTTATGATTTTAAACCGACGTTTTCACGAAAAACTTTAACTGTGCCTTTCCGTGTTTTTTTAACAATAAAACGTTTATTAAGGATTTTACATAATATATACACGTACACTGTTACGGAATTTATTGTAGAACTTTTTGTGAAAAACAATGTTGTCATACATTGTTTCCATATATCTCTAACGATTTAAGCAGCACACGTTAAGATACCTCTCCGACGATTACCTTTTACCAACTTCATCGACATTCATTGTCACATATTGGACAATTTTCACAAATCACAAAATACTCACAAACATACTTCTAAAACTTCTTCATGCATCAATCTATTCATTAATGAAAACCAAAACTAAACGCGTGTAGTAACTACTAAGAAAATTGCGTACATAGACGGAAATACGCGGGGACTGACTTTGTGTTAAAATATGTATTTATTGTATAATATTAACTTTTGAGGAAATGTCATTTACGTTAGGAAACAAAATCGTTATATAAGTATTCTAAAATGACATTGAATTCGAAATCGTTTTAAAAAATAATAACACATGATGTCATTTTATATTTTTCTTACGTTTTATATTTAAATAATATATAAAAATTACATTGGATGAATATACATAATATGGTTATAATGTTAATGACTTACGATAAAAAATTTCCATTTGCAGTTTATTTTGCGTCTTTAAACAATCTTAATGTGATTGCCGGTATCGGTTATTGAGTGAGAAACGGAAGCAGAACAACGAACTCGTCCGAGATAACGAGACACGACCGACAATATTATAACCTAATAAAACTCACGTAGTATTTTATACTGAGAACCGGAAGTAATCGTTATTTGAAAAAAATACTGAGATGTTCTGAATTTCTAAAAATGAAAAATTTGAAGGGCTTTTTATTCATTTTATAGATTCATTGTGACGTTTCCAATTTAAAATGACGTCGCTTTGCTATTTACATGCAAAACAACTATTATGGTGTTTCACTATACGCGAAACACCGTAATAGTTGTTTCCTGTCGCATTTGTGTTTTATTTTTAATTTCTTCATTTTTACAACAGCAATTTCGTAAATTCATCCACTAATGCTTGAGCATTTAGTGAATTGGCAAATTCCATTTAATCGGGGACATAAGTAGCAAATTCCATATAATCGGGCACATAGTGGACTGGCAAATTCCATTTAATCGGGCACATAGTGAATTGGCAAATTCCATTTAATCGGGCACATAATTTCATAAATTCATCCACTAACGCTTGAGCATTTAGTGGATTGGCAAATTTCATTTAATTGGACATATAAGTGGCAAATTCTATTTAATCGGGCACACAGTGGATTGGAAAATTCCATTTAATCGGGCAAATCATTTCATAAATTCATCCACCAATGCATGAGCATTTAGTGGATTGGCAAATTCCATTTAATCGGGCATGTAAGTAAGTTCTTTTTAAAATTTTCAAGCATCTTTTGGGTGCGTTTAACGTAATCAAATCCATATATTTTACCGAATACGTAATTTTTAATTAATTTATTTCTGACTAACCCTGGAGAATTTTCTCTTGTTCGATATAAAAACTTCAGCATATTTCCGTATGAAATTTTTATCATTTTAGAATCTTCCGATTTGACATTATTCCCAAACGATTATAGGTACCCAATTTATGATTAGGACTGTAGTTTCTATTGATAATAATCAAATTAAAACATACTAGTGCGGCATCCAATTCCTAAACTACATATTTGAATCCTTTTTTCGCAGTAGAATCAGGTGAAGAAATATTCTCGTCGAAAATAACTTGTTATTTAAAATACTATGTTGTGTTAAATAAAAAGCCATTCATTGTTAAGGCATTTAATATCTAAATAGACTGCTGCTAAAGGCATCCTAAAATAGGTCGGTATAAAATAGTGCGGTGTATAATTCTCAGAATCTTTGTTATGACAAATAATTATGACAAAGAAAGTTGATGACAGAGATTTTCGAGGTTTATTTTAAATTTTATGTCCCGTGAATATAAAGGTATTTTTTTATAAAATAAACAATTTCGTGAGATTTAAATATGGTTGAATTATTTATTTAACCACTGCGAAGCCTCCAATAAAGTTACAAATGTAATTTTTCGATTGATCTTAAAAATAGTGATGACATTTTTGATGAGGGTGTACCATGAGTTAGGTATAAGGGAGACAAGATGAGATAAACTAAGATAATTTTATCCCTGCTGCTGACGCACGGCTTCAATGCATCTGTTGAATACGTCCTGGTACTGGTAGGGGAGGTCGCCGGTGCACGAGTATCCTCCTTTCTTGTGGATCGCCATATGATCGTAGCAGTTGATCTGACCGTCATTATTGCAGTCCTGAAAACGACAAAAATATGATGACAAAGGGAAATATAGTGTGGATAAGCATGAACTAAAATTAATTAATTTGTCTAACGCGTAACGCAGACGAACGACTTTTGTGAGCCGACGGCCGATAATTGCCGACTTTTGTGGGACAAGGTCGGTGGCCGACTTTTTACCGACTTACTATACAAATTAAGAACTAAATGTTTGCCGTAAGTGCATATTAGGCTTAATATTCTGTCCTTTCTACGTTAGCCTGTGTTTGCCCGTAACATTCGGATCGGTGAGGGCCGGCCATCGCTCAAGAATCGCTACCCTTTTTTTAATGAAATCAGTTTTAATGGAACATCTGCCTTAAAATATCGCATGTTCTGTTTCTCCGATTATTGTTGAACCGATTATTGTCGGTTGTCTGTGTTGCTCTTAAGATAGATAACAAACTGGAATTTGTTTGTTGTTGCGATTTATTTATTTGGGTCTGGTTTTCGTTGCTCAAATGAAACTGTTGTTAAATTTACTTTTGAGATTTCTATTTTATATTTAAAATATGTTTAAAATGTTTATTTGAACTGTCCTTTTTCTGAATACTAAAAATATTCAGAATCACGCACAATTTAAACTTGCTCACTTTAACTATAAGATACACAAAAGTGCCGCGATATTAACTTTATTATTACTTAAAGGGTTTACCAAGAATAAACTTTAATTGAATTAAAATTAGTTTGAATATAATTGAAACGAATTAGTCATGTAATCTCCACATTAAGGTAGATGCTAACATTAATTTTATTAATTTCTTTTTTGGTGCGTTTAATCATATTTATGGTGTATCCGTGTGAGTTTGTTTTTGTTTTGTGTCTTTGAATGTTATGCTTCGGATTATTACTACTTTTGAGTTATTTAATTAGCTCAACAGTATTTAAACAAAATTAAGAAACATAGATGTTAATTTCTTTTATTAAAGTTGGACTCCTTACGGCGTGTCAGCATACAAAAAATACGGGAGCAAACTTTCGAGAGCGACACGGCCGAGTGTCCCGACAGACAGTCTGTGACCGGGCGTCTCCATATGTCGATTATTGCGCCTCTTATTATATATACGTACTTAACTATTAGTATTATTAACGCAAAACACATGTCACCTGTGCAAATTTATTTTTCTGAATTTTGAATGATTAAGTCGTAATTCGACATCAATATTTTATTTCTTATGATTACACAATTTTGTCTTTTTGTTTTATGATATAATCTTTCAAAGTATATTTGTTTTGTACGTCGAACAAAAAAACGTAATTAGTTACTTAACGCGCGATTTTTTATTGTAATCTACTAGAAAATGTCTATTAAATCTGCCACGATACTGGTACGTATCTTCAACGGGTACAGAGAAAAGTTCCGTAAAAATTAAAAAAAAAGAAAACGGAAAGCGACAGAATTTTTAAAATTTGTTTGTGGTCATTTAGTCCACATTTGTATATGACAACGGTCGGTCATTTCACCCTGAATGTCATGCTGTCTCCCATCTGATGACGAGCATTTTATCTCAAGTACCTATCACCGCTACCTTTACCAGATATAATTAAGTCTCATCTCGTATTGTGTAATATTTTATTAAAATATTCTTATGGACCCAGAAATTGTATTACAAGACCTTATTGCAATGTTAACGAAAAATTTTAATGCATAACGACTATATAAAAACAATAAAATCGTATTGTATGTCTAAATAAAGTTATTTTTGAAATATTCTTGATCGAAGGAAAGATTGTTTTTATCAAACAATACGTCAAATCTCAGAGGCATACCCTAGTTATTATTTCGTGACTATTTTGTATGCAGGAAAAGAAAGGAGATATTTATTAAACACATCAAAAAGCGAATGCCATATCTGTCAATAATACAAATAGTTTAATTAATGGACATTCAACTATTGAAATTTAATAATTAATTAACTAATTAGTTAATTATTAAAATTCCCATAAATTAATTATTTTTAATATAAACATAATTAGAGTCGCCATTTCTAAGCCTATAAAATGTGAGGGGTAATTAGCTGGTTAAATAATAGTTCTTGTGTTTATTAAAATAAGCGATATACCACTAATTATTTTGATAGTATTAACAAATGGATTAAAAATATTAACTAACTGAATTTTGGTTCGTTTAGTGCAGATTTTTTTAAAAACTTAATTTTGGAAATACTCAAACATTCACATTGAATTAATTAATTAACGAAATTACGTTTCTTTAACTGACTCAATTAATTGTTAAAATTAATTAATAAATATGACTAGTCCACACGAGTGTTAATCTGGTTAAAATGCTTGTTCAATCAAATGTACGATTTTTCTATTTAAGTGTAATATACTCTTACCTGTCCGAATCTCGCCATGTAACCCTGGACAGTGCGGGCCGCGCAGTAAGGCTCCAGTGCGCAGTTTGCGTAAGCTGAAATATTTAACATGACGCGTTAAATTATATATTTAACATCACACGTTAAATTAAATAAGACAAAACGGTGAAAATGTGACGATACATGTATAAATAAAAAAGTTTAATTCGATATTACGTTTTCTTTTGAGGCTTTCCTACTTAATTAATTTTATTTTTTTTGAAGTTAAGAAATAAAAAAGTCCACATCATTAAAACAATTTTTATTCATGTTTTTAACGTAGTATTTATGTAAGGTAAACTCATGAGCACAAAGATATTTCATGAATATTTCTTTTTAATCTTTTGTCGTTCAATATATCTATATATGTTTAAGTAAATAAGATAAAAATTATGAGAACTATTAAAAGTAATTATGTATATATATATATATATATATATATATATATATATATATATATATATATATATATATATATATATATATATATACATATATATATATTTATATATATATAATTAAAATATTATTTTAATGGAGCTGCAATGGTTTAGTTTGATTAACTCAAAAATAATTCTAGGGTTTGATTTTTCAACAGAAAACAGTTCGGAATAGAAAATCTATAGTATTAAGCAATATAAGCTTTTAAACTACTTTGTAAATCTTCACACTGACTATAATATTTTCATACATTATTTTAACGTAGCTGTAATGGTTTAAAATGTTAACTCAATAATGCAGCCAACGCACTTCGACTCCCTTCCCTTAAAAATAAATACTAAAACCCATTCGAAATTTACCAAATCTTGAAAACCTAAATAAACCAAATTGTAATCTATGAAATTAGGGTGATTAACAAAACAAATCACAGTTTGATTTTTTAGCTTTCTTTAAAAAAATTAATATAACATTAATTTACAAATTTTTAATGGTATTTTAAATAAATAAAGTAGAATTAAAACTAAACAATATATCTTTAAATCGCAAAGCGATCTCATTGCTTGTATCTTCCCGGGTAATAAACAGCAATCCACTGTGACATGATAACCTCGCGGCATATTATTAACACTTGTCATGTAAACACATGTCGACAGGAAAATGGACTAACTTAAAGTCAGTATTACATTTTTGATAATATTAACTTTAACTTAATGCGTCATTACATTCAACGATAATAACGAGAATTATATTTTATTGGCAGCGATAACGTTGTGAGCTTAGCGCGTGAGCTGAGCTAATATACCAGTGTGCATAATAAAGACGTATAAATATGAATTATCATAAACTTATTAATAACAATTCTAAAATAGAAATTAACATTGTTACAAACTTCCTTCTAGAAACAAATTCAACAAATCCACTTAAAATTCCAAAACTGCAATTTGCACTTTTCATTGTTTGATCGTTGCTTATTTTAAATGCAAATGAGATCGGCGCATGGCGAATTATAGTGACAATGCAAACGTAGGTATAGTCTAAAAACTCAATTGCAAATTTAACGTTATTGCTTCGTTGCCAATTTTAACTGCAGATAAGTTTTACATACGTTGCAGATCTGGAATCAAATGGTTGTTGATATGATACGTATTCTAAAATAAATCTAAGAGAAAACTATTTCTTTCTTCTTTCTCTTTCCAAGTATGGTATGTATTCTAAAATAAATCTAAGAGAAAACTATTTCTTTCTTCTTAATCTTTCCAAGTATGGTATGTATCCTAAAATAAATCTAAGAGAAAACTATTTCTTTCTTCTTAATCTTTCCAAGTATGGTATGTATTCTAAAATAAATCTAAGAGAAAACTATTTCTTTCTTCTTTCTCTTTCCAAGTATGGTATGTATCCTAAAATAAATCTAAGAGAAAACTATTTCTTTCTTCTTTCTCTTTCCAAGTATGGTATGTATTCTAAAATAAATCTAAGAGAAAACTATTTCTTTCTTCTTTCTCTTTCCAAGTATGGTATGTATTCTAAAATAAATCTAAGAGAAAACTATTTCTTTCTTCTTAATCTTTCCAAGTATGGTATGTATCCTAAAATAAATCTAAGAGAAAACTATTTCTTTCTTCTTAATCTTTCCAAGTATGGTATGTATTCTAAAATAAATCTAAGAGAAAACTATTTCTTTCTTCTTTCTCTTTCCAAGTATGGTATGTATCCTAAAATAAATCTAAGAGAAAACTATTTCTTTCTTCTTTCTCTTTCCAAGTATGGTATGTATTCTAAAATAAATCTAAGAGAAAACTATTTCTTTCTTCTTAATCTTTCCAAGTATGGTATGTATCCTAAAATAAATCTAAGAGAAAACTATTTCTTTCTTCTTTCTCTTTCCAAGTATGGTATGTATCCTAAAATAAATCTAAGAGAAAACTATTTCTTTCTTCTTAATCTTTCCAAGTATGGTATGTATCCTAAAATAAATCTAAGAGAAAACTATTTCTTTCTTCTTAATCTTTCCAAGTATGGTATGTATTCTAAAATAAATCTAAGAGAAAACTATTTCTTTCTTCTTTCTCTTTCCAAGTATGGTATGTATCCTAAAATAAATCTAAGAGAAAACTATTTCTTTCTTCTTTCTCTTTCCAAGTATGGTATGTATTCTAAAATAAATCTAAGAGAAAACTATTTCTTTCTTCTTTCTCTTTCCAAGTATGGTATGTATTCTAAAATAAATCTAAGAGAAAACTATTTCTTTCTTCTTTCTCTTTCCAAGTATGGTATGTATTCTAAAATAAATCTAAGAGAAAACTATTTCTTTCTTCTTAATCTTTCCAAGTATGGTATGTATTCTAAAATAAATCTAAGAGAAAACTATTTCTTTCTTCTTTCTCTTTCCAAGTATGGTATGTATTCTAAAATAAATCTAAGAGAAAACTATTTCTTTCTTCTTTCTCTTTCCAAGTATGGTATGTATTCTAAAATAAATCTAAGAGAAAACTATTTCTTTCTTCTTAATCTTTCCAAGTATGGTATGTATTCTAAAATAAATCTAAGAGAAAACTATTTCTTTCTTCTTAATCTTTCCAAGTATGGTATGTATTCTAAAATAAATCTAAGAGAAAACTATTTCTTTCTTCTTTCTCTTTCCAAGTATGGTATGTATTCTAAAATAAATCTAAGAGAAAACTATTTCTTTCTTCTTAATCTTTCCAAGTATGGTATGTATTCTAAAATAAATCTAAGAGAAAACTATTTCTTTCTTCTTTCTCTTTCCAAGTATGGTATGTATTCTAAAATAAATCTAAGAGAAAACTATTTCTTTCTTCTTTCTCTTTCCAAGTATGGTATGTATTCTAAAATAAATCTAAGAGAAAACTATTTCTTTCTTCTTAATCTTTCCAAGTATGGTATGTATTCTAAAATAAATCTAAGAGAAAACTATTTCTTTCTTCTTAATCTTTCCAAGTATGGTATGTATTCTAAAATAAATCTAAGAGAAAACTATTTCTTTCTTCTTTCTCTTTCCAAGTATGGTATGTATTCTAAAATAAATCTAAGAGAAAACTATTTCTTTCTTCTTTCTCTTTCCAAGTATGGTATGTATTCTAAAATAAATCTAAGAGAAAACTATTTCTTTCTTCTTAATCTTTCCAAGTATGGTATGTATTCTAAAATAAATCTAAGAGAAAACTATTTCTTTCTTCTTAATCTTTCCAAGTATGGTATGTATTCTAAAATAAATCTAAGAGAAAACTATTTCTTTCTTCTTTCTCTTTCCAAGTATGGTATGTATTCTAAAATAAATCTAAGAGAAAACTATTTCTTTCTTCTTAATCTTTCCAAGTATGGTATGTATTCTAAAATAAATCTAAGAGAAAACTATTTCTTTCTTCTTTCTCTTTCCAAGTATGGTATGTATTCTAAAATAAATCTAAGAGAATACTATTTCTTTCTTCTTTCTCTTTCCAAGTATGGTATGTATTCTAAAATAAATCTAAGAGAAAACTATTTCTTTCTTCTTAATCTTTCCAAGTATGGTATGTATTCTAAAATAAATCTAAGAGAAAACTATTTCTTTCTTCTTAATCTTTCCAAGTATGGTATGTATTCTAAAATAAATCTAAGAGAAAACTATTTCTTTCTTCTTTCTCTTTCCAAGTATGGTATGTATTCTAAAATAAATCTAAGAGAAAACTATTTCTTTCTTCTTTCTCTTTCCAAGTATGGTATGTATTCTAAAATAAATCTAAGAGAAAACTATTTCTTTCTTCTTTCTCTTTCCAAGTATGGTATGTATTCTAAAATAAATCTAAGAGAAAACTATTTCTTTCTTCTTTCTCTTTCCAAGTATGGTATGTATTCTAAAATAAATCTAAGAGAAAACTATTTCTTTCTTCTTAATCTTTCCAAGTATGGTATGTATTCTAAAATAAATCTAAGAGAAAACTATTTCTTTCTTCTTAATCTTTCCAAGTATGGTATGTATTCTAAAATAAATCTAAGAGAAAACTATTTCTTTCTTCTTTCTCTTTCCAAGTATGGTATGTATTCTAAAATAAATCTAAGAGAAAACTATTTCTTTCTTCTTTCTCTTTCCAAGTATGGTATGTATTCTAAAATAAATCTAAGAGAAAACTATTTCTTTCTTCTTTCTCTTTCCAAGTATGGTATGTATTCTAAAATAAATCTAAGAGAAAACTATTTCTTTCTTCTTTCTCTTTCCAAGTATGGTATGTATTCTAAAATAAATCTAAGAGAAAACTATTTCTTTCTTCTTTCTCTTTCCAAGTATGGTATGTATTCTAAAATAAATCTAAGAGAAAACTATTTCTTTCTTCTTTCTCTTTCCAAGTATGGTATGTATTCTAAAATAAATCTAAGAGAAAACTATTTCTTTCTTCTTTCTCTTTCCAAGTATGGTATGTATTCTAAAATAAATCTAAGAGAAAACTATTTCTTTCTTCTTTCTCTTTCCAAGTATGGTATGTATTCTAAAATAAATCTAAGAGAAAACTATTTCTTTCTTCTTTCTCTTTCCAAGTATGGTATGTATTCTAAAATAAATCTAAGAGAAAACTATTTCTTTCTTCTTTCTCTTTCCAAGTATGGTATGTATTCTAAAATAAATCTAAGAGAAAACTATTTCTTTCTTCTTTCTCTTTCCAAGTATGGTATGTATTCTAAAATAAATCTAAGAGAAAACTATTTCTTTCTTCTTTCTCTTTCCAAGTATGGTATGTATTCTAAAATAAATCTAAGAGAAAACTATTTCTTTCTTCTTTCTCTTTCCAAGTATGGTATGTATTCTAAAATAAATCTAAGAGAAAACTATTTCTTTCTTCTTAATCTTTCCAAGTATGGTATGTATTCTAAAATAAATCTAAGAGAAAACTATTTCTTTCTTCTTTCTCTTTCCAAGTATGGTATGTATTCTAAAATAAATCTAAGGAAGACTATTTAAATAATTTTCTATATTAAATATCTTCTATTTTTTCATTATTCTCAGTGAATTGCATGCACCATCATAATATTGAGATAGTTCTGTTACGTGCACGTGGTACGTCACCAACTTCTGTTTACGTGCAGTAAGTAACTGTAAATAATTATTATTACGCTCTTTTGCCCGGGAAATCGGGATGGGCAGCCAGTACATTGTAAGTAGGTTTTTCCTACCAATAATTTTTCAGCAGCATTAAAGTTAAAGTAAAATTTGAAGGAGGAAAAATTTTCATTAAAAACCTCCTGTTATCCTCTGATAGCTTTAGATAATGTAAAATTATACATATTATACATATTAATACATATTATATTCAATTACATCTAGATTTATGATCTAAAAAAAATTAATTTTTTGATTTTAACTGGTAATTAAAATAATAAATTTAACAAATAATTTAGAATAATATTAAATATTCATATTTTATTTACTCATTCACAATGTTCTAACTCTGTACACTTCAGAAATTTACTCTTTTCCAAAGCCTCCTTAAAAAATAGTAATATTTGAAAAGGGCATTGATAAAATTGAAAGTTAACCCTTTATATGGTAACTAAAATGTTGAACACTTTATTTAGGGCAATTTAGTTATTTATGGCAATTTATCATAAGATGAAAGTCAAATATTAGTTTATGTACTGTATATATTTAAATTGCCAGGTTTATAATACATGAAAATGATAACATCATAACTGTAAAGAGACAGTATTCAAATATGTCTATTATCTATGCACAAATAATCAAATTTAAATTGTTTTGTCTAAAAAACTGATCTAAATGATTGGTCATATAAATAACAGAAATAAATATATGTAAAAAATTAAAAAACGATAAATATTGGAAAAATCATGAAAACTTAACAAACCACTGCATTGGAATTAACAGAAATCAGGTAAAAGTTGTAGGATATTTATATGCACTACCGGAGGGTGAAGAAGTATGACTCTGCGTCTACTTAAACAGTCAAAGACATGTCATGTTAGTTACATGAAGTAACCTGGCCCGTCACAGTAATTTAAAAGAAAATGCGATCATAAACAACTTTTATTGAAGGTGAAAGAATTTATATAAGACCCCCTGCGTCTACTTAAACAGTCAAAGACATGTCATGTTAGCTACATTAAGAAATTCTGGCCGTCACAGTAATTTAAAAGAAAATGTGATCATAAACAACTTTTATTAAAGGTAAAGGAATTTATATAAGACCCTCTGCGTCTACTTAAAGAGTCAAAGACATGTCATGAAAGGTAAAGGAATTTATATAAGATTATGGTCATTTTATAAACCGATGGATTTAAATAATAATAATAACTATAGATTTAAATGTATTTAATATATTTCTTGATTTTCACACCCTCAGTATACTATAGAAAATAAATTAAATAATTAAAATAACAAGGGTTTTAACAAAGTTATTAAATAATGCACTTAGTGTTATAAAAACCGTGAAAATGTCGCATTTTAATATCCTACTTGCTTTTTGATGGATGTCAAGCAATGGTCCATACTCGTATTTTTCTATTATAGCAACTGTTATGTATAACTGTTGTTCATTAGATGGTACTTTAGGCATGTAAATGCTATAATTTATAAGGTCCTGAATCATTAAAAAGGATTTGATTCATTACAAACTTTTTTCTCACAGCCCAAGTCACCATCGCTTAATGCTATGATTGATTATAAAGTTACTCTAAATATTTTTGAATAAAATGGAGTAAGTGCCTGTCATAAACTGAATGAAAAGTGTGTGAATCAGATATATCAATTATTTCCCCATAGCTTAATTATATAGCAACAATTCAATAGAGAGTTAAAGAGTAGATTTGTAATAAATACGCATCAACATACCTTGAGGGGCATCGGGCGACTCCCCATTCGTGGGCTTGCCAGCGTCAGACCAGTAGGCCCATGTGATGTGGAAGAGACCGCAGACGTCGCCCGCGCAGCCGAGGGTGAGGTTACAACCGGAGACAGCCTGGCAGATGCAGCCCAAGCACACGTCTGTTACTGGTGGTTTAGTGCCATCGGCCGGCGGGAAAGCGTTCTGAGTCCATACTGAAATTGAGTTAAAGTCAAAATTGAGTTAGAAATGGAAGTGATATATCCAATGTTTAAATATGCATTTCTTTATTTCTTGCTTTGTTATCTAAGGACCATAAATATTGTGCTTTACACCAATTCATTTGAACCAATAATTGAGAATTTACGAGAATGTCTTCGATGATGCGCAGAAGAAATACCTGTCACTACCAATGTAAACTAAAATGCCCTGTTTTGTATTTCTAACTACCTATAAGGATTAATCTCGGTAACTACTGAAAGATTCTTGCTTCGGTTTTTAACAATATACTTATTTCCGAGGACGGTTTAGGTATATAGTTTACGAATGTTTTTGTAAATTAGTCGACTTACGATGATGAAGTCGCAAAAAATAAAAAAAAACGAGTGTGATTTAGACCACACGACTGAAGTAAAACTTTCATTTTAAAATTCACAAAATATGAACTTTAAAATGAATTTACAATTTTATTCACTTTAAACGTAGAATATTTAAAGTATTGAACAAAATAATAATTTATAAAATTGTGCAAGAACGAAATGGAATTACAAAATAATAAAAAAATCACCGTTCGCGTAACGCTAGCAAACTCGGATATATATATATATATATATATATATATATATATATATAAATATTTCATGCACTTGGTATGAGAGGAAGAGAGAAAGAAAATGTACGCGTGCACTGCTCTCTTTTGCTCCTACATTGTGATACAGACAATAGGCTTACACTGTGTCTTAGATATACGAAACGTAACTCTCTCTCTCTCTCTTTCTGTCTTCACTAACTTATATCTCACTCTCAACTTCCGTTCGCCTCGCCCGATCACACTTTTCGTAACGCTCTCGTCACGCATTCACCAGCTTACTCCCCAAGTCAAGCGTGCGCAAAGAAGTTTTACTTCAAAAATCGACTGTTTGAGGGGTTTCTTGGCATGTGCGGCGTAATCGTTAGAGATTTGTGAAAACAATGTATGAAAATATTTGTCTCAGATAGATTTAGAAAAAAGTCTGAGACAGTATACACTTATTTCTATACATTAAAGTTAACGCACACTTTATATGGGCATCAAGACGGTAATTCACAGAGGAGGTGAAGTTAGCGGGGATCGAAAAATATAATCACATGTTTCGATCTGTATCTTTCTATTTGTACATTTATGAACAAGAGAAAAGCTAATACAAGGATTATTTGAATTTCGAATCATTCACACTTCCTATAGAAAAGTGATAAAAGGATACCGGAAGTTGATACCGGAAAGCTGCTTTGCTTTCTCCGTAGGTGGGGGATCGTCACTTCATAGTATAGACGTTGTTTACGATTTGGGTTAATATACAAGATACTTATTAAGCTAAGAAACAGCATAATTCTCAGGAGGAAACTAGGTGTTTTTTACTTAATAAAATTGAAAAAAAACATTAAATTGAAAAAAAACTATTAAAATTATTTATTGACAGATGTTTAAATAGTCTTATCGAATCAGGAGTAAATCTCCCCTCATTAATAGCAAAATTCACAAACAAATATAATATCTACACGTGTCACAAGCTAATAAACTCAAGCGATTGAATTATACTAAATATTTCTGTTATCTCAAAAACGAGTAATCACGAATGTTAAATACGTGTCATAACTTTAAAAAAAATGAATGTCATAACTTAAAAAAAGAACGCAAATTTAGATGTGACAAATAAAACTATTAGGTGTTAAATATGACTTCCTCTAATTGAGCATCCGGTTGGAATTGCCAAACATTACGAGGCGCAAATGTTGGTTAATGATGCTAATTATGCTAAAGACCTATTACTCATAAGAAGAGCTAACCACAGTTCCTTTAAGAAACTCGTTTATTCCGTTACGTACTATTAAACTTGCTTAAAATCCTAGTCCATATTTAAATACAAGAAATTCGCGTGGTGTTCTTCTGCCATTCACGTTAAGTGGTCTGCAATCGTCAACGAGGGGAATGGACTTTTAATGCGGTAATCAAGGGCAAAAAGTGGATTTTTTGTTCGCTTATCATTATGTTTAATTTTATATAAATAGTGACACTTACGTTCAAATTCTCAAATGTGATAGACACGTTTAACTCTGAAAATAAATAATGTCTTACGTGTGACTTCCGTGTGAATCTTGTTTGTAATATTTTTATCGATACCTTAAGGGATGTCTTGAGAGTAAAAGCGTAAAATTAATTTTTTAAAACGTTTTTTCCTGCAGGAAGGAAAAAAATACGATTATGAAAAATGTAGTTTTAATTTCTTTGTTACATTCGGATGAGATGAAAACAAAAACGAATTTTCTTATAAAAAAGTAAGTACGAGGCGAAATGATGCGTGGAAGGTTGATTACATATACAGTCTTTAAAGTTACAGATAATTAACACTTTATGATACACATATGTATAAAGATATCGAATATATTCTGCTCTCCAATAAAAGTCACGTCACAGGTGATTGGCATGCACTTCACGAGTACCCAAACCTTGAATAGAGTATCAATAATGCTGAAAATCTATAATTGCATACTTTTCTATTCTAAAATTAATATTCAATAAACCTATACTTGAATGCCTTTAATTTGTTTATGATATTGTCTATGCTGTGCCTACCTTTATATCAAGTTATATGAAAACACTAACTGTGCCAACACGACTTCGTTCGTGTGGAATTCGGTATAAGTTATTAGGATTTTTATCTATTTTTTATTTATTTTTTTCTCACTCAAAATTTTATGAGAATTAAGTTTACTAACAACGCTAACAGATAGCGTTGGTAGTAGCAATATCACAATATTCACCAAGTCAGGATGTTTTTGTATCTATAATATTCACGTAAAAATATTCTATCTATAGGTCGCTTTTAATAAAGTAAATATTACTCAAAAGGCCCGGTGGGACAAATGTGGTTAGATCGGATTTCAGTTAAACAGGATTAAAAATTTGTTTTCAATAAAAAAATATGTTATTTTTAATAAAATTAACTATGAGATTAATATTATTCACAATTATTCTATTCAATATTATATAAATTTATATCACAATTATTCAGAACGCCTACGGCACATTAAGGACACGGAAGTTTATTAAGAATATTCATAACTAGAGTAGGCACAAGACTGTTTCGCACCGGTGATAAACATCGCACTCCTCGTGAATTATTTATAGGGGCTTTGTAAGGATTATTAGATACAATTATAATTCCAAGACAATGCATACATTATTCGTTTTTCCTACGCGATTTATGAATTTTCAAAGCGTCTGGAAGATTATTTTCAAGGTGGATGCGTGACCTGACGTTGTTGATCAAGTACGAGCCAGATGACGAATGGTAGTCACGAGTGATCACGGTCACGTCGTTGACGCCGTTATGTTTATGACGAAGGTGTGTGTTGAAGAATGAGTCTTAAGATAATTAGGTAGAGGGATAAATACCTAATAAAAGCAGAAAGAATTAGCTAAGATCAAGTTTATAAATTACGAATCCGTTTAATATGAAACTTTCATCATCATATAGTATCTAGATGGAGTTAGGGGTGTATATTTTTTAAAACGTGTTATCAGGAATAACCATTTACCTGTGGGGAGTCGACACGTACCGGATGGATTTTATTAAATCTTTAAATCATTATATCCATATTTAAATAATAAATGATGATCTTGTAGATAACATAAAAAATTGCAATAAAGTTCAACGGTATATGTAAATTGTTAATTATTGCAAATTAACTCTTACGGCTCATTTCCTGTCGCAATATCGAGCTACAGAAGCATTTTTTAGTTAAAAAACTTAACTGACGTGGCTACATTAAAGTAATGTTTGAAATAATTATAAACAACAATGAAATTTACAAAAAGTTCCAGGATGTATATGACTAATAATTAATATTGATTGTGCAAAGATTGTTGCAAAATTCTGTATTTGACTAAAGCATAGTATAAATAAGAAAAAAATATGAATACCATTAGTAAATTAACCGTAAACAATAATTACATAAAGAATTATTAAAATAAAGTGCAGTTATGTCACTATTTGCCCGGCTAAAGCCGGGTAGGGAAGCTAGTTAAATAAAAATAGCGATGGTAGCCACCATTAGGTGTTCCGTTAAACCTATAAGCAAATTTTTGTAGTATATTTTATCGAATGTATTAATAAAGCCTGCCTGAAGGCAATAGTCAATATAAACGAGGTAACCACGAAGCCTTATAAATATTTAACTCTTTTTCACATAATATCAGATGGACAGGTCTGAGAGTATCATTTTGGCCCTCAAAAATTCCTGTTGGTATAGTCAGGACAGTCAATTTTGAAAAAGTTCAGATGTTTGAATTTTAACAACCCCAAGTATCACATGGCTCCTGATGACGCGACGCTAAAAACAGTTTTCACAATTCTTATTGTAGTCTCAAAATGAAATTAGAAACTTAGAATTAGGTCATAAAAAAGTTTTACTATGCGGTCAATATTTTTCTGATCTGAAAGAATTCTGAGCTTGAAAAGGCTTTGACATTTTCTTTTCGAAGGAACAAACTATTGTTTAGAAAAATCGGAAACCATAGCTTTGTAGCTTTGTTTCGAAAATGTCAATAAAGCTTCCGTATCATATAGCTCCTGATGACGCGATGTTAAAAAAACAGTTTTCACAATTGTTGTCTCGAATTGAAATTAGAAACACAGAATTTTTAAAAAAAATTATGTTAAAAAACAGTTTTACTACACGGCAAATATTTTTTTAGTCTGAAAGGCTTCCGAGTTTGAAAAAGGCTTTCACATTTTATTTTCGAAGTAACGTGCTATTGTTTAAATAAATTGCAAACCATAGCTTTGTTCTCAAAAAAATATTAAGAAAGCTTCTGTCATTGCGAATAGTTAATGCTAAAAAGAGCTAAAATTAGGTGGACTGTAAAGATCATAAATACGTTAAACAGTTAACAGAAGATATGTGAATAACATTAGCAATAGAGATGAAATTGAATTAAATGGTTTATAATTGCATACGTACCCAACTATCTACATGTTTGATGATATGACGAAGCGATACTTTGGCGTGTCCATGAATTTTCATAACCAAATACAATAATGACGCCATATCGTTAGATCATACGAACGTAACGTCTGTTTAACGAAACAGTTATCTTAAAACACATTTATAATTAGCTTGGTAATCGTTTCCAAGGTGAATTTTTCAACGATTAATCGCATGCGGCAATGAGCATTAATAAATAATTAACGTTAAAATTCCATCATTACCGACCGCAAGTTACATTATTCGATAGATAAGCTACGAGAAGAGTGCTTTAAAAAATCATAATGGCGTTTGCGACCAATAAGTTAACAAAGATTTTTATGTATCGTATGTACTTAAAGAATCTTTCATGATATACGAAATATAAAAAAATTAAGTACTAGTAGAGTTTATTGTAGGGGAGCGGTGTACGTTTTTTTATAAGGTAGGTTTTATATATATTAAAACTCACTAACATAAGCAGTGGGAAAACCCATACAAACCCGGCTTCCGCCATTGTTTTTGAAACATATAAATGATGTTGGATGTTCATAAGATTTAATCTTTGCTAATAGCCTACCTGAAGTGTTGTAATACAACGAAACTTAGGTCGTGGTAAAGAACTTACAGGAAGTAGAAATAATACTGCATCACGTAGGTTCATTTAATTGTGAAATTCAGATTCTTATTTTAGATCATTAACACGGTAAAGGGGGACATACAGAACATACTTGAATTTCCCGGATACGAAACCTTAAAAAGTAAATAAATTTTAGTTTTCAAAATTAATCTCCGAACAAATGGATTACGCTGACGATTTTAAAAACGGAAGCATTCCTTCTTTCGTTTTTTGTATTATTTATTTAGCACGAAAACATTTGAAAATGTTATTTTTTATTTCTGTCTGTCAATACATGCACTATCGATTACATTATTATGAGATTCAGAAATGTTTTATCCAAATTGGACAATAGGTTACAAAATTATACATGATCGTATTTATAGATACGTATGTACCTATCAAGTATACGAATTTCTTCCTTTTTTAGAATCGGTTAATTAAAACTAAAGAATTGTTAATAAGCTAATATTTTTAAATAAATTAAAATTAAATTATTGAGTGAATTAAAATAAAAACATGCCTAATTAGATCTCGTTATTCTAACAAATTCTCGCTGGTCTAATTAGTTTTTAAAATGATTATAGTCAGATATTTTTAATAACGTATTCAACAATTCATGTCGAATCCTGTAATAATTTTGAAATATGCAAGGTCTAACTCGACTTTATTTTGAGCTACTTTTAACGTTTATTTTTCTAATTTGCCATTTATTAAAGGTTATGTTATTTCCGTCTTATTAAGTTTAAGTTTAAGAAAGGTTATCTTCATATTTACAAAAATTATTACAATTATAATGACATAATATTGCTATGAGTTTCCGGTTTTCAAGACAGGTTTGTTTTTTTAAAGCATTCTGAATATTATTGCATTCCATTGTTATAAATGGGTATGATTTAATCAATGAAATTGAAATTATAAAGACGTAGAATTGACATTTTCTTAAACACTGAGTGCGGGATTCTATCGGTTGCAAACACATAATTTGAATACAACCAAAAAACTTAGTATGCCAAACTAATGGTGAAAATATCAGGTGTGTCTTTAAGAGATTTGGCTAGATTATGAGGATGTTTTTCGTAATTTTGATTAAACTTATTTCAAAAACTTTAAACTTTGAAAAATATAAATTATAATATAAATATATATTTGATTCAACTAATTTAACATAACTACAAAAGATCTTTGAAATTAGAAAAAAACAACTGTCGCATATGCTGATATGACAGCAGTTAGTTTCCTATTTTGAAGGACTTTTAACGGAATATGAAAACATTCCTCTTGGATACAGACGGGCTCCAACACTATCATGGAAGAATACTATCACACAGTTAATAACAAAAATTAACTTTTACGCGATGGCAACTCGTGTAACAGTTGCCAAAATGGCAACTATCGCACGAACTGCCATCTCGTAAACGTTAAGTTTTGCTGTTAACCCGTCAAAAGGCACAGTAGAGCTCTAATTGTATTATAAGTGCAGTAGTTCATAATTTTTTCTTGCTTCGCGACAAGTGAACTGATTTCATGTGTTTTTTTTTCAAATGGCCGTCTAATTTGCGTCATATGAATCTAAATTTGACCTTCGTTATTCTAGTTTATTTTTTGTCTGTTTACGCAATTATCTTGTTAACATATCTTTTTTGGTGATTTTTAATGGCGTATATTTTGCTTTTTTACATTTTTTTAATACCATCGTTTTTTTAAATCATTAAAATATTGTTTTTCGAATAGGGTTCTTGTCAAAAAATATCTTAAAGAAACATTATGAATATTCTCACTACTCTTGACAGATATAAGTTAATAAATCATAAATTGTAAGGAAACGAGATGTTTAAAAATTCTCCAACGATTAACGCCGTATTTCACTCGTATTGTATAATGGCGTATTGAAATATCTTAAATGTTTTCTTGGTAATTGTCTTTTCCGCATTCAGGTGCAACAATTATCATAAACAGCTTCAAGACCTCGTCTTTGTATTCATTGCGTTCCAATGAAGAACGCAATGGTTACATTTGCATTTATCATAAATTTTGCTACACTTCTTGATATAAGTATGAAAAGTAGATTTTTTATAAAACGACCGAAAGTTATAAAGCAATTAATAGAACGTTCATATAGACATATTTTCTGTATTTCCTGTTCTATCTTATTTTTCAAATGGTATTTATTAACTAAATTAATGGTATTTCCTTATGCGTTTCGGCTATATTCTTATTATATTTTTTCTCGATCTTGTTTTTCAAATGGCATTTATTAACTAAATTAATGGTATTTCCTTATGCGTTTCGACTATATTCAAATTCTATTTTTTTCTCGATAAGCTGTTAGAAATTATTTAATGTAAATTATTTAATAAGCATACATATGCATTTGGATTATATTCTCATTTTTTTGTTTGCCTTTTCTCCTTTAACTTTACGCTTAGTCTTTTTAAATCTACGCTTTGTAATCCTTAAACAGGTCTTTTAATTTATAATAATAATTAAAACGTTAGGATCGCCATAATGTTAATATGACGCAATTTTTTTCTGCAATATGCAACGTGCAACGTACCCTCAGTAAAGCTGTTATTATATACTAATCATCAACTGCTGGAATTATTAAAAGGTAAAGAGCTTCATAAAGTATGTACTTCAGTAGAGTTAACTATCAACAAAAGGAAGATAGAGATTATGTCTAATTACAGCAAATATATATATATATATATATATATATATATAAATATTGATAAATTTTGATAAAAATATAGAGCGAGTTGATAGCTGCATTTGCTAAGATAAACCATTATTCTCTTTAAAAGACTGTTGATTATAGGAAATATAATTAACAGTACCGAATGCTTGGAAAATTAAATGTTCAGCACATTTAATTTTCCAACCATAATTTTCCAAGCATGCTTAGAGAAAAATGTGTAACAATGAGCCTAGCCAGTAAAATTTAATCATAGACGACCTGGATGTTACCAAAAATCAGAATAGTAAAGGGTAGATCATATGATGCAATATAAATAAAAAACTAACATTCAATATGTCATTATCTAGTGTCCAAAAATCAAATTCTGTCTGATATGGAAATGGCTCGCAATAAAAGAAAAACTTGGCAAAAGACGAATGAGGCTCTTGTTATTAGTAATTTACGTATTATTTGTAATTTATGTAGCAAAAGCTTTTAATAATAAAATAACATCAAAATTGAAATATCATTAATATTATACCCTAGTGCTGATAAACGTTTCGGTTAAATTGGAAGCTTACTGAAATATTTATCTTAATTTCCATCGAATGAGAGTGAAAAGGTGTCCATGAAAAGATTCTACTATAAATCGCAAAACAAGTAGCAGGAAATAAACTTTAATAAATAAGAATATGATGAAAGCCCTTAAACTTTACATGATCGCTTTTCAAAAGATTCTCTTGGCCATTTTCATTTGGCAATCCAACAGGAAATGAGATTACGGCGAACATAATATCCGGTACATTATGTTCTATTCTTCAAAATGTTTTGAAATAAAAATACGACGTTTTTCTTATTTAAATTGGTAATTTGATTACAATTAACGATAATTTGATATAAACACTTAATCTGGATATCCCTGAAGTAGTATAATTGTGAAGCTACAGCGCGTGGTCCGTCGTCGCGGATGGAATAGTGAAAGGCGCAAGGTATGCCAGTGAACAAGACTGTGCTTAATATTAAACCGCTGCTCAGACCTTGGCATTCAGCGCTTGGAATATCCACCAGTGGTCGAGCGTGATTACGCTGACGTAATTTCGCTCGAGCGACAATTTTGTATAGACGTAATTAGTTGGAAATGCTCACAATTACCTCCGGGTAATCGCAATTGTTGTCATAGATACATCTGATTATTTTGAAGAGATTCCTTTTTGTGTGCTTTAAAGTCAAACGTCAGTTTATAAATAAAATTGATCATGTATCAAGCAAGGTGTCTATTACACATGTGCGCGATGATATATATATATATATATATATATATATATATATATATATATATATATATATATATATATATTGTATAAATTTCCATGTAGCCCTTTTCTACTTTAAGACGTCTGCGTTGATCACTGACGCAATATTCTATTTTGATCAAAAATATTATGCAGGAATAGAATTCAACAGGAGTTAACAATTATACAGATACTTTTTGCAATATATTACATTCATAATTATCACTATTTTTAGCGTTCCTTACCTCAAAATTAAAAACCGAGCCACACAAATCCCCTCACGTATGTCTGTCTACTTGCCACAGGCAATTTTCTCAGAAACCATTTCACATAGTAATTTGAAAATTGACGTTGTAATAAATCATATGAACCCGTATACTTCGTAGTGGCTCACACTATAGTATATTTAAATGGGGAAAATTAAGTACTCAAATTTTTCTTTAGTAATCATATAAGGAACTTAAAAATATTTTATCAAAAATTTAAGTCACTTACTTTCAGGTATATTGACGAAAATATTCAAAATATTTTATGATTTTTCATTTCGTAGTTTCGTGACTAAGAGTTCCGTAGTTTCACAATAACGAGGAAATGCTAATGCATTAGGAAATGTCATTTCCTCCTTGTTTCTGAAACTACTGAACCAAAAACAATGAAAACCATATATCTATCCGTCTATATACCGTCTATCCATGTATATACCGTCTATCCTCAGTGTATCTTCTCAGTAAACATCATTATTTTTTGTTGTATTTGCCAAATTTCCATGCCGGTGAAATATATACGTACAATGTGAAAAATTAAATTTTAGTGTTTGTAAATTATTAAATAGAATTATATAGGTGTTTAAGTTTATACCGACAGAACTCTCACAGTGCGAGGACTATTTGTAATTAATATATTTTTTTATTATTGTCAATTTGATGATTCCATCAAAATGAATAGTGAATAAAAGTAAAACTATTTTCTTGCCCCTTGGAAAATCGTGATTCGGAAAACGTTGGTTTCTGGCTCTATTTTCAATTTCCACCAATTTTCTCCTAAAAGTTTTCATAGCTAAAAAGAGATATTACATTTTTAAAATTTATTTTGCGATAGTTAAATAGAAAAAAATTGTCCCTGTGTTATTTTTCGTATCTAATCACTTCTTAAACTCGCATAGTCATCGTCTGAAAAATCAGCATGAAGAATAGATTCATCGAAGTTTCTGGTTTGCTTACAGCATTCAGTTGCTCAATTAAATTAATTATACGAGTGTGATTTGAAAATGACAAATGAAAATCAATTTCTTTAAATATATGACACATTTAAAGAAATTAAAGCGTCATATACTTTGTAACTTATTGTACGCATCAAATAATTAATTAGTCTTTTTTCACTACTGAAATATATAAGGGCACAAATTTATTTCTGCTGTATCTTCATAAATGTATAGAAATTAAAATTACATTAATATTTAGCGTAATTAAATATGTGAAAAATCGTTTGTTTTTTATTATACTCTTTCAGATCGTTCACTAGAACGATAACACATCAAAAAGTTGTTGGATGACTACCCAAAACAGGTAACTGAAAGGTCTATTGAAATAGATTATCAAAATATGGTTAAATATGAGGGGAAGGGTTGACCGTATGGAACAACATGTATCTTTAGTTTCCCTTTAGGAATTTCCAGTTCTGGTAAGGATATTTTCTACATATAATTATTAGGTAGGCTTTGTGACATAAATTCATTTCATTGATTTCTATTTAATGTTTTACTGAGTAAAATTTAATACAGAAATTTATTTGTTGTTTATACATCATTCGATATAATTTCAAAGTTCAAACGTCATTAACATATTTCGTCAAGCAAATTATTTTTTTTATTTTCCTTACACGTTTATCAGGTCCATCAAAGCCTATTGACGATTTTAGTTGTTGTTGCTTTGCAACATTATACAAATAAACATATCTTGAAACCAGTTTTTATTTTTCACACCACGTCCACCTGCTTTTAAACGAAGCTTTTCGGGATACTTTGTAAGCTATTAAGGTAAATATGCTATAAAATACTCAATAATTATAATTTCTTGCTTATATTTAGCTGTAATGAGCGTCCGAATTATTCAGATATCAAATCTATCTGTTTAATAGTTTCCGCTTTAATACAAGTACAGAATGTTTTTAAAAAGTGGTTTACAAATGAAGGTACACTTTTATAAAGGAAATGCATGTAAAGAGAAAATGTTCTTGCTGGTATTCCATCATAACTAATGTTTAGATTGTCACAAGAAAATTATCCTTTTAAAATTATTATTAATATTAATTATCTAAAATTGAAAATAAAAATCAATAGTACGTTTTTTTAAACTTGAATTAATATAATTGAGTTATTTAAAGGATTGATTTTTAACACTATTTTATAAGTAATTAATTTACTATTTCTTGCTTGTGAAAAACAAAATGATTACCAAAAGTTGGCACTGACACGATTTACAAAACGAGTTGCTTATAAAAAGTTTTTCAAGTGCTTTGGTTTTGATATACTAGTATTATCACATAAAAAGTACCCTAGTTTTTGACTTTACTTATTTTTATACAAAATATTAAATTTTATTTATTTCATTTTTTTTTACATATAAATTATTCTTCAATAAATACTTTCTAAAATCATCCACGTTTCGTAATTTTTATCCCTTTTCCCTTTTATGTCTTTCGTTCTAAATTTGATTGTTTATTTTTATGTTTTAACAAAGACAAAAATCAATGAAAAATATAGTCATCAATTGAGCCTTTTGTCATATATTTAAGAAAACAATTAAAAACAGGTTGAAAAAAACTTATAAAGTTAAAAAGAGGAGAGAACAGAAAAAAGTGGAAAGAAGTTCCATGTGAAATGGGGGCCGAGAAAAGTCGCTGAGCATGCTTTTATAATAACTAAATTATTATATAAACCATGTCAAAATCAAAAGGCTTCTATTTTGAACCAATCAGTAATAAAAACTATCACCAAAATTGCTCAAGATTTGTGACCTCCTAATGGACCAACGGATGCAAACGCATGTAATTTTTCAAAGGCAAATTTCAAAAATGTTGTCGTTGTTATAGAAACACTTTTTGCTTTGCTTTTTGTAAAAACTTCTATCGTCAAAACTCGAGACTAGCGCGCTAGTTTAATACGAAAATAAAAATGAAACGAGACGTCCATTACATAAGTTTTTCTCCACACTGCGGTTTCCAACATTACTCTGTTTATTTCTTAAGTAGCCAGAGATTCGAAAAAGTGCCACGGAGTTTATACGTTATTATTGGAATCTATCGAACACTGGTATCGATGTCAACAGCGGCCAATGACTTGACCCTGCGTTGAGCGTTACGTCAATTGTTGTGACACATAATCCGCTTCAAGCCCAAGGAGAATGAGTAACGTGTAAACAAACCTTGCTTAGGCGGAAAGTGTCCCCATCGTCCACATTGAGCGTATTGAGTGGTTATAATATATGTTTAAGCTCATATCTCTTGTCTACGAGTTATGTGTATTGTAAGTGCAGATACACATATTTGATTTTATTTGGTTTGGATTTATATAATTTGTGTTATAAAAATAAATATTTTTTCATTAAGTAGCATTTTAATGACATATTGGCTTGTAAATTATATTGAAAAAAAAAGTTGATTATAAAATAATCACCATAAATTGTTTTTGATATTCCCGTGCGTTCAATTAATAATACCTCTCGTTTAAACTAAATTTGACAATGCGACTGATATTTTATATACAAACAGGTGTTGTTTAATTAAGATTTATTTTCTGATATATATATATATATATATATATATATATATATATATACATATATATATATATATATATATATATATATATATATATATATATCACGATCTATTTTCTGGTATACATATAAGTTTTCGCGGATGATAGTATTATTGGAAACATGTATTACGATCCTTCTTTGAAACTATACGATTATTTTAACGGAAAAATCATTGAATTAGTTAGATTATTTTTTAATGTATACATATATTATACCAAGTTAGCCCGCGGTTTCGCTTGCGTGCATTTTCGATTAGCGTGCCAGAATTTGTCTCTGGTCTGATTTCAACGTAATACCACTTTATTAATTACTACGTGATCATAAAGAACATAATAAAAGATAGATGCTCTCTATCAGAAACTACTTCATATTTTGGGACAAAAGTAGCCTTTAAGAAAAAATATGTAACATCTAACACCGAAAAAATGTGTAAACTTACGAAAAATAGATATGGTAAACGCAAATATAAAATAACTTATAAGAATCACGGATCGTGTTACGTATTGAAATATTGAAACTAAGGATTATATATTAAAGTAAATAAACGATTGTGCACTATAAATATGAATATCAGATTACTGGGGTATATTTTTGCAACACGGGACAAATTTGCTAAGAAATATTTTTGTCAAACAGACAGAAAGCTAGTTGAGGAAAGTTTACTAATATGGCTTGAATAAATAGAATTATAATAAATATAAATTAGTATACGAATATAACAATCGTTACAGCGAAATATATTTGTATAAAGAAAATATGTGACCAGGGATAAAGGCTGAGTAGCTGTATTGTTTTAGTGAGCGATAATGTCAAACAGTTGGTTAAGTAGTTACTCTGAATAAATTACATTACATTTACATAGTACATACACATACGATGCACGTATTTTGCATGCATAATTTTATGCTCTAAACTAGTTCGACGGGTAGTCAACATCCGGCTGGTCTAGGTCGGAATGCTAAAATCGGTTGCTACTGGCAGATGCAAGACGACTTGTACTCGTTCGCAATTATATTTTACAGCGTAACCGCCGTTGATCGACCGAACTATATCTGTCAATTAGCGGACACGGAAATTCAAAATTAAAGTTCAAGGTGGAAAATAACATACAGATATCATTTTTTTAAACAATTTGATATTGATATGAATTCTTGACATTATTTTGGTTGGTTGAGCGAATCTAATCAGATTTCACGACTTCTTAAATGTCATCCCAAATATCAATTAACAGCCACCCGCTCTGACTTCGTACAATTAAATTATTTAATTAGAGGATTTTTGATTTGTATTTTTTCTTCCTTGAAGATCGTCTTGCACTTTATTTTAATTAACAATAATTAATAATGTACCGCGATATGATGCGCTTGTGATATTCCCGTACAGAAACTGTCCATTCCCGTTCTCCGTTACCTCTCTGTGTACATCTCATCGAACGTCATCACAGTTTCTGATTTGTTTACTTTCAAAAGCCTTTTAATCTTTAAAAAAGGTTTCAAAAACTTTCTATTCTGGAAGCAATGCATTTTTCGTCACATTTTCAATAATATTTCCAGGACCGTTTTACATAATATTTAAAAAAAAATTACTTTTGAAACCCTTTTAACTTGTATTTTCAATTGACATCCCACACGAAACATACAACATAAAGTTAAAAATAACATTTCGCGTACATTATTTCTGCTCTTTACAACTTCAATCTGAATATTTTTGAGTGTCTCTCGCGTCGACTATTAAGATATATGTAAGTTACGCGTATGAAATTTGTACATCTAACACTTTTTGAGAAAAACGGCTGTGTCGGATAGGCGAAGAGACAATTGAGAAATCTTTTGAAAATTTCAATGAAAAGATATTTGCAATGAAACTTGAAATAAGGGTTATTGCGTAAATGTATTACAGAATAGACAAAAAAAACAATTATCACACTCTTATCAAAGAGAAGTATTTGTGTCGATAATTTCATAAGTGTTCGCTAACGGTAAAAGTATTTGTGTCGATAATTTCATAAGTGTTCGCTAATGGTAAAAGTATTTGTTTCGATAATTTCATAAGTATCCGCTAATGGTAAAATATTTGTGTCGATAATTTCATAAGTGTTCGCTTATGGTAAAAGTATTTGTGTCGATAATTTCATAAATCTTCGCTAATGGTAAAAGTATTTGTGTCGATAATTTCATAAGTGTTCGCTTATGGTAAAGGTACTTGTGTCGATAATTAAATAAGTGCTCGCTAATAGTAAGGCTACTTGTTTAGATAATTACGTAGGTGTTCGCTAATGGTAAAAGTATTTGTGTCGATAATTACGTAAGTGTTCGCTAATTTTAAAAGGAGAAACTGAAAGGCATCGAAATGAGATCATTAAAGACTATGTGATAGGAATATATATATATATATATATATATATATATATATATATATATATATATTAGTTTCCGTGAAAGAATTTGAAACGAAGACTGCCAATATCGAAGAGAGTGCATACGTATATATAAGATATACAATATATTGAGATAATTCGAAAAACTTATATTTGTATGAAATAAATGAAGACACAATAAACAGGAGCTGAGAAAGTTATTTGAGTGTACCACATTAGTATCTCTGAATTAATTTAAAAAAACCCGTATTAAGACCGTGACTTCGCGCATTACGCAAAAACTACTGGATGGATATTAATGAAGCTTTTCAGTTCAACATCTGCAAAATTATTATGTACTACTTAATTAATAAATCTATTATTTTTTAATTAATTGATAACATCAATATTTTATTTCTTAATTAATTTGTCTATTTCATAGCCGTGTCCATCATAAATATGTGATTTTGTAATTTTCCTCTAGATGGTGTTATTTATTTTATTTTTAATAGACATTTTTAATGTAATGATGCATTTATATTTATATATTTGTAACTGGACAGTATCTATCATAATCAAGGATTCCTTTCTCGGTGTAACCCAGATATTTGAAGGTCTGGAAGTTTGTTACACATAATAGTATAAATTTTCCTGCGCGAAGGGCGTTGGAAAATGCTAGGTATGTAAAAATCGTTGGTAAAAATAAAAGTTTAAATTACGCGTTTTTTTATAGTTTATTAGATAAACAATTGTAAGAAAAAGTCAAGAATAAGCAGGGAACAATGTGAAAGAACAAGATAATTCGCACTAAATCGATGCCGCGAAAAAATTACTAGCTAAAAATATAAATTCTTATAAATAGAAAATCACGGTTTTAAAAATTCAATTTTTTGACAAATCATTATGTAAATGAACAGATTTCTGTTTCTGTTAGTTAATCAATCAAAAGAAAAGTTAATCACGAAAATCAGTCGAAAATTGCTACCTGTAGCGTGTCCTTATACGTACACAAGTATATACTAACAGATGGAGATGTATATCATTTTTTGAAGGCAAATATAGATCATATTATATATAAAACGATTAAAAGATCTCTGTCTTGATATTTAATCAATGAAAAGAAAAATTAATCATCAAAATCAATCAAAAATTGCTACCTTTAGCGTGTCCTTATACATACACACGTACATATCAACAGATGAAGATGTATATTATTGTTCGAAGGCAAATTTAGATCATAATATATATTTAAAACAATTAAAAAATGACAATGACAAGATTTTTAAGATAAAGTTCTACTATTGAAAAAAGTTGATTCTTTAATATTTAAAGTAGATTATACGTAAAATTACCAAAGTTAAATTACTTACATATCCAAAACTCGAAACTAGCGCGCTTGTCGATGACAATAAAGGACAAACCCACGGCGTGTGCAACAGAACTTTTTATTTATTTATTTTTTAATTATTTATTTTTATTCTCATATGGTTGATAGATTAGAATAACGTCGATGTTAACATCTGTAAATCTTCAACCAGCGACCGCTAGAATTCAGGTTATGATAACTAATGTATTCCATCAGTTACGATGAACTCATGTCTCGATACATTCATCTTGGAATCTAAGGATTAGTACCGGTTTTAGCGACCGGATTGTTGGCTTAGATTCTTTACATTTGTAGATATGTTTAATATATATAACTTGCTTATATAATATTAATCTTAACTTAAATATGTTTGCATATTTATAACATTATTGTGTTAAAAATATTATAATTTCACGACTAAGTATTATTGTATTGTAACTTGATGATTTAGACTTAGAATAAAAAATTTAAAAAATTACAAATTAAACATACAGTACGACGTCAAATTGTCATTTCTTTTTTTGGTGGAATTATTCAAAACTATTTTAATTAATGACGTAATAAAATGGCACGAAAATATTTAATTGATTTATTAAATAATTATACAAATATTTTGCTTAACTACTAGTGATTTAAAATGGATTCTATTTAATTTATTAAATAAGGCATATATTTAATAAAACTTCTATTGTTATAGGAGATTACTTAAAACTTCTATTATTATTTAATAATCGACGGGTTGATTAACTCAAAGCGATTATTAACTAATTATAAGCGTTAATTTAATTGAGACTAGTTAAAACTAGTTAAAATCAATATAGTAACATTTACGTTATTGAGTTTGTTACTCAATAACGTAAATACCTTATAGACATATACGTTTAGAATAAATCATAGACATTTGGACGATGCATAATGGCTTTATATTCTTACTTCATGAAAAGAGCAAAATCGCTTAATGAAATATTAATATGAAATGATTCACATATAAATAACTCAATTATTGCGGTAGTCTGTTGACCTTATTACACTTAACGACTCTACAGTTCTTAGAAGGTCTTTGGCGAATCGTGACCAACCAAATCCTGAACTAGGCGTTGCTTAGTCATATTTTTAGACTCGAGACCATTTATTGGCAATACCGAGGGATAAAAACGTATTTGTCGAAGATGGAAACAGAGAAATTAATGCAAATCGAGTATAGCATTGAAAAAGCGGGTTTTAACGCGTCAGCTCGCCCACAGAGAGCTGTTTGCTGCAGCACTACACGAGCGGTGACTTCCAAGAAGAAGCGAGGTTGGTTCGGTCGGTTGCGTCATCGCTTCACATGGCTCGGTATGACAATTGTCTTTGTCGAGACGTTATTTCTGTATTTATCATCTGTCATCGGCGCATGACCTTCCTCCGGTGCATGAATTAAGGTGATATTTAAGGTTTATATAATACTAGCATTTTTCACGACTTTCCTCACGTGGTAATCGTATTCCAAAGAAATAACTGAATCTGAAGAACAATTTGACTCGAATCCGATATTAAGAAACCTAAGAAAACTTAGGTGGGGTTTCACTTCAATTATTGATTATGTCTGTTAATTAAACAAAAATCGAGTGACTTCGTTGCTAAGTTGTAAGTAATTTCATGATAGTTAAATTTTCTTTTATATTGATTTCGATTTATATTATGTACTTGTATTATTACGAATAGTTAATTAGAAAATGCATAAAATTATGAGACGAGCTTTGATACTGGGACTGAAGTAAATGAAATATTTCGTCCTGAAGTATATATTACAAAAGGTATTTTCTGTCCAAACTGCAAAACTTTGAAATTCTAATTCCAGGAATTCGTATTTTATAAATTTTAAAAAATACATCTGAAAATGTTCTGTTTCACATTATATCTTAAGTTTCTCTGTTCCTTAAAACTATTATTAACCTCAAATTGAGTCAATATTTTTAATTTTTTTTCTATTTAAATTACTTTTACTTTTCAGAACGGGGGAAGAGATTTTTTTTATTTATTTTGATTATTTTTTAACCTCCCCAATTTTTATCCAATGTGACATACAAGCTATTTTTCTATAATAATTCATTGTCGCTGGTAACTCGAAGAGATGGATTTTGTTTATAGGTACATTAAAGTATAGCATTTATAAGAACAAAAGACAATGATGAGACATAAAATGACTGCCAGATTGTTAGATATAAAGTCAGTTATACTATTTTTCATATCAATTAGAATCTCGCAACCATATTTTCATACGTTCTCATAAAACCACAATAAAGTTAAAAATTATATTTTATCGATCGATAACATTAACAACTAAATGAAATTTATTTGAAAAATGGTTTTTGCTTTACAGCTACCAAGTAATTTAGGCCAATTGATTTATGCTGGATTTTTATACTTTGATTTAAATTAATTTTAACGAGCTCCAATTAAATTATTGCTTATCATTAGTTAATCATCTCCTTGAATTGATCAAGCCGTCGATTATTAAATAATAATCTTCACCTCGTATAACAATAGAAGTTTTATTAAATACATGCTTTAATTAACAAATTAAATAGAATCCGTTATTATGTTTCCTAAGGTATATTCTTTGAGTTTTTTGTACTGTATTCAAGCATAGAATTACCCGGAAGAAAATAATGTATGTGAAGGGTTTCATATTTATTAATTGCTCTGTTTATAGAGTCGTTTACATAATAGTAATAGAAAATAAGCGTACAGTTAAGAAAGAGTGAAATTTTTTATTACCTCTACAATATTTCGTAATGGAAATTATTGTTTACGGAAATATGTCGTACATTCTTGGACCGTAAAAACGACGTCTTGAATTTTGTGTGTGGAAAATGCGTCTTCAAATAAATGTAATAAATACTCTCACACAAGTTTAATAAATATATCTCATAGTTTTAAATGATAAATGTAGGTAACAATATCCCGACTGACAGAAAACATAATGTTATTACTAACATTGAAACGAAATAATTTTTTTTTCCACTTTCCATGTCAATGAAACGTTTGTATTTAGTTTTTAATATACTTGTTTCATCCTTGCGTCTAATTTATTTATTTATGACAGCTGTGTGCTTATGTAACGAATATATAGACCATTAATCGCCTTTCACCTCCAAACTTTCTTAAACCTTTGAAATGCGAAGAAAACAAACAAATGAACAATATTTTTAATATTAGTAGCTATATTGTTTTCTTTAAAATACCCCTTTATTTTCTCATTATTGCGTTATTTTCGACATTATATTCTCATTCTTAGCACATTTTAAAACTTATTCGTGCTGAATATCAGAATAATTGATCATTCAATGACCGATTTCAATGCTACTATATTTAAATAAACATATACGAGTACATAAAATGTCATTGCGAATTTAAAAACGTATTTAAATACTGAATTCCGATCACTGATTGATTGACGGCAAACTTGGCTTTATGCCAAGTTGCCTTGATAATGACACAATGTAGAAGATCTTGCAACCTTGTAAATAATGAACTCTGACTACGAAACGAAAACCTTCCATTTTTAAATAAAGTATTTGATTAATAATTTGATATTGCAAGACGCGACGACGTGAGGATCGTCAATGAGCACTAGTATTAAATTAATCTTAAAATTTCTCAATTACATATAATTAGTTTTCTATTGACTTTTCAAAATATTTGTAATTAAACACTCCGTAATGTTTAAATTGTAAACAATAATATTTGGATGCTTAAAACGGAAAGTAAATATATGTGTTTTTCGCATTTAGTTATTGTTAAGTAACAATGGTTCCACTTGGCAGTATTAACCAATATTTCTGTTCGCAATATTTAAAGTCAATGTACCTATATTGCGTCACATTAATTCGTCTGGTAAAAAAATATATTTAGAAGAAATGTGAATTTTTAGATCTTAGAGAATGGAATTAAAAAAATCTTGAGTTTTTAATTATTCTAATACTATCAATGAAGACATATGGTAATCACTGAAAAAATCAACTTAACATATGGAATAAAATGTTTTGTAAAAACGTCTGTCTCTGTTTCTCTGTATGTATGTAAATATGTGTAAATCACAATCGTATAACCTCACGCCCAAATCAATTGACCTATCTCGATTAAATTTCATATCTTCAGACTCTTGTAGATATTGTTATACGCTTTTGTATGCATCGAAATGTTTCCCGAAGGATAAAAAAAACGTCTGATCTTTAACGATGAATCAAAAATAAAGAAATCTTTATTTCAAGCACAAAAAAGCGTCTTTTCTTTTAAAATTTGATAAATTTAACGTGAAAAATAAAAAAATTTATTATTTTTACAAAACTAAGGATTTGGCTCAATGTCACATGGTATCCTTATAGGAATTTTTGACGAACGAAAATGCTGCCAGGTTTTGTATGCACTGTCTGATGAAAATGAAAAATGTTGAGAGTTTGTCGCGTCCATTGTTTATTGTTTTATCGATAACGTCAATTCTGTTGTAATTATTTAAAGTAAATGCAGTCGAATTTAGAAATATAAACTATACTTTATACTACTATGAAAATTTAAAGATAACATTTTGAAAATCTATTAAAATATTTGATATTTACAGGTTTATATAATGTAAATTTAAAAGAAAATATTTCTAATAGAAATTTTCATCAATACGCAGAAAAAATTATAAAAATGATTGGAGGTGAAAAGTGGAAGTGAAAAACTTTTTTAACACCCTTGCAAGAGGGGTGCCATGAAGGATATGGATATTTCTCAAATCTTTTATTACGTAGAATCCTTTGTGAAGTATTATACAATGTCCTCACAAAATACTAAGATTTAAAGTAGTTTGTTATGTACATATCATTTTTAAGCCAATATAGGAAGTGTAGAAGAATATGTAGTGAGAATAAACATTATAAAAGTAGATAAGTACATTTTGCTTAACAAGGAATGTTGATTTTATTAAAAACAAAATAATTAATTCAATTCATGATGGAATTAAAACAATAGCACTTAACAAGGACCTTCACTTATAATTGCGTTGGACATATTGTATTAATAAGTTTGTTTTATAGAAAACAAAGGAATTGTATTTTGCATGTTCTGGCCTACAGTGTAAATTTTTTTTATGTCGATTTTTGAGTTTACTATTTAACATTTATTCTCGTGCCTAATCGTGTGGGGTAACATAAAATGTGGTTCCTTAGATTATTTCTTTATTTAGAAGTCTCATTTGCGAAGTATTACTTAAAAGTTCTCGTTTTGCGAAATAATTTGCAATTTCTTATGTCCCACCCTAAAATTTTCTATAGGGTGAAGACAGCTTAATATAACATACTTAATAGCACTTTGTTAGCATATTTATTAGAACTTAGCCACGTGCCCAACAATGGCTTATAACTATTTCGAGCATGTGTAATGAGCTTTTTTCTAGAAAGACCATAGTATCCTATTTTTCGGCATTGAGCATACATTTATAGTTATTTTTTTAAATAAAGTGAAATTAAATCAGTTTCCGACCGTTTTTTTTACCTTTTTTAGTCTTGTCTTCGACTGCAGAACATGATTCTATTTTGTTTATTTTTTTCTGTGTAATATAATATAATCTAATGTTGCGTTATTATATTCCTTAACGTTACATGATTAAATGAAAATAAATTTAAATTTGTGATTTGATATTCTCATAAAATAAATATGTAATGGTAACATTATCAATCTACTCCAGAGGTAGTGAAAATTCTTCAATTTAAATATGTCTTGTACTAGGATAACCATATATAAAATATGCTATTAGATTCTCACTGCTACCATAGCTTAAAAACATCTGAGGCAAAATGTGCTTTCAAATCTGTTTCTTGAAATTTCCTAACACACCACATATTTAACAACATCATAATAACTGAAAGTCTGTGTACTGTTGTAATTTAACTTACAGTGAATATCGTTTATTATAACCACTTAGTGAACAGACTCTTTATGAAACGAGCTACTTAATTAGCAGATTAAATAAACATAACCATAATAAATAATCTTGTGAATGTCAGATAAACCTATTCTTCATTTTTTCCATTGAACCAATTAGCGTAATGAAGCAACGTATTACCCGGAAATCATGCATATATACGAAGGCCTGCGTTATTTATTGTATGTTTTTTAATTTATAAAGTATTTCAATTATTAATCAAAGGAAGTAAAACGCGAGATAAAATAAGATCTTTTGTACATGTACATAAAAGATGTAGAAGATAATTACAATTTGTGAGATCGTGCAAACTCCAAATATTTGTATTGTAATAAAAAGGTATACGAATAAGTATCATATGGTTTGAAGAAAAACACCTGCACAGTTATAACAACCATTCAATTAATAAGACAGACGTTAAAATATAATATTACTGGATATAATCAATATGTGCAACAGTCCAATGAAAAACACCTGCACAGATATAACAAACATTGAATTAATAAGACAAACATTAAAATATAATATTACTGGATATAATCAATATGTGCAACAATCCAATGAAAAACACCTGCCCAGTTATAACAAGCATTTAATAAATGACAGACGTTGAAATTTAATATTACTGGATATAATCAATATGTGCAACAGTCCAATGTCAATTCCATTTATTATATAGGTGACGAGGCGAATAAGAAACGGGCCAGACTACGCTCACTAACGTATTTGGTCATTAAACATTGGTAATGAACAAAAGACATAATAAAATGCTAAAAAATTATGTGTCATAACCTAAAAACCTGCAAAAAAGTAACTTGAATATATCTTGACACTTCAAACAATGACGTTATTTCAATTAGCACGAGCCATCGTCAATGCTGCTGGCGAGTTTGTTGATGAAACTGAGATATACCATCATTTCGACTATAACTTTTATATTATTATTTTTTTATTATTTAGATAAAAATCAGTTTAGTAACAGTAACATTTTTGTAAGTACCGTATTTTTTCTTGTTTTGTTGACTAAATTTATTGTTTACTATTTCTTAAAGAAATATCTAAAATTCATTAAAAACTTGTGCAGTGATTTACAGTATGGCATATAAAATACTTAATTAATTCGTAGACATGTGTAGTATATTTTTAACGGATTTTCTTTATTTTTTGTCTAATATAAACACAAATTTTATTTATATACAAAATCGGCAACACAGGAAAATTGTAAGCAAAATATGAATAAGGAAAATCTACATAGAGGAAGTGTCAAGAATATAAATGGGGTGTCCAAATAAATCTTATATATAAATACATATATATATATATATATATATTTTTTTTTTTTTTAATTTGTTGAATGGGTCAAGGCTTATATTAACGACCTTATTAAATTTGTTTCAAAAACACTCAAAATAAAACTGATCGTCTCATCACGCGTGAACAGAAAAATTTTCTAAAACGTTATGTACTTTAGTGGCGAGCACTAATTAAAGGTGTTTAGACACTATGTTTTTAATGAAAATCGTCAATCCCTCTAAGAGTCAATACTTTTACCAAAACGACCCGTTGGGAAATGTTTTTCCACTTGATCTCTTTATTTTATAAACTGAAATTGTTTTCAGAGTTTTAACTCAATATAACAACTGATAAACACAAAATGTAACACAACATTATTTGTTTTTATCTAACTAACTGCACCACGTGCTGCAGAATTTTGTAACGGAATCACATCATATAAGTTAAAGCGATATCAGTACCGACGCAAGATGCAACAGAGTCCAGGATAGTGATCCGCTTCATCCTGTTTCGCCTGCGAACCTGGTTGAGGTCATTGATTCGCAGGTCTCAGTCGGTACTCTTTGAAAAGGAGAAAACTGCAAGCTTTCGGCGCGTACAACTTTGATTATATGTCGGACAATTTAAAGATCATAATACGATAATAAAAACAAAATAATTGGGTAACAATAGCATGTCGAATTCGTATGCCAAAGGTTCTGTAAAAAGTGAATATACTTTTACACGACACTACCAACACCAAAATCGCTTAGTACCATCAAATCAGGACAAGATTTTTAATAGAATTACGCAAATACTTGTTATGCCAGGATAAATCAGCCTCGACTCAAATGTTTATCAATTTCTTCAAAAGTTTCTTTGAGTGATAACAATTGTAAATACCGCTCATTACCTAACGCTTATATACATAATTGTAAATACCGCTCATTACCTAAAGCTTATATACATAATTGTAAATACCGCTCATTACCTAAAGATAACAATTATAAATACCGCTCACTACCTAAAGCTTATATACATAATTGTAAATACAGCTCATTACCTAAAGCTTATATACATAATTGTAAATACCGCTCATTACCTAGAGATAACAATTGTAAATACCGCTCATTACCTAAAGCTTATAAACATCTAACTTCACTTGGACACGATCTTATATAAATTGCGATGTTTTAAAGCCTATCCTTTATCGTTCTAAAGGTAAAATCACGTGACAGACAAAAAGAGACAGTCATACGATTAGTTATGGAACGTGATCGAGATTTTCGAAGAGGGATCCTAAAGTCAGCATAGCGTATAAATATATATGTTTATCGATATGACGTTTATAATCATGGTATATATATTTTCATTTAGAAATTAATTTTCAACACCTCAGTTCTGTCGCCTAAAAAAACTTATTGCTTCACAAACCTGCTGCCCTTCGTTACTTTAATTGTTTGAATACTTATGCATAAGCGTAATCACTCCTGGCAAAACCTTTGATTATCCTAATGAAAGGCACAAATAAACTAGCATATAAGCGAGAGACATCTATAGAATTTTTTTATGCGTTGAATTACTTTGGATGAATGACCGCTTTGTTTAATCAAGACGATCATTCAAATATGATGAGATATAAATAAATATTTCTTGTTATAATAAATTATTAGTATCGATATGTATAAATTATAACTAGATCAGATTTCATTCTGTCATATCTTTTTATATCACCTCTTGTTTCTATGATTTATATGGCTGATGATGTCATCAGAAGATTAACAATTCGGCTATGCAATAAATGCGTTTATATACATATAGCATGATTGCGCTTAATAGTAAATTTTTCAATAAAAATCAGTAATGGAAATTTCATAATTTTTTTCTTTAGACTATACATTTTTACCTTTACAGTAGCCTAATTTATTTAGTTTTAATGAATATTAAAGGTTTATTTATGTTAAAGTTTAAAATTTTTAAAAGTTATCTTGAAGAGCTTTAAGTGTAAAAAACCATATGTTAATCTAAGCAACTGTTATAAATGTATATAAAACACTCTTAACATTTCATTGGTTGTATTATATTATTAGACAAATAAAGGTTTTATGTTCTCCACAGAGTTCTTATTTGTTTCTACGTAAATTTAAAATAAATGCTTAATTTTAAATTGACTTAAAAACTTTGGAAAATTCTTTGGAATAGTAAACATAATAAATATACAATATTCGATATTAATAGACAATACTAAATAGACAGTAATACTTTTAGTGACAACATAATTTATTTAAGAGATATGTTCATTCCTAATTCCCAGACCAATATATTACGACCGATTAATATTTTTTAGTCTTTGAAATTGTTTACTATGTATATTATATATAGTATATTATAACTTATATAATAGAAAATTATTTGACTCGAGAATTTTGATAATTACAAAAGTAATAAATTAATTTCATTATATTTCTGTTACTTCTTAAATTTTTTATCGATTGTTGATGTACTTAAAATATCACCAAAAGTACAAGTCAAGTTTGGTACAAAGAAAAATTGGGTTCGTCAGCTTTGTGGGTATGAAAAAATATCTAGCTCTTCAAAAACAAATTCAATACGAGATATGAAAAAAAAACTATAAAAATTAATTAAACCTAATTCAAATCAATTAAAAATGTCATAACTTGAATTGTTTTAAATTATTAATGGATCCAATTGAATTTTTATTTGGAATATTTCTGAAATTACTCTATTTCTTGTAACAACATAGAGTCATAATAATTTACTGTGTTCTTCTAATATTTAAAATAACAAGATCTTACTGACGTGTTTTAAAAATGCGTATTCAAATAATAACAAGAAATTAAATTTAAAATTCAACCACGTTAATAATACCAACCTCCATAAATATTGTATGCTGCAAAAACCAGCGCCAGAGAGCACACTTTCCACATCATGATGCTTGATTTAAATAATGTTCGAGAAAATAATAAAAAAATAGTATTCTTAATTTAAATAAATAGTGAGCAAAACTTAATGTTGCCACAAGCCGGATGCACAACTTCTCTCGACACACACGCACACGGTACTGGCCGATCGAGGGTCAACCGGACGCCTTTTTATTCGCGCCTTAGTTGCCGATAAGCTACATACACACTTAGGAATGTCGCGATCCTCCATCTGTAGATATAGCTTGAAAATATATTTAGCTGTTTAATGTATGCTTATCATTTGCGAACAAGTCCAACGTCAACTTGTCTCGCGAACGAGTTTTCAAAGATATAAATTCGCGTAACATGATCTTGAAATATAACATATTATATTAGTACCTGGGACTTGTTGATTAGTACTTGTTGAATCAGTTTTCCATAAGCTAATTTTACAATTAACAGTTACAGTGACGAGTGGAGGCTAGCCCGCTACTTATCTAGATTGATTGTTGCAAAAACATGCGTCAGGTTATTTCTTAGTAGCGCGTATTACCTTTTAAATATTTTGAAACATTTATTTGGATTTACACAATTTATACTTGTTTGAAGTAATTATAAGGATACATTAAAAGTCTTACAAAACAATTTAAAATAATTAGATTTTATAATCTTTAATAATTAACAGTATATGCTATGAGATATTATATTAATTAACATTATATGCTATTAGATATTGAGAAGCATTTATATGCTGTTGAACTTTTTCAGTAGATTTTCACGTTTGTCATAATATCGTTATAAACTATTTTAATGTCGTTATAATGGTTTAAAAGCTTACCTCAATAACGCAACCGGTACACTTCATCACCCTTCAGGTGAGGCTATTAGAGAGATTCGGACTAAAGTTCAAGATAAGATCAAACCTAAGAATCAATCCTTTATCTGTAATAATCATTACTTGATTACCACAAGAATTTATTTTGAAAAAAAGATCATGTACTCTGATTTGATCTCGACACTATGCTATACAAGGGTTGAAAGTTTCAATACAACCGCATAAACTTTTCTTATGTCAAATCCTAAAAATTAACTGAAAGAAGAAAAAACAAGCTTTACAATTTAACAAACTTTCAGCTAAATGTGGTATTTCATAGGGTAGATTTGTATGTATCCTCCTTACCATATGTATTAAACTAGTTAGCTTTTTATTCAGACTTCGGGGTACGGAGAAAAATATATTTCGTAGTTACGAAACACGGCATTTAGGTAGACATGAATACATCGCGATAAGTTTCTTTATAAACTTCTAAAAGTTTTTTTTAAATAATATTTTATAATTATTATTTGTAACGTACAAAAGTAGTCGGTTATATTTTTTGCTGCGAAATTCGGCTGCAACTTCGATGAGTCACGTCTGCAGGCGTTATGAAGGAGGATATGGGTATTTACATGTTACTGATATTTTGCTTGGAGGAAACTGAAGCGTATGAACCGTGCATATCCTTTAACACGTTTTATTAACTTCACTGGTATGTAACTACGTATCTGAACAAATTTAGCAAAAATATTTTCATTCATTTCTAACTGCAAACATATGCAATTCTGTCGACATTACAATGACATGGAACCGACGAGTTGATATGATAGTGAAGAGGGAACTGACCAAGAGCTCATAATAACTTATCGAATCATTGGGCTTGCCTGATGTGTCTTGATGAGCTCTTTATTAACATGTTGGAACGAGGTGGGTCTGATGATGGAGGAGTAAGGTGGTCATGGAAACTGCTCAATGGATAATAGTAAACCCAACTTGTTTGGACTCCTTTTGATATGCTTAAAAGAGTATTTTGCTTACAAAAGCATGCTTTTTAGTTTCTTTTAGATATATTTTATTATTTTAGTTTCTTTTAGTTATAAAGGTCCTTATTTAGGTTGATTGTTGATATGTGCCGACTGAAATGGTCAATTAAATAGAAAAAAATTAATCTAGAATAATTTTCTTCTCTAATGGAATTGACAGAAGAAAATAGTGTGACGGAAGAATATTTATTTGTAATTGAGAGGCATAAAAGAGCAAATACCTTCTGACTCGAAACATAAGAAACAGTTGGAAAAACAACACAAATAAATATAGTTGATCAAATGTAGTTGATCATGCATGATCATAAATGTAGTTGATCATGCCTAGGATAAAATTAGTGAAAAATCGTTAGAAACAGTAACCATATATCATGAGATGTACAATTATTACTAAACCTTTTTACATTTCCTCCAACATGAAGACATAAACATTTTCGCAAGAAGATCACACGACGTTCAGGTTTACTTTTAATAAGATGATTAAACAATTGTTATTTATGAATACAATAAATTAATCTTTATTATTAAGAGACTGTTACGAAGGTATGTCTGCACATTTAAGATTTCTGGTAAAAAAGTTGAATTTGCCATTTTCACGCCTCATTTTTTAACAAATTTTGTTTATTCATCGTTTATTCGATTAACACGCAAAATACTGGATAGATCTTAATGGCACTTTCACTGGACTAATTAGGCTATCATACTTTTATTCATTTCCTAAAGCACGTTGTCTCTGTCTATCCATTTTTTATTTATCTATTTATCAGCTCATTTGAGCACCGGATAAAAACTCTTAAATCGATTTAAACTTTTACTGAGATATTGATTAAGATACAGATTATAGAAAAAATAAAGTATTTTTTTTAATAACACGTTCCCTAAGGAACTTAAAAGCTCATTATAGGGCTCTAGCAGTATGACGAGCGGACTTAAAACTCATCAATGATTCGGATTAAAATTCGAGATAAGACAAAGTTGTTTTCATCCTGGTGAAGGGTACGTTTGAGATGAAAACATCGTTACTGAAGAAAAATTCCGATGCACAAATGAAAATTATATGTGAGTAAAGACCCAGGCGAGAGATAGTAATAAATATTTTAATAACAACTGTTCATTTTGCGTTTATTAACCCGAGTTAAAGAATTTCTATCTGGTTATTGAATATTTTTTTGTAAAAATATATCTGCCAACTGCTTACTGAGAACACGTGCCGACAACATTTAGAAGTATTGTTCTGTTTTTCTGTACGTTTTTTTGTGTGTGTTGCCAAGACATAAAAACAAACTAAACGGAGATTGATGGGACTAAGGTTTTTGCCACTACGTAATGGGGTTTCCTGGTTGATAGATGCGCCACAATAAGAGAGAGAGAGAGTTAGAATTTTCAGGATTCAGTGTCACTGAAAGTTTTTGGAAACTTTCGTAAGAGTTAATTTTATTAATGGAATCATAATATATAATTAACGTACTGCATTATGTAGATAATTTCATACAATGCGAAAATTGTTTGATTAAAAGAAGTTATTTATAAAATTAATTTCACATATTCCTAAAATCGGCACAACCGAATTGCGAACTAAATCTAGTTAAATAAATGTTTATCGACAATTTCATTTTTGGACAAATTTCAAGTCAATTTCATTGCAGATTTTGGCTGTACATACACAAATGTACTTCTTATTTATTTATTTATTCAAAGGGTCCCAAAACAGATACACTCGCATGAGTGTATAATAGAAGGTTCAGAGTATAAAACTAGACTATAGTTCTAATTACGTGTACACAAAATGGTTATAATAATAATATTTACATTTTCAGGGTTATTTGTGTTTGTGAATTTATTACATAATATATTGAACAATTAGTAACATCAGTTTTAACTTAGAAATTATCTTATTTTTACATACAGAACTTATAATTTTAACTAGGCTTTAATTTATAAATAATATGTTTTGTATTTCCTTTTTAAATATGAATAATTTCCGTATTGAATATATTTGCCCTTAATTTTGTAGAAATTCATTATTCACAATTAAATGAAACTACGTGATGTAATATTATTATTTCTACTTTCTTTAAGTTCTTTACCACGACCTAGGTTTCGTTGTATTACAACATCTTCAGGTGGGCTATTAGCAAAGATCTTTTCTAATAGCCCATCTGAAGATGTTGTAATACAACGAAACCTAGGTCGTGGTAAAGAACTTAAAGAAAGTAAAAATAATACTACATCACGTAGTTTCATTTATTTGTGAATAATTTCCGTTCAAAAACGTCTAAAGAAGGATGTTTAGAAACAATATCGTTATTTAATTGGCATATTCGAATTGCGTAGTTATAAAAAGAGGAATTATTGTTATAAACTTGAATTACAAATAATCTCCGTAATGGTATACGGGATCTGAATCGAGTGTTGAAGTTGAGTAGAGAGAGGAGAGAGATAGTCAACATGCAAATGTATGATTTTATATAAATATCATAGATCGGCGCTTTTTCTTCATATAGCTAGTGATCTCTATAGTTGGATTTCATAGGATCTACACTCTCGTCCAAGACGAAGTCTGCAGCGAACGCTATTCAAGATCCTTTTTTATATTTTTTCAATTCTCCCATTGTGCAATTTGTACTGTGGAGATCAAATAAGTGATCCATATTCGAGGATACTTCTAGATAGTGAACAATATAAATATGTAAGTCTGATGGTATTGAAATTCTGTAGTGGAACGAAAGAGGAATCCTAGAAGGTATATTTGTGAACAACGTAGTCATAGTGAAAAAAGAATATCAGTTTTTTACCAAAGAAAACTCCAAGATTCCTGACCACAAATTTAGGTTGTAGTGTCGAACCGTCCAAGAAGTAGCTAAATAAAGTTTTATTTTTCAAAGTACTGAAAGAGATAAGAAAACACTTGTCGACATTCAGAAACATCCTATTAGAGACGCATCACTCGGCTATTGCAAATAGGTATTTTTGTAAGTTTAGACAGTATTTAACGTCATTGATAGTATTGTAGATAATAAGATCATCTACATAGAGTGAATAGGGACATGTAAGTAATTGTGTCAGATCGTTAATGAATATTACAAAGAGAAGGGGTCTTAAATGCGAGTCGTGTGGTCCCCGGAGGTGATTGTTACGGGTACAGAAAGATGACCTTTGATACTCACAAGTTGGCTCCTGTTAGTTAAGTAAGATCTAATCCACCTCAATAAATTCTCATGGATATCATGACTTTACAATTTTGTGCAGAGTATCGAATGATTGATCTTATCAAAAAGTCTGTATAAATGGGTTCAACCAAAAGAAGGTATTCTTTTGGTAAAAACGCCACGAAGATAGTTTTATATTCTAATATATTACTTATTGCTGACTTTTTAGAAACAAAACTATGTTGACTGATATTTGAAAATGGAAATAAAAGATGTTGACAGAAACACGAACTTGACAGAAACATTTGAAAATGGAAATAAAATATGTTGCCAGAAACACGAAGTTGACAGAAACATTTGAAAATGGCAACATGAACTTGACAGAAACATTTGAAAATGGAAATAAAAGATGTTGCCAGAAACACGAAGTTGACAGAAACATTTGAAAATGGAAATAAAAGATGTTGCCAGAAACACGAAGTTGGCAGAAACATTTGAAAATGGAAATAAAAGATGTTGCCAGAAACACGAAGTTGGCAGAAACATTTGAAAATGGAAATAAAAGATGTTGCCAGAAACACGAAGTTGGCAGAAACATTTGAAAATGGCAATATGAACTTGATAAAAACTTTTGAAAATTTTTGTCACCTAATTTGTGGATAGAAATAATATAGGCAGTTTTCCAGTGAGTAGGAAATGTACCCGATTTAATAGATTTATTGAATAGGATACATAGTGAGAATCTTAAGTCGTTACAACAGTTTTTTATAAAAATTACGAGAATCTCATGGGAACCAGCGTCTCCGTTGCAGTCTACGCCTTTAATTTTTATTTTAATAGATCCCATACTAACGTAAAAATAATAAATTAATAAATAGAGTTAAAAATGAAGCAAGGCTAACAATATCGAAATATCAATGCTTTCAACAATGTGGGAAATGCTGGTTAGTCATTTTATACAGTCCGTATATCCCCACAGGCTTGTAAAAAAGCAATTACGTCATTAATAAATTATTTTGTTTTATAACGTTATCGGCATACAAAGAATTTTCCAAAAGCTTTACAAGGAAAATAGTAGTGCATCTTCTCAGTTATTTGGTCAACTTACGCTTTTCATATTTCCTAATCTTCACTTTTCGTCTCATTTTATCTCAATTTTAAATCATAACAATTAATTAAATTCAATTTTTTATTTCTTTAGTTAATTCATGATATTTTTTAAATTGCTTATAGTCACAAGTCAGTTTTACGTAATTATTTTTTTCGATTATATCATGTCGTAAGGTATAAATAAAAAGAAATACTATGAATAGATATTTTTGGCGGTGGTTACCAAAAAATTCTTTCATTTTTGTTCAGCTGTATGTTGTAGATATAGAATACTTTTCTAAACGTTGTTTATGCAAAAAAATTAAAGATTGTATTTTATTGTAAAATGTAGTTTTAATGATCTTGTTTTAGATAGTGTGCTTTATTCAATAATATTGTATTATTTTAAAGTGTGGGGTGAAGTGTATAGAAGTAATGGTGATCGATGTAAAACATAATGTTTATAAATCTAAATTTTATTTATTTTTCAATATTATCTCCTAACAAGTCAATACATTTAGTCCATCTTTTCTCTAGCGCATGGATTCCCTTTGAAAAAAAATCTTCATCTTTAGTCTCCCGAAATGCTTCCACAGCAGCCGTCACCTCACTATTGTCTTCAAATTTCTTACCCCCGTGCTGCTCTTTAAGCTGAAGAAACAGATTCTTTGCAGGCCAGATCTGGAGACAGGGCGGGTGTTTGTGCAATTCAAAATCCGTTCCTCGAATGTCAGCCATCGCAGCTTTGGCTTTGTGTGCTTGTGCGTTGTCTTGGTGACACGGCATTCCAGCTTGAAGTTTCCCATTTTCCTTGATAACTTCCCGCAATCTTCTGATTTGGTCTTCGTAATAAGAGCTTTTAATAGTGGTTCTCTTTTCCAGGTAATCTACCATTACAATTCCCTCGGCATCCCAAAATACGGAAACCGTAATCTTTTGCACTGATCTTGCAACTTTTAATTTCTTTGGTGTGAAGGAAGACGGTCTTTTTCAGGTCATAGACTATTGCTTCGTCTGAGAATCAAAGTGATGGATCCAGGTCTCATCCATGGTTATAAATTGCCTAAAAATCTCCCCGGGTCAGTTTGGTAGTAAGCTTTCAAGATTCGCTCTTGAAATGTTGACTTGTTTCTTTTTTTGTTCGGCGGTTAATATTTTGGGTCCCCAACGTGACGACACCTTGTTCATGTGAAGTGCGTCATGAAGAATCCTCTTAATGCTGCCTTATGAGATTCCTGTGACGTCAACTAAGCATCTAATGGTCATTCTTCGGTGAGATAACATAAGATCTTTGATTTTTTTCACATTTTCTTCGATGTGGCACGTGGATGACCGTCTTCATGATGCTCGCCTTCTATGGCAATTCTGCCCAGATTAAACTCCTTGCACCAGCGTGCAACTGTAGAATATGGAGGAGCAAAGTTCTCCAATATTTCCGCCAAGTCGGCATGTATGTTATTGTTAGATATTTTTTTCAGGCACAAATACTTGATGACAGCTCCGACTTTCTTTTTCTCAATTTTCATGTTATCACTCCGAATGCTTGTGCTCAAATGTATTTTCTAGGGATGAAGTTGTATTGCTATGGTTTTTTACACGTTATTAACGAGAGTATGGACAATTGGTCCTACCAATTTTAAAAAATGTCACATTTTTTTAAAATTGGTAGGACTACTTGAAATATCAGATTATCATTAGTTTTTGATCATCCTATGTATAAATTCCATATTAGTAATAGGTATTTACGTAATTATATGATAGCTTTTTAATTATAAAGTGTTCGTGGCCGTTTTATATATTTTTTTCTGGTTTGGTATAGAATTCAAAATTAAAATGTTACGATTTAACATGAACTACACACTACACAACATATAGTTTTAATGCAGCAGCTACAATCGGAAGACCTCCGTCTTCTGCCTTCTGTCATCTATATCTGCCATCGGAGAATGTACCATTTGATTTTCATTTTTTCAGAGTTAATACAATTTTTACAAAAAAAAATTCTGAAAGACGAGGGAAAATGCTTCGGGCATTTTCGGTGATATTTTGACTTCTAAATCTTTTCATATAAAGTATTTCTTCTTACGGCAGCTTTATAGGAATTCATAGATCTAACTTTCAAAAACCTACACTTCTTTGATTATTGTTTGAAAATTGTAGTACATCTATTGAATTCAGTGTATATAGAAGTGTTAGGATGGCTTAATGTACCCTTAAATTAAAAATAAATATGGGTCAAGATATATACTCAGTAAGTAATCAGTATAAAATATAATACGTATACATATTAAATGTTACTAAGCAATCAACCCCAACAGTAGAAACAGCGGAATTTATTTGTAAAACGAGTTGACTAATACTTAAAATCTATGCAAAATTGTTATTGTCATTATGCTGTCATTTTTTTTGTCTAGTATTTTTTTAAATATAAAAGATTTAAATATTCTCATAGAAAAGGCAATAACATATTCTACTTGTCACGTTTTTCATTTTGCTACTATGTATAATTACCAGGCAAAAAAATTATTTCGATGATATTGCACTATGTAGACACCCATCGGTTTTTTATAAAAATAAGAAAATATAAGAAATTATACATGGATACAACCGTATTTGATCTTTTCCTTAGTCTTTTACCTCGATCTTTTATTACACATATCCTGTTGTTACTTTCCAATGAGATTACAACGGAAATGTTTTGAATAAAATACAAAAAAGGCATGTCCAAGTTGAAACATTAATTAATTATTTACACATAATTAATCATTTAGATTAAACAAAATACAATTATCGGGTTAAATCAGTTTCTCTTCAATTGAAGACGGTATAAAATTATTTCTTAATACTTTTGAAATTCAATAGATAATTACGTACGCAATAAAATGTTGTTCCCTGTAAGCCATTTTAAGTCGGTGGTAGAAAACCCGATAAGTAGATACATATTAAAATTTTACAAAACATCTGTTTTCTATAGATGGATACAAAAATGTGTCCTATTTACTGTATGAAAATGATTTTCACACCGAAACCGGCGGGTGATTTTGCTAGGTATATGCCGACAAGGCAAGTTATATCTAAAGCACTCTAGAAGTTACTTGGTAGTATTAGTCTTACTCTGTTCTCGTGTTTGTTAGAACCTGTTTTGCAGAGAGCATATCCGGTTCGATGCAGGTCGATGAGTTGATAATTTTAACATGCATGTTCAAAGTTGCATTACAACGATTACATGGACAGCAATACTAGTTTTTTATTTTAAACTATTATTAACCTTAATAAAATATGCAATGAAAAATATAATTAGCAGTATCATAATATAAAATCAATAGTCATGTTTAAAAATAAAATGTATAAGTAGATTTTGGCTAAATTACCCGTAATTTGTCTTATCTGTTTAAAGAAAATATGTTTTGTTTTCTGAAATATTTTGTATTCTTTTGTTAATTATTTATAGCCAAGTACATTGATTACATTTTTAACAAATAAAATATTAATCGATAATTAATAAATTCGTTTTGTAAATAAAGCTCACAGTTTTACGCTTAAGGTTTTGCTCTTGATTACGTGAAAGCTAACCGTATTTGAAGCATGTTTCGATAAAAATTGTAACTTTTTTCTTTGTAATCACAACTTCATTGTTTCTTTTTCAGAAATAGTTGAGAAGTTTTATATAGACATCATTCTCTGTTCAGTCTGTTGCATCGAACGGATAAAGGAAAATTGTGTTACATCCGTGTGAACTTAAACACACTTTTATTATAATTTGTATATACGTATACAAGCTGTAACAAACAATGTATCTATTATTCATAGAGGTGATTCTGGGCACCAAGTTGAGTGTATTTGAAGAATATTTCTATATAAAAAAAGATGTTGTTGATATCGCGAATTTGGCAGTGTTCTTTTTTCAGAAACGGTTGAGAAATTTCATATAGTCCCCTAGCATTTTCTACACAGTTTGATATACAGTATTATATGTATGACTAACAGAAAAATTCTTTGTTACACTTGAAAATTTGTAGGATTTCATAAAATTATGGCGGCGACTTGCTCCATCGGTGTGTTTATTTTCAATTATATCTTTGTAAGGGATCAATATCTGCAACAATAGCCTTTTCTATGTTTTCCTGTAGTTTCATTTTCCTGTATTAATTTTACTACTTTGTTGTTAAACGCAATACTTTCAGCCAAAAAGAAACGACGCTTACAACTTTAGTATATGATCTGTGCTTACAAATGTCGGTAAATAATTCGATATGTCAAGATTTGCCTGAAATTAGTTAACGATTGATTCACAATACGTACTACGCAGGCGAAAGTATTGAATCAAAACATAAAACCCCGATCTTTGATTTTTCAAACTCGATTAGTGAATACTAGTTTAATTTGCGTCTATTGAACCGTCGTAGGCATAATACGACAATTCATAATAATAATGACTTACGTAATCGTGATTTAATCTGGTTTTATTTTTTGTCTATTATTTTTGTCTATGTATGGCAAACTCTGTCATTGCGATTACGCCATAAGAAAATGCTAAATAAACATATTTATACCTCACTCTAAAAATGCGCAGAAATGTAACGCGGAAAGGTCACCTAACGTTTACACTTTTTTTAACAAAGATGGATCTACAAACAACAATTAAGAAAAAAATTAGAACGTTATTAAAAAACGTTCATATAATTTAAAAGAAGTAAAGTTACTTTATTTATCATAAGTTTATATCATCCTAACTTAATAAATATTTAATATACAATTAAATATGGAGCACATGTATATTATCGTACATATTTACAACTTTGATAGACGTTTATACAACTTTAATAGCTGTTTTTACAACTTTGATAGACGTTTATACAACTTTGATAACTGTTTTTACAACTTTGATAGACGTTTATACAACTTTGATAGCTGTTTTTACAACTTTGATAGACGTTTAAAAATCCCGTGTTTTCATAAGTTTAGGTTTAGTAATTTTGGAAATAAAGGGGGTTGAAAAAAATTTTATCTACTTTTCAGTGTATCTTTGAGATATATCATATTAACTTATAATTATAAAAAAAATATTTTTGAGACCTTTGCTGCTACCCCTTTCAATCAATACACTATATAAGGAGTGTATATGTATATATATACATATATATATATATATATATATATATATATATATATATATTTCTTTTTTTTTTCTTTTTTTTGTAGTACTTAATTACCCAAAAATTTCCGTATTAGTATTTTAGAATGTTGGCTAATGAGGTATGTGTGGGTTTTAACTCGCATTGCTTTATTACTATGCAACATTTCAAGTCTACATCAAGGGGTTCCTCTGAAAAATGGCTGTGACAGGACACTACACTTGAATCCGTCAGCCCATATATGTCATAAGGATTCAGTTTTTTTTTCGATGTACGGAGTCTTAAACAATTAATATTTTGTTACATGTCTATTGAGATCTCTATTTGAAGCATCTCCTCACAAAATTACATGCATATGAATTTAAAACTGTATTAACATATGAGGCCATGACAAATAGGAACGGGCTTACACACGGACGGGAATGAAAATAAAAATGTTCTGTTGTTTTCGTTTGACTGGGAAACTAAAAAAAGAAATATTGATTTTCATTAGCACATAAATACAAACAAACAAATTTAACGCATTTATTTTAATATTGTCTTTCTTACTTTAAACAATCAATCAAATCGATTACTCTCTGCTACATTTATAAAACACTGATTTTTGTATTGTATCGAGATGCTCTCTGAACGTATCGAGATGTTGCTTCACAAGAAATTTGTCTCAATTTTAATTTTAATTTATTAATCAGGAAAATACGATTTTCCAAGACTACTAACACGTATAAAACATCTTGCTTTGTTATAAAGTATTTCCCTAAAACGCAGAAATTTTAATCTCTTGCAATTTAATTACAACATATCCTATTTAAGTCGTAGCTAATACTGGTATCTTAGTCATAAGTATTTAAAGTATGCGAGTCAGAGTCTTCGTCACGCCCGAATGATATACTGATTCTCGCGTTTCAAGCGAACTGCATTGGCATTTAGCATATACAGACATGTAGACAGAAATACGCGATATTTTATCATGGTATTTTACTGCATTGCTAAAAGTCACTTACTGTTTAAAAACACTTAATTTTTTTATGACTGACCTTTATGTCTGACTGGATCAATACGTAAATCCTGGTACTACTAATAGTTACTACAAAGAAAACCTTTATTCAATGAAACGTGCAAAAATATATGTTTCATTGCAATACATTTTTATCTGTTTTAACTGATCTAAACTTTTAGGCAGTTTATCTCGTAATGAACATTTAAATGTTTGTGTCATTATCAATTTGTTATTTTTAAAGTAATGAGTATAACTGCTGGTCATAACCAAGAAAAACTTTACTTTTTTCTTCGTTTAAACGGAACAATATACATAAAGAAATAAGGTATTTAAAAAAATTGTAGTAAAAAAAATTAATTTGAAAAAAAAATGCTCCTACTATGAAGAAAGAGTTGTCAATTAGTTGTCAAATATCAAATTTATAATCTTTCTTTAAGCGACCCTTTTTGCTTACGTAATTTTTTGGATTTTAGGTCAGTTTTTTAAATTTAAATTCGTGTTTGTATTTGCATATTCAGTGCTTAGTGTTATTAAGAATGATAATCAAGTCACAAAAATTATGACGATAAGTTTCTTGAAAAAAGGCATTTATAAGTACACAATCAGTTTTTTATGATAAAACAATTGCAACCGAAAATTAATTTTGTTAATACTTTAAATATAATTTTGTTAATATTTTTCATTTAATAATTTAACCAATAAACAGTGAAATTTTCCTTGGTGTAACGTTTATGTTTTTCCTTGGTGTAACGTTTATTTTTTTCTGATAATAAACGATATTTCGTCAATCGTCAATAAAGCTAGAATACGATGATGAAAATTGTTTAAGGGAATGAGTGATTACAGAGGCTATGATAAGTGACTTAATTATATATGCACGACAATGATAAGTGACTTAATTATCATTCTTAATAACTAAAGCACACAGCATTCGAATGTATCAATGAGATATTGAGTCTATTCTTAAATGGAGTTACAACACCATACTATATAACATAAGTAAGTGTGCTGTAGTCTGTCCCTCCTACGTAATCCCGTCGCATATTCATATACATCATTTCATATACATCCTTTGATCATGTTAAAATTATATACATTATTACCAGAAATGCAAATTCGTACGAGACATATTATATGATAAATATGTCTCGTACGAATTTGCTTATCTGGTTATGGACAGAATCCTTATAATTTATGATAGTACTCTATATTTTTGCAAAATTAACCCAGATTTTCCACATGGGATTACTTATCCTGTAATGTGTTAATAAAATTATATCAGTATTAAATCTTCTTTCCTCATTTCCGCGAAATTGAAAAGATTTTCATATTTATGTTACCAGAATTCGCTTCCACGAGACACAAGCGTAATATAACTAGCATTTGTGCGATAGTTTTAACGTCGCAATAATATGGTGTCACTAACTGAATACTTTAAATATTTATGAATATTACCAGTATTTGTATTTAACGGTTTTTATTGAACTTCAGTTTTTATATTCTTTTTCAACTTCCTTAAAATTATTGCAAACTTTATCAAGAATCCATTGAGGCTTTAATTGGTAACCTTTACTTTTTTTTCTAAATTGCAAGTTAAAAGCGGAAGAGAATATCTTATTTTATCTACCATGATAATATCTAAGGATGCGCATATAGTATCGATAACTTTCAGAATCGAATTTTTCAACACAAATACTTTTATATCCGATATCTATTAATCGATGCTTTTACGAAAATGAGTATTTTACAGCAGGTATAATATCGAATCTGTTTCGAAATTCTGTTTTTAATATAATACTCCAAAAAACGTTTTTTGATTTGCTACTAAAGAGCGCGAAAACATCTATCAAAGTATTGACATGTTGGCAGCTCCTCTTACTAATGATTATCTGTAATTTGAAGTGTAACAGACCAGCTTAGCACTTTAGCACATTTCAATGCCCAATCCCGAGTGAGACGATTGGGAAAATCTTATATTAGTGGTTGTAAGAGCAAGTACGGAAGTTTAAACTACTTTTTTCACATTCACTTTCTTTTTTAAACTATTCGTTGATCTATTGAATATTGAATATATTTGACGTTAATTTTGTAGAAATTCATTATTCACAATTAAACGAAACTACGTGATGTAGTATTATCTACTTTCTTTAAGTTCTTTACCACAACCTAGGTCGTAAGAAAGTAGAAATAATACTACATAACGTAGTTTCAGTTAATTGTGTATTCGTTGATCTGTTTCGTATTTTCGTTTTTTCTACATTGGTTTTTATTTTAATTTTAATAAAAACGTTGATTAATCAAGTTCTTGTTTTGTTATTTTACATTGAATTTTTTATCTGCTTGGGCATAATTTGAATTGTTGTTTTTTTTATGGGTAAAATATCATAAAAGCTTTAAACAATATGTTTGGATTTGGAATATGAAGAGTAAATTATAAAAAAATAAACGTAATATAACGTTCAGGAAAGGTGTAGATACCTTAGCGTATCAATACTTTTCTCGATAATTTTATCTATGTCGCATTTTTTTCTGGACTGCTCATGAGGAAGGTATCGATAAATTTGATTCGATACAGTGTCCCTAATCACATCTAATATCCGCCTACGATTCCCAATTGTTGTGTAGACGTTGGTCAATATTTTGTAACTGGGTTTATAGTTTCAGAAACACAATTGGTATTTTCATCTTATCTTTTATAAGGTACGTCACTGGATAGTTTTTTTAAATGATTTTTTCAATACGATAGATTCAAGAAAATAACAGTAAGGTATTACAAAAAATAAGCCAAGTTGCATATTTTTAAAACATAAGGTAGCAATTCCGTAATAAAGATGGGACGATATGAACGTCTTTCGTCTGATGTGGACTATACTAGCCTTTTTATTAACAATTAAAGATACAGCCAAAATTGTATGAAGTAAGTAGGTAACTGTTTATTGTATACACGAATATATTTTATTATAAAAACTTAGACAAGATTAACGTAAATCCTACTCTATAAAATATAAAGTCTGTCATATCGATTAATCTTGTAATTTTTTTGCGAATCGTTTTTTTTATTGTACTATTAACAAATAATACTCCAAATGTAGCTGTATAATGGTAACTGTACAGAATGTTTACCAAAATCTTCCAAATTATTGGACAAAAACTGAAAAATTGTCTTTTTTTTATGTTTACCAGCCATTTTGTTTAATATTTAAGCTTTATATATTGTTTCGTGGTGTCATTTATCAGATGTCATGGCCCAAGATCGATCAAGACAACGGTGTTTAGCGATAAATGATTCTCTATGAAATGTTGTCGAGATTAATTCCATTTTTAAAACGATTTTTATTTCTTTTCATAATAACTTGTGTGCCACGGCCAAAAAGCGTTCAAAATAACGGTGTTTAGCGAAAAATTATCCTCTACGAAATTTTGTTTGAATTTTATACCGTTTATTTATTTGTTTTTATAATAAGTTGTAATAAACCTGGATATTTACATGTTTCTTACGTCAGTCGGCCTGCGTATTACCGTATTGAAACGTGTTTCGAATCAATTTCGCAGTACACAGTACACAGTCTTTTTTCAGTTTTAACTAAAAAAAGTGTATAGTAATAAAAACTGGATTTTATTCTGAAAATCAAGGTTCATTTCATATACATTATCGGGAGACCATTCAGAAATATTTTTGAAAAATATGTTTGATGTACAGCAAAAGAATGGCTATTAATTTCAGTTGAGTTTATTAATTGGCAATATTAAGTTGTTATAACTTGAAACTATATTATTTCATGCATAAGAGTTTAGAACTAAATAGGATTTCTTAATTAAAAATCTTATTTTAGAAACAAAGGCATAACATGAAGGCTATTGCTCTAGCTTTACACTGGGTCTAGCTGTATATACGAAATATTAAATATATTTGGCGTTAATTTTGTAGAAATTCATTATGCACAATTAAATGAAACTACGTGATGTAGTATTATTTCTACTTTCTTTAAGTTCTTTACCACGACTTAGGTTTCGTTGTATTATAACATCTTCAGGTGGGCTATTAGCAAAGATCTTTGTATAAATATGAAATGAAATATCGTTAGATGAAACGAAATAATTTATCTGCAAAATTGAAGCGATCCTCCGTATACCACATACAGAATTTATATAATTTATTGTTTAGAAGTAGAATAGGTTTTAGAAGTATTTTAGAAGAAGAATTCCCAAATATACAAGACAATTGGCAATGCTGTAAATTCTCGTGATTAAGTTTAGTTGTTTTTTTATACCTTGTTAAAACGTTATATTTAATAGCCTTTTAGGACGTAATGACACAACAACATTCGGTTCATTATTTAAGTTACCAATGTATACACTACTCGTTTGATAAACGTATAAAATTGTTTTTATATTTACTTCTTAAGAAATATTACCGAAACGTACGTACGTAATAGTATATATATATAAATATATATATATATATATATATATATATATATATATATATATATATATATATATATATATTTTTGGTTTTCTAAATTTTCTATTCGAATTCACTTCCTCTGTGAATTTCTTTCTTTAAGTCAATATTTTAGTGTTCATAATTTTCATGTAGGTAAACTGCTTGGCTACAGTTTTTTCAATATCAAATCCTAGTCGAATGTTGAATTAAATTTACGAAAAATAAGAACATAACAGTTACAAGAGGGTGACAGTGCGTCTGGAATCTCTGACTGCGATAACTTAAAAATTGATGGACCAATTTGAATGGAGAAAATTTATGTAAATTTAAATTTTATCAAGACGAATGTATTATTCAAAAAAACTACCTTTTTACAGTTAATGTTTTTAAATTTTTTCTCGAATTTTTTATTCATAAGTAGTTAGAGATATCCATTAAAAGATCGACTTATAAATATAGTTCTAAAGATGAAAAGTTGTGAAAAGACGAAAACATTTTTATGTCGGTGAAAATGAGTCAGATTATATATTTAAATGATGAAATTTTTTTCTAATATTTGTAAAGACTTCAATAGCAATACATTTATCTCGAATGTATAATGTGATTAATTAACTATTTTTATTAATTAAGACAACTTTATTTATGTCTGATTCTATTTTCATCAAAAAAGTAGTTTGAAATATGTTTATTACAATAAACATATTCATCGTGTAAAAATTATTAGATAATTAACCGCTATTCGCTATTTTTTGCAGTCTATAGTGTCAGTATTTACTTGCTAATTTGAGTAATAATTAGAATTTTTTACTTATTATATATTTATACTTATTATCTCATATGTACAATGTGATTAATTAACTATTGTTTATAAATTAAGACAACTTTATTTATGTCTGATTCTATTTTCATAAAAAAAGTGGTTTGAAATTGTGCGCGTTTAAAATTGGCAATAAATATATTCAGCGTGTAAAAACTATTAGTTAATTAACCAATATTTTTTGCAATCTATAGTGTCAGTATTTACTTGCTAATTTGAGTAAGAATTATAATTGTTTACAGTTTCTTTTCCAATTATTGAAACTGGACACTTATGGGAATAACAAGGTGTTTATTTGTTTGTATCGAGAATTTAAAATGTTTCAACTTAGAGAAATAAAACTTGACACCATTATAAGAAATAGTGGACGAATGATAGACGAAGAGGTGTTTATTTTTTGTAAAAAATAACTGACAGAATTTTAATTTAATTTTCATTGTCTGAAAGCTCAGACATCAATTTAAAAACTAAGGCAATTACTGTAATAAAAAGGAACTAAACGGCATATTGAAATTTTAATTAAACTTAATGAAACGCGGACAAATTTGTAAGGAAAATCTAGTTTAAGTGAAATGACAGATTTTTCTTACTATTTTGGGGATCTAATTTATGATTGAAACTATTTGTTTTATCAATTCACATAGCGGTACATGAAATGAAATGCAATAATTTAAGGAAATCGAAAAAAACGAACGTATTTTTTTTAAAGTTTAAAAAAATAGAGGAAATCAATCGATATTTTTGAAAAATTAACAAAATATTTTATGAATTTTGGGTGATTCTCACCTATAAAAATCGATATTTTTCAGAAACGTATTCTCATTTGAATTTAAATAAAAAAAAACAATGACCAAGTGCGTATAGTAACACGTTTTATACATTTCGGTTGAAACTTCTAATGAAATATTAATAACTTTTTCACATTTTTTTAAAATTCACGATTGAAAAATCTGATTAGGACGTAAGACATAACGCGTGTCACTTTTATTTCCCAAAAGCAGAAGATTTAAAAATAAAAAATGACAAAGAAAGCTTAATTTAATTTTCAACACTTTTCTAAATTCTTTCCCTACCCAAAAAGGAATCGGCCACACTACTTACATTTATAGGGAGGTGCACTATTTTTATTTAACTTTATGCTATATTTTAATGGAGTATTTGACTATATTTTTTATTACTAAAATATAATAAGTAAGAACATTAAAAACGGTTAAAATAAATACATCGTACCTAGGACTTTTCATTACAGAGTTATAGCGACTTAAAAACTGACGAACTAAGATTCGCGCAAAAACGCTCCATATAAAACGCAACTGGATTATGACGTCACTGACCCGTATTTAGCATTCGTTATAAGGGAGTTTATTAAATATTTTTAGTATCTCGTTAAATATTGCGTTTAAGTTTTACGTTGCATATTATAATTTTCTCATTTTTTTGTGTGGAAACTAAATTCGTTTTATGCATTATTTTTTTCATCCTAAGGTTTTTTTAAACCTACTCTAACAGTTTTAAACATTTTCACAAGAAATATCGACATCAGTTAAATAAAAACTTCTACTTTTAAAATTACATGCATATCGATCTAAAACGGTAGAAATTTTAAAATTGTGACAGATGTATACACAGATATGACAAAATAATATTCATTCATTAACAGAGGATACTTATTAAGTTTGTATTGGAATATTTACAACGTGTAAACCTACATTTGGAAAATTAACCTTTAATACGTTGATTTAATCGCAATAGCTCAAATCGTGCTCGATATATTTAATGTATTTTAAAACTCGAATACTCTCGTACATCCGGTATGTCGAGTATTACCCAAGATGGCGTCCAAACACCTATAAGGAAAAACCTTTTTTCGACACTTTTATTAGTTTGTTGAATATAGCGTTTGATGTCTGTGTTTTTGTGTAGTTTGGTCACGCGTTAAAGAGAATTTGATGAATGTGTTATTCAAATTCCCAGCGGGTAAGTTTGAACATTAAAATGCCATTGGGAATTGGTTTTTAATGGAATTCTTTTTTATGTATCACTTTATAATTAACCTGAATTTTTTCGACGTCAGCCGTTTAATTCATTTAATTTTAGTGAGATTGAATGTTAACTTTAATATATCACGCAGAGATTGAAAAACAAATTAAATTGACCACAATTCTAATGCCGAGAATGACGAAAATTTCTCGATGTAAAATAGCAATACAAGTATAGTAATGTCGGCCGGAAGTAGGCATTACCATTTTGATTTTTAGGATTTTTCAGGAAAATATTTGGGATATGTATTTCTTTATTTGAAATCAAATTAATTAATTAAAGCTTTACAATGATTAAGTAAGGTTGCTAATAGGTCAACAGCGATTTATTTGGCTCTAAGACTTGTTCCAGGTGTCCGTATTATTTATCTAATGTAATTAAGCGCCCTCATCTTTTATTAAAGTAATGAGTATATATATATACACATATACGTTGTCATAAATATACGTAAGTACACATATATATATATATATGAATACTAGCGACCCGCCCCGGCTTCGCGCGGGTGCAATGTAGGTAGTTGTGTCGTGCTTGAGAGCTCCGATAAACGCGTGAAATCGCTACAAATCATACAATGCCATAGGGTGACGCGCGTCTGCGTCGCGCCATTTATAGACGCGCGCCGTCGCCTGCCGTCGCCGCCGTCCGTACACGGCATCGGCATCGCGAATACTGATTTTTAGTAATTTGAAATATGTGATATCTTCTAAAATATTAATGATAATGGTAATGATTTGCAGTAAAGAGCAAATTTTATCTACCTTAATTGCCCAATGTAAACAAATTATTTAATTCGAAAGTATAACCCACAAAAAATAATTATCAATCGCATAAAAATGGTCACAGGTTATCCGTAGGATATAGATATATGCCATCATGGACTTTTTTGTAGTTTTTTTTTAAATACACAATTCCATACTACATTTTGATATATCTCGTAAAGTCTAGAAAGCGCCCAAAATTCTATTTTTTTATGAAACATTGACTTTTTTTTATATTTCCTGTACATATGACATGCATGTATTATACCTATAAACCATCCGGAAGAAATTATCTGAATGATATTGAAAACCGCCTCAAAATCCATTGCGTAGTTTAAATGGTCTAAGAGTACAGAGAGACAGATAGAGGCGGGAAGCGACTTTGTTTTATACTATGTGTATGAATATATTCACATATATACATACATACACACACTCTTTTATTTGTATGTTGGGTATACCTTACTGTTATCTTGGAATTAAATATAGCTATAGAAAAAGAACACAAAACTGGATACCATGCAATATCCTGTATGGTAATAATAAAAGCCTTTCTGTATACGATCTGTGTTTTTCAAGAAACCAGGGGATGACTAATAATTTAAATGAGTTATATGTAGAATTTTTAATTTCTGGGAGATCAGAAGTGAATACATTGTAAATTTTAGGTGCAAAAAATGCATAATGTTTATATGTCCATTAGTAGTCCTTGTCCATTGGTATGTCCATTGGTAGTCCTTGTATTCGTCAGCAACACGTCACCGCTGAGACGCGCTCGAGTCCTGTAGGTATGATGAACCGGTTTACTATCGACTTTATTTTTGTAAGCGTATATTAGCAAGGATCTAATAAAAACATTTCGATTGTCAAGTACCTGAAGGTACGTCAGTAATAAGTCAGTGGGATACCAATATGGCTTTATATTGATCACTTTGATCAAAACTTTTTGGGCTTTGAAGACGGGTTCGATTATTGTTTTGGCTGCTGCTCCCCAAGTAAGTACACCATAATTTAGTATTCTGTGTACCAGTCCATATTGTTGTCTTTATAGTATGCGCGTCAAGAACGTTGCGTATGTTTTTTAATATATACATGAGTCACTTCAATTTTGTGGCAAGTTTGTCAACATGAACATTCCACCGCCGAAAATAGTCGATTTAAATACAGGAGTTTCATTTCAAACTGATAAGTATTGATAAGTATTTTTTCTTTGAAAAATTTTCGTACAAACAATTTTTATTCTGTGCAGTTACTTGTTTGAATAATCATATCTAAATGAAAAAAAATTATCTTTGAGTTATATATTATCTAGAGTAGCGACATGCTCCGACTTCGCACGGGTCTTTACACACATTAAAATGTCTCCCGTCAAAAAGACCGCACGTATAACTTTAGTTACTTATAACCACCGTCTTAACTTTTAATCTATTCGTTAGAAAACTTTTTATTTATTTATTTATATACTTTCATGTACATAACTGATATAAGTTGAGAACTTTTTGACCACTATAAAATGTAATTTTAGTAAGTACGCCATATATGAACCACCACAAAGATTTTTTCCGATAAAACTCCGAATTTTAAAGTGTAATCAGCGTTATTTATTTTACACAATTATATAATTATTTGGTATCAAACACGATTAATAAAATTCTTAGAAAACATCACCATCTTAGAAATTATCAATATTTTCTAAAATATATAATTTTAAGGAACTGGTAAAATGTGAACATAAAATGGATCACATGGTTTCAAATATGGACCATGGTCAACTTGGTTCATAAACTCCAATGTTCCCATTTATCTCCAAAACGGTTTGGTCGAATTAGATATGGTTTTCTGTAAAATGTTTGTGATTTATTGGCAATAGTTCTTAGATAGTTGTTACAGTGATTACTCCCCAGGGGCACCGCAGGAAACATTTTGTTGCAAACGAATGTTCCCATTTATCTCCCACACGGTTTGAACGATTTAGATGCTGTTTTCTGTAAAATTTTCGGGACTAATCGGCGATGTTTCTTAGTTAGGTGTTATGGTTTTAGCTCGCCAGGAGGCGCTGCAACATTTTATTGCAAACGAATGCTTACATTTTTCTCTAAAACCGTTTGACTAATTTAGATACGGTTTTCGGTAAAACGTTTGTGATTTAACGGCGAAGGTCTAGTCAGGTGTTTGTTAATTAGTCAAGTGTTATGTTGTTGTCGTCAGGAGGCGCTGCAATAAACATTTTTGATTGATCTAGATTAACTACTTTGTGGTCTTTCTTCGATTTCGTCGATGTGTGACCATATGATGTGTGATCATGACCAAAAGAAAGTAAGAATCTATCAATTTAATTACTAACCCGAGAAAATCTGTCGGGGCTGCCATGTCCTGCCTATACCTGAAATTTTGCAGTTTTATTAGTTCGTGACTAATTGAAATTCTCTTAGGTGAGCAAATTGCATTTCTGTGCTGCTACATTGTAATTGATGTTGGAAACGGAAATGACAATGGCAGTCCCGACGGATTTTCTTAGGTTTATAATTACATTAAGAGGTTCTTACTTTCTTTTAGTCGGGGGGTTCTCAAAAAAATTATTTAATCGTTTTTCAATTACAACGATTATCCATCGTGGGTTTTTTAAATTTTTTTAATTTCGGTTTTTATCTGTTTCTTTCTTCCTATTCATCGAGGTTTTTATTTGCTTATAAGATGATCTCATCGATATTGCTTATAAGGTGAAGATGTCAAAATCATAGATTTGGTGGCCCATTTTCCACTGGTGCAGACAGTTTTTTTAAAAGGTGGTATGGGCTGCAACACCTTTGACGATACCTTTGTTAAGGGACCGGCCAATTAATCATACATGGTGGTAGTAGACTCTTTGGTTTGTGGGTTTGCATGGTGATTTCCGTCAACTCTCGGAGTAGAAAGTAGTTCATTCACAGATTGAGATTCTAGAATTTCAACAGCTCGTGCGTCAGATAAGTTGTTATCGTGATTATCATTGACTGGTGTCATTATATCGCACGGTGAGTCATTAGAAGATTCTGCTACTGCTGAAAGTTTTCGTCAATAAAGTCATGATCTTGAAAGACATTTTTGTTAACATGTCATAATATGCCACTGCTTCGCAGTTTACATTTATATCCGCGTGCGAGTATTTTCAGTCAAGTATTTTTTCAATGGACCCGTAAATGTTTTATCCAGGGGTTGTATTTTGGGACTTCAGTGTGGAAGCAGTGACAGCAACCGAAAGTAATTTTTTTCAGCTAAATCCGCTACTTTGATATTTGGGTGCCGCTAGCATGTCCATACAAATTCAGAAGAAGCAGTTGGTTTCACGTGTGTAAAAAGTAAAAAGTACTAGGGCTAGTTGGTTTCACGTGTGTGAAAAGTACTAGAACTAGTTGGTTTCACGTATGTAAAAATTAAAAAGTACTAGAGCTAATTGGCTTCAAGTGTGTAAAAAGTAAAACGTACTAGAGCTAGTTAGTTTCGAGTGTGTAAAAAGTAAAAAGTACTAGAGCTAGTTGGTTTCACGTGTGTAAAAAGTAAAAAGTACTAGAGCTAGTTGTTTCACGTGTATAAAAAGTAAAAAGTACTAGAGCTAGTTGTTTCACGTGTGTAAAAAGTAAAAAGTACTAGAGCTAGTTGTTTCACGTGTATAAAAAGTAAAAAGTACTAGAGCTAGTTGTTTCACGTGTGTAAAAAGTAAAAAGTACTAATGCTAGTTTCATTTCATGTGTGTACTAAGTAAAAAGTATAGTGTAAAAAGTAATCAAACATCATTATTGAGTAAATATTTCAAGTTGTATCCAACCTGATGAATGACGAGCATGAATAGCACCAGGTGGAGCATCTTTTATCAGTAATGGATTGTCTGTTTTTTCGGGCATATCATCATTGGAAGGACAAATGTGCCACCTGTACTCGTATACCAAATATCACACGAGTTATTGTTGATCCACTTCCTGCTGAAGTTACAGTTCCTAGATTAGTTAGATAAGCTTAAGTGCTAGTATGTCTGGTATTATTGATGTCATGACTGGAATACAGGTTGCATCCATATTATAAACATTGGTCGCAGGAAACTGGAATTCATCCATAGAGCTCCCCAACAAGCCAAAAAATGCGTTTACATTTACTTTGTTAAACACTTTCATTTTTATGATTGATATGTCCGTTGGACGGAGGAAACCCCTTCTTCCCTTACTTTTATTGACGTCCCTCTGGGTACTGATGCAATATTTTCATAATGTTCATGAAAATACAAATAAATGGTTAGGAAGTGGTGGCCGTACCATGCAATCAAGAGTACGAGTATTTAGCAATTAGTCGCTTGAACATGAACGCGCGATCAGTCTGGCATGCATTGTAAGTGCACGCTTTCGATGCAACAATGCAGCCCGACTATGAAACTTTAACGCGGATAGAAATTCGATAATAAATAAATAGGTTTCCATAGTTATATTTAAATAAATATGAAAGGTTCCACCTTTTTGTCATTATTCTCTCGTTACAAGGGACATAAATTAATTTTGACGTTCCTTAGGGGCTCGAAATTAACATTAGCTCTCGAATATTGCAAACAAATGACTCGATAAATAACTCGTAAACATAACGGCATTTTGTACGTATTGAACAACTTTATTTTGTCAGAAGTAATTATTTTTTTGTCTTCGCCTTATTGTTTCTATTCGCTAATGATATAACCACTCGAATCACATTCAATGATATACATACTCAATTCTTATTGAAATAAAAAATATGTTATTTGAGTAACAATATTAATGTAAAAGTTATATTTATTTATTTTATTGATCGACTTTAATGCATATTACATGTGGCGAATTTATTGCTACATGAGCAATCTGTTTCCGCCAACCATAACAATTAGTATTGAAATTTAGTTGATAGACTGAAAGACATTTTACAACAAAAATTATTACTGTACATTTAAAAGAGAAAAATAAAAAAAGACAAAAGTATTTATAATTCAAACTATTGACATGAATTAGGATAGGAAATAAAGGGAAAGACAAGAGCCAAAAGGAAAAGTGTTCAGGAGAGGTAGGACTTTTTCAATCGAACCTTGAAAACATTTAGGTATGTGATTTTCCTCGTATTGTAAAGAGTAATTTGACGAATAGGACATTTCAATTTTTATAGTCATTCGAACTCAGTGTAACGGTACTTTTAATCAAGGTTTACAAAGTGGAATGTATCTTGCAGCAGTGTCTTTTAATTTAATACCATTTGACTGCTCTAAGGAGATACGGCAATAAAACTAGCATAAATAGTCCCGTTTAGCTGTTAGTAGTCGCCAAATCAAAAAAAATAGTTTTTATTACGATCAATGGATTAGGCCTTCACCAATAGGATAAATCAAATTATTCTCGATGTTCATAATGCTCATAAGAGAACACTATAAAATCAACATTTTTTTTTACTTATTTTATGTTAATATTAGTTGGGAAATTTCTAAACTCGCCATCTCAGTTCGTCAGTGTTAGCTCATGTGGTAGCCAAACAGAATATTTTCACTTTCTTCCCAAAGCATGAAGTTGTTTTTAAGGTGAAAATTTCTATAAATTCGATTTCGTAGCCAGGTCAACATTTTCGATGCAACGACGCTATCTATGACTCTGAATAATGGGCCGAAAGGAAATTAATATTAAATTCTAAAAAGCTTACTGTTTTAAGATTCTAGCTAGTTAAGTTACTGGCAACTGAAGTAAAATAAGAGCTAAGTAAAATGGCGACTATGTGTGAAAGAAACAGAATTATAGGAGTATGCTTATTTTAAACGCCGTCTAAATCGTAAACGCATGAAGCTAGGACACCAATTTCCACGGAAAGCCCTTAAGTAGTTTCAATAAAACCTCAAGTGATATTGGTTTTAATAACAATAATCAAAACTTTATGACTTTCCTAAGTTGAAAAATTACAAATTTTCAGAAATGTTAGCCTATACGATATATGACCAGAAGCGAAGAATATGGCAATCAAAGGAAAGAACTGATCAAGAAGCACTAGGTAAGCACCCAAGCGATTTGGTCTTAATAACAAAAATACAATTTTATGACTGTAAATTTGAAAAATTGTATTTTACTAGGAATATCGATGAAAATACGACAAGAAATGGAGGAACTTTCTAAACGAGTGCGTGTCTTCTGCTCTAATTTACTCTAACTACTCCCGCCCTTCGACACAAGATGGCGTTCACACTATATAATGCCATGAGAACCCGAAAAGCGCCTAAAAGCATTGAGCCATCCAGAAAGTTCGAAGTCAGTCCGCTTTACGGAAATGACCACATTTGGCAATACGGCGATCGACATAATATTCGCTCGACATCTGAACCCGATTCGGTGACATCTGAACCCGATATGCCATGTGTTTCAAACTTCAGTTACCACTGCCTAATACAATTCATCGAATCAGATTGTAAAGCATGTGTAGCAAGATATATGTAGAACACAAGCATAGTTAAGTGATTTATTGTTGTTTATTCCGATATTGTATAGTGACAAACATTCTTGGTATTAATAAAAACAATACATTTTATCGAAATAAAATAATTGCATTTCTTTAGTTAAATTCCTGCAAAAGATGCAAAGAAATCGGAGATCACTTTTTACGTAAAATTCTACGGTTCGGACTCGACTCGATCTGTTTCATTTTCTTATTGCAAGATGAGAGTATGAAAATAGCTCTGCCAGGTAACGCAAATTTAATAATGGATTTATTTCAATAAGGTTTTTAATTTTTTAAAATTTTATTTGAATGTTTGGAATCAATATTAGCTGTGTTTCTATATTTTAATGTAATGACACCTATACCCGTCGCTTTGTAAGTAATTTTACGTTTGCTTCGTTCACAGAATTCATGAAGTAAGAGCACTATGAATTCTCATCATGAAATTTCTATATTTTGTTTATTGTTTACTCGCTGAATCATAGATATTGAATGAGGAGAAAATCGAACGCCGATTCTTCATATACCCTATCAGAGATGCTCTAGAAGTTTTCATAACATTTCAGGAATCGTTGAAAGAAAGTAGCTCTTTATTAGTTTCTAACGTTACGTTAACCTTTTTAGGATAACAGCTGTAAAGAAGAGTTGAATTTCGTAATTAATATTGGTTAAATTTTAGTGAAAACGTTTACACTGGCTAGCAACGTAATTAAATATATCGTAAAAGAAGCTAAAATTCGATTAACATTTAAGACAATACTAATATTATCTTTTAAATAATTTTTTTATCTATTAATTAATACTAGTTTTGCTCGCCACTTCGCACGCATTAATATTTTGTTTCCATTAATTATTTTTTACAATTTAAAATTATTTCATTTAAAACTAAAATATGACTGTGTTTTTGAAATGAAAATAAAAATATAGGCAAAATAATCAACGACAGACAGATAATCTCTTATTAATTATTTAATTTTTAATAGCTAAAATTAAAATTGTAACGTTATAACAGAATGGAAGCGGAATAATTCTCAAATGTCATTATTAATATCTGTCTTATTTTCAGAGCTATTCTGTATTGTTAATGCATTGTTTACTTCAATGCAACAGCTAATTATTCATTGCATTGTAGTTGTTACTAGCTGAACTGTTATGTTTAGGAATGTATGTCATTCTTCATTGTCAGCATATAGAATAATATATAACGGATGATTAGAACCTTATGAGACATTGGCAACCCGCCACGGCCTCGCACGGGTGTATTTTAGTATAGGCAAATTAGTGTCTAAAAAATGTTCCTATGCATCACGGTAATTTTCTTTCCCTTAGATGGCAGAACGACTCATATGAAGGCTTCGTAACGGTACAATCAAATTACTTAATTAGGATTTTTGATGTGTATTTTTTCTTTCAGGAGCGAACTCCTGGGCCCTTGTTCCCTTATGTTTTCTTTCTTAAAATGTGCATCTCTTATCGAGAATGCTTAAAACAGCTGTATATTTATTTTAATGAGGATAAATTTATTACATTGTACATCGCTGCTTTTGACCCACACACCTTTTTTAACTCGAAAATTATTACTGGGGCTTATATTTAAAAGATAGATAAATGCTGACTTCTGTTTAGAGCTTTTAAATATCTATAATTCCTCCATACATATTATTAGTCTAACCATAATAATTTTACCGATGTTAGTTACAAAAGTGGCCAAAACAGTGACTTTTTCATATATACCTACATGATCTATATTTCGGTTGACAGTGCTAGCCGAAGTATGGACCAACGCCTCACTTGAGAAATTGGTGTACATTTAAGCTTTTAATTTCCTCGAATACCTTAATTTATTATGATTACAGAACTAAATGTTATTTTCCATAGCAACTTGCGGCAGTGTTACGTAATATAATAAAATCGATAACAGGCGCTAGCCGGAAAGGTACATTTCGTAGAATTTTTGATAACCAATTCTGTTCACATAGTAAGAGGAAAATAATAATGAAATCCAGTTCACCGACAAGTAATACTTTGTATTTAAATTGCCTATTTAAGTATTAAGCCGCTATAAAAATGGCGAAGTAATAAAGCAACATCTAATGCTAATTTAATTAGCAATTCATATAAAGTTATTTGTACATCAGAAAAATCTTTAACAGGAAATAACCATCAAAAAGAGTAATATTTTTGACTACGGAATATTTAACTAATACATTTAAATTTATTAGATGATTTATTTTAGTTTTAACAAACCATAGGTTCTAGTAAATTCAAATAGATATTTTAAAAAAAACATAAACTTTAATGCGACTTAAGTTGTGACTGACGGTCGCGCCCTACATAGTTTCGCATTAACCTTTATGTTTTATTGCTTGAAGTAATGACTTTCGTTTCATCTTCATTAATAGTTAGTCCCATCTTCCTTGCTGCATTTTTAAGAGAGACAAAAGCCTTGACATCAACCTGTTTGTTTCGCCCAACGATGTCGATATTATCAGCAAAAGCCAACTATTGGGTTTTTCTCTGTAAAATAGTTCCGCTTGTGTTTAGTCCAGAATTCCCCACCGCATTTTCCAGAGCCAAGTTAAACAATATGTATGAGAGTGAATCTCCTTGCTGCAGTCATTTTTCTATATAGACAGTTTCTGAGATATGTGATATGATGAAATGCTTATAGGGTATTAACTTAGATTTTGGATATAGAATAGAATAAGAATTTTATAAAATACTTTTATAAAACAATCGAATTGCAAATTACAGGATTAAAATACTGAATATTTAGCCCAATTAAAGGTAATACAAGAGTTTATACCGCTCGCGCGAAGCCAAGGACAGAAATTGGATATGAAATAAACTTGTCCCGGACACTCGGAATCGCCTACTGGCACACGTATTCAAGAGCGTTTAAAAGATTCATATACTTGCCTTTATTTCCTCCTTCCGCGTAGCTCCACTTTAAGCGCATTGATGTGATCAACCTTCAAGCGTTCACTAGTCATCGAAATCATCTTATTTGGGAATTCCCCTATAAAAAAGTGTACTCGTATGTTCAAGCTCCCTTGTTCCTGGCATCACGGACAGCGTCATTTCGAAGAAATTCAGACTTCCCTTTTATTCAAAGGTATTTAGTATATAGGTATCTAATCATATATTTACCAAAATTGAAAATAAAAAATTAAAAAACAATTTATAAAAAAATCTTTTAGGGAAGACTTTACATAGCGACATGTGTTTTATACTTTAAATTTTGCTATGCATATACATAAATATGGAGATAAATATGGAAATGCGAATGTTTGGATGTTTAATACTCAATAACAAATAAACAATCTTTCACAGTTTAAAAAAAACCTGTTATATACTTTGGGTCTATATATATATATATATATATATACATATATATATATATATATATATATATATATATATACACATACATAACGTCAAGCTAACGAATATATAGAATTTGGTATTAAATGATTGTATCTGTATCTGTAACTGTCAAGTTTCTAAATCTACCGTTAGATTAACAGTCTAGTTAACATTCTCAAGATTATTTTAATTGTCCCATCTTCAGCAGAAAACGAAAATCTACAGAGTTTGCATGCGGATACGTACTCTATCTCGATCTCGATAAAGCACATCTAATCCAGAATTCTCCACCGCATTTTCTAGAGCCAAGTTAAAAAGTGAGAGTGAATCGCCTTGCCGCAGTCATTTTTCGATGTAGACAGGTTCTGAGATATGTAACATAATGGAATTATTATTGGGTATTAACTTAGATTTTGGATATAGAATGGAATAAAAATTAAAAAAAATACTTTTATTAAACCATCGAATTGCAAATTACAGGATTAAAATACTGAAATATAGCCCAATTAAAGTTAATACAAATTCAGACTTCCCTTTTACTCAAAGGTACTTAGTATATAGGTATCTAATCAAAGATTTACTAAAATTCAAAATAAAAAATTAAAAAACAGTCTCAAATATTTAATACTTCGTTGTCGATATCTCGTAATTAGGCTTTTTTTAATACTTTAAATAACCCACAAAATTAAAATTAGCCCATTATCAGATGAAAAGATATGTCTGTTTATGACATTAAATTCCGAAAACTTATTAATTCAGGCTATATCTAAATAAACCTCTATTTTCAACGAAAACTATTTTATTATCCAAGACCAGGGTTGCCATATCTAAAATCGTTGTTTTCCGGGACATTTCTACTCCTATATCTACAACTATCAGTGATTTAAAAAAAAAATTAGTTTGACCCAACAAAAGGTTTTTTTCAACCCAAATAACATTCAGATTAATAAAAATAAATAAAAAAGTCGTTTTCTTTGGCAAAAACATAAAGTGAACTTTTTAATAAAATTTATTGACTTATTAAATAATTATAAGTAATTTAATATACAAACAGTCCTTATGTAAATTGAAGTTAAATTCTAACTCTTCGCAATTTATTTGAATTAAAATTCATGTCTTGATTTGATCCGTAATCGTGCGATTACGATCTTTCCATTGATCAATCTAACAAAATATAATGCAGCTGTGGCGTGTACAGGTTCACGAAAAATGCCAATAAAGACAATTTTAAGGAATTATCATAATTTTTTACATTTCCGGGACAAATTTACTACATTCCTGGACACGGGACAATCCCGGAAATCCAGGATATATGGCAACCATATCCAAGCCTATCTTTGGTATCAAATCGATTCTGATATCACCATCTTATTTTCGATTAATGCCAACAGAGATCATGTGAAAATTTCTACTTCTCTCACCATCTAGTACCTCAGTCGTTTCATTAATAAACCTCAATTAATTTTAATATTTGAATAGTAAATCGAAGTTTTGCGCAAATTTGATATATTTTTCTCTGTCTTTAATTGCATTCAGCTGTAACCATAATCTATTACGTGAGTTAAAAATAAAAATGACAACGTAGTTCGTTATATGAATATTAGTAACGACACCCACGTTGAGATGATTTAAAAAATTCAATACACGATTAAACAACACGTGCATTTTATACACTTCAAGAAGATGGGATGGGTTGTTCATCAAAAATGGCATATAAAAAGTGGATTAGGAATTGTATCTGTCATTCGAAACGCTGATGAACATTATCACATTTAAAAGGAGGACCAGTCAAGCAGAGTATTTGATAATATGATGCAATATAAGGGGTAATCTCAAGTTGAATATTTATTATTGTATTTAATAAATTTCCTACGGAAAGAGGGCCGTTAATCCAAAATGTGTTTTCTTTTCTTTTATGGGTAAAGCAACTTTTGATCAGAAACATTTATTGAAATATAGTTACGTCCCTAAAATTCATCAAACATTAGTGTTGTATAAATCTTACGGTCTATTTTCTTTAAATTTCTAAGATAAAAATAAAAAAATCGAATTACGAATTTCGATTCCATTTAAGGTTTTTTGATACAAACATTTTTAATTTCTTTTTAACTATACGCATAACCTTATTCCATCGAAACGAAAACAAAAGTTAAATGTTCGCATTTATTTGTTTTACTCGCATAAGCGTCATCAGATTTGTTGCAAATTTCTTAAATATGATCTAAAATAAAGATTAAGGAAAATTTTTAAAAATATTGCCATAATTGCAATGTTTGGGTGGATCGACGTGATCTTAGTAAAGAAGATACAAATTTTGAGAGCTAACAATAACATTTCGCCCGGTAGTGAATAGAATTTATTTTGAAGAAAATGATTACGGTATATTTTCACGTGTATGTAGATTTCATAATTATTATAATGATAATAATATAAGCTTAAAAAATGGCGCATTAAATTAAACGAATCCAAATCAACACACATCAACTTTACAAATAAAAAGATAACACAACAACCAGTCTTTATTAATGACAATCTATTACCATATGCAAACACCGCTAAATATCTTGGTATAACTCTTGACACCAAGCTTCGGTGGAAAGAACATATTAAGGAGAAACGCGACGAACTTAATATCAAGTTCAGAAAAATGTATTGGTTGCTTGGTCATAATTCTGAGCTTTCAACATACAGCAAGCTTATTTTGTATAAGCAAGTCCTACGGCCAATTTGGAGTTATGGAATACAGCTGTGGGGATGCGCCAGTAAGTCTAATATCCAAGTGATACAAAGATTCCAAAACAAAGTGCCTAAGTGTGTAGTTAACGCGCCTTGGTATATCCGTAACTGTGATCTCCATCGCGATCTTGAGATTGAGATGGTAGACGATACTGTTAGTAGATTTGCTAGTTCTCACCAAAAGAGACTTCAAAACCACATTAATCCAGAAGTGTCCAGACTCTCAAATGTGTAAAATACTATTAGAAGACTCAAAAGAATAAAACCTTTTGAGCTTGTTTGACATTAGAACACTAAGTGATTCAAAGGAAACTCTTAGTTTATATAGCACTTAGTATATTAATTGAGAAACAAATTAATCGTTAGTTATATAACTAGTTTTAATAAAAAAAAAGAAAATAACATACGCTGCGGATAAATATTATTTAAAATACAGAGAACTTACATTGCTATCCGGAATACGTAGGAAATGTGATGATTACCGAATCATGTGTACGATAGTTTTTTTGGCTTGCCAGTTTTGTTCACGAGTTTGGGGTATTAAAATAAACTGTATAACAAATTGAAAGTGCGTAACAAATTGAAGTTTATCGTTATTTTATATCTCTATTCAATTTATAAAAAATAGTTTTTTTTTATTATGAATTTGCACATTATGAGTTTATAAATATTCTAGTGGCGTTCGTGTCCCGCATGGACCCGCATATACATATATATTATAATTCGCTAAGGTTTTAATCACTGAGTGAGTTTTTTGTTATTTAATATCTTCTAATTTTATTTATAAATATCAAAAACTATATTTTTAAAAGCATAGTTTTATTCTTTTCGATATATTTAACGTCTAACTAAGAATATTTGACGTCTAACTAAAAATATATCGATTATTCTAAACTTTAAAAAACATTTTTTAAATTCTTCGTACTCAAAGAAAATATATTATCGAAGTAGAGTTCGCTTTCACTATGACGAAAAAGTCATTCTTATTTCGTATTCCAGAGTTTAGAAATTGCAATTATTTTAAATATTTTTTAAAAGATTTTAAAACTTATGTGATTGAAAACAATATTAGATGTACAAGATTTTTTAAAAATCATGTTACATTAAAAAAATTATTTTTTTTTCAAAATTATTACACTACGTGAAGACCATAATTTTTTGTTTTCGAAGTCGAAATACAATACTAAAAACTTAAGAAGTATTTGAACTTAACAGACGAGAAGGTAAAGAGGCAAACGGTATGTTACAAAAATAGTTTAAAATTCTGCCATTTTTTTATTTGAAAATAAAAGGAGTATCCTGTCATGTTTCTTTTCAAACATTCGCAACATTATTAAATATATTCACTACACCCGGACACAACAAAATACCGGTTTTTATGTTAATCAGAAAAATATTTTGAAGTCTAAGACGAAGCGCATATTTAAGTGTGCTTATTTTTGCCGATTAGTAATGTTCTAATCCATAAGAATAAGAATAAACCATATTATAAGGATAAGCCATATTTGGTTTGTTTTTTTTATGAATATAATTTAAATGTAATATTTTGTAAACATTGTTTTTCCTAATCTGCTGATATAGAGTAAAAAATTATATGTCGTTGCATCTACCTCAAACTAGAACAAATACAATACTGCAGTTCTCGACACTGACATCGTCCAAATACAACATCTACTTTTTATAACAACTTAAATTACCATATTGTACTTGTCAATTCGTTTAAACTATATTTTATATACTTACTATATTTTAAAGGTTTGCTACTTATTCCTCCTTACAAACTTATGATGTAGGCCTTCAGATGGAGACGTGGTTAACACGTAGTGTAATATTAATTTTTTTTACAAGTAATGTGGAACGTTGGAGCGACGAATCCTTTTTTGCGCAAACCATGGTGTTCGCAAATGTCAAAATGTTTATTCAAACGATGTAGTTAAGAATCTATGGAGAGGGTATTAAATATATTTTATATGGCAACCCAACTCGCTGCCGAAACGTATGAAGGCGAGAGGGGAAATGCAAAGTCGTATAAAGAAATTCATAATATCGTCATTTAAACAATAGAGCATCCGGCTGAGTAATAGAGATGCCGATACAACCATTTGTGCTGCATATACCTACTATCGTCAGTTTCTTTGTTTTAACCGCCATGTTTTTTGTTTAATACGATTTGCTGCAAAATCGTAAAAATAAATCGAATACGAAAATGATCAAGATTTTTCATAAATAATTAAGTTTTATTTTTTCAAAAAGTTTTTCCAAAATTTTATTTAAAATTTAATTCTTTACGGCTGCATACATTCTAATTGATTTAGTGATGTAATTTGTTTGCGGAATATTTTTATCGACTTTCTTCAATATACAACACACATTCCTATTTTAGCAAAATAAAAGAAGTTGACGTGAAAGAATATAATTTCATTGGGGAAATATTCATCCATATATTCTAACTCTTAAAATGATGAAGAAATTTAAATATTGTTATTGACGGGTTATATATTTTAGAAAACATATAGTGCATTTTGTGCAATTTTGAACATTTAAAATATCTTAAAAAGAGATTTAAGTTTATTTCAATGAAATTTTTGTAAAGGGGCATTTTAGAGGCATTAAATTAAACAGATTCACAAAATATTTCGATATCGGATGGAGTGAGTTTATTTAAATTTCGCTGTGATAAAAAAAATTAATTTTTTCTCACTGTTGTTGATATAGATGTGTAAATATATCTCAATCACCTATTCGTTTGTCAAACTTCGTCATTTGCTAAACCGATGAGAAAATCTTAATATAAAGAGTTAATATAATCGATAAGTTTATATAAAACATAATATTTATAAAGTTCTAATGTTTGGGTACAATCCCTTCCCATATCATATTTAATAAACCTTTACTTAATTCGCGACCATAGTATTGTTTAAAAATTAAACAGAAGCCTGATGAAAGACAAAAAAAACTTTTCAATTAATAATACAAAAAAATTTAATGTCCTATAGAGAAAAAGTAAAAGTCGAAAACTCGCAATAATAAAAAAAACAGACGCATTGATAGCATGGTGTCATACCATGAGAAATTTTATACTTTTTTATTTATATTTTGTTTACAAACAATAACCTACTAAATACTAAAACACTGTCGTTGAGATATATTTACATTAAACATTTAATTTACTGGTTTATAATAATTATTAATCTGTTGCCTAGATATCAATATCCCGAACGTTATATCGCCATTGAACTAGGTGGTTTTCAGTAATCCAATGAATATCATTAAAAAAGTATTCAGTGCATTGAATAAACTACAACATCGAAATTTGTAATTACCATAGAATTATATGCTAATAAATTTATTATCTGGAAATTAATGCAATAAACAATTTATATTATTGAAATATTTGATACGGCTTACTAAACCACATCACATTTTTAGTTTAAAATTATCGATGTAGGATGCGACACTTCATTAGTTTCAAATGGCGATGTGGACTTTTTTTATGAAAAGTGATATTGTTTTTAAGTTCACACATCTTTCCGTGCTTTGCTTTTCCAACAAAAATAAATATATTTTACAGAGGGGAAGCATTTTGTCTATTATTTAAGTATTGACGTTAAAATGCAACCAGTTGTGATGTGCGTTCGCTTACAGAAATTATGTCAAAATTGACAAACTTTCTGCACGAGAACTATGGGCATATACCCGCTCTTTAGATTCTTAGCTCCTTGATTCAAACGCTAATCTGTCGATGAATTAGGAGATCATCTCTGATTTTCACACACTTAATCGTGCATTTAGTTTACGATATAATGAAAAAAATGCATGTGATGAAAAAATATAATGAAAAAATGCTATATAATGAAAAAATCATTTATTCAATAGCTTCGAGTGAAAATTAATTAAGAGTATTAATATAAATTAGTGCAAATATAGTTTTAATCGGAATAACAAGGGAAAAAGAATATACTTCAAGGTGACTAATGATTATTATAAACTCATAATTAATATGAACTGTTATAGAAATTTCACTTCATTCGCAAACTTATATTCGTAAGATACATACTTTTTTAATTTTATTTTCCGTTTCTTTTATTTTTTTAAATTTTTCGTTATTTTTTCTTTCAGTAATCGGTATATAAATAAAAACATAATTTTGATATAGTCCTCTTTTAATTATTTGCTAAGTGCGCAACGACAAACTCCGTAATCCTATCTTTTTAGAACGCTGTCATTGATGCATAGAAAAAAATGGCAAGAAATTACGTTTTGGCTTAAAAATTTAATTGCATTTTTTTTAATTCAGCCTAAAAAAATTTTCTTCGAAATATATTTTCAAACCTAACTGTTTTATATATGACTTTATAATATAGTTTCTCCTACCTAATATGTACTTAAATTACTGGTAAAATCGAAATGATGTAAAGAAAACTCCACACGATTTCATCACGGTACCCGTCTAACTGTTTCTTTCTCTTTCTTTATGTCAAAAGAGACTGGCAAAAGTAAACAAAGTGTTAGCACATGTGTTGCAAGAATAAAAATAATATTATTACATAGAGAACAAAATTCCTCCTTGAAGGTTTTAAAATGTTCGTCAATCAGAGAGATGATCCTCCATACATAGATATAATATGAAATTTGCTTTACCCGATAGCGTCGTTGAAGAGTCATGTGAAGAGTGAAACAGATTAATTTTGATGACACAGAATTAATGTCAACGCCAATTGACAGTTTATTTTTAATTAATAAGGCAATGGTTACACATAAAAAAAGCGATCGATATTGATATTTTTTGTAATAATTCATAAAAAGTTATTATGTACTCGCTTAGATTTTTAGAGTTATATTTATTTCTTATTAACGATTCTTGACGTCTTGAGGGTATTATATATGCATTTTATAAATAAAGCTTTTTCTTTTGTATTAGATCACTGATTGAATTTTATTTGTTGCTTTTTTCTAATTGTCAATTACTAAAATGTTTGGTTTTTATGTTCTAAAAAATATCAGTTTTTTGCGTCTAGCTTTATAGGAACAAAGTTGTACTATGCTTCTATAACGCTAGACCCACTTTCGTTCGTCGATCGAAAGAAAATTTTGTTTCCACTAATCACGTTCATGTACTTTTTTAGTTGTAAAATATGTACAAAATTAAATTACGCCTTTGTATGTATTTCTGCGATGTTCGGGCAAGGAATAGCTGAAAAAAGCAATGAAAGGCAAAAAAGAAAATAAAAAACCCAAAGGCGCATTTCGGGTTCGCGCAATTTTTTTATCGTGAAAAGGTCGGGATAAACGTCGGGACTTTTTATGTTTCTTGGATTCCTTTTGACGCAAATTTTCCTCTTATTTCCGTTTTCTATATTCCCAGCATATTTACGATTCATACGAGACGACACCTTTATTTTTTTGGAATTTTCCATTTTATACCGATTTTTACTTATATTCAGTCGAATATATTTATTGAATCACTTTTTCTTCTAGTAGTGCACCTCAAATTCTTCACAATATCACTCTAATTAACATTTATAGCTTTATATAACGCTAATTCGCAATAATGACGCGCATGCACCTACGCAGTCCGATAACGTCAGAGGTTAAACAATTGCTATACGACGAATACGCACAGATATGCTCTATCCGTTGTGGGAACCAATCATTGTTAAGGCATTATTAGTCTCGTAGTTATTAGCGACTGAAATATGTACATATTTTATAACACAAGACAATTCGAGCGGCTATCACTTACTTAACGAGCGAATAGATGTTTTCACGCTAACAAATTATACGTGATAAACACATTAGTTTGTATAACCGGGTAAAATACAGCAAAAATATCAACTTTATAAATTCATTTTGCCCAATGTGTCATGAATATCACCTTCTACGCTTTATTTAGATGTGTTTACGTTACATATTTAAATTATGAGTTTATTTGTGTAATATATTATTAAGCAAATGATGTAATCATTCAAATACATGAGCTAATCGGTCGTTAAAATTAGATCTTTATGCATTTAATATATCCGATAAGAATTAGTAAAGATGTATGATGTAAATATCGTAAGCAGTATGATGTATAGCAATATGATGTAAAGTAGTATGATGTAAATATCGTAATCTTGTATATCAGATTGCAAAATAGTATACGTGTATATAATATCGCATACAATATTCTTCGTGATGATATTAAGTTGAAAGAAACATTAGCAAATTTTGGTACAAATGTTTTTCTTGACATGAATTTTCCATCTTTCGTGACTGATTTATTTATTAATTTTTTTCTAATGCATGACTGTCACAATTTTTATTTATTTATCTACTTTAATGTATCTAATTGATACATATGGCGGACTTATTAAGCAAGCTTGTAGCTTAATTGGAATTGTTATTTCTTGTCAGATTTAGTGTCCACTCTCAAATTTCGTGAAACGTTATTTAACATAATATCTATATTTTATTTTAAATATATTATTACAGATATTATATTTAAATATTAGCGTCGTCTTTGATATTACACAAAGGCGATATGCAATTTTTCAACGTATATAATTATATATTTGAAAAATTGTCTTTGACTTCATATATACGACATTGTTAAACGTTTCTCATTATACATTGTTTAAATCAAGTCAACAGTGTTGTTCTACTTTTAGTATTATATAATTATCTTAAGTCAAATGTCAAATCAAATATATATATATATATATATATATATATATATATATATATATATATATATATATATATATATATATATATATATATAAGAAAGAAGAAATGTATTATTAAATTTGTATAGCAACTTATTTCTATGAGTTCTTGACTACAAATTAAAATGTAAATTGTTTTTCGTAAATTTTCAAAAAATTACAAATAGCGGGAGTCGTGACATCTCAAAGCAACGCGGTGGACACGTTATTCGGCTATGAATATTGAGCAATGCTAGTATTATTTTAGTGTATATATATATTATATATATATATATATTATATATATATATATATATATATATACGTATATATATATATATATATATATATATATATATATATATATATATATATATACGTATATATATATATATATATATATATATATATATATATATATATATATACGTATATATATTATATATATATATATATATATATATATATATATGTATATTTACTGCTCTGGCACCAGACGCACTGGGCACGTGTACACATATACACCAATACGGATACCCGATTGTATTATTTGTATTATGTGCGCGTTGGACGCTTTTTGGGTAGATAAAATCTTGTGAGATCGCGTCAACGAAATACTATACATCAGTACATCTGTAGCTATAAGGGTGACGTTTTATGCAACATTAGTGCTATGTATGAATATGTATATGTATACATATATATTTTATGTATATATATATATATATATATAAAGTTATATATATATATATATATATATATATATATATATATAAAGTTAAATTTACTACTTGGAAAGTTCAATATGTGTACACTTTGCATCGTTTATACTGTGTTTTAGTTTGATTCAGGTCAGCAAATTTTAACTTTTATTTTCCCTTTTTGGATTTGATAGCTGATCTTAGAGTATTTTGGTGCGCTGATTTCGAATATGTACTTAGATTTTCCCCGTCACCCTCAGTTTTTTTAGAAAAGCTCTATGAATGTAATCGAAAAAGAGCCAACTTTACTAAGTCAAAAATTTATATTACAATAAAAAAACAATTACATGATTTTAAAATATTATAAATACATTTAAATGATGTTAATAAATAAATTAGAAATTTTAAATACTTTTCTCGTACCTTGTTTTTTATGGTGTCTTGAAAGTTGTGTCTTCATCAATTTTCTTATGTACGGGCCAACGAAAATACCTTCTTTCACTTTAACTTCAGACAGAGACGGAAACATTTGATGTAGATATTTAAAACTGTCTCCTTCTTTATTCAGCACCTTCGCAAATTGTTTCATATTCCCAGTTTTATGTGTAAAGGGGGTAGCAAAACCTTTTTTTCTGGGGGAGTAAATTTTCTCGCACAATATTTTTGGTTCCAGGAACTAGTTCAGTTCTCGGTGGCCACTCTATCTTCATCCAATGTTATCCTTTGTCTCGACTATCGCACTTGCAGGGAAAGCGGGGGTATTTTATGTAGCCACCTTGTCGACCGAGCAGCATATTTATAACTTTCAGATCTCCACGGACCATTGAACCGTGTTCTACGTACTTTATTTATCCAACACATTTGCCTGGCAGTCAAGCGTTCTTTTTACCATTATGTAAAAGGACTACTTTCAAACTTCGCTTTGATGACTTTATGAACAATCTCCATTCGTTCGCATCATATTCGATGTTAAACATTTTTACTAAGCCAGGAATGTCTTTGCAAAACACTAGATTACGATCTTCAGCAAAATGTGGTACAAAGTCTTTTTCTCTGTTACGATACAAAGAGAATAAGGTGCCAGGAGCAAGCATATTATTTTCCGATAGTCTTGATCCGAGGAGTACAGTTGACTGTAAAAATAACTATATGCAGGTTGAGATACCTCTTTGACATAACTGCTCATGTCGTCAGCTTGCACTGATTCCAAATATATCCCTTTTGACCTCTTTCGAAGTTCATGAACGAATGTCGCACAAACTTTATGTGGGACCCACTGTTTTTCTCGGTTACCGATTGCTAGGCCGGAATATATGTTATAAACGTTACTTATGAATTCGTTAATGTTATGCTGCTGTTTTGTCAGCACAAACTGCCCACAAGTATAACAAAAATTGTCCGGTAATTTTAAACACTTTCACGATAACATCTTTTAAGTGTGCGTTATGAATTGCACGGAATAACTGATTGTATAAAAACAATGATGTTGCTATTTATGTAAAAATCTATTAATCTACTCTCATTAACCCATTACCCTCATTAACTGACCCCATTTGAAACAAAAATGGGCTCTGAGAGATTGTTCTGAACGTTGACCCTAAGTTTTGTTTCAGTTAGAGTAATAGCTGTCAAATTTATAAGTTTTTCAAGTATTGCAAGCTCTCTTATGGCTTCAATGAGTAGTTAAAATATTAAATTTGCATATATTTTCATTGAATGAACAATTTCGACAAAGTAAAAACTGAACGTGCTTGAAATTTTTATCAAAACTTACATACAAATTGAATCAGTAGTTTTATATAATGCGTAAAAACTATTAACAAACTAAATTTTTGTTTGTGTTTATAAAAAAATACACAAAAAGACAAAAATCTCAAAAATGGTTTTAACAAAAAATTATTTATTTTAATTTCTTAATCCTTCTCCCTAATTATTTTTTTTTAAATTTATTTTGTATCTGTACATATAATAAAAGTTTACAAGTTTATTATACGTACAGAAACAAAATAATACAAATTACGGAAATCACATTTAACTAATTTTCGAATTAGGTTTAAGTGCCTTGATTAAAACGCATTGTCTGATAAAATAGGGACACGAATACCTATCTGATTAAATATTCATTAATACCGCGATCCTGCTAGCACACTGGCTCATGTTGTCAGTGAACAATAGAATGAAGCGTTTATCACAGTTTGCGATCAACTGATAACAAGAACGAAATACCTTGAAGTATTTACAATTTTTCCTCCTTATTATAATAATTATTTTCACACTAATCGTAACGTCACTTCGCTCGTTCAAAGACGTAATTTTAAAACGATTTTATTTAGCTTCACGTTCCCTGCATTGTTGTTGATTAAAATCTTACGATCGATTTCTTAACTGCTTCTACATTTTTTGTCATAAAACATTAATTTAACATAAATTTAATATTTATCCTCAATCCTTATACTGCAACCTAAACTGTATCACTTGAGCATTTGCTGACTTTTAATTAGTATTTTGGGTTTCAAGCAGAGACTTTATCGTTAAACTCGGGGCTCCAACACTTCAGTCCTAATACTACGAGTGTACTGACTACCCAAGTCGTGATAATTGAGGATCTGCTGGTTTTAAATTAGTATTGTGGGTTTCCAATGAGAACTTTGCACCAAGTATAATATATTAATATCCCAAACTAGTATATTTTAAATAAACGTATTAAGAATATAAATGCAGTAAAATCGGGCCAAGTAAAGAAAGCGTATTAAAAAGTCGAAAATAAAATAAAGGAAAAAGAAATTTTCCAATTAAAAGGTTTTATTTATCTTCAACTTGCCTATGTTGTGTTATTAATTCAAATCTAGCGATTGATTTTTCAACTACTTATATTTATTCGATCCTCATTAAACTTTACTTCAGTCTTTTTTGTTTTTACTTTATTTTCCCTCTTTCCCCTTCTTTTAACCTTCGGTCTTCAAATTCTTATGCTGCATGAGTACTCATGCATGCCTTCCTTAGCCGTAAGTTTTGATAATTTAGTAGTTTCAAATTAGTATATAACTCCACTTCAGACCCATAAAGTAAAACTACGGGTTCAAACTCCCCCGTCCTGAAGATCTGTTTTTTCTTCAAATTAGTAAAATAAGGCAAAAGAAATGACTCCAGTCACTGAGCTCCATTTAAAATTGGATTGTTTTGAATACAACCAAATTAAGGTTTTGTGTTGGGCCGAGGACTGTGTGGGGCGTTAGTGTGGCTAAAATTGATATGTTTAAATAAAGCGAATTAAATACATTAAAATCTTAAAAATAAAATTTTTTAAAGAAATATTTTTAAAGTTAAACATTTTTTTGTTAAAGCAATGATATACTGTAAGTCAGAAAAAAATCATGGATTAATAGTCTGAGGCTTTGATCAAACGAAAATAAAAGATTGGAGACGGCAGACATTTAGTTGGTGGTTCGCACGTCTAGTGAGTTAAAGGAAATTCGGACACCGGCCTTGTCCAAAGTCGGAAATTGTCGGCTGCTAACTCACCACATATAAAAGTCGTTCGTCTGCGTTGAACATTAGGTATTTACATAGAGAACAACCTTTAAGAACAAATATATTTTTGACAAAGGTATCTTCGAAAAATATATGTTGACTAAGTTTTTCAAGGCTGTTTTCGAGACTTCTAGGTTTCTTGAAGGGTTATTATGGCTTTTCTCAAAATTAGGGTATTTTTTTAGTTTTACCTAATTAATTTTAGAGTATTGTTAATAGAGCTTGCAATCAATTCTTGATATTCGTATATCAACAGCGAGTAAGGTAAACACTGGCAATCATTTATATGAAGATACTCATTTCCAATATAGATATTAAGATTTATAAATATTGGATACGAATCTCAAGAAAAACGTCCTTCTTTTCCACATATTTCGTTTCACATATTACCAGTGACCATAGCTTGCTTACGAGGTTATGTATTTAGATTCTTAACTAATCACCGCATAGACCATACAAGACTCCAACTAACTATTTTTTTAAATATTGAATATATTTGGCGTTAATTTTGTAGAAATTCATTATTCACAATTAAATGAAACTACGTGATGTAGTATTATTTCTACTTTCTTCAAGCTCTTTACCACGACCTAGGTTTCGTTGTATTACAACATCGTCAGGTGGGCTATTAGCAAAGATATTTCTATATATATATAAAGATAGATCTTTGCTAATAGCCCACCTGAAGATGTTGTAATACAACGAAACCTAGGTCGTGGTAAAGAAATTAAAGAAAGTATAAATAATACTACAACACGTAGTTTCATTTAATTGTGTATATTTTTTAGTTTTAAATTTCAAGAAATACTTTATGGAAAGTGATTTGATGATGATTTTGTTTCTTTGGAGGGAGCAATTAGTTAATATTTTGACAGCAAAGAATGATTGTAGTAATGTCAAGGTATATTTAAGTTGATTGGTCGATATGTGAATATCATGGATTAATATCAAGGGTCATGTTAATTTATTAAACGCTCCCCATACATTTTTGATCCCTAAAACCCATATATGCCGAGTTAATACTCATGCCCGTTTGAAGCATACGATTCTAAATGCCTTCACAGGAGTTCACGTAATACAGCTGTTTCAATTTAGCTCCTATCGATTGACGACATTAAAATTTGACCATTTGGCTGTTGCGACTTATTAGTTTTAAAAATAGCTGGTGATAGATGAAAAATCATTGGCGAACCACACTAGAGTGAAAATACTAGGATAAATTTTCTATTGTCAAACAGCAGGCAGTATTTCCCCATTTTCAACGAATAATTCTGTTCTTTTATGTTCTGCGAGCAACTTAACACGGTTTTTCGTTCGATTGGACGAAACCCAGTTGTAATCTGTGCCGACGCAAACGCGCAGTCTTGCCTGTGGTTCTCGAGGCGCCCCAATCTGCGTGGAGGAATCTTGGAGGATTTCATCCATCAGAACGGCCTCCTGCTGTGCAACTTGCCCAATATGCCCGCAACGTTTTCAGGACCCTCGGGAGAGAGTGATATTGATATCACTCTCATCTCGAGTGGGCTTGCGGGGGGTGTGCGCAGCTGGCGGGTCGAACCGGGCGTTTTCTCGAGCGACCACAGAGCAATTCTATTCTCTATCTCCCAGGCGCGCCCCTCCCCAGAACCTGGGGCGCGAACCAGCACCCGTTTCAAAACAGGGTGCCAAGACTGGGATAGATTTGTCCAAATTCTCCACCGAGAGCTCGATAAATTTTCCAAATTGTCGAAACGAGTAGATTGCCCTAATGTTCTGGCTGTTGAGTTTCAGGAGAAGGTGATCGTCAGTGCCGAGGGAGGATTGGGCTCTATCCAGCCAGGCCCACACAAGAAGAACCCTTGGTGGTGCACCAAGCTCCAGGCCCTGCGGCGGGAGTTCAGAAGGAAAAGACGTAACTACCAGCGCGCTAAGAACCACGAAACTGATTGGGAACGTGTTGAGGCTCACCGGGTGGCCTTGGTAAACGCCCGGTGTAACTACAATAGAGAGGTTAAGCGGGCTAGGCGCTCCCATTTTCGTAGCTTTGTTACTCGCATAGGACATTCGGATCCTTGGGGTGCCGTATACAGAAGTGTACGGAGCCCCTCGAAACCTTTTGTTTTTAGCGCCCTAAAGAGGACCGATGGGAGTTACACCGGGAATATTCGCGAGACCCTCGAGTATCTACTGACATCACTCTTCCCTGACGACGACCCTGATCTCGACACTGTCGAACAGAGAAGCGTCAGGTATATAGCAAACATAGTTCCAGATAGTAGCTCTGATCCGGAGTTTAGACACTCGGAATTAGACGTCATCGTGAAGAATCTTAACTCGAAAAAGGCTCCAGGTATTGATAGAATCGATAATAGATTAGTCAAAGTTATATGGGAAAACGCGGCGCATGAGATACTTGCGATCTTTAACTGCTGTCTTCGCACGGGCCATTTTCCGAAGATATGGAAAGTGGGGTGACTCAAAGTCATACCGAAGAGTAGTGGGAAATCGCCTAGCGATCCGAAATTTTACAGGCCCATTACGCTCCTTCCAGCCTTCGGGAAATTGCTCGAGCGCGTGGTGGCGGCGCGTTTATTGGCGCAACTCTCTCATTCGCCGGGTTCAGATAGACAATTCGGTTTTCGTTCCGGGGTGTCCACTTCTGACGCGATATCTTCCGCCTTGTCTTGGGTCGATTCGTGTCCAGACAAATACGTCTTAGGTATATTTTTGGACATCTCTGGCGCGTTTGACAATGCCTGGTGGCCAGCTATTTTGCTCACGCTAGAGTCCCGGGGAGTGTCATCGGACCTTCGCCGGATTATTTTTGACTACTTTAATGATCGTGTTGTCTATTTGCAGGATGCCGATGTAGAAGTAAGGAAAACGTTGACCAGGGGCTGCCCGCAAGGCTCGGTCCTTGGTCCAATCCTGTGGAATGTGTTGTTTGATGGTATACTCGCGATACCCCTTCAGGGATGCGGTACCATCGCATACGCGGACGACACTCTGCTGTTGGTCGGGGGATCGAGTCGAAGAGAACTAGAGAACCGGGCGGCGGACTCCCTCGCTAAGCTACACGACTGGGGCACCAAGAACAAGCTTAGCTTTGCCCCTCAAAAGTCCGAGGCTGTCCTCTTTAAGGGCAGGCTGGCGAGGGAGCCGTCTGTGATTATGGCTGGCGCTAGAATCGGTGTGCGGGATCAGGTAACCTACCTGGGCATGGTCCTCGATGCACGGCGGAGTTTCCTACCGCAGGCGCGGTACATTGGTGAGAGGGCAAGGGTAGCCTTCCATGCCATGGCCCGGCTTGCCGGTGCCGGCTGGGGGCTGAACAACTCTACCCTCAAGCTGATGTATACGGCAATATACCTTGGTATATTGGCCTATGCGCCATCGGTGTGGGCTTCGTGGTGCGTTGGGGTCCAGCAGGTTAGACGGGTGGTACTGAGATCGCAGCGTGCGCCGCTTCTGGCGCTGACCAAAGCTTATAGAACCTGCTCAACGGATGCGTTGCCTATTTTGGCTGGTCTTCTGCCTGCAGACCTAGCGATTGTTGAACGGGTGGCAAATTTCATTTTAGCACGAGGTAAGAGTTTTGTTGCGGGTCCGTTGAATTTTGAGTTTTTGGCTAATGAATCCCTTTTTGCTAGAAAGAGACGTATTTTAGTGATCGTCGTTGCTCACTGGCAGTCCAGATGGTCCTCCCCCGATTCCAAAGGGGAGACGACCAGGATGTTTTTCCCCGAGGTGTCAGAGCGGCTAAGTAAAAATTGGCTTGTCTCCGATTATTTTACATCACAATTCTTAACGGGACATGGCGCTTTCCGCGCCAGTTTGTTTAGGTTTGCCCTCCGAGATAGCCCGGCATGTACCTGCGGATTTGAGACGCAGGACATGAACCATGTTCTTTTCCACTGCAGTGAGCACGATGATGCGCGTAGAGTTTTGTTTGAGAGCATACGTCGAAATTCTAAAGTAGAATCACGCGGAGTCTTAGAGAGTGTTATCTTCAGTCACCGAGACTTGGTTGAGAATGGTCCGATCTTTGAGTCATATAAAGCGTTCGCTAAATGCGTTCTTGAAAAAATGGAGGTCCTAAATGACGCATTGAGCAGGAGCAGAATCTAACCCTGTTGGGTGGAAGCGCTGTGAATGTAGATACGGGACACTATTAGGGGACTTTCGAAGGTCCCCTTTTTGTATGAGGTGGGTCGTTACGGGTCCCAGGAGGGGCCCTGAGACTACCCGGGTGGAATGGCGGGAATAGTGTTCTTTTACATAATTTTCTTCTATAATGTTTAACGTTGAGAAACTATTCATGAATAATTTTACAGGGACATACGTACTTTCTGTAATGAATGAATTATAATATAATCATTATTTATTGATATACCTATCTGTTGTATATTTTTACAATCGATTCATTTTTTCCTTATTTTTTTAAAAGAAAGATAATTTTTTTATTTACGTAGAATTAATAATGTAATGAACGACCTTAAAAACACTTAAAGTTAATAATGGAAAATGAAATTTAAAATACAGTCTATTTTAAAGAATTTTTAAATTTTAAGGATTTTGAGAAAAATTTGCCTAATAACTTGTAAAATGCCTCCATTCGCATAACATTCGAAGTTTTTATTTACTACACCTCTGATTCCAAGATTTAACAGTACTTACGCGATCGTTAACTGTATTACAAAAACCAGAATATCAGAACACGTAACCGAGAATGAAATTCTTTGATGAATATTTCACTGTTCATGCAACCTGACTGTAGTTAACTTGATCCGAATACATGCAGTCTACAAAATTCATCTAAAACCGCTTCTATTTTCAAGATCTAAAAATGTATGGCTCTTCCAAAATTTATTCTTTTGTTTTTGAAAATAAATATTTTTTATTTCTTAAAAATTTAGCTTCCAGCAACATCTAACAATCCACTACTGATTAAGAGATTGCTCTCTATGTACTTAGCTTGCAATGTTTACCCTAAAATTTTCCTAAAAAATCAGCACCATCATCGACCAGAAAACATCCACTGCCGAACATATGCCTGCCACACAGATTCCCATAAAAATCGATCCCATGGTGCCTACAACGAACGACTTCCCACGACTTATACCAGGCCATCCTTCCATATAAAGATGACCTGGTATAAGTCGTAGGAGGTCGTTGGTTGTTGGAAGTCGTAAGAAGTGGTTGGAACGTATTTTCCAAATCATCCATTATTACACACTCATCTAGGAGTTCAAAATTATTTGAAAGTTCGAGCTGAAAGCCATAGCGTTTTTTTTTATAATGGTTGGTGCTGAACGTAGCGTAGACATAATCAAATTGGATCTCTTCAGCTTAAAGTTCAGATTCAACGTGCCTCTTACCATTCAGTGATCATGTCCGGTTTTTATCTTGCTAATCACAGAGACATAACTGAATATCTGCTGTTTGGTCGTTAAGATGGAATCTATCTCTTCTTTAGTTGCACCATCGGGACTTCTCCAAAAAGGTCGGTTTCTACGGATCCACTACTCATAAGCTACATCCACTACTCATACTACATACATTCGTTGAAGTCTCCCGTAACAACTGTATGGTATATATTTATATGTATATATATATATATATATATATATATATGAATCTAAATAAATATACCATATGAATTTATATTTACTTTTCTGAGTGACTATTTTATAGTTTAAGGGTTTTATCGAAATCATTTCAGTGGTTCGCCAGGTATTTTAATAATTATTCTGTATATATTTATATATGCAATGAATTTACTTTTTAAGATTAAAAAGACTGGATTTCATCCTAAAATAATTATGCTATTTCTTGGATTAAAAATAACTTAGAAGTTAATGCGAATCCTGAACTATCATGTACCAAGTTTCATTAAAATCTGTCTAACTGTCAACTCATTTGACCGGACATCACAAAACATAATTTTTGTTCAGAAATTGAAATTGACATTAAAATTCCTCCGTTTTCATCAGATTAATGAAGTATTACAAATATTTGTTTGAAAAAAAAAAATAAACAACATCAGTAGTACAAATCAATAATGGAATAATATTTAATTCAGAGCAATTTTAATTTAAAAAGTTCGGCTATTTTCCAGACCAAAGATCTTAAGTATATAGGTTAACTAATAAATAACCTTGTGAAATCATTACAACCAATCGAGAAGGTCATTAGCACAGAAGAAAAATGCTGAAAAAAGTTAAAAATTTGCTGTTTATCATATTAAAGCTAAAAGAAAATAAATATTTAAATATCTATTTTTTTCTACAAACGGAAGAATTTTTTTCCCAAATAATATAATTTATATTTTATAATTTATTACGTCAAAGACGAAATTATTCTAAACGTTAAGTCCATCTAACCGAATCTTGTGCTCACTTATAAAACTATTTTGACCATTTAAATTCTATTGTTTTAACCATTCAAAATGTTTCTGGAAAATTACAGAATAATAATGACAATACATTAAAAAACGATGATTGATAAAACAATACTGGACAAAAGTAACTTTGAATACAAAATTATTTTCCTCCATCACAGTTGCCAATACAAGTGTAATAAGTTTGAAATCGTGTCCATAAAAGGTTGATAAATGGATGAACAGAATGGCGAAAAAACATCACGCGAATGAGGTCGGCACAAATTAATGAATCAAACTGACGTCACTTTAAAAGATGATGACGTAAAGAGTGAAATTAACAAAAGTTTTACGACCTTGCTCATTACGTGGAATTATGTCGAAGAAGTATGTCAAGGCGAAGAGATGTGTCATTTCAATCTTGCTAGCTACTATAATATCGTTTACAATGACACATTTAGCGCAACTCTGCATATTGATTTTTATTCTCCTTAAGATAACTATTCACCTGGGTAAACATAATTAGATAAAGTTTATTGTAGATCATACAAATAGACATATAGGTAAACAACCCCTTCTGAATCGAGATTTTCTCACTTATCTATACCAATATATAAAGCGAAAATTGTTAGTTTGCGCTAATCTCAGCCTATAGTTTGAGGAAGATTAAAGGCTATAATCATCAACTTACGATTTATAGGGGCAGAGCAGTGAAAAAAAAATGTAACAAATGTTGGGAACTCTGCTTAAATGGTACGAATTCTTGATTGATTATCTCGAGTATTCCCGCCTAAACATCTTCGACCGCGACGACCAATGTGGTTTGGTGAACGGAGCGGAGGCATTTAGTGATCATGGGTTACAGTTAGTTATCGAGAACTAAATTTTATGTATATTCAAACATCATAGATGTAACATCCATTAAGTTATTACATTATTTGAAGACCTTGTTAACAAATTCTATTTTAACTAGTCCAAAACATATATTACTATATTATATAATATTATAAAAATGTATTTCGTTGTTTATTTACTTGTCTCTTTTTCACGCCACGACTACTCAACTAATCTTTGTAAAGTTTCGCATGCTTGTCGCCTCTGTCATTGTCTCAAAATGTTTAACAGGGAAAGAAAATTATGTTTCTGGGTTTTATTTAAAAAAAACACAATCAATTTTGATTTTAAAAATATTTTTTAGGAGTTACACCACTTTTTTGGCATTTTACGCCAGCCAAGGTGCTGGTGAATTTTTTTTTTAATTCGTCAGATTAATAATCTACCTACTATATCGGAGTTGCTTATCTGATTACTGTTGTATTTGAAGACTAATCATCTATCAGAAATCAGGTTTATAGTTATGCTTGTAACACATTGGGGCCTCATATGATGGTGTGCTAGAAACGTCGTGATGCATTTTAATTTAATATTGATTCATGACCTCACATGCGGTTCCAATGTACTTGTACTAATTGGGATATTCATTGCCCTATTTTAAAATTTTTTTACAATTGTTTTCGGGTTCAGATTTCAATTCTTAATAATTTAGCTTTATTATAAAGCTTTTTAAAAAATTGTTTTATAAAACGTAACAAAAACAAACTCTTGTTCTCTCATCACTTTTTAGCATTTTAGGTATACAACAGTTGCTGCAGAAAAAAAATCTATAAACGTTATACGAAAACTAAAACATTAAACAATTTTTTCTTTATACATTTTTTTCTTATTTTGAGTCCTCTAATAACAGTGTAGTTTTTTTAAAGATAATTTACCAAAACATTGTCGTGAAAGTGTTAAACAAATTTTAAAACAGGGCAATAAACATTCAGATAACTGTATTACCAAAACTAGTTAATAAAACAATAGAGTTTAAATTACTTTTCCTAGCGGAAATTACAGTTTTATACGGTCATGTTTAGCAGTTACATTAAGTACAAAATTGAAGAATTTGCAATTTGTACATTATAGGATTGTTTATATATAATTTGCGATTTATAAATGTTATATATTGATAATTTCGTGTCAACTCTTACCGAAGTAGAGAACATAGGGATGGCAGAACATCGCTTTGTACTTAAATATGGATGTCATAGTACCCGCTTTTTCGGTACAATACAGAGGATTACCATCCTATCCTCTGCCGTAGACATGTATAATTTATAAAAATGTGCCTGAGCAGTTTGTCATAATAATAATCTAGTTAAATATAACTTAATCGTAGTTTGAAATTACATTTTAATCACCTCTAATATTCCTAATCCTGCTAATAATATAAATTCGAAAATTAGTTAACCTAACAAGTATGCATTGAAATAATGAATAATAATTGGCTTACATAATTGTTTTGGTGCTAGTACTATGTACTTGGAAATTACCACTATAAATTAGAATTATATGTAAAACTATATAAGTACCACATAATTCGACTCCATAGTTTTTTTTTTTCATTTGTATGAAAATATATTCTTAAGTTGAACAATTTTAATAAAAACTTGTTAAATTAATTATAAATAAAAAGAGAGGAAGCCTCGTTCGTTTTTATTAAGCCTTTCAAAGCTTAATCAAGCAACTTTGTACTAATTTCGTATAAATTTGCTTGATTAGTTTTGTTCATCATAAATCTTTTTTCATTTTTTAATTAAAATTTTTTAACTTAAAGCTGCTTTGGCTATGTTTATAGTTAACTGAAAAAAATGCATAATTTTTTCTCAATAAGCCGTTATCAAATGGCTTTATAGCATATTTTAATTTAACATTACTGTGATACAGGACAGGATTTCAGTAAGACCTTGTGTAAACTATCCATATCAGTCCAATCCTTGCGATGAGCTCTCACTGCAACATCATGAATGCATCCCTTGAAATTTTCTTTTGAAAGGAAAATGCCTCCTGCTGCTCCATCTACATAGTTTAACGTCCGTATATTTCGTGGGATGAAGTAAAATAGATTAGAAGCTTCGATCACATGGAAAGCAGCTACCGCAAAAAGTATAGATAGATATTTATTACTCAATTAAACAGTTAGACAGATTTTAATGAAACTTGGTACATGATAGTGTCATTCCAAAAAATTTGTGAATAATGATATCTGTCAAAGGTGAATGACCGCCCTAAAAAGAATTAGGCATTTTTCTTTGATAACCTTGCACAATTTGTATGTAAACTTACAATTTTTCATTGCAACAACATGATTCTATATTTTTTTAAGCTTTAAAAAAATTAATTATAAACAAAGAACCTAAAATGTTTGTATTTTATCATAACTGGAAATCATTTTCAATTGAAGTGGAGTTATTTTCTTTAAATACGCTTTCACCATACTTACGATTGCGTTTAGCAAAATAATAATTTATGTAAAAATGGTTATTATCGTATAATAAAATTGTTATTTCTATGTCGATACATTTTCAGTTATATTTCGCCTTTTGTTTTTATTTCTGTCAAAATCTTTCACTTATCCGTTCGTCATTGCGAAATAATGACCCTTTATAATTTTATCATGTCCGTCCGTCTGTCATAGCTTCAAAGTTTCTACAGTTTTAAACCTATGTTCTCATTAATTTTTAAATAAATACTTCATACAGAGGTCTCAATTAACATGTAACAATATACTTATTTTATAGAATATACATGTAAAATTGGAGAGAAAACGTCTTTCTAGGGTATCATCGAAAGGGTTTGAAAAATATTAAAAATGTTACTTAAAATACATAAAAGTGCGGAAGGAAACAGAAAAAAGGGACAAGAAGATACAAAACGGAAACCGAAAACGGGTGGAAGACGAAAAAAGTTTATTTTTGGGAAAATTGTTTATTAAAATTAAACTATTTGACAAATCATGGTGAAAATGAATAGATTTATTTTCTTATAGTTGTCCAATCGATAGAATAAGTAATCATTCATATCAGTCAAGAATTGCGCTCAGTGGGTATATCCTTATACGTACACATATTAAATCCGATGGACGGAGAAACACTTCATTTTCCAAGGACAAATTTAGGTCATAACAAATACTACAGAAATTAAAAAATATATAATTTTTTTAAAGGAAATCTCCTCTTTCCAAAGAAATATATTAAAAGTTTATTAATTATAAAATTACCCGCGTTATATATAATTACTTCTTTCGCCAAAACTCGAGGCTGACGCGTTAATCGATACTAAAGCACGAAGTTTTACTTTATGTGTGTTACGACACATACATAGTCTATTTTTACTGTATCCTTTAATATATTATATGCTGTTTATAAAGTATTCATAATTTAATTAAGATTCACTTAATTCGAGATCCTGCTACTCTAAAACTGTTTTCGAATATTCCTTTTTAAATCAACAGGGGACGAAATACATCGTCACTATTTTTTGATTCTTTGCTCGCATACTGCTTTTTATTGATCAATCAGAATATTGAATCACACCTCAAGGTTATACACGTATTGCAAATGAGCATACAGCCAGGTTGTATCCGCCATCTAAGGTCCCCAAGTGGGCGACTCCGGCACAATGGAAGGTCATTGGACACACAAGCCCGCTGACTGCAAGCGGCGTTAATTTGAATAAAAAAAAAAGAAAACCACAACATTAATGTAAACAACATGGAATGGCGTATAGGATATTTACAAAGTTGTAGAAGAGAATTTGGTATAATAAACGATTGGAATTAAAGTTTAATGCCTTGCTATTAAATAAACGTATTTATTAACATATTATTTACGAATTATTAACATTTTATTAACGAATGTATTTAATGTCTTCAACACAAAAATGTAAAAAAGCTTCAGTATAAAAATGTTCCTACTGTTTGTAACTTCTAATTTTAAAATTGTATTTAAAAATTGAGATCAATTTTCAAAACTCAATGTGCCGGACCTAATATGGCCGACTGAATTCGTCATGAAACCGAATATCACTTTTTCTCGTCCATTACCACTTTTCTCGTTCCACAAATGGAAATATGTTACATGTTTTCATTAGTTTTCTCCAAGTATACTTGGAACATATTTGAAAATAGTAATAATTCAGGTAAATAAAATTGAAATATCTATCTATGATTTTCTAATTTCATATTCGATCACTAAAACAAGTCAAACGATAAAAAATTGTATATCTATGTTATCTCTATCTGTCCAAACGTAAGTAAATCACTAAAACGAGTTAAACGATAAAAAAATGCCTGTCCGTGTCTCTGTCTATCCAAATGGATTTAACTCAAAAACTTCTGAAGCAAATTACCAAAACGAGTTAAACGATAAAAAATGTCTGTCCGTTTCTCTATCTATCCGAACGGATTTACCTCAAAAACTACTGAAGTTATTTACTAAAATGAGTTAAATGAAAAAAAAATACCCGTCCGTGTCTCTATCTACCCTAGCGGATTTAACTCAAAAACTACTGAAGCAAATTACTAAAACGAGTTAAACGATAAAAAAATGTCTGTCCTCCGTAATGTCTATCCTCCGTGTCTCTGTCAATTCGAACGGATTTAACTCAAGAACTACTGAAGTAAATTACTAAAACAAGTTAAACGATAAAAAATGCCTGTCCGTATCTCTATCTAACCGAATGAATTTAACTCAACAATTACTGAAGCAAATTACCAAAACGAGTTAAACGATATAAACAAGCCTGTCCGTGTCTCTGTCTATCCGAATGGATGTAACTAAAAAATTACTGAAGCAAAAGTACTAAAATGAGTTAAACGATAAAAATGCCTGTCTGTATCTCTATTTATCTTAACGGATTTAACTCAAAAACTACTGAAGCAAATTATTAAAACGAGTTTAATGATAAAAAATGTCTGTCCTCTGTGTCTATATCAATCCGAACGGATTTAACCCAAAAACTACTGAAGCAAAAGTACTAAAATGAGTTAAACGATTAAAAAATGCCTGTCTGTATCTCTATTTATCCGAACGTATTTAACTCAAAAACTACTGAAGCAAATTATTAAAACGAGTTTAATGATAAAAAAATGTCTGTCCTCTGTCTCTATATCAATCCGAACGGATTTAACCCAAAAACTACTGAAGCAAAAGTACTAAAATGAGTTAAACGATTAAAAAATGCCTGTCTGTATCTCTATTTATCCGAACGGATTAAACTCAAAAACTACTGAAGCTATCTACATTAATTTTCCTACTAAGGAAGTAAAGAAGAAGTAAAGGAAGGAGGAAATGAAACTACGTTATGTAGTATTATTTCTACTTTCTTCTATCTTTGCTAATATCCCATCTGAAGATGTTGTAATACAACGAAACCTAGGTCGTGGTAAAGAACTTAAGAAAGTAGAAATAATACTACATCACGTAGTTTCATTTAATTGTCAAACTAATTGTTGACCGTATTTTCTATGAAAATATATATTTTATGCGTAATGAAATAAATGAAAAAATAATATTCTGCGGGTATTACACGATTTATAGGGTCGGGTAGCCAAACAGCAAGAAGATAACTTCTATAGTTTCGTCGTGTCCGTATGTCTTTTCTTCACAGCATCAGACCTCTTTGAGTTTAAGGCCGATTGTTGAAATATTACGAGATGTAATAAAATTATGAGAACAAATAAAATAAAAAAATTACTAATTTTTCTATTGGAGTACCCACATAAAACATGGGAATGAAAGGTATTTTTCTCAAGGACCCATCGGTAAGGTATCATTGAAGGAATATTATGCGAAAATATCTAAAAATGTGTTCAAATGTTCTCTTCTTTGGGAAAAATGTAAAATAAACACAAGATACTGATAATATATATAAGATAGATAAGATAAAAATTATATATTTTTTAATTTCTGTAGTATTTATTATGACGTAAATTTGTCCTTGGAAAATGAAATGTTTCTCCGTTCATCGGATTTAATGTGTGTACGTATGTATGAGGATATGCCTACTGATCGAAATTCTGATATGAATGACTCTTTATTCTATCGATTGGTCTACTATAAGAAAAGAAACCTATCGATTTTCACCATGATTCCTTTGCTAATAGCCCACCTGAAGTTGTTGTAATACAACGAAACCTAGGTCGTGGTAACGAAATTAAAGAAAGTAGAAATAATACTACATCACGTAGTTTCATTTAATTGTGAATAATGAATTTCTACAAAGTTAACGCCAAATATATTCAATAATTAAAGAGATGTAAATAACTTATCATGCTTCTTTCGCTTATGAAAATATAGAACAAAATATATTTATAAATTGAATAAACACATATAAAACTTTTTGGTAAAAAACTGAAGTTAATTCAATTAACCACCAAATAAAAAGCGTACTGAAAATGCAATCAGTGCATCCTTCGTCAGTTCTTAAATCATAACTATTAGAGTAAAAATAATACCTTAATGTTTGATACACTTAAACCTTTCCTTAGATTGATGATTCTACGAGTAAAATAAACATAAAATCGGTTAAGCATTTTTGAGAAAATCCCGAAAATACCCAAACTCAACACCTCCTGTTTTGAGTTCATTGTTCAAACATCATTTGCACAACAATATTTCTACATAAATAAATTGTCGCACTTAGCATCATTTGCATTTACTTTGGCAACATTACGGACAGTTAGCTTTAAATTAGCTTCAACTTTGGTTAAGGCGCCGGACTTTGTTCCTTTTCTGAAACCATCGCTACACCTGTTTCTAGATTATAACACTAAACGATTTGCCGTGTTCTCTCAAAAAATTGTGCCATTGATTTAACATACACGTTACGTCATCTCCTGCTGTGACGTAATACATTTTTATTTACGAAAATACCGAATTTGATCCAACAGGAATTATGCTATTCCTTGACTTAAAATGTAGGCTATATAACCATAGCAAATCATAAACTATGCCTACTCCAATTTACATTATAACCTGCAAACCGTTTATACGTGATTGTATAACGAGCATTCAAACATTGGTTAAACACCAAAGTTTGATTGCTCATATATTAGTGAGATTCTAGATCCGATTCAGCTATCAAACCTACCGTGTAATGTTTTTTTTTACTTTTTATTCAATCAGCTCTAAGGGTAGGTATGAGAAAAAGAAATGTATAAATAATCAGGTTTATATTTTAAATGTAATTTAGGTGGTAAATCGATCAATTAAATTAAATGGCTTTTAATAAAATATGTTTATTTTTTCTTGTCAAATGCTTACTTTAATGAATCATTGTCACCAAATTGATTTCACCGAGAGTGGTTCTTCAAATTAAAAAATTATAACCATCGTGACACTCACAATCGCGTACAGCGCTTGTTACAAAGGTGCTATGAAAGTCAGTATATTGACGCGGAGAAAGAAGACACCTCTGTCAATTTTCATGTCGCTTTCCATTGATTGTTTCGTTTGACGGAATAAGAATAGAAGCGTAATTTTCTTCAGTAATATTGAATGATTTTTCTTTACAGTCGATTTTAAGATCCTGTAAAGAAAAATCAACCATAGAAAACTGTGGCTATAAACTTTCCAGTATATATAGTCGACACAAACTTTAGGGCATTTTACCCCTTAATATCCTTTTGTATCGACTTCAGGTTTCTTTCTACATTATAGTGATGAATTCAGGTTTCATTGAACATTGAATTTCAAAAACTAAATGTTTCTAAAATGACGTGATCTATGTTTGACTCACATTCTGACGACTTGTGAGATGATTTAAAGTTTTGAAAAATTCGTGCCCCTTGCGAATATTGATTAATGCTATTTGTCTGAAAATTTTCCAAAAATATCGTCCATCTCTTCCTTAATAAATTATTAATTTTATTTCCGTTTTGTTAATAATCCGATATCATCGGTACTCTAGTTTCTCAAGTCGTTAAAGAAACGCTCATAGTGCTTGCGTTGCCTCGTTGATTGTAGTAATAAATATTAATGATCCAATAATAATAGATCTTGGTAATTAAATTGCCAATGAGCGCCTTTGTAGGAAATAATTAACACCGTTTAGATAATACGGAAATCGCTGCCTCGCATTTAAACGCTACCTGTCTTTAACTAGCGTTGCCACTCGTACTATATTATATAATATCATACTATATTTTGGCCAGTTGTACTATATATTTTAGAGAAAAAATATAATTCACAGAATATTATATTTTTATCATTAATTAAATTATACATTTAAATACTTGGAAAAATTATAAAGATGAAAATTTAATATATTTAATAAAATGGGTTTGGTTTTAATAAACAAAAATTGATTTGGAATACAATCAACGTGAAAGCATATTATTAAGGAAAGTATAAAGTTAAGTAAGCATTTGAACATCAATGTCAAAAATTTATATATTTAGAATTGATAACAGTAAACCGAGTAATTATAAACGTAAACAAAAATAAAGAGTTTGAAAATAAAAGTATTTCCGGAAAGCGGCAATTATTTTCTGAAATACGGATTCTGGTTCATACAAAATTTTAAAAATTATATCCTGTTTCCATTCTTACGATATCTGCTTCACAAAAATAATTTTTTCAGTACGAACTTAAAATTAGGGGAAGGAAGAAATGAAACTTCTATAAAATTAATGCAACATGAAATGTTAATTTATATTCACATGAATCTGAAATATTTAGACTCTTTTTAAAATTAAGCCTTTGATTGCTAAGACAAAAAATAAATAAATTATTTATTTGTTTACCACCTATGTGTGAAAAAATAAAGAAAAGTCGGAAATTATTGTGAACTATTTATTTTTCCGGTTTTCCCAAAAATACACTATATTTTTGCGAACCATTGAAAAAGCCCTATGCTTCCATCGAAAAAAAGACTAGGATTGTTGTGTTTTTTGTAGTTGTCTTTTTTGTCTGTGTGTTTTCTTTCTTTTGTTGACCTTTAATGTAAAAATTTGATGCTCTTCTCTTACAGGAGTGACGGTAGTTTATGTCGAATAAAATTTCTTTTATTATTTTTTTTTAATTTAGTCACTTTTAGAAATTTCAAGATGTTCCTTGTTCCTCCGTCTTACACGCAGAGGTCAGATACAGGTACAAATAATAAAATAACATTACGATCCCGAAAAGGTCCCACTTTATGGTCTCGATAGATGAGCACACTGTCACATTCGTTACCAATTACACATATACATATATACGACGTATGTGTATATGCCATCTATAATATTTAACTTATAGAACATAAACCTTCATCAAATATGTACCATTTTCTCATATTACGTAATGATACAATATTATGTTACCAGTATTAATTTTGACATAACCACACCGCACCGCAGAGTAAGCATGTTTGTTCAAAAAATTAGTGTTACGAAAATTAACTTGTTTATCCTAGCAAACTATAACTGTAATTCGATATCTTGGTGTTATTCGCCTACTCAAGGTCTCAGCTAATTCTGAAACAGTAATTATCATTAAAATACTATTAAAAATAACCGCAAAAGTAGTTAAATATGTATCATTTGATACCACCGTCTTTTATTAGGTAGTGATAAATTAGGTATAAACTTAGAGTTAAGTTCAGTTTAATTAACAATATAAAATGCTTTTCTTTGTAAAATGAGTTTCATTTCATTCATTCAAGGTAGAAGTAGTCATGGACATCTTTTTTTTATAACAAAAAAATCGTGGTAGACAAAAATATGGTTTAAATAAAATCAAACTGGTTCTTATATTGGCACATAAACTAATCAGGCGATTAACCTAAAATTACGTCTTATTAAGAAATTTTTAAAATTATATTGAAAAAAGTGTAGGCTTGAAAAGTTAACTATTCTGAATTTACTGCTCAAAATAATTAAGTTTTTCCTTTGACCATTTTTTGAACAAATTCATCTAACAAGTCATCTTGTCAAAAAAATGGTCAAAGGAAAAGTAACATTACCTTTTCATATTGCATACACTTAAAAAATTGTAGTTTAACTTATCAAGAACATTTTTAAAACATTGGAAAAAAATTATCTGAAAATACAAAATTTAGAGAGGTCCGTACAAATATACTCAAGAAGCATTCTGAGGAGCATGTATATTTTTGTTTCCGTTTCCGAGATAATAGCCTTCAAAATTTAAAATTAAAGAAAATATTCAATTTTTTATCATAAAATATCTTCAATACATTTATTATATCAATTTCAATCATACTCAAGAAACGAAAATTTTAAAAAGTGTCACGAAACCCTTTTTGAAAGTTAAATATCACTAGCAGGATCATCTGAAGATTTATAAAGTGTTGAAATGACGCTTTTCCATAATTTTCACTATAGATACGATTCGTTACATTATTCTGAATAGTAAAAAGTGAAAATATTAATATATTATAAAAAAAATCAAAATATTTTCTTTTTTTTGTTATTATATCCTTTCGTTTTGTTATTGTAACACTGGGTCGAATCACTCCTCTGACAATATGTTGCTAGAAATAATACAATAGCGCAGGTATATTTTTATAAACACAACGCTTTATTTTTGCCAGTCGAATTTAAATATTTAAATTAACGGATAATTTCATACCAACAGCCTGATAAATTCTTGTATAAACAACTCGTGTACACAAAGTACTATTCTATAAAACTGCAGCGGTAATAGGGTTAACAATATAAATAAAAAAAATATTCTAAGGGAAATAAGAAGCAGAATTCAGCGCGTTCTGACTACGCTATATAAATTACCGAGAACATGCGAATTCAACGAATGGATCTACGAATAAATTAGCATAAACAAGTGCTTAAAGCTCTTAGCAACTTCAGGCTAATTAACTCTTTTCTTTCAACAAAATTTCTCAAGGTATCTTTTGGAAAAGTCTGAAGGGGTTGTTTTAGAAATGTAATGCCCCGAAACTTCTTATTATCCATTAGTTATCAGAAGATCAACACAAACAGTGAATTAAATTTATAGCCACAAAACATCAACAAGTAAAAATCATACCGTACTTGTATGTATCATACATTGATGTAAACAGTGTAAAGAAAGGCTTTTATTTTACACTTTTATATCTACATATTTTTAGAGTTATCCAACTAGGAACTTCTGCTTCAAAATGCTGCGAAGTTTAAAATAATGATGATTCTGATATTAGCCTCTAGCTACTCATCCTGAAACAAAATCTGTGGAATTTATGTTCTAAAACTATTGGGATTTTAAAAAAAGCCAACAATACCGAAAAACATAGCGAAAATTTTACCAAAAACCAGAATAATTTGCGATTGGAAGACCGGTGGGGCGAAATTTTAAACCCTGAAAAGCGAGCTATATAATATGACAAAAGCGTATAAGGGTAATTTTTTCACAATTTTGGTAATTTTTTTTCAAACAGGAGCAATTAGCGGCATCCTTCTCCCAATAAACTTTGTATCGTAAGCCACAGTTGTCGCTCAACTTTCATCACGGAGGACGTATGTAACCTTCAGTGCCGCGTATGCATGATATTACGAAATCGTGTTTCTGAATTTGCATTCGAAAAAACCCAAAATGTCCTACAAAGCAGCCGCTAAATATGTGAATATAGTGAAAGTATTTGTATATAAGCGGGTGAAACAATATGACCAATGTAAAAAACTCGGTGATCTGTCAGATCATAACTGTGAGCAAAAAATAACGAAAAACTACGGCAAAGAAATTGTTACTGCTTAAAAATACCTTAAAAAACTTGACTGTACGAAACAAACTTTTTGGACAAAGATAACGTACTTTTTTCAACGTTTCTTTTTGGTTCATCATACCTGGTCTACTTGCACTGACAGTCTTATGGAAAGAACTATTAAAAACACGTAAGGTTTTTTTTCTCGAAACAGGGATTTGGTACTTTGCATTCCTTTACAATATGGTCGAAATATATCAAAGGGCTTCATTACAATCTACTCAAAGATGATTTACAAGGACAAATAAAAATTATAAAGCGACAATGACCTAGAACTTCGGAACAGTCTTTTAACTACGTGTAAACAAAATGACATTGGTGTACAGTATGGTCCGTAGTATTAGCCAGATGCAAATGCCATAAAAAGAGTTAGACACTCATGAAATTGAAACTCCGAGAGAAAGATCGGAAACATTAATCACTTAGTTTAACAGATTTGATTTATTTTGAGATCATTGTCTCCACATTATGCCATCAAATTATTAAAGACTGGACAATTGTCCAGTAATTATTAATTATTAATTACAAAGCGTCATAGTTTATGTTTTTTAATGCTTCATCCAAAATAGCTTTCGAATTCAGCCGTACAAGCTCTTATCGAAAATATTAAATCAATGCCGAAAACGAAAATTGGGGAGCAACATTCGAAAACGACCCTTCACAGCACTTCACAACTTTGTAATACATGAGTATCTTTAGTGTATATTTAACATTATTATGGTATTGAATATATTTGGCGTTAATTTTGTTGAAATTCATTATTCACAATTAAATAAAACTACGTGATGTGGTATTATTTCTACCTTCTTTAAGTTCTATACCACGACTACATCGTAGTCGTTGTATTACAAGATCTTCAGGTGGGCCATTAATAAAGATCTTTGCTTGAAGCATCTTTGCTAATAGCCCACCAGAAGATGTTGTAATACAAAGAAACCTAGGTCGTGGTAAAGGACTTAATGACAGTAAAAATGATACTACATCACGTAGTTTCATTTAATTGGGAATTATTATGGTAATTGTATTTAACATTTTAAACGCATTTGTTTCAGAGAGCATTTTTAAAACCTAACAAAGAATGATTTTTCATGGCTGGCAGCGAATGTTCGGCAACTTGTCATCACTAACCCCAATTTTTATAACTATTACCAATATCTTCATTTCTGTTACCGTATTTTTTCGTGACGCTACATGAACTATTCAAACCCTTCTAACACAATAAGGAGTCTTCCCTCAACAAAACCTTGATGACAACACTGTATCTCGAACCAAACTCTGTAATATCGGGCGTGTTCTGTAACCAGTTCATATACTTTTTTTTCAATGATGCGATAATCTTGTTAAGGCACGTGTAAAGATTTAAATAAAAAAAGACATGTAAACGTCATATTATGCAGCGTGTTGTTTCTTATTGTTATGGTGTTATTGAACTGGTGATATAGTTGATCTTTAATTTTATGTTTATGTGATGGCGGTGATAAAAAATGTAATCCAAACGATTTTATATAACGCATTAGTTTAAATTAAATGTATAAGTGAGATCGCTCCCTATGCAGGCAGGATGTATTTTTGATTACGATGTATTTTCAAAGGGCTGATCGCTCTCATAATTCTGAATACGAAATTTCTTTGGTTAATTTGAACAAAACGTAACCGTTTGCAAGGTAATCACGTCCAAACCACGGAATTATTACAAAAGTTCAATTTTTAATTTCTTTAAGAAAAAGGAGAATCCAGTTTAGATTAAATCTATCAGATGAGAAAGTGTCAGTTTTGATTATTCGTTAATGAAAAGATATAATAACAATAAAATAAAGAAAATGTCTTGAATTTTTTTTCAAGTATTCATATTTTTCACTTTTTACTATTAAGAATAATGTCACGAATCGTACCTATAGTGAAAATTATGGAAAAGCGTCATGTCAACACTAAATAATTCTTCAGATGATCCTGCTAGTGATATTTAACTTTCAAAAAGGGTTTCGTAACACTTTTTTATTTTTGGGATAAAAATGCCTATACACGAAGTAACACTGAAAGTTTTTCGAATTAAAAAAGGAACCAGTTAAAAAGAATGTAATTTATTCTTTTACTTTTCAATATAGTCTGTCCATTTGTACATCGTTTCATTCGATAGAACCATTGAGAGAAGCTATCGCAGCGGTCCACTCTTCCTTGGGCGTCCGCTCCACCGCCTTTTCGAATGCATTTACCGCTTCTTCGGCGTCCGGAGATCCTTGCGGTTTTTTTTTATTCTTGGGGATATATAGAAATCCCATGGTGCTAAGTTGTATTGTATGGTGGATAATCGATAATTTATACAACCAACATAGTCAAATATTCGGTCGAGGAAGATTCTACTTCGAGGGGCGCTCTCGAGTTTTTCAAAACAACAGCAAATAATTACTGGTATACCAGTCTGTGGTAACTGTTCTTTTATTTTTTACAAAAATCGTTGCATAGTAACCCATCCATCCGAAGAACGAGACGACCATCTTTTTTCAAGTCTCCGTCATTCCTCTACTTCCATAAGCATCTCTTTAGAAGGAAACGCCCACTGCGAAGATTTCCTGTTAATTTCGGGTTCGTAACAATATATGCAACTTTCCTTACACGTGATTATGTGAATACAGCATTTGTTACTTCCGACGAATTTTTATAATATATTTCGCGACACCAACCATTCTGATGGTATTTCTGAGCTTTGGTCATTCATAGGTTGTCCACTTAAGGCAAAACTTCTTGATTCCTTAATCTTCATGTAGAATTGTCTATACTTGACTTATATCAATGCCTAAATTTGCCCGACTTTGCTAATGGGTTACTCTCTTGTCAATATTTATCATGAGTCGCACAGCGTTAATATTATCTTCAGGTGTTACTGTTGACACAGGATAGGACAGTTGAGGAAAGCTCCTCACGAAGATCATCGCTGATATTGATGGGTAGGACCAATCTCGAACTCGTTCAATCAGTTGTAAACTGTAGCGCGAGATGTGATTTTATCCTAAAATGACTCTCGATGTCGATTGTAACTTTAATTGTTGAAGGATACCACAATGAAAATTAATAAAAACCATGCAACAAAATTTACTGTACTTCTCCAATATTCTGATTCTCTAAAGAGATTACCTCTGCAGATATTGAAATCTGAAAATATTATTAATTTTTTTTCTAGTTTTTTTTGTGTCTATCTATTATATTTATCTATGTACTACTTTTATGACACAAAGTGTGCGAGCTTTGTTTGTTATTATTAAAATAATGAACTGATACCTTTAAGTCCATTTCCTAAATTATTTAAAATTAGTAAACTATGGAACTTGGGGAAAACAATTTTTATTATTTTTTTTTACTTATCACTTCATTTTTCAAGCATAAAACAAATTTTTGGTGCAATCAACTTACAGATTTTTTATTATTTTCAATTAAAATTAGGTAACATTATAACAATGCAAATGGCATTGTTTTTTTAACTATTAAGAGTAGATCACAGGAAAACAAAACAAAAGAAAATGGAAATCCCTGCAATAACTAAGACATCAGCGAAAATTTAGTTATTAAAATGAGGACAGATACTAAATCCTAAGGTATTTAGAACCCTTAGGCATCATAAATATAAATCACATGCACTGTATATTGTTAGTCGAAACTAAAATAAATAAGATACTAGGGATCAAAAGTACGAACCGTTGAAAAATTTACTTTCTAAAAACGATGTTAGCGTCAAATTCAAAATAAATTTGATATCTTCTTTTTACAACAAGCCTTAGACTTCAATAATATCTTCATACTGAATATCCGTTTTATCCACATGAAAGTATTTTCTTTTTATGGCTTTTCCATACACGTATACGTTGAAAAAATTACCACATTATAGCTTCCTAAGAGATCCATAATTGTTCGTAGAAATCCTCAATTTGTTAGCCTCAGCTACCATAAAGACTTAGCATTTTTCTTTTCTTTGTATGTGCAAATTTTTACAAGTCTTTTGACTTTATGATTATGTTCTCGAAGTCTTTTTTAGTCTCTTCATATTTAATAAAGTTTGTAGTTTATTTCTCGTTAATTAACATCTTATAATTATCTATCTCGACAAAGCGTTTGTTTTTCAGCGACAGTAAAAGGCATGTTAACATCAAGTTAATAAATATAGTGTTTTCTTAAACTATCATAAAAAATAAATATTAATAGCCGCTATACCAAGTAATTAAAAAAATATCTTATTAGTTATCGTAATTGTCTTGGAGTTATCAAAAAAATACCTAAGCATACAGGAAACTTGGGAGACATTTCGGTATTTTCTACTTTTAGAAAATACATTAGACACAATAAAAAAAATCAAGTAAATCAAAATTTAAAACACTATTTGGTAACAACAATAAAATAATTTAATTACTCACTCGTAAAACTGTAGTCACTCAAAGGGCTTTCCAAAAATACACGCACTTTCCCTAGCTCCTTATCTCGCACTGCCCAATGCCAAATGTGAATAAAACCGCCGATGTGACGCGCACATGACAGCTATACATTAAAACCTTTTTATTATACGGTGTCCATTGTAGGTATTAATTATTTTTTATAGGAACTCAATGTGCATTTCTCAAATTTAAAATTTTGGGGACGATAATTAAAAAAACAATATTTTAGAATAAATTTCTGCAATTTTCGGTTCGAAATTATCGTACTCTCAAATGAAATGATAATTAAACACAATGTCATATAAATTTATTTTAAATAGCTATATAATATTTCTTTGGCTAGTACATGGCCAGTGACAACGATTTTTAGTTTAATGACAACGATATGTAGTGAGTATATTGTATACTAAGTTACTTAAAAATAAAATGGACATAATGGAAATTTTCTAAATCAGATAATTTATTAACATTGCATTATGATCTGGAGTTCTAACAGAATAAATATTTACCATCATACTTCTGTATTTAAGAGTACTTTAATATGACATGGATGTACAACAAGAGTATAAGTAAAAAAACAAATTGTTTGTCTGTAAAATCGGTTTACGGACGATAGTTTTACCTGATAACGTCATAAAGAAACATTGATGAAAAATTGCATACTTTTATGAATTAAATTGAATTATTATCACTGAATTATTATTATTTTGTATAATACAAAGAAGGAGTTAATTGAAAATTAAAATTTTTTCGATAAATTAACATTTAGAGAGATAAATTTCGACGCTTGGGCCGATCGTGCTTCTCTATCACTTGTTCCACACTCTTGCTTGCACGCTCAGGCTCAGGCGGAACGCGACACTTTTTCTTGCGTGCAGCCGGTGTTAATCGATTTATAAGACGTTATCACGTCAAAAGTTGGGAAAACATGTACAAATTTTATTTTCATGTTTATTTGACAGAAATTTATAAGATATATATAAGATAAGACAGAAATTTTTAAGATATTTGACAGAAATTTATTTGACACTGCTGTGACATCACATCACCTGCCACTGTAAGGGACGTATAATGTATCTTTATCTTTGATTACGTATAATGTATAATAACAAAATTTGTCATGTCAATGTTTTAAATGTTTCTAAAATCACAAAATGGAATGTCCTTTTATTTCAATATGGAATGTCCTTTTATTTCAATATGTGATGTTCAAAAAACGAAGCGTATAGATTTTTGTTTTGCGCCTGTGTATCTGTTAATAAAAAATTAAGAAAGAAGTAATTCAAAGGGCACTGAGGGTTCTATGGTAATCATTCATTGTTATGAAAATCACGTCGAAGTAAATTAATAAATAGTAATGTGAGTGCAAATCAATTAAATACAATGTATACCTTTTTCTTTTTTAATTCAAAGAAAAATTATAACACACGACGCATAGATATACAACGTTTTTGTTAATTATGAACGCCGCTCCCAATTTTATTTTGTACAAAATTCAGTTTGAATGAAACTAAAATTTGTTTTTAAATGGAAACCACTGTTGCTCTTTTTATACGCTTTTCTACTTTACCAATAAGACAATATTAAATTATAAGTTCCACGCATATTTCTCAATCCGACAATTTGTAAAGACAAGTAACAAATTCGAGTAACTTACGTCAAAAGATTACCAAAGGGTTCGATTTTCAAAATTTAAATTTCCTTTTATAATTGCCATTATTACAAATAGCAAATTGCAAGGATTTTCAGCGTTACCCTCTGATATAAGTCTGTAACATGTCCTATTGCGACCATAGACTTAATATACTACGAATAGATGAACGAAGCGTGCGAGCGAGAACATATTCTTTATAATACTGCGAGTGGAGGAGAGATGACAATACGTGCATAAATAAAACCATTTTGAAAGATAAATATCTCCCATAGTCTCTGGCTTCGATAGCGTCCCGACGTATTTTAGAATTTTCGTGTATTTTGAAATAATATTTCCAGAATATTATTTTAGAATAACCAACGGTATTTTGTTCGGTATTGGATTGTGAAGTGACGTACATGAATAATCCAAATACAGAGACATTTCATAGGAAAATGTGATGCACGTACTTACTTTTCATAACTTATTTTCCGATAAATATTGTTCAACTAGACTCTGTAAAATATACTTATAATATGTTCTATTTTACGTTTTATTGTTTATTTTTATATTTTCTGAGTACAATTACTAGATATTGTATACGTGAAAAACAACATTTTACGGATAGAAATGTATGAAAAATACTTTTAAACTTAAAACAATTGAATAGATCTAAATCATTCAGTATTTAAAATAAGAGCTGGCCTGGTTTACATAAAAAAATCAAAAACAACAATTAGTGAAAAAGTGAAATTTGCAGTCGATCCTTCAATAATGATTTCCGTATTATGTTTCTCAGTTTTCCGATGAATTCTGGTCGACAAGAAAGATGGACAAGAATTCTTAATAGGTAGAACTGGACTCCGCATAAAAATGCTAGTGTGTAGTAAACATTTTGATAGAAAATGTTTTGTACAAAGAGCACGTCGACATATTTTGGAAAAGGACTCAGTGCCTAGAGAGTTTGTACCGGTGTGTTTGTCAACATTCTAATTGATATTTTATCATAAGTCTCTTATAAACATGTATTTTTTAATTGTATTTTCACAAAAAATGGACAAGCTTCACATATAGCATTCCAAGCCTCTTGTGTTTCTTTGAAAAGTTTATCCAAGTTTTTAATGGTTTTATTTACCAGGCTTTTCTTCACATCATACCACAGGTTTTCTGTTAGGTTAAGGTCGGGGCTGCAGGAAGGCCACTCGATCACGTCTACTGAATTAGTTGTGAACCATTCCTTAACTGATTTGGCTGTATGTTTGGGATCATTATCTTGTTGGAACTTCCAAACAACTGGCAGATTTTCCTCTGCCTATGGTAACATGGTATTCTCTAGAATATGTTTGTAGAGTTTCGATTTTTACCAAGGGTCCAACACCGAACCAGGAGACGCAACCCCACTATTTGATATTACCCCCATTGTGTTTCAAAGTCACAGTGGTGTACTTTGGGTTGAAAGCTGTATTTGGTGGTCTCCGTACATATTGACGGCCATCAGACCCAACTCTATTTATTTTAGTCTCATCAGACCATAAAAGATACTTCCACTGCTGTAGAGTCCAGTTCTTGTGTTCAGAAGCAAACTTAATTCTGGCCTCCCTATTTCGCTTGCTCACTAAAGGCTTCTTGCGCGCCACTCTAACATACAATTCTGCTTCATTGAGACGTTTTCTTATGGTCCTGGTAGCAAGTCCTGATGGATCCTCACCAAAAAGTTGCCGTTTTATGTCAGTTGATGTGAGTTTGGGGTTAATTTTCGCCATACGAATATTTTGGGCATCAGTCCTTGGGGTGGACTTACGAGTACGTTTCTTTCCTGGGACATCTTCATAAGTCTCATGTCTCTTAAAATGTTTTATAGCATTAAATACTTTAGATCTGGAACATTTTACCTTCTGATACGACCATTTCTGCTCAAGGACCAGAGATGCAATAATTTTTAGAGTGGATGCATCACAACTAGTGTCTTTTCCCATTTTTTCCTCACAAAAAACACTCACACCAACCTTCTTGTGGCCAAAATATAGTCAGAAAACAAAAAACTACTAAAAAAATTATAATCAAGTGCACTATTCAACTGTATATTCAACAATGAGCTAGTAAAATGTAGTGTTCTTAATTAGTGGGCCAAGCAAATGTTACCCATTTGAAGAAAGGGTCAGATCTATTGTTAATTTTCCAAGAAATGCAGTAACAGTAAACCCCTGTTCATTGTCATTAGTGATTCCTGGTATTATCACAAAGAGCCTGAGTGCAACTTGACTTACATATGCACATTTATATGTTGAAAAAATAATTAATCCTTAATTATTATTTAACAAAATATTCATGTTCCTAATTATGAGGCCACCACTGTAAATATATATATATATATATATACGTTGCAATTTTTAGAAGACAGGGTAAAAGAAAAAAGTTGGTAAAATAGCTCATTCTACTAAATATAATGAAGATATTCAAAAATTTGCATTAACTCTCTATTTCTATAGTCCAAGGTGTTATAATTATATTCGTGAAAAGTTTGATCTTTGTTTGCATAAAATTAACACGCTTAGGAAATTATATCAGAGAGTAAATTGTGAACGGGGTTTTACAGCCGAGTCATTAAATACAATAAAGGAAATGGCTAAAAAACGAATTATTTGTTAGCATCACTTTTGATGAAATGAACGTTTAGAGAATTAAGTGAATTTGTGGTTAAAACGCACTTTGGCTATATTAAATGAATATAGACAATGATTTGCACGGAGACAAATCAGCAATTGCAAATCAAGTTCTAGTATAAACTTCCAGTTGGTTTCATTACAGGAAGAAGTTTTACGGCTTCACAAAGGCAAATTTATTGAAAATTTGATTACTTAATGAGACTTCATGTGTAGTCATTTTAGTTACATTTGGCAGAATCGCTTTGAAGCAAATCTTAAAACGTCCAGTTTACTTGGCTCAAAATTGAACAGCGAACCATATACTCCATATTTCACATACAAAGCCAAAAAAGTTATATTTTACTCGATCCGTGTCACTTATTAAAACTTGTGAGAAATGTGTTCGGTGACAAAAAAGTTTTAAAGGACGAAAGTGCACAAAATTACAGGGAACAAAATTACATTTAAGCATATTAATTAAATTATTTCAAAGAAAAATTTAAAGTGATGCTAGGGAGCGCAATTACTTTCAAGGTCTATTGCCACGGCCATTCAATACTGCCTTCGTTTTTGAATTATCACAATTTTAGAATTCGGAATAATGTCATATTTCATATTTTTAATTCCAGGAACTTTCTTTCTTCTGGGTTTAAAAAACCTTTGTGCTCAACTAGCAAACAAGAAATATTCGACAAAATTGATCAAGTATACAAATATTTTGGAAATTTGAAATTTGATGATGGTACTGTTATCATAAACTCTACGAGACGTTTAGGATTAGCCGGGTTCACAATAAACATAACAAGTCTAAAATATTTATACGTAGACTACATTCAAAAAGGCCATTTGCAATTTTTACCTTTTTATAAACTATCATAAGACCATTTGGAAAAATGTTTAGTGCCGTACGTTCTGGTGGTGGTTTTAATAATAACCCAACGACCAAACAGTTTATATCTGCATAGAAAATGTTACTTAAGAAATAAAATTAAGTGAAAGTGGAAACTGTTTAGAAATTGAAAAAAAATGCTATTATTTCCGATATAGTTTCCACCTCAAAACACATTAATACTGCAATATTATATGATAAAATTTTAAAGCAATTTCCATTGAGCGATAATTTTCAAAATGACAATCCAGGTGATATTGAAGATGTGTGCTCGAAATTATTAGACAGACTGCTTAACACTTCTTAAGACTTATCACAATTTATCGGTTAAATCGGTTGTCTAATATATAGATAGTGATTATATAGTGATTAAAAAGATAAATATAGATACAATGTGAAGTTTGTATATATTATCATTGTATCTAATCAAAAATATGTTTCTCAGTTTTCCAATGAATTCTGGTCGACAAAAAATATGGACAAGAATTCTTAGTAGACATAAAAGTGCTAAGTGTAATAAACATTTTGATAGAAAATGTTTTGTACAAAGAGCACGTCGACGTATTTTGAAAAAGGACTCAGTGCTTAAAGAGTTTGTACTGGTGTGTTTGTCAACATCCTAATTTATATTTTATTACAATGAGAAACATATTTTGATATAGATACAATGTGAAGTTTGTATAGATTCTTTGGTGCAATCACGAACTAATGAGTCATTTATGAGTCGTAAAGATTTCGCAAAACAAGGTAAGGGTTTTTTGCCTTACCCATCAAAAGATGTATTTGGTATATGCTTAAAATGAGAACATTATTTTAAGGAACATTTAAAAACTAATTTTAACTTTTATAAGACGATTTTTAATAAAATAGTTCTAGAAATTATACAATTTACTTACACTAATAAATTTTTAAATAATTTAATTAAACATTCATATGAGCAGGACCCTGTTAATAGCCACATATTTCTATTAATAAAATATATAATTGAAAATTATTTGACAATAATGTGAAAAAATTTTAAAAAATTATGAAAAGAAACTGAGAAAACATTTGAATAAGATTATTTTATTTAAAAACCAATGATTTTTGTAATAACTAACAAAAGGATTATTTAGGATCTTAGAAATCATAGATTTCTCGGTAATCGAAAGACTAGAGAACCGAAAAGTTATTAAATTCTTGACAAAAAAGCGGGAAAGCCAAAATATAATTAAAGAAGAAATGGATACAGTTTACAAAGGGGCAGACCCTGTGTGTTTTTCTTGTATGTTCACTATTTTGAATATATTTGGCGTTCATTTTATAGAAATTCATTATCACGTAATTTTTTCACTATTAAATGAAACTATCACATAGTATTATTGTATTATTTCAACTTTATTAAATTATTGACTACGACCTAGGTTTCATTGTATGACAACATCTTCAGATCAATTAAACAATTCAATTTCTCCAAATTGCCCATGATGAAAAAAAAAAAGATATTATATTTTATGGGTACGGAAAACTAAAATCTAGTTATAATTCGTAAATAAAAAAGCAATTCTTTAGATATTTTTCTCTACGTTACAACAAATAACAAGACAAACAATGTGATATAATTTAACTTAATTTTATTGAAAACACGAATAATACTTATTTATCTTCGAGAAAAATAACAAAGGAACCATACGTAATTAGGAAGACAATATAAAGAAAAAAATGGATATAGTTTAAGTCACAATTAGTGTCTTTCGTTATTTATACATTATTAACGTAAACATTCACCAGAGCCTTTTTGAAAGCATACAAATAAAATTGAAGTGCCTTTAAAGCTGCGGACGCTAGGCGGCGCTTATGTCACGCGCTCAGCCAATAGTCGTAAAAAACAAAAAAATATAATCTTCTAGCTAAGTAATATATCTTTATATTAATTAATTTTATGCTCTTCTATTTAAGAAACCATTTCTCCACAAGTCTTAGTTCATTGACATTAACTCCTCAAGTCCAAGTTCTTCTCCTATACCTCATAAATTCTCGTCCAATGAAAGAAACGATCAGTTTTTACAATACAGTTTAATTGTTTGACAGTATATGTTTTGTAATTGAATATGTAATCATACGGTTTTAATCTATGGAGAGTATGACGTGAATTTGTTGAACTATATATGAATAAATATGCGATAAACTGCATCTTTTGCACCACCGTCGCTATTCTTTGAACGACGTGATCACGCAGCATGTACAAACAAATCAGCATTTGTTTTAAAAACCACGTGCTTGGGACCATGCAGTAAACTCTTAATTAGATTATACCCACATCTTAAAAATATCGAAAGCTAGTGGGAATATCCCTTTTAGAAAAAACGGTAAAGTTTTATAAATAAATACATAAATGAAAATATTTCAACGCTGATTAACATGCTGACTACTATCTAAACTGTATTGCTGAACTTTTCTCTTTAGTAAATTGTGTTGACAGACAAATCTAATAGATAGGCACTAGTTGCATCTAATACCGTTAGAAGAACGAGAATCACGGTCGATGCTACGTGACTTTAATTAGCATCTATCTATCTACTATTAATTAAAAAAAAAATGAAAGATGATAATTTAGAAACGGGTTTAGTAACGAGTGATTTAAGCATTCAAACTGCTTGATTTTATTACGGAATTCGAACACCGTGTCGACAATTCAAAAGATACGTCGAAAGTTAGACGTTAGACAAAAAATAAAAATTCATATAATCTTTAGAGTTTAGAAATAAAATGTAACTAGATTTAATAGTCTTAAAATAGCAATAAATAAAGATGTTCGTGACGTAAATAAGTTCTGTCTGAGTTTCATTCGTACGTTTTAGTTTGTATCTTATTTACGCGCTTAAGTCTTTAAAAAATAATTGATTCTTAGACTGTTTCTGTTTATACTTATAAGTTATAAATATTTATATAACCTAAATAAAGTTTGCCAAACTACTACGCATAATAAGGAAATTTTGTTCCTTTTTTACAAGTTTGCTTATATCCATATCTTTTTTACCAATATAAATTAATATTGCATATAAATATTTTTAAAATGTGAATCGGGTGAATATCTTTTTTTTATAATATCGATAACCTTTCTCTCATAGCTTGTTTTATAATATTTGTGTAGGGTAAACTATCTATTCTGTGGGGTAAACTGCAAATAGGTTTGACCAAATTTGGGCAGTTGCCTAAACTGTTTCCGATTGAGCTTATTCACTGAGTTTTACGTTTTTTTATGTATGTTTTATTTATGTATATGATTATTTGTAACAAATCATGAAAAAAACGGAAATTTAAGTTTTCGTCTGTTTTTCTTTTAATCTTTCATTCCGCATTTCGTTCATAAAAGCTAAATGATATAAAACATTATAATTAGGCTTTACTACAAATGGACAGCAATACTCAGAAATAAATTTATTATAATGGGAGACTAATAAAATTTAACGCGGCAATGATTAATTATCGTTATAATAGCCGAACTAATCTATATAAAACTACCGTAATATAAACGATTTGTTGCACTGGCTGAAGACGTTTTAAGCGGAATAAATTTAATATTATTTTATGTAAAAGAGAAAATGTTTAGTATAATTACATCATAATAAAGTGCTTGATATGCGGAATAATAATAAACGAATTCCACTGTACTCAGGAATACAAAGTAAATATTAACATGCGTTGTAATGAACAGGAATTTTATTTTAACCATATATATTTTGTGAAATTTATCAGTCATAAAAAAAACTCTAATGATTTTCAGATTATGTATAGTATTATTACTTCTATGTATGTTAATATTACTTACTTCTATACAAGTATGCGTAATGTAATGCGTAATTAAAAAGCTATCGGTATTTATTAACGTGGCTGTCAGGACTGCTCATATGAAACGCTAGTAAAAAAGTTATAAATTTCTGGAATGTCAGGTATATTTATTACAATGACAACACTGAATTAACTATCTGTCTTGTGACGAAGTAGCAATTATATCGTGAGTAGTGTATTTTGGTTTACAATCTCATTTCGTTTAACTTATGTATAAAGTATTCAATTATTTTATCTAATCTCAAATAAAAGGTGTGCATACAATACTTTCTCACATATTAATTACATTACAAACCTGAATACGGTATTCAAAAAGCTCTGATTGAGAATTAACCTATATACGTACGATCTTATTAATAGATTCATATTTTTGCAAGATAATTAATATTAGGCCTCATTTCAATTGGGTACATAATTAAATTACCATAAGAGTTCTTTTACTGAATGTGTATCGTAGTCGAATTACCGCAAACATTTGTTCAAAATACACATTTTTTACTAATAACGTAATAAATATTTTATGATAGCTGTTAATTATTTATATTACTGAGTGATAAAATGTGTTTATTGAGAGAATAACTTTACTAAATATTTAATTAACTTTTTTAATTGATAAACAATTTTTGATAATTACTTTGAAACCTAAATAAATAATATTATCAAGATCACACTCTTGGTCAAATTACACTCAACTTTCTGTCAAGAGCAAATATTTTTGCAAAGTGTATAGTCAGTGTAAAAATTTTAATCGCTTATTCTAAATTCTAGTAATACTGAATTTCTCACTTAATCCGGCACACTTGTTCTCACATTATGAGAGAACCCTTCAATGCAATGGATAGTTTATATTCATACGAAACAAGGAAAAATACGCTCTATATTAAACAGGTTGAGATGCTACTATAGCTAAAAACCCCTGTGCATAACGCTTTCTCTCTTGCAACATGTTTAATGCAAATTTGTCGTAAATTTTTATAGTCTTATAACTATTTAAGCATCAGTATTTTAATATAATTATAAAAATAAAAGAATTGTAAAAGTGTTACAAGTGGGAAGAGACTTTAAGACAGATTTTTACATTTCTTCAACATTGGCTGACATGTATGCACCATCGGTTCGAACATTTTAATGTCAAGTTTGTTGGAACGAGGCTGAGCGCAAAAGTGTATTGCCTTTCAAAAGTGTATTAATCATTGAATAGCAGTGTTTTAATGCCATATTGCCTATCCATTATATCAATGGGAGAACATTTGTCAGTGCTAAATTAGAATGATAGCTGTAATACAATATCTAAACCATTTTCTGAATATTTGTCAGTTTGACGTTGATGAGTAACTGAACAACGGAAACAAAATTAAAGATACCTAACATTTATAATATAGTAATATTAATTTGATTATATTAGCCTTTCTTACTATTTCTTTATGTGAAATATCTCTTTTATGTTTTTTGACAACTGTTTTAGCAATTGAAATATTAGTAAAAAACTAAATTTTATTTTTTAACTAACTGCCCTTTTCAAACTTTGCACTGTTGAATTATTACGGAACTATACATTTCAATCTTTTACCTTAAAATACGCATAGAGAACAATCTCCAATAATTAGCCATGCATTTCCTTGAATTGTTTGAAAATTTCATTATCATGTATAACTCTTGTAAATATAATTTTATTAGTTTCATTTGTTGTACTTAAAAATACTTATATAATTTTATTTTGCAACAGGAAACGGATCACGACACTTATGAATTTTGTTGTTATCGACAATTTAATTAGCTACAATTTTTTAAAAGTTTAACTCAAAACTACATAAATTATTATTGCTTATTACCCACATATTCTAAAAAGATATAAATGCTGTGTTTATCAGCGCGCTATGAGTTGTACTTATAGTGCTGATGATGATGCTGAAAGTTTCATGTCAATTGGATAAGACATTTTTGTGTGAAACTCTAAAAAACAAACAAAGAAAACTCCTTTTTCTAACATTAGCAGGATAATATGTCTATAAATGAAAATAATTTATCATTTAAAAAATTTTCAAATATGAAATCTTTCCCACCACGCTTATTCTTACATATAAAAGAACTTTTATCCTATGTGCATCTGAAACATAATGTGTTACCAACCCTGACGTAACACCTAAGTCTACATAATAGAATAGCAAATATAATTTGAAATTTAATAATTACAATAAGTAAATATATATATATATATATATATATGTGTGTGTGTGTATACATCGTTTATTAATATTTTTTGAATTATTTAGAGAAAACCCATACAAGTCTAATTAAGACACACTTCTGATATGATAATTGGTGAAAAATATAAAGAGTTTTCAATCGCAGCCAAACTTTGTTACTAAAACACTGTTTTACAATGTTCTAGTAAGGCGAGCAGTATTTTAAAAGAATTTCTCGATCTATAGACCTGGTAGTTGTTGGTTATTTAGCTTCGGCCACAGTTAAATTGATAGAGACGCATGGAAGTTTCATAAATACAAAAACTACAAGATATATGAAAAGAAAGAATAATCGAAAATGTTTCTTAACAAACTTTCAAAAAGTTAACACCTCTCGAGTTCTGTAAGATGATGAATTAAAGAAAAAAAATGTTACTTTCTCTACTTGAAGAAGAGAGCATGACTAAGTAAAAAGCACGATGCTGTAATAACTATTCTAATTCTTAAAACCTTATTCTTTATTCTTTCAGTAAAAATCCACAACAATGAGGTTGTGGCTAGTCTTAATCCACATATTTCTAGTCGCTTGTTCGGTCCTACTAGCGAGGGCCTACGAAGATGTAACCATAATGGAAGATGATGATTTTGCCGAATTTGAACAATTTGAGGCTGATGAAGACAGTTTAGGAGATACAAAGGGATTCATGGCGGATAATAACCAAGGGAGGCAACAGAGAGCTCAACCTCCCAGTCAGGCTCAGGAGCCATTTGATGCAGCTGATGAAGATGATATGATTGTTGAGGTATGTTTAATCATGATTGTTAAGGTATTACAAACACTTGTATGGATCTGAATAATATATGTCTACTATAGAATATTACACTTTCCAAGTTATGCAGAAAGCAAAGCTAATAATGGGAGAACAGAATATGATGTATTTTAATAAAATTATTAAAATAGCTGTTAATATGGGCAAGTACCACTAGCATTCCACCATTTTAGGCAATATTACTATATTATTATCGTTTCATGGTAACGTTCAGCTGTTTAAATAGATAAAATTATCATAAAATTCAACACAAATTATGTGTTACAATAATCAGTAAAACAAAAATGTTTTTGGCCTTGAAAGAAAATCAAGGAAAAATAGAAGGAACGGAGAGAAAAACAAGAAGACAAAAGAAAAGGAAAGGTATGTCTAGATCCCATCACTGGAAAGACTTAAGACAAATTTAAAATCACTACTGAAAATGCACAACCGACACTTTGTAATTTTATGAAAAATATTCTGGACCAAAAAATTTTAATTTAGCTAACATTTTGGCTGAGCCATAGTAATATACTATGGAATAGTAATATACTATAGCTTGGTCAAAAATGAAAAACAAAACTTCTAGTATATAACTGTTTAGATAACTTTGTCGATGCATTATACAGAGTAGGTCTTCTGCCTTATATTTGTAAGATCAGTCCAATATAAATTCATGCATTAATCTTAAGTTATAATATTTTAATTCAGGATGAAGATAATGAATTTGAACACTTCCAAGATCCGGAAGAGTTTGAAGGATTTCCGTCTCCGCCAGCAGGTTCTGGTGAACCTAAAATCACCATAACAAAGGTATGCTTATATTCTTTACTATATGCTTATTCCCATTTGTGAAACGCAAAATATAATTTGCTCCACCTAAAATATGATGCGCCTATTAAACGTATGAAAAAACTATAGATAAATCTAGAAAAACTATCAGTTTTAATCCATAACTTTTTATATTCTTTACCCATTTAATATACATTATATAGGTTTAAACGTCAAAAAATATTTGTACCATCCATACTTTAAATGTAATAATTGATACTGGCCAGAAAAGAACTTTTTAAAAATTATATCATTCTTGTTATCTATTTATGTCATCATTTTTTTTCTGAGACACATTAAATTAGAGTAATGGATGCTTGCCATATATACACATCAGTTTTATTACATCTTTAAAAAGTGTTAAGACATTTTTATCCAACAAAATTTTAATCTGCTTCAATATGTTTTTATTAAACCCACAATATTAGTCATGTACCAGGTTGTTAAATAAGTTTTGTCGTTTGATAACGAAATTACCAAATTATGGTTTGGAAAATATTTTATTATTCAATATACTCTCCCTAACTTCAGTACGACTGTTCCAGTGATCTTCTAATTTATGAATTATATTAAATGAGATTCCGGAAGACTGTCGAAATACACTTCCACGCCTGCTATTACCTCTTCTTTCAATAAAAATTGTTTCCTGTTGAATTGTTTGAGATGTGAAAACAGCCAAAAGTCTAGCCGCAGCTAAATCTGGTGAATAGGGTGGATGTTGTAACAATTTGTTATTTAATTCACTGATTTTCACGATAGCTTTTGAGCTGTGTGAGAGGGTGCGTTATATTGATGAAAAATAATTTTTTTTATCTGTAAACCAGGTCTTTTCTCACAAATTTTTTCATTCAGCTGGTCCAGAAGTTTAGAATGATAATCTGAGTCTCTAAAATAATTTTTACCAATTGGGAGGTAATCCACGAACAAAATTCATTTTGCATCCCAAAAAACTAATGCTAACACTTTCTGGATCCTAACTTGGCTCGGAACCAAAGTACTGAGTTCATATCACTCCTTAGCCTCTTGTTTTGTTTTAGGATCTTGGCGGTAGACCCAAGTCTCATCCATAGTGATGAAACAACACATAATATCCTTTTTATGCTCTTTAAAACACTCCAAATGTTACTTAGAAAGTTGCATTCGAAAGTGTTTTTATTGGTGCCCATTGTGTATACAACTTTCTGAAACCTAAAACTTCAGCCAAAATATTGTTCACATTGCCTAACGAGATTCCTAATGCTTATGCTAAATCTCTCTAGGTTAATTGACGATCTTTCAAAACGAGATTCTGTGTTTTCGCTGATTTCTGGTGTTGATGCACTTTTTGGTTGTCCTTCACTTGGATCATTTTCATGACTTGTACGACTACGTTTAAATTCAGCAACCCATCTGTTCTAATTGAAGGTGAAGTCCTTGTATACTTTTAAGGACCATTCATGAATTTGTTTTGGTGCTACACCTTCCGAAAATAAAAATGTTATCACTGTATATTATTCAATTTTTTCCATTTTAAAAAAAAATACTATCACACGTCAACTTCGAACAGCTGTAAATATACGAATGAGTTGACAGATCTAATCAAACTTCACACGTGATCATCAAACAACAGGTGAACCTATTGTCTTTATATTTAGAAAAATAAACCAACGAACTTAATAGCGCCATCTTTTATAGAATAACAAAACTTATTGAACAACTTGCTGTTATACATATTTCAGTTCATTAAAAAAATGGCCTTTATGATCAAAGTATTGGAGTAAAACTATAAATTTAGAAAAAAATGTTGTTAAAAAATGACATTTTTGTGGAATTACTTAAAAAGTCTGCCAAATACATAAATATTTTAAAATATAAGGAATTAGGTAGGTATCAGAATACTAGCATATATAGAAAATACGGTCTATGTAAATATTGCATAGAACACTCGAATAAGATATGGCTTTAGTAATAAGTTATGTTATTCATGCACATCTTTTTGGAAAATATAATATAAATTGCAATTACAGGTGCATCCAATCATGCTGCGAGCAAGATGGGATGCTTACTGGATAGAAGCGCTCTTATGCTGTGGACTAGCAGCCTACGCCCTTGGCTATGCGATAGGGCGCTCCAGGAATAATGCTATTGCGGCCACTTTCCTGAAGTTGCATAAACCTTTCCTTGAAGACAACTTCTCACTTGTTGGTATGATTCTTTTTCATGTTTTACATGAGCAACTGAATCATTTGAATACTGTAACTTATTGCGAATATAAATCAATAAGGAAAAAGTACTTTATCATTATTCATAAGGATTCATATACACATACCTAAAAGGGTGAAGGTCATAAATTACGGACAATAATTATTTTTTGAAAGAAAAAAAATATGTATTTAGGTGCTAAAAATGTTGGATAGTTAAGAAAGTAATTTTGGTTTTGTAGTATGGAATAAAACTTAATATTTTTTATACAAAAAATGAACTTTAATCAATTATATATTTTCCATTTTGTTCGATTAACTATTGCCATCTTTTTGGCTACTTCATGATTCCACACTTTTATAACTTCTAGTCCTCATCAACCAAAAACTAAATACAATTTCAGGTAATCATCCTTAGTCAAAGTTTTAGAATTCAAATAGGTTTGCAAATTTCTAAATAAATGATAACCTAATGGTGCAAGTTCAGAACTATATGGGAGATATGATATTACTTCCCAAACTAAGCTTCAATATCTTTCCGTGAGCTACCTAAGACGTCTTACATGGTCTTGGTGGAATCCAATTCCTAGGCGATTTGCCAATTCCGGTGATTTTTCTTTGATTAGCTACACCCTCCATTTTCATTAATCCTTGACAGTAAACATTTGAATTGATCATTTATTTCTTTCGAAGCAGCTGTAAATACACAAAAGTTTTGTAACCCCGCCAATTGATCATCTTTTTTTGATGCAATTCAGCTTTAAATGTGATTTGTGCTGATTCATCACGCATGCACGATGATAATTTTCAATAGAATGAAAATTATTATCGTGCAAGCGTGATGAATGTTCAAATGAAACAAGTGACGTTTCATTTGAAACATGGATTAATTTCATTGTGTGTGAAATGGGTATTCCAGATGTTTCGTTATGTTAAGTGAATTTCAATTCTTGTGGAAACCAAAAATTGAGCTTCTTAAGGAGTCCAATGCATTTTAAATGATTGTCAATTTTTGTATGTGTTACATTTAACCTCTCTAAAACCTTTTACACAGTTATATGATGGTCCTATGCAATTAAGACTTTAATTTTCTCGTCACCATCTTCAGTAGGTCGACCAGAACGTGGAGATTTTTCAATAAAAAATTATATTGAAAAATCTCCAGAAAAGAATTTTTGAACATGTTCTGACACGTGCACTCTGTTAAGCAATAAACACTATTAACTTCACATATCTTTTTATGAGTCTCAGTAGCTTTCTTGCCTTTACAGAAATAAAACGTAAAATGTGTCGAAAATATAATGAAATACGCGTTAAACTTGTTCCTAAACTAGCAGCTGCAAATAAAATTATGCGCATTTTACTTCTGAAATAAGGTCAAAGTATATAATGTCAAAAGAAAAATATTATGGACATAAATATAACAGTTTGAGACTGTTTTTAATTAACACTGCACTAAGTAGTGTTTTGCGACACTAATTTGTAAATACATAAGTAGTACAAAATTAATGTGGTTGGTACAGTTAATTAATGAAAAAGGTGTACCTGCCGCGTGACTCGTAAGTGTTACAGTTATTCAATGGATGACAGTATTTTACAGTGTTATTGTGAAGGTTCGAGAAGCACACGAGCAATTAGTGTATTTCAGCCAGAGGGACTTACATATTTGTTGTTGTCATATTGTTAATACTATTGACTTAATAGACTTATTAGTTTGCACTGCATTGCAAACACTCGACAAATAAACTGTAAAACAATCGCCCACTCCTCAAAGGAGGAAGTGTAACAATTTAAGGTTACAGAATACTTTTTATCTGAAAAAGGATTAATAGTATAAAACCTGGAACATATTAATTTCGGGTTTTAGGTCCCAAGAAAAAATCATAACATGGACAGAAGTCCTCCAAAATGAACACGCTATCTTTTTGTGAAAACTTAAACTTTCTTGCCAATCCCATGGAATAATATATAAGATATAAACTAAAAAATAGAATGTGTGTACAATTTTCTGAAACCCAAAACTTTTTTAAATTGTCGTCAGTCTGTCCGTTTGACCGCTCATGTGTTATAAAATATTGGATAGATTTTGATAGGAGTTAATTTAAATTTTGATAATCGATATAAATGTTGGTCTATTATATTTTTCATACCTTTGCTCTTCCGCTGGAACTGCATAGTGGTATATAGCTTGTACCACCAAAATTGGTCGAAGTACAGTATAATCAAACACACAGATCAAAAATGAATTGGGTTTTGTAATACAGTGGCAGATTTCAATGTTTGAATAATTGTAAAAAAAAAACTACACCTCTAGCTTTTTTCGCATTATTACCTGTAAAGTTGATTTCGGAATTCCCAATATCAATGAACGTGTACGCAGTGATAAACGGGGATTTTCAACGACAGAAACCATAACACGCTCGACATTTTCATCCGTGGCTACCAATGGTGTAGGTCCTGGCCTGGGCCTATTTAATGTTGATCCTGTAGCTCTGAACCTTGCTACCCATGACTGAATGAGGTTGATCAATGGTCCATCACTTAATCGACGAATACTGTAACGATTATTAAATTGTCGGCGTGCTACAGACAGCGAAAATCCACTCGAAATGTACGCCTCGACGGCAAAAGCTCGGTGCTCTCCACTCCACTGTTCCATGGCTAATAAAACATCCGCACCGCTTGCGCTTCTAACGACGCCCCCCGCGCCCCTCTTATATGTTGCGATAGCAATATGTCTTTTACTGATTATATTGTTTATAAAATCATTTAAATAACCAAGATAATATCTGCATTTATAAAAAGAATATTGATTAGAAACCTAACATAAACCATACACACTAAGGCCTACCGCCAAGGTTTATCTGTGCATATGTGCCTGTGTAGGTCGAATCCATGTTGTAGCGTATACGAGACAGTCTGGTACGCCAGAGAGGTCTTCAGTTTATTTCGCTATGACATCAATTGAACACAACGACACATGGGCATTGACAGGCCTTGCATTAATATTGAAAAATAATCATAAAAAACAGAATAGTAAAAAGAACCGGTGTAAAAACTGGTTATTAAAAACGAAAACTTGAAATTAATTTTTGACCTTGCGACGATTACCTGCATAGGTATTCCAATACACGCTACGGTCTACCTCTGCTTACCTTCTGTCACATCTGACCGTAGCATGTATGGCCGCCATTACAGAAAGCAGAACAAGAAGTGCTTTATATAAAAAATTGTTAAGTCTTTCAATCATTTTATAATATTTATTGTATCTTAATATTATTATGAATTAATTTTGTAAGTCACTATAATGTGATTAATCATATTCAAGATTGATAAACTGAAATAAAATTAGGGCATACTATTGATAGTGTGAATCATATTAATGCCTGAAGAGCGCAAAAAAGTCGTAAGTAATCATAAAAAGTCATAATCAGTTTCAATATTGATAACCGATATGAATGGCTATCTAAATACTTATATTTTTATTTATCATTTCGTCTCCAACACAGGGGCACATTATTTACTATAAGCACATCTCATATGATAACTAATAATAAAGTCTCCATACATATTTGCCTAGTGTTAAGGTTCGTGGTATTACCCTTTTCAGTTACTTTGTAGTCATATTTTATAGTATAGGTATATTATATTTAATTAGCAAAATTTTGACATAATTTATAATTACATTTTGCTGATAAAAACTTCTTAGTAACTATCAATTTTTTAAATCTGTAATTATATTAATTTCTAAGAAAACACACACATGTACACACACACACACACACACACATATGTATATATATATATATACATACATATACATATATATATATATATATATATATATATATATATACATACATATACATATACATATATATATATATATATATATATAATATTACATTTACACTGTCAATGAATTCAAAATTCCCCTTTTTAATAGTGCTAGAGAGCAGTTAGAATGCTTTTTAAAATACACAAATAAAACTTCTCAACATAAATCACATAACGTAATGTCTGTGGCAATCAACAATTATAATATAAAGTTTATTTATAATAAAATATACTTCAAATATGTTTAAAATTATCATATTAATAAATAAAAATTGAAATCTAGTTATAGTTAGGCAGACTCTTTTTCTCATTTAAAAAAAACATGGGCAGTCATGGGGACTGCCGATAGAAGTGAAAATTTAAAACTATGAAATAACATGGTTTAATAAAAATTTCTAGCATTTTTAATTTCAAAATCTGCGACAAAAATATTATCGAACAACTGGAAATCTGTTCTACCACGCTAGTAATATAACTCCTAAGTCACAATGAAATACTCATTGTATGATGTAGTGCAGAGGTCAAATATTAAAAAATTTAAAAACATATAATATCAAATTTTTAAATGCATATGTTGAAACAAATATTGGAAATATTTGAAAATAAATGCTTTGTTTTTGTTATTTATTTTTCTATGTAAGATATTAACATATTTATTACTCACTGTTGTGCTGCACAGTGATCTTACAATTAAGCAATTAAAATAATAATCAAAGTAAAACACAATTTAAACAATATACACATTGAACTTTCCACGTAGTCAATTTAACTTTACTAATACACAGCACTAATGTTGCACAACATGTCATGCTTATAGCTACAGATATGCTATTAACATTAGAACGTTGCTAATACGAACCCATAAGATTTTCCCCTACCAAAAATTGCTAACGCGCCTGCCTAAAGAAGTTTTCACTTCAAAACTTGTGTTAAGAAATGATGAAGATTTGAAAGTTTTATCAATAATATATATTATTATAGTTCATTGCACAAAATTCCAGAAACAAAGTTGCCATGTTCACTTTCAGTATTGTCTATCTAGTTTCACCGAATGAAGCCTTGTGTTAATTCTTATGCAGTTTTCTGTGTCACAATTCTTTTTTAAAAGTGCCTTTGAACTTCTATTAAAGAGTTTGCTTCTGAATGTGGTCAGTACCTTTTTGTGTTCATAGCTAAATTTTTTTTATCTTGTTATCTAGCTTTGATGTACCTCAGTTGTTTCAACAAAATGAAACTTGGCATATAAAATGAATCCAGTTTTATTTTTCGTAGGATTAATAAATTTTTTTTAATAATTATCGTTAAACAATTTTGAGAATATATGGAAAATTGTTGAGTAGACTGAAATCTATAAAAATTAGAGTTTAAATTATACTTTGTAAATACATTTTATTCAAAATTTTTCCAATTTGTAAATAATACGTCCTAATATATTCTTCACAGGCGTACAAATATTTGAGTTTCCTTAAAACTATGAGTTTCAGATAAACCTATAGTAATGCTATTTTTTCTATAATTTTGGTGTTCGCAGTTTCAGAGATTGGATGAAGGGAACAATCTTGTATAAAATTCTCAAGGAAACTATTTCTTTGGAATCCTGATAAATTTCTTTTCCAAATCCCCACAGAGTAAAAAAAGTTTTTTTTACTTTGTTTTCCCTAAAATTTTTATTGAAATATTTTTGGGTAACAACTATTAAAATATACACAGGTCAAAATTCTTTAAAAACTGTTTCTCAGAAAAACAACTATGGCTGCTATGACCGATGATAGATGGACACGTGAGTGATATTGTAAGAGTTTTGTTTTTGTTTTGTCTTTTGCGTACAGAATCCTAATAAGTAATAATTGTTGATGGGAAGTAGATCAAAATATTTGTGCGTCCGATGATAGAATGGATTTATTCAATTCAACTTTGCAGATAAATAGTGCTAGTATAAAGGCAAAAAATGTTAAATAAAAATATATTCTCATCACGATGCAATACAGTGGGATTATTTAACTTAAGCAATATATAGAAACAAATATACCTCAACTCGACCATATCAGCTGCAGTAAGGAAAGGTTAAATCTAGATCAAATATCTTGGCGTCTAAGCTCGTAAAAGAATAATCGACACAAATGTAGCCTCTTCATTCTCGTCAAACTTAAGACAGAGGCTCACTAATAGGTCCTAAATATCCCACGTTCTTCTTTAGGGGAATAGTGACAAATTATGCCCAATTTCTGAGACACCAGACCTCCTATTGCTCTACTTCGAAATGTACATGCTGCTACAGAATTTGTCTGGCATTACCATTAGCATAAGCTCATTAAGTAATTAGTTTGGTCTGAAAATATTTGAAGAAACAAGAAGTTTTTATATTCACAAATGGTAGTTGAGGAACTCTTCCAATCATATTATGTCCAATGCATTGTGTTTAACCCAGTTCCTAAAATTCTGTCATTAATTACTCTTCAAAAATCTCATCTTGCAGGCGATAAAAGTGATCAACAATCCAGCAGTACAGACGGCACAGAAGGCGTGTGGAAGCGAGAAGCGGAGCATTATTACACACTGTGGTGCAGCGGTCGAACGTGCTGCGAAGGAATGCTTCTAACATTAAAACTTATTAAGGTATTTGAATAACGACTTTGAAAGTGGTCTATTGATGCTTATTGTTTTTAATACGAGTCTGTAACAGAACTAAATGAGAGTTTTACATGCTAGGATAATGCTTCTAACGTTGAAAGAAGGTAATAGTAATTTAAAATGGAAGAAAATTTTGTAGTTTTTTTCTATGGTTTTTTTTGTAACACTAATCTATCTATCCATGCTTTTGTATTACTAGAGATAAAAATTCTAAGTGATGTTTCAGTCTAGCATATCAATAACATATCAACAGATAGGAATTACTATCTGCATGCTATTTACCAATAGGCGGGCAAATCAATTGGCAGACATTTCTTCTCAATAATTTTTTGGCAGTTGTCTTTGATAGGTTAGGTTATCAACAGTAAGCGAGTAAGCTTTTCTACCATTTTTGAACAATTAACGCCTATAAACAGTCTGTTTTATGTAAAATTAACCACTTTTTTATTGTAAAAAGTTATTGAAAATCAATAGCAAGCATGTCGTTCTGAAGTTACAGCAATTTGGAATTTTTACAGTCGTTATCATACTGAGAATTCTAATAATGAAAGCAATAGGGCAATTACTTTCTCCAATTATAAACGTTATATTAATACTGCTTTTATCGGATCTAACACTTGACAGAATGAAAAGTAGAGATTGATTGCGTTCCATAACTACACGCATCTTTAACTGCTTATACTTAACTAATGATTTTGAAATATTAAAATATATATCCAGTACATAAAAATTCATGAAATATTCAAATTATGTGTAACCATATATAATTAACATATTTATTTACTTTGTGTGTATATATTTTTAATAGCGAATTTGCCATATGTATTAACGGAACGTGTTGCTTGTATGGGAGGGCACAGATAGAAAGCTATCTACAACTGCCGATAGAAAGTTATAAACTATCTTAGATATCTAAGTCCACAGGTAGATAGAATATTGGTATCGGGGGTTAATCTGTAATTATTTTCATTCTAAACTTATAATCTAATTGAAAAAAAAAAAAGTCTTAGTAGCCATAGTGATCATTCTCTGTGCATATGCTAATGATTATTAGTTTGGTATGGACAGCGTGATTTCACATTCCATACTTTCCTTCATGCTGTTCTGTACAATGACACTAAGAGCTTCCCGAACATTTGACTAAGTTATCTTGTAGGATTTACAAGATAACTTAGTTTCTATGCTTCTATATTTTATATACCTAAGTCACGTCAAACAATATATAATTGTGTATTCAACCTATTGTGTAATAAGTTGATTACACAATTACAAAAACATTAAAAAAATTAACCCAAGATGGTAATATTTTTGAGATGAGTGGACCTAAATTTACTTTGTGACTAAAACATAATAAAATATTCTCGTAATACACAATTTAAGTAAAAAACACGAGTTTTTTTTATTCCATAATATGGAATAATTTTGAATTTATAATTTATAAAGATACTTTGTGTTTCACACCAGCAAGCAAATACTTGAAAGTCTAAGGTCAGCATGATCTCGTCATGTAAATGTGTAACTTCTTCATCTTTCTATTAATAATTGTCGAATTGATTTTTAAATGACTGATTCATTTCGAATTTAAAAAATTTGTCTGTCAACGATACAATTCATTATATTCAAATCTGAAATTGCTCTTTACTAACTATTAACAATAGCATGGCAATATATACAAGAGTATATGAAAAAAGAGTTACAGTCTTACTAAAATATTGTATATATGTAGATCTAATAGCGTAACAATAAGAGAGGTACCACAATAATTTCCTTCCAGAGACAAGACTTGGTACATATTCTGGCCGGTATAGTACGTCCTAGCGCAGATACGCTCCAGCTGAAAATTGACTTGGGTCGAGATGACAGTGATGCATTTGTGATGTGTATCGCACAGAAGAAGTCTGCTTCCAAGCTCGCTAAAGATATGGCAGATCTGGTGAGATTATACTTTACGATTATGACATTAAAACCTTTATGACAATAATATAATTTATTTTTACTCTAATAATCTTGAAATTGTGTAGCAGTGGAAAAGCAAGCAGACATTGTAATATGTTGCTAAACTGTACCAGAGTTGTAAATTTTTTTTAAGAAATGGGGAAAATGTAGAAACCACCACCGTATAGTCTTTTATCTATGAAAATTTAACTTGATAAATTTTAAATATAAGCACACCACCGTAAAAGACTTTTGTGAAAAGATGTAAAGGTATTTGAGACTCATATTTCTAAAAAATAAATTTTTAATTAAACCTGTAATGAAAAAGGAAGTTTTTTCAGTTTTAGTGCATAACAAACGTTTCTATGGTAGGGAAAGGCATACACTAGACTTCCCTATCTTTATCAGTTTTCAAGATTTGTTCTATCTCGACTTAGTACTACTCATAACCACTGATAAATTTTTGTTTTTGAAATATTTTCTGTTGCTCATAACTTTTCCTGTATTATATGTTCAATTATTTAGTTCAATTACCCACAATACTGGGCTTATGCTTTTAACTCTGACTGCAAAACAACACCTTTAACCACTCGATACAAATTCGTCATCGGTAGCACTACTATGCTTGTTGACGTGTTTATTTATGTTGTGATACCATTATAAGCTTCTCATTCTGAACTTTAAATAAAAATCTGATATCATTCCCATAAATTGTATCCGTAATCGTATATACACAATGTCTATACATGATGGGCACGTTTTATTTATTATATTACAGTTGAAGTGTGAATATGAAAAATTATGTTGGTATGTTAATATTGTTGTTTAACCATTTGAGTGCCGACGAGCGCCATCGCGCTCGTGCGCATACTAACTAAATTTGCCACGAGCGTGATGGTGCCCGCGAAATCAGTTGCTGTTACGCGCGGTAGGGGAGGTCACTCGCACGCATTGCTAATTTTTTATATTTCTACATCTTACATAAAGTTCAAATTATAATATTATTACTAATTACAATATAAAAAGGATCCAGGAAAAGAAAATTTTTAACCCATAGTATCGGAATACGAAAATAATTCGAGCGAAAATGATCACTTTTCAAGTTGTGAAGAAAGTGATAGTGGGAGTGACATTGTGGTGCGCTCACAATTTGGCGTAATGCAAATTTTGAGTGATAGTGATAATAGTGACGATAACAATTATTTTGCTGATACGGAGGATGTACCGGACTGCGAAAATACAATATGACGTTGATTTTAGTTTTTGTTATAATACTTGTACACAATATATATTTCCATAATTTTCTTTGTATTTTATTATCCTTGTACAAGTTTTTATTAAGAACACACAGAAAAATTATTACAATTGGATAATTTTTGGAAGAGATACAATTTTTTTTCGAGACAAGGATAAATGACATCAAAAACGAAAGATTTCTTTGGCATTTTTAAGTATATATGTGTAAAAAACGATGGCACTAAAACAGCTAAAGTGGAGAAAAAATATCTCAAGAAATTAATTGGATTTAGTAGTGTTGTCAAGTTTTGATGCACATTTATCTCTAAATTTAATTTAATTTTTTTTCAACTGTGAAACTGATTTTTAAAATTGTGAGCTGGGATTTATTTGCATTACATTTTTAAATCCCTTCATAAAATTCTACTCAAATGTTTTATGGAACGTTATGTATCCTGTGAGTAGGAAAATGTAGAAAATATCACCTTAGGACTTCAAGCTTCTTGTGTGTAGATTGTTGTTTATGTCCTTTTATACATTGTAAATATATTGTTAACTTGTTTATGGTTGATTTCAATAGAGTTTTGTACTTGTTTTTGGACTTGCATAGCCAGTTATATTTAATTTTTTTCGATAAGATATGCAAAACATACTGTTGCCATTACCCTAAATCAAGGCCAGTGAAAATGGATTAAAACATATTGTTTTGAAAATGCTTCTATTTTTTAGAATATAAAAAACAAGCAATTCTATATTTAACAATTAAAAAAGGCCAAAATTTATAACAATTGATAACCATAATACAAAAGGATATCTTCATAAAGGTGCATGTATTATATTCTTCCTATATCGAGAACTGTTGCTAAGCAATAAAAATAACAATGTAAGCTTTTTAAAAAAGATTATAAAAATATTGATTACTTTTTTTATTTGTCGTCACCGATATTCATTCGGATGTTATAAAAATGAATGTCTTTTTTGCTCTATACGAGTTTTACGTGGCTTTTTTTGATGACCCTGTTATATCTGCGAGTTTCATGGATTAGTATGTACAACTGCATATGGAGGATGAGACAGTACACAATCTACACAAACAGAATACGATCACTTTATTTCATTGTGCTGCTTCAAAGAGTTCCATTGCATTTAAAAGTGATTATGAAAATTAACCTGATTTCATAAAAAAAAATATAAGGTTTCTCATTTATCTAACTGGCAACTTGAATAAAACTTTAAGGAGTTTATTTTTTTCTCTGTTTTCATTTTTATTCTTGCAACACCTGAACCCAACATTATATAGAGTTTTGCATCAACGGCCACTTTTGTCGAGTAAATGACCAATTTTCTTTCTAATTTTGCTTTGAAATTGTATGATTTTTTGTATGTACTGCTATCTGTTAAAAAGACTCCAATATTTCATCCGCAGAGCGTATTTTGTCCAGAGAGGCGTCCGGGGGACAAGTATGGATTGCCAGGCTCGCTGCAGGTCATGTCAGAGATTGCGGAAGCAACAGCGGCAATGCTGGACACTAGGGTAGTCGCTGCCCTCAACAAGTTCACTCACCTTGTGGAGTATATTCATATTTCGGATCAGTATTCGGGCGTAAAGCAGATGGAGTGAGTGGACATTCTGACATTTTATTTTTAATAAATATTTGGTAAAAGATATAGACATTTATATATGTTATAATATATAGTAAATCTATTTATCTATATTATTTATTAGTGTGAAAACATTTTATATCTCTTGTCTCTGTATTTTCTTTTGTATGTCAGATGTTTTGATCCATTTTAAATAAAACCTTTTACTTTAATATCTGTTAAGAATTTTATTGAACAGCAACATTTTTTTCCAGGGATTTCTCTCAAACGTTTACCTTTAACTCACGAATTTGTTTTCATTACAGTCATCATATTTTCACCAATGGCCGTTGATCACAATAGTTTCCATCAAGCAATCGTCTCTATTTTTAATACAACTGGTATAGGCATCAACCACAGTGTAGATGATAATTTTAGAAAGCTATATCTTGAAGAACAGAAAAACTGTATAAGCTTTTTAACTAAATTTACCTCACGACTAAACTTGGTACACAATATACAATAATGTTTTTTCCCTTCTGTTTCCTCCCAGAGAGACTAATGTGACGAAGCCACCTGAAACACAACACGTCTTAGTGATGGGTTTGCTGGTTCCTTGTCAGACTGAGGGTACGGAGGCTGCCGTGGAAAGTCTGCGTCCACTTCTCGTCCTCACATTCTATCTGCTTGAGAAGTTGAAGCGATTCCGTCTTAGTAAGGAGGTAATTGGCAAATTAAACTACGTAAAGTAATCATAAATACCAATAGCTAAATTGAGCACCAACTATAACCGATTTTATAGAATTTTGACAATATAAAATTTCTTGAGATTATATATAGAGAGGATCTTTAATTTTGACTTCCTGTCCACATATTCATGCCGTATTTTATGTATTTAAAAAATTTTAATGGGACCTAGTCTAAAGAACAAAATATATTTATTTATATCGCATTTTTAAAAAAAAATGTGTTACCACTTTAGATAGTACCTTTAAAAATTTTTAATGCTAACTTACAAATTTTCAATTAAGGTTAAATTAGAAACTTAAGAAAAAATTATTGGCAAAAAATATTTTTTTAGGACGGAAACTATCTTTTTTTTATCTTAACTTCTTTACCAAATTTAACTTCCATTTGAAAACAAAGCTTTTTAAAATATAAGAAATAATCTTCATTTAATTTTTGTGATATGTTTTAAATTGGAATAAAAATGACTGCAATACACACAGGCAGCGAACAAGTCAGAGCGTAACCGTCAGCGGGTAGCAGAGGAGTTTGTGCGTGGGACGCATGCGGCACGCCAGGAACAAGCTGCCGCGCGTCGCGAAGAGAAAAGGAAACAAGAGAAGGAGCGTATATTAGCTGTGAGTATACATTTTACATATCGATTTGATAATTATTTTTATTAATGATCTACTTATTAAATACTAAGCGAAACAATTGTACTACAAGCCTTGTAGGTTTATTGAATGAAATTTTTTTTTAATTTTTCCGTACCACTAATATTCAGTAACTCAAACAGACTTTAAATACTTGAAAATTTATTTATCACCATATGCTATGAATTTTAACATTGCTTTTACAAAAATAAACTTTGAAAGATTAGAAAAATTAAAAAAATTACTTTTTTATAATTAATATCAATTTTTTTCCAAATCCATAGCTAATATGGAAATATAACTTGATTTTTTACTATAATTACCATAGTCATCCATAATTATCATAGGAAACCTATGTGTACAAAGTTCATTAACTTTTTTGTAACTAAACTAATAGTTAATCAAATCTTATAGGGCTGAGGTAGTGCTAACTTTCACATGTGCTTATTTATATTTTTTATGGCGGTGCCTTACGATTTCTTATGTATAGAATTTTGAAATGCGAGTGCCGACTTTAATGCTTTTATTTTATAAGGCACAGTTTAAATCTCTCGTACTCCCTCCCTAGTTCACTTCTTACTCGTGCGTGTTCCACTGCCCATGATGGAGATTTTTTTAGTCTTCTATGAAACCTTTTGAAATATCAATTTGAAACACAGTACAGATTGTGCTCTGCTGATTAATCTAAATGTAAATATAACACATTTTACTACCCAGTTAACCATTTCTGAGTTTATCCTGGACAAATAGATAGACAGACAGACGACAATTCTAGAAAGGAATTATTTATATTACGTATTCTGTAAGGAACACAGTCAGTCTTAAAGCAGGCGTCTCTTTTAACATCACAACACTTAAATTTGATTTATATGCATAGTAGTCCAGACACATAAATAGTACACACACACTTTTTTTAGATTATTGTTTGGGGATATCAATAGAAAATTTTTGGAAAATGGCAGAAGGCGGGGACAAAAAATACAAATTGACTTATATCTCATGAATAATGCGGTATACAATAAAAAACAAAATCCTTTTTATAGGAAATTAAAGTCTAAAACTTTTATTTAAAATATTTTTCATACAATTCATATTTTTGGACTTAACAGCTTGTTAATCATTTACAAAAATTATTTTTGCAATATAACTCATAAATATATATATATATATATATATATATATGGTATATTTATAAGTTATATTATAGTTATAATATAACTCATAAATATACACGTGAAAAACTGGCACATGTATAACAAAAGGTTTCATTATTTACCACCAGATAGCGCTGATGACATTTTTATTGCCGTTTAATTTTCTTAAACAGTAATATTTTTAATACAGATTACTATCAGTGTTAATTATTTGTCATTCTGCATGATTACAGGAGGATGATCCAGAGAAGCAGCGTAGATGGGAGAAGAAAGAACAAAAGCGTCAATTGAAAAGAAAAACGCCGAAGCTGAAGCAGTTGAAAGTTAAGGCCTTGTGATGTCAGTTAGAGCAAGTTTTTGGTGAAAACCTCATTATTGTATTTCGTTATTAAAAATACACGAATCAAATTGTCTTGATCTCTGGTGTGTGTATCCTTTTATTTATAAATTTTGTTGTTATTTTTGAATAATTTTTGGTTTTTTTAATGCATTTTAGCCACCCTGGTTGTTCTAAAAATCAAATTATTAATAGCCGTGTCTTTATAAAATGAGATGGATAAGGTTTTGTACATTAGGTAATTCTGCATATAAGCATCATTTTGTTAACTGTTTTAGTGCCATGGTTTTTTACTCATTTATACTTAAAAATGCCAAAGAAATCTTTTGCTTTTGATCTCATTTACCCTTGTCTCGAAAAAAAAACTGTATTTCTTCCAAAAATTATCCAATTTTAATAATTTTTTCGGTGTTTTCTTAATAAAAACTTGTATAAGGATATTAAAATACAAAGAAAATTATGGAAATATATATTGTGAACAAAAATTATAACAAAAACTGAAACAAGGTCGCATCGTATTATCGCAGTATAGTACATCCTCCGTATCAGCAAAATAATTGTCACTATTATCGCTATCACTCAACATTTGCATTAAGCCAAATTGTGAGCGCACCACAATGTCACTCCCACTATCACTTTCTTCACAATTTGAAAAACGATCATTTTCACTCGAATTGTTTTCGTATTCCATTATGGGTTAAATATTTTGTTTTCCTGGATCCTTTTTATATTGTAATTACTAATAATATTATAATTTGAACTTTAAGTAACACGTAGAAAGATAAAAAATTAGCGATGCGTGCGAGCGACCTCCCCTACCGCGTGCTAAACAACAACTGATTTCGCGAGCACCATCGCGCTCGTTGCAAATTTAGTTAGTACGCACATAAGCGCGAAGGCGCTCGTCGGCACTCAAACGGTTAATGAAACGATGACAAACTTTGTATACATTACATACTGTAGCTAAAGCGAAGAAACTTATTTTCGTTGTCCGTTCTTAGAACTCAAAATAATGGATATAAATGTTACAAAATTGTTATTTGACATAAACTGGAACACCGTAAACAGATATACAGAAATTACCTGTATCGGATATAAAACCATAAATAACCTCTGGGTTTTAATTTTTCATTTTTAAGAAGTAATATCCATAATTTTATTTGACCAATACGGTTATATTGATAATGAGATAACAAATATCAGTCTACAAACAAGACAGGAAGCAATTCGTAAGTATTGTCTCAAAATATATATCTTTCTAAGCAATTAATCAACACGAAACCAATGACTTAAAGAAAGTAGATAGAACCTTGAACAAACAATTGAAAGCCTTGATGTCTTTTATCTGACTGAAACTGTATGAAAATCTCGGGTAGCTTCGGAGTGACGCTAAAGCCTTATTTTTTAATTTATTAAAAATACTGTCCGCTATGGTACTGTATGCCTTTGATACTGTGAAGTTATGGATTTTCCAGTATTGTGTCTACTGTGTAATTTACAGATACAGAGTTCTTCTTATTGGAGTATGAGATCTGTAACCATCGGCTAATCTCATTATCTTGTTTAAGCATACCATTATTAATTTTTCTAGCATTTATTGTTATCAAGTTAAAACGCTACAAACAGACACACAGAGGTACATTATAATGTATGAGGAAATGAAAACAAAAATGAATAAACTTGTAAGTAGAAGGTTCTTCAATAAATTATTAATTATTGAATATATTTGGGGTTAATTTTGTATAAATTCATTATCTCAATTAAATGAAACTACGTCATTGTATAGTATTGTTTCTACTTTTTTAAAATTCTTTACCACACTTTAGTGACAAAGAATTTAAATAAAGTAGAAGTAAATACTAAATCACTTAAAAAGTTACTTAAAAAGTACTTCACTTGAAATTATTAATTGTAACTTATATATATATATATACATATATATATATATATATATATATATATATATATATATATATATATATATATATATATATATAGATAGATGAATAGTAGTAGAAAAAATTTAAGAATTAAATAGATAAAAAATGTTTCTTCTTAAATTTTGCATATTATATATTTTACTATTTTGTATAACAAACTCAAAAAGAAAAAAAATAAATACCAAATTGTCCGTTTTCCACCCATTATGGACTCGAGATGAAACAAGCTGTTGATAATTTTTAGAAGAAATAAAAATAATCCATATTTAACAAAAATATAACGACTCATATATAGGAACTGATTTAAACGAATCGATACAGGCAAAAAGTAACAATCAGTTGTAGATATCTCATGAACTATATTGGTTATGACTATACTTAAGGCTTCCCGTAAAAGCTGCAATGAATATGTTTCAGCAAACCAAATTATTTTTACCCAACTTCTTTTTTTATTCTACAGGTTTGAGCCAACTTAAGAAAGAGGGTTTTCTTTTTTCTACAGGTGTTTTTTTGGATTTGGATTAATGCTAAAATTTAGATGAAAACTTTTGTATTAAAGATTCAAACAGTTAACGAAGCAGGCTTTTTAGAGTTCTGTAGCAAAATGGTAAAGGATTCCTTATGGTAAGACTTGTACATCTGTCTGTGTGCCTAATTGTTTTTTTTTTTCAGAAACTATAAATACTATTGAACTGAAAATTGACAGTTATATAATTTACGTAGCCTGGATGTCAAAATCTCTTCCTATTCTATGATTGAGATGTGTTATTTTCTGTAACTAGGTCAAATGGGGCTGCTTAGGAAAAATTTTTCTTAGCATATTTTAAAACTATTTTTATTTCAATTATATTTTGCATAGTTTTTTATATATCTATAAGCAAAACGTAAGTACAAATGTATACCTCCCACAGGCCAAGATTTTAGAAGTTTTAGATTCGGAAAAAAATATAATCACACCATAAACAAATGGATTAAATTCGATTATTGTGGACAAGCTACGAAATTAAGTTGATTATTAACCCATGGTATGGAATCCTTGGTGCATAAATCCGACTCATGTGAAGTTACAATGCAAACAGTAAGGGAAATATTCTCAGCTTAACCGGATGTAATGTTTATAGTAGTGTTTCTCAGAAACTGTTTCGAGTAGAAACTTTCAAATTTCATTTGGCATACCTTTTGATGTCGTATATCTTTCTCATATATCTTTTCACCCTCATATATATCATTCAAATATATTCATATAATATAGTTGTTAAGGTAAATTACAAAAAAATTAAGTTCTCATAATTTCCTTTCAATTTCACGAATCATGTGAGGTATTAATTCAAGGACAAGTTAAAAGTATTAAAAAACTATTTCAGAATTTCATGTAAAGGGTTTTTAGAGATATGGCTGGAAATATCCATAAAATCACATATTCATCCCGTCCCTCCATCTCTGAAATTGCTAGTCAAAATTGTATTGCACGTGTCAGCTCTGATGCGTGACTGGAGTTTATTCCTTAAGTACGATTGTGTTTGAATGTATAAAATAAGTGTATATAAATATTAATATCATTAAATGTAAATGAAAAAACAAATGAACAAGATCAAATTTATACAACAAAATTAAAAACATTTAATAATGTCAGACTAAGAAGTTAAAATTAAGAGACTTTTTAATTTTGTAGGATAGAAGACACCAAATACTCACACATAATGACACTTAATGATATAAGCGAACAATAGTAAATCATGTGTGTCACACTCCGCCATTATATAAATGTTGCACGAAAAGTGCCATAAGAAATATATATATAAATGTTGCACGGAAAGGCCACCTAGCGGTTATACTTTTTTTAATGCTCTAAACTTCTGATTTTACTCCTCATAAAACTTCATAACGGGTGCTATATATGAAAATTGATTCTTAAGGAGTAAACTCCAAAAAGAGCATTGCTAAGTTTACCTAAAGTTTACCATAAATCTCATAAATTTACAATATTTTCACTCTGAAGGATACGCTGGAGAATAAATTTATATGGTGAAAAATAATATAAATTTTTTAAAATAATTGAATACAAATACTATTAAACCTTGAATATTTACAGAATTGCACACGGGACCATCGTGCAATTTATCAAATTTTTCTTACAATTCACCCGTAACTCTTTAATGAATGTTTTCATCATGTACCTATGTAAGATGATGGTAATGGCATCATGGATGGTAATGGATGATGGCATCTTCATTCAATACGTTTTTATTTGCATAATATTACTTATTTTTTGCTCATATTCAAAAATACATAGAAATAAAAAAAGTTTTTTGTTAATCAGTTTTTATTTTAGATGTCATTTGTTATTTTATGTTGATTGCTTGAATTGTCAGATGTTATTTATTTTAGATGTCGAAACAATGGTTTCCATTTGCAAGTTTTTGGTTAATATATATTAATATCCATCTTTTTTACGCATTATTAAATCATTTTGTCAATAACCCCCATTCCTGGATTTGCTAGTGCTTTATGCTCCCGGCTGTTATATGGGAAAACAAAGTTGTCAAGTACATCTGCCAAGAGAGTGCACAAATATCCTGCTGTATTTATCTGCTTTTTTTATAATCCGGTGTTATATTTTTCCTGCTCCTTTGACTGTTTCAAGAATATGTTTATGGAGTTGTTTGGTAATCTATGATTTTTTTATTACTACTAAGTGTGATGACAATTAGGATTATGTATTGTTTTTTATTTTCATCGTTGTTGTTTTTTAAATGTTTTATTTGTTTTCATTGCACGTGTTCAATGCTTTGAGTCAATGTAAATATTAGGCATGGGTTTTCTGAAGTGAAAACTTCTTTTGGTTTGTCTGGTCAAAATTTTGATGAGAAAACATTTGCGATTTTGCATTACGCAAATGCCATGATGCTATATACTTGGTGATAGGCCGAGTAGGGCCGAATTTCCCAACTTTGTGTATACTCAGCGCCAGGCCAAATGCAGCCGAACTAGAGGTATACAGGTGTTCCAAAAACTTTACTTGTACTTTCTCTCAAGTTAAATGGCGTCGCTGTCTATCTCACTCTTACTCATATCATTCACGTCTGTCTAACTCAGACTACATGAATCTGACTTGCCGATAAGCACTGAATACCATTTTCACTGAGTAAAGGTATTGATTTAAAATTGGCTCTTGTGTAGAAAAAATACAAGTTTTTTTTATTTAAAGTAAGATCTAAAATGTATTGTAACATTTCGAAATTTTAATTAGTTCCACGAAATTTTGCAATGACTTGCCATTGTAGCGCTGGTACATTTTTTTACAACATGAAGTGTCAAAGTTAGCTGAAAACATTTTTTTTAATAATTTCCTGAAAAAATTGAAAGAAAAATATTTTCTATGTTTAAATTATAGCAAATCCAGTTTTATTTAGGATTGTTTTCAATAGCAGTGTTACATAAGCAACCGATACAAAAATTAGAATAAAATTTGTAAATCTATCATGACAGTAGTTACAAATATTGTACAGGAAGTCGATTTTCTACATTTTTCAATAAAATGCTTATATCATAAATATAAACTGGCCCACACCTGTACCCCACTTGACGTTAAATTTTGGGACCTGTATAGGCGTCTGAGTTAGTAATTATATTTTTATTACATTACTTTGCCAACCGTTGATCTCCAAATGAGTCATTGGCGCAGTGGTAAAACATTGATATACAGAACCCAATGGAAGTCGTAGTTCAAATCTCGATGCTTGTGTTTTTTTCTTTATTTTTTTTCTTATGTTTCTATAAAAATATTTATTAACAGAATTCAAATAAGACTCCCTCTCCCGCACTCGGAGTATACTCAGTATGTAAAATACATGTTTACAATGAAGACATAATTTCTCTTTAGATAAATGTATTTCTAACATACTCAGTATGGTTTTATTGGTTGCCAAAATTTTCATTTCTACAGTGTGTTCTTATGAAAACCAAACTTTTTTAAAAAATACAAATTATGCAGATGCATTTTCTACACAAATGTTTTTTATATCGCAATTATCCATGTTGATTACCTATATAGTATATTATACACATTCATATTATAATTTCTTTATTAATAGAATGAATACGTGGCTTGCAATATGAACAAATATTAATTTGGTTAAATATTTGTGTAAGAATGACCCGTTTTACATAGTCTGTTTTATCAACAGCATTAATTTTATAACATTTAAAAATAGCAATGTTTTATATCTCTACACCAAAAGAAAAACATTGTAACTCACTATTTAGTGATTCTCATAATTTTAGTTTTGTTTAATACTTTCCATAAAAAACTGGCTAATCATCTTATTTGTATCCACTTTATAATAATGTCAAGATACATAGAGGAATGTGAAAATACTTTTGTAAAATCGCAAATAATGATTTCAAATGTCCTTGATTGGGGCGTCGATATGTTTGACATTCGAAGTAACAAAATGTTTTAATGTGTAAACTACCGTATACAATGGGGAAAAAAGTAAATCGAATTTCGGAGATGCAGTAAAACTGTGTGTGACGATTAATAATGTTGATATTAAAATTTTACCAAACCGGTCAGAGTAAACCACCGATCAAACAGGTGATACAGTAAGTGGACCAGACAGAACGTAAAAGAAAATTGTATTATAATAGAAGTCAGAGTATCCTTAAGAGCAAGGGAAGTATACAAAAATGGTACGATTTTCCAGTATTGCTGGGTGTTTTGTTGACGATAGCCAATTTTATGTATTTCTGTTTTTTTATTTGGTGGTGGTAGGTCTCGTGTAAATCTTACTGCTTGTTAGTGGAATTTTTGAAGACATTGTAAAAAACCTTAAAACACTGAATAACTTTTTTAAACAAAAGGGGGAGGTTTATAGCGGAATAAATATATGATTTTTTTATTACTATATACCAATCGCCAATATTCGCCCAATAACTTTCACGTGACACCAATTTTTATTTCATTAATCATAATTTCAAGGTAAACAGATGAGTGAAAATTTTTTTAAATAATCTTAAAAATTGACCGAGTTATAAAAGTTTAAATTTAACCTTTAGAGAAGAATGGCAATACTGTGTTGTGAGGTCATTTTTAATATTGCACATTATATTCTACGAGAGGAAGAGACAGGGATATACCCAGCTCTATCCGTATCTTCAAATTTAGAAGCCTACAACTGGCTTATTTTTCAATCAATTCTTGAATTTTTTTCAAGACTGGTTTTTAATTAACTTATATTTCATAATATTGTACGAAAAATATTAAAATTTAGAATGAGTCAACTACCGTATCCAAGACCAGCTGACGTGTGTGAGATTTTGTAAATATTTCACATTTAAAACTTAAAATTTTCTCTCGTGAATATTACATATACTAACAACAATATGCCATCTGCAATGACAAAATTTGGAGATTTACTAAAAAGTAGAATCTTCATTTGCCATGTAACATTCTTGCCCAAATTATTGCACAAATGAGTTTTAACATTCAGAGTCGAAAATATGATTCATATATTTAATATTTTTCATATTCTATAATTATACTTTCTATATCAAATTCAGTCAGCTGAGTAAAGACAGATATGTTAAGTGCTACAGTACTTGTGACCTTAATATGTACGTTGATATTTTCTTACTTTGTTATTTCAATCGTGTATAAACAATTTGTGTAGCCTTGAAATATTTTAAAAGCATCAGCTTCCGCCTCGAGATTAAAAATGTTTATATTTATTTTAACATAAATCTTAATTAACTGAGCATCTGTGCATTTTCACCAGCGCAATAAACTGCATTTTAAACTAGGAAAGAAATTTGATTAGTGTAAATTTCTATCAGAAATTTCGAATAAATTTTTATGTTTACCAAGTTGTAACAGATACAAAAATACTGCAGACTTTAAAGTGATACAATACGGTTGGAATATATTAACATCAAAATGGTTGTTTACTAATTTTAATATTGCTCGAATTTTAAAGTATAATGAGTTATTTTTTAAATCAACACTACTTAATTTCCGTATCAAGGAAAATCAGAAAATATTTCATTAGAATAAATAACCGATGCATCATTGGAATTACGCATATACCTACCTAATACCATCTGGTACGGGATGTGATGTATGTTTCTTATTATAATAAATATCAAATATGTCATATATTCCTAATAACTGTAGACAGATTATCCATCTGTACATATGCATCATGAAAGTCGGATGTTAGCAAGATCCCTGATTTGAAACAAATTTTCCTACATTCTTCATAATTTCTAAGTTTCATTTGTTACTTCATAACAAAACTTTTTAAATTTACTAGTTTCAGCCATAAATTTCTCAAGATCTCCTGTATGTCAACATACAATTTGATACAAGGGTCTGTGATATTGAAAAAACTGGCCATGTCGGAACACACAAAAAGTACATTTCCATAATTGTCTGTATCTCAAATTTGTTAATACTAGTTAAACGATATAAATTTAATTAAAAGTTTTAATAAAATACTATACCATGGAAATTTTTTAGATTTTTCAAACCCATGATTGAAAAACTAGCTTAATGGTGGACATATTCCACATTATTTTGAAACTTCACCAATGGGGATTAAAACAGGAATTGAACTTCATTTTCATTTTAAAAGTTCTTTCCAATCATACCCCATTTGTTTGAGTATGCGAAAAGGTATTGTCCCCTATACATGTATGAGGGCGTATATTAAAATATTTTCTGAAATTTTGCTACATATTAATTGAGAAATATTGTCTACATAAAATAACTTGTGAACTATGTCCATAAATCTAAAACTGTAGAAACTGAGAAGCTGTGAGAGACAGATGGACGGATATTACAATCATAAGAATTATTCCTTGTTGCACTACAGAACTCTAAAATGTCATCTTAAAACATTCACATTTGAAATTTGTCATGAAACCTATTTTAAAACAGACTACTGTATTTACCTACTGCTATATTTCTGCTTATAGCATACCATATTTCTATATATGTCCAAGGCTTAGACAATCCATGCAGAAGACAGGAAGAAGAATCTTCTGAAAAGAGGAGAATGCTATACATACAATAGACGGCCAAAAAAACCAAGAAATACTACATAATAAATACTCAACCAAATCCAAATTAACACAAAATAACCATCTGTTACTAACGAGTTCTTGGTTAATTTGGTCATATAGCTCATAGACAGACAGATGACTTAGACAAACGGGTTGTTCTAGGGAAAGTAGAGGGCATAAGATATAGCAGTCCTAGCCGCTGGTCGGATCAGTTTAAGACCATCATGTGTCACGACCGCCCTGAAACCAGCTGAAGACAGGATAGCATAGAGCCAGCTAATGAACTCCCCTAGCAAGGCAACTCAAGACAGACACAACCTTCAGTAATGAGTTAATATAATGAAGAACAAGCAATAGTTTACGTTTTTGCAATAGTAATGATTATAGTATAAATTAGATGTTAAGTATTCCAGATATCTTGCAGGTGTATGTAGCACTTGTGCAGATGTTTCTAATATTCCATTGTCATTTTAAATAGTAATTTCTGCTGGACAACTGTCTACAATAATTTTTATAGCTTTTTACAATTATTTCTGCGTTAAGGTGTCCACTGAGAAGAGACATCCAAAATGATTAATGTAAGAGCAAAGTTACACAAACTTTCATATGTTCTTGCTTCTAAACTATGATAAAGCAATCAACTATAGAAACTAGAAAAAGTACAAAAGTCATAGAAGATTATAATCAGACCGGGCAATCAATATTTTATTATATCCAATCGAGTCGTTTTTGTAAATGTTCAATTATAAAAAAAATTCAGCCTAGCCCTCGTTTTCGACCACACTGTATTACCTCTAAAAATCATCGATGAATCTGATCTTGTGCAGGTTTGGTACTCTTTCTTCCCCTCCTATCGTACATATACTTTATAATTCATTTTCAATCCTCTGGGATGCATGCAAAAAATCACATCATATAAGAATATATGCTGAGTGATTATATATTATTATTATTTTTATAATATTTTATTATTGCTATTGTTCACTTATTTTTGAACTGTCCGACACCTTTGATTTAACAAACAATATTTTAATATCACCAGGAAATATAAATTGACAAATTTAAATATATATTATGGAACCTCCACTTTTTTCCCTTTTCTTAAATTATGATTTAAAGACTCTTATGAACTGACTGCAAGTAAGAAACTGGTACTATGGTGTAACTAGCTAATACAGTTGTGAAGGACATTATGGTAACACAAATTGACAAGATAAAATTTATTGTATGGAATACTTATTAAATAAACTAACAAAATTGCCTTGCAATGGTGCATATATAATGTAAAATTAAAGAAATTTTGGAAAATCATATTAAAGAAACGTGTGAAAAATGATGTGAAAAGTGTTACCTTGTAATAAATGAGTTACTGAATGAATCTTACACCAAATACTTGATCAATAATCATCGTTACAGAATTCAAGGATTATTTCCACTGTGTGTGAGTAAATTTATTTTTCAAACCTCCACAAATATGTTAACTTTGTCTATTGATCTCTAAAATTAAAAATATGCCTCCAAAAATAAATTATTTTACAATTATCTTATTAACTATACTTTAGATGTATCATCACATCTATATGTCGGTAATAAAATCATTAATTTATAAAAGTATTGAACAGTTAGTTAGGAAATCGGAGAAGATAACGGAACTTTAATGTGCAGATATTTAAGTTTGTGATTCATAAAAACCAAACTTAATGTGTCAAAAATGAAAGCTAGAAATTTCATAATTTCCACAGTGAAAAATGTAACGAGACTATCGGGTTTCTCTTAGGTAGCTCTAAAAAAATAACATTATGTACGTTACAAAAATAAGCTTTACAACTATCTCAATCTATGTCACTCCTCACACACATCCATAAATTATTTTTATCTGCATATGTTATCAATGTGATTAATAATGCAATCTAAGTGGATTTCAAACCATGGACAAGACAAAAACTGTAAGTCATGTCCCGCTAAAATAAACTGTACACTGCCCTACTGAAATATTAATGTCCCAAACCGCTCATCTCTACGACCAATTATCTTTCAGTAAAACAAAAAAATGTGACAAAACGAGACTCAAAAATATTAATAAATATTGAAATATAGCAAATTACAGACATTCCGTATTATTTTTATAGTAAATTTTAATAAATTAGAATTACAAACATAATTTCATATATCTAATGACAATAATTATATTATGCCATATCACAAACATTAATCTAAAATACAAATTATGAGTATAGACGTTTAGTAATAAATTTATCAGAGCTTGTACAAAACGATGAATTATCAAATATTGATAACTTAACGATGGGACAGAGTAAACAAAGATTGCAACAATTCAATTGCAGGTTTATTTCATATTAATATCCAAATCAATACTTTGTATCAAACAAAACATTCCCAAATCAATATCATCGAAACAAAGCCATGCAACGCACATCAATTTTACCAAAACATTACATTCTACGATTATGAGTATATTGCTTTAATAGCCTCGGTGTTATACTGCTTAAATTATAGGTGCACAATGGCAACATCTGTTAATACAGGAGTATTTTTCATAATCTAACTCCATAGCGTTTCATTCAAAAATAGTTAATTTGTTATATTATTCAGAAAATTGGCCACTAGACCTGCACATGGATTGCAAATATTCAGCTCTGAATCTTGAACGGTTTACATTTTTTAGCACGTAAACCAACAATCCTACTCATATAGATTGCACCATGGGTAACCTGAAACCTATTCGTTAACTTGTAATTTTTTTATTCGATTCGACACGCAATCCATTTCTTGCGCGGGCTGGGCACCGTCAGCGGTTTCCACAGCCGCGCTGATATTTTCAAGCGACTGGCACTTCTTCGTCAGAGTTTTCTTCTTATTTTTAAAAATCTTGCCCACTTTAGGATCGACGAACGAAACGTAACTACACGACGGTTGCATTAGCGCATCACAAATATTTCCGCCACTATTTGTAATATCAGCTATGTCCACATTGACGTAAGTATCAGAATTTTCACTTTTAGTTCTGTTGCGAACGGGAATATTATAGGGTCGCACTCTATTCTTGTTTGAAGTTTTTTTCATGCAAAAACCTAATGTCACATTCGACACAAAGCGCGTATTCATTCGCATAATACCGGCACTCGTTTTGTTTTCTTTTAAAAACTCCCTCCTCACATCCGTTATCGTGCTCAGCATGCCCAACTCGTGCAGCGCATCGTCCAAATTATCTAAATCCGATTTCTTTCGGCCATCCTGGGAAAATTAAATAAATATTGCTTAAATTTCAACATAAAACATAAGCTGAAACATCGTTTTCATTGGTAAAAAGTATTTACATCTTTTATATCACCACATTTCATTTTCAGCAAGAGCTGAAACTGTACAGCGATGTATATACCTCACCCGAAAATAAACATCACAAAACATAATAAAATTGACATTTATTTGTTTCTTATTGCCATGTATTGATTATGTTTTAAATTGTGGGCAACATTTCAAAATTTTCTTGTTGCCAGCCATTCGAGGAAATGTCTTTTATTATCAAAAATGATTATAAAAACACTAACGGATTTATTTCTTAAAATTTTTGTTAGTTTGGCATTTTAATAAAAATGAAAGAAAAAACTTGATTTTTTCCGTATTTGGGTACGATAAATAATCATATCATTTATCCGTACCCAAAATATTTTAATAACCGTATATGACATAAATAAAGATAAAAAGTCGATTTTAAAATATTGTTATTCTCAGAAAGATTTATTTCATAAATCTTGATTTCAAAAATGTTAACTGTAATTTTAAATTGAAAAGTCATTTGAATACTTTCGAATATTAATGTAATGGTAAATTAAATTCCTCTATGACAATTCAATATCATAAAAATGACAAATTTAATTTAAAAATTGTAAATATGACAGAAACATTGAAACGATGGCTTTCAGGTAGGCTAAAAAAAGATATTAAATGGGAAACAACTGAATGAAGTGAAACAACAAAACATCTTTTGTTGTTTCACTTCATTAGTAGTTATTGCAACAATGCTTCAAAATTCCATTATAAGACATTTGTTGAGCAATGGCAACAAATGTCTTATCACAAAGCAAATGAAAATGTAAAGATGAGATATAACTGGAGTCATATAAAGATATGGTTAGAAAATTTTGATATAGATTTGACTGAGGAAGACAGAAAATATTTTAGCTGGAGAAGAACCGTCCATAATTAAATTATATTATAAAATATTTTCATATTTAGATCATTTGGCTCGTAGTGATTTTCTTGATAGAGTAACATTCAAATTTCACCACTAGACCAAAAAAAATTGGTAACAAAAACAAATAATAAAGGAACAGAAGAAAAAATTAATTTCGACTATACCATCAAATCTTGCTGTAATAATATTAAATTTATGAAATTAACACCAATATGACAAAAAAAGCTACTATAAAACCAGAGACATCAAGTAAAACTAAATTGAATATTAAAGAACCTTCATATCATAATGCGCAATATCATAACAATGTTCAGATATGCAGTAATGGAATAATTGAACATGATTACTATGATACTAGAGAATTAAACAATAAAGTGGTTCATTTAGGCTGGCAAAACTATGATGCCATATGGGCTCAAGAAATTTTAAAGTATTTACAAATAAAAATTTAAAATTTGTGAACGGGATCAAAATTTACTAACATTTTTATTAGAAACTTTAAAAAAAAGAATTTTATCGACAACAGTACAGAACAAAATTTTAATTTTTTTCAAAGAATACCTAACAAAGAACTGAGTGAGAGTATTATTCCAATGCCTAACAAGAAAAATGCCAGAAGCATCATTTGTAACAAGAACAGTTGTGATGTAGAGGGTAGTAGTTCTGAATTAAGCAGTATTTCCTTAAAATCGTTTATTGATATATGTTAAAACAAAGAAAAATTTAGTATTGCTCATTGTATAAACAAGAAACTATTAAGGTTATCACAATTTGAAAGCCAAATATGCAGAGCGTTCCTAGAAAAAAAGCACCAAGTCTATTATTTGCTAAAGAAGAGAATTGAGGGTTATAAAAAATTAACTTAAGAAAACTTGAAATGAAAAATTTAAAACACTCAAACTCTAAAATGAAAAATTTAACCCTGTTACTGAAAATTTACATTTATTTTATTGTAGTAAACTTTACTTTTATAAAAATGGTATCTCATGGTAGTGATCATGCTGCACAAATACATATTTTAAAAGTAAATTATATAACCTTCTGTAATTGGCTTACAAGGTGAAGTTTGAATTTTTGTAGTGGAATTAGTATTTATCAATTTTTTTTTAAACTTTACTGGTAGTAAAGTAGTGTCAAAACAAATTTCAATAAAAAAAAATTATAAAGTTTGTAAGAAGAACAAGACAAGTAAGAAATAATTAAATTAAATTATCCTTCAATTAAATTGTCCTTTTTGTTTTATTTACAATATGTTAATTCACATTTAAATTAATGGTAATAATATAGTCCTTTGTTCAATAATGATATATCTTGTTCTTAAGATATATTTACTGATTGCTTAAACTCTGTACTAGAGGTGGTATGTGTAAATTTTGATTAAACATTTTTTTTTGGTAATTATATGTTGTTTGTTTTTTTTTATGATAACTATAGATTAAGGCAAGTCAGGTTTAAGGTGTGCACTGGGCAGGAATTTTGGAAAATTAATGTCAATATACTATATTATGTTTCTTTGCTATTCCTTATTAAGGGGTAAGTGTATACTATCAGCTAAATATTTATTAGAAAATTATAATTTTATTTGTGTCTTAAGGGGGGAAATTACACAGATGTAGCTTTCACTATATTTGAAATGCCAATGGATAATAAGTGTTTATTATTTTTGAACATATTCTTAAATTATTGTAAAATTTACTACTTAAATATCTATCTCGTGCATATACATATGGTTTTATTGTTTATCTAATATTTAATCGTTTTTTTTTTTGAGGTTGAAGATTTCTTTGCTGCTAATATTTTTTTTTTCTTTGAACATTGTTTCTCAAAGTCATAAATAATTTACTCAAAAAATTAAAATGTGAGCATGTTTTAATTGTATAATTGTTGTATTATCAAATTAAAACAATTGCTATCCTTACAAACTAATGATACAATATACAAGAAAAAACGACATCAAAATCTCAGACCTAAATTCATATATGTGTCCCTATTTTATGTTTTTGTACATACATACATTCTTGTTTTGTCTTGTTCTATTTTATGTTTTTGTACATTCATACATTCTTGTTTTGCGCTCCTCTATATTTTATGATTGTTTTTGTATTATCTGTTAATATATTTTTTATTTATATTTTCGCTTTCTTCATTTTATTTCTTATTTAATTTTTGTTTTGCTTCATAGTTAATTTTTTTTTGTAACCAAGCAACAATGACTGATATCCAAAAAATGATTTAGTCAGTGTTGTCTAGCTACTTCTTCTAAATTTACATTAATGAAAGTTTTCTATCAAGAGAATGAGGACCAGAAAGTGAATATATAAAGAGAAATAAGTTATCTATGAACCTAATTTTAAAATTAGAACAGCTTGTTTAACTAAATAATGTCTTGAAATATGACAGATGCATAATTTTGTAAATAGTCATTTCCATTTTGAGCATGGCCGAAACTTTAAAACAATGGCTCTCAGAGCGGCTAAAACAAAGTATAAAATGGGACCCGGATGAATTTGTTAGCGCTACTAAAGATGGATTTATTATTGCTTCTTTACTGCAAAGCTACAATATAATAAGCAACGACGATCTATGCCTCATCACAAAAACACGGGACAATAAACTGCTTAGAGATAACTGGCGTCAAATAATAGTGTGGTTGAAAAAAGTTGATTTACATCTGACAGATGGGGATTTAGATTGCCTTATTGACGGAAAAGGGTCCCTCATTCTTAGATTGTTTTACCACTTATTTTTATGTTTGGATAAAAAGGATCGTATTTCTTATATAAAGAAAGAACAGTTAAAAATGTCACCTTTGATTGAAAAAACTGAACACAGGTTTAGTGTTAATATTATAAATGAAGAAAAGGAGAAAGTTCCAACAGTGGAATATCTTGCCAAACCATTAGTTAACGATGATAACTTTATTCATTGGCAAAAAATGAGGTCTAAAGAGTTCAAGAGGATCTATGACCAAGTAAGAAGCCGGTACAAAAGGTCCATCAGGGATATTGAAGAGGGGAATATTCCTGTTTCACAATCTGCCGGGAAGACTCTGAAGACTGAACAAGAAATTTCAGACATGTTTAAACATAAATTTTCATGTAAAAAAAGACACTATACCTTTGATGAGTTGAAAAAGTTAAATGAAAAGGCTCAGCAAATGGACCCCAGCATTTGCGATTGCGTTTGGACTCAACAATTTTTAGATGATTTGCAAATCAAATTTAAAAATAAAGAGGAAAATAGAAATCTGCAGAAAAAAATGAAAAACATCCTTGTAGGTTCAATTATGGAACGATCAATCAATGAGGAAGAACGTTTAATGGATCGTGAGCTGGCTAAAAAGGTAATGAAATTATCGCAATTTGAAAAGCAAATGTGCACAGTTTTACTGGAAACAAAACAGCAAGCACGTAACCTGATGCAAAATAGAATAACTGCTGAACAAACGTTCGGTGCTGAAAGAGAAAACCAATTTAAACAATTTTTGGACAATTTACATGAGAAAATTGAAGAACATGAAGTGGAAATAGATTTGGAACAGCAACGGCAAAATGAATTGCACAAAATTTTATACGAAGAGAAATTGAGGAGAAAATGGTTAGAGCACTATAACATATGCAACGATATAATGTTAGCGCTTATAGATTATGTTGTGAAATATGCTGAATTTAAAGAACTTGTTGGAAGTGATGATATACCTCAACATTTTATAACAGATTGGAAAGCTTTATTTTTCAAATTTCAACCCATATTCGATACACTTGATAATGTGGAAAATGTTTTACTTGATGAAGAAGAATTAGGTGATATACCCAAAATTGAGAACATCATACATTTAGAAGTTGAAAGACAACAAACAATAAATGAAAATGATTTTAATAATTATCACAACAAATTTCATCCATGGCTTCCAACTGATCTTATACCTAATTATGATCCCAACGATGAGAAAAGATCCATTGAATATCTCGGCTACAGAGTATTGGGGCATGTAGTTTATAATATACTAACAGCGAAGTATCCATGTCCTCCAGCAAAACGACCGGCTGAATTACCTAAATTTTCCATAGCTGCCATACTGTTAAATGTACCTGATAAATCAATAGTTGCAGCCATGCAAATACTCTTGAATTTTAGAAAAGTGGCAGTGGTTTGTTTAGAAGATGCTATTAATTACTGTTTGAATGAGTATAAATCTGATTTGGTAGGCTTAGCTGAATATGACAAAGCTGCGGAGGTTAACTTTGATGATATTTCGAGAGCTTTTTTAGCTGCTGGTGATAGCAGTCATGCTACTAAATCAATAGAAAAGATTAAAGAAAAACAAAACCCATCTTCTTTACAACTTCCTCTTCCTGATAATGTAAAGCAAACACAAACTCCAAAAACAATTCCAGAAGAGAATATTGTGCTTTCACATCCTGCCGAACTTGGCCGTTATGCTTATGAGGCATTTGCTTCAGGATCTGCACTCACAGACTACTTGTTAGCAGATATAATAGTTGAACATTTAAAATCTCTCAAAAAAGTTAAAGGTTTTGTTCTCATTAATTATCCTGAAACCTATCATGAAGCTAAAATCTTGGAAGAAGTATTAACTGGGAAAAATATGCCAAAAGAACCTTCTCGTCCTATGACCGAAGAAGCCTATTTAGAACGTGAAATTGCAAAAGATAAAATCAAAGACCCTTTTATAGACTTACGTAGTTCAAAATTAGTTCCTGATCCTCACAAAGTCATAGCAGAATCTGAGTATCAGAGCTATTTCACTGCATATATAAAACTAAAGTTTTCGGCAGATTTAGTGGAAGAACCATGCATTTGGGATTTGACAGAGGAAAATTCCTCAATATTGGACAGATTCTATGCAGATCAGGGTTGTAATTACAGTTTATATTATGAGAAAATGGATAAAGAGATTCTGTCGACAATCTGTAAATATGTAATTGGAGACTTTCAATTCCCACTTAAATGCTACGATGAGCTCTTCGGTATGCAAGTTTTGGACCACTTAGAATTTCCCATATGCGATGATAAGAAATCACGGCTAAAAATATCAAAGCCTGAAAATAAGGATACTGTTAAGAAGAAATCAAAAGGTGGTAAAGCAAAAAATCTAGTTGCAGAATCAAAAGAGGCTGTACAAATTGAAACCCCTGATGTTGATGAAGTGCCTTCGCATTCCATTCAGGAAGAATGTGTTAGTGAGATTGAGGAAAGCATCGAGTTAGTCAGTAAGCCTGGAGAACCAGATTGGCAATACGCCGACTCACCACAGCCATTAGCATTTATAGTTAATTTGGCATCTGTTTGGGAAGCATTAGAAAAATGTTATATTGAAGATTTGGAAAATTTTTTTCTCGCTAAACGATTGATAATGTACAATTTAATACCATACACAGCTTATGTGCGAAAACATATGAACGAAGTTATCACAAAACCGTGCCAGAAACAAGGCCTAGTTACAAATTTTCAATGGCAATACAATAATTTTGATGAAGACTGGCGCAAGGAGGTTGCAGCTAAACTGGAATGGCATTGTAGAATTGCTGAATTGCAAGCTGCACTCTATGAGATCTGCGATGAAAGAAAAAAAGATGCAGAAGCAGAAAGGCAAAATATAATATCTAATAATTGGACAGCTGAAGAAATGAATGCACTTGTCAATGTATATACGTCTGCAATGCAAGCTGAAGTTAACAGGTAATTGAGTCATTATTTTTCTGTATATACACTAAAATTTGTTATACCAACTTTTTAAAATAATATACGTCTCTTTTTGTAAGAAATCTTTACTTAAACAGATTCTAAATTTTTCTATTTGTAATGCAATTAGCTTTAATTGCAATAATCGTGCATATGCTGAGTAAAATTTTACCACTAACAATGGTTTGGCTTGGCATCAAAAGGATCTTTAAACATGAAAAACTTATTTAACCATTTTAGTGCCATTGTTTTTACTCATATATACTTAAAAATGCCAAAGAAATCTTTTGTTTTTGATGTCATTTATCCGTGTCTCGAAAAAAAACTGTATTTCTTCCAAAAATTACCCAATTTTAATAATTTTTTCGGTGTTTTCTTAATAAAAACTTGTATCAGAATATTAAAATACAAAGAAAATTATGGAAATATATATTATGACAAAAATTATAACAAAAACTGAAATCAAGGTCACATCGTCATTTTCGCAGTCCAGTACATCCTTGTCTCGAAAAAAAACTGTATTTCTTCCAAAAATTATCCAATTTTAATAATTTTTTCAGTGTCTTCTTAATAAAAACTTGTATAAGGATATTAAAATACAAAGAAAATTATGGAAATATATATTATGAACAAAAATTATAACAAAAACTGAAATCAAAGTCACATCATCATTTTCGCAATTCAGTACATCCTCCATATCAGCAAAATAATTGTTATCGTCACTATTATCACTATCACTAAAATTTGCATTGCGCCAAATTGTGAGCGCACCACAATGTTACTCCCACTATCACTTTCTTCACAACTTGAAAAACAATCATTTTCACTCGTATTATTTTCGTATTCCGACGTTATGGGTTAAAAATTTCCTTTTCCTGGATCCTTTTTATATTGTAATTACTAATAATATTATAATTTGAACTTTATGTAACACGTAGAAAGATAAAAAATTAGCGATACGTGCGAGCAACCCTCCCTACTGTGCACTAAATAGCAACTGATTTCGTGAGCGCCATCACGCTCATGGCAAATTTAGTTAGTATGCATACGGGCGCATTGGCGCTCGTCGGAAATCAAAAGGTTAATAAAAAAGTATTGCAAAGAGATATTGCAATGTTTCATGAAAATAAAGTGTTTAATTTTGTTAAACGATTATTTTCCTGTATTTTACAAGAACTGAATTCAACTTGCTTTATATATTTAACCCTAAAGCGCTTACGTATGGTTTTGTAACTTTACCACTAATGTAGGTCTCAGAGACTCTAAATTAAATAGGGTAAAATATATGCAGAAAGTATTTTTTTTCTCAATGTATTTATAATTGTTTTAAACTAGAAACAAAAAGTTGTAAAAACATAAAATAACAAAACAATTAACTCTCTGAATAATGTTTTAAGTAACAATTAATTAACTATTTGTCTGAGGCACTTCCTTATTTTTTAAACCTAAAAAAGAAATAAAAACTAGAGAAATGTCTCTAAAATCAACAAAATCATAATCGTTTATAGTATATCTTTATAATTTGACCTCATTTCAAATATATTGAGATTGTATAAAAAAATTTACAGTATTTATTTATTGCATAATTTTTGGTTTATGCAGTTTGCGCAAATTGGCTTAGAGCATGGTAAACAGATGTGATGTTGCCAAGAAACACATAAATATTGTGTCTTCCTCTTTTTTTTCATAATCGTACATGCTACAATACTTTTATTTAAAAAATTTTTCAGATTCCAGGTTCACATTTTGAGCCACTTGAAGCTTGTTTAAGATTTGAGGAATTGTGCTTTTGATGTGATCTGGGATATCCTTTTGCAAGTCATCTTTGAACATTTCTCGTTGATAGCATTAGCACTTCCTTTAGTAGCATTGTAAAATGAATTGAATGGGATTTAAAAATCTGATAACCAACTATGTAGGTTTTTGAAATTTTTTCTCATTTTGATCCAGCTCAATGCCCTCTGAATCTTTTCCAGAATACAAATAAGCATTACATATGTATATAATGTCTCGGACCACTGCCGTTAGTTTCAAATAATATTTAAACATCTTCATTATTTGATTTGGAGACCATTTTGTATAATAAGAAACCAACAATTGCTTCAAACTCCACTTGGGGAATTTCTTTTAGCTGAGTTAAACCAATTTCTAAACATTCCTGGATTGATTTCTAAACATTCCTTTGAAATCTACTAGTTCGAGGTTAGTCCATTGCAAAGCTGCAGATATTATTTCATCATCAAAAAATGACTTGAGCAAGCTTATTGCTACCTGGTTACTCACAGGTTCCATCACCCTTCCTTACTCCGCTTAAATTTATTTTTTGGAACACGGTGCTGGCGTACCACACAGTTTCCAGTTCAGTGTCAGACAAACTGCATTCGAATTTAACCATTATGAAAAGTTTGTTGTTATTTGATTTGCCGCTAAAATCGTCATCTTGTTTTCAAGCCACATATATACATATATATCACATATATATAGGTCTCCTACACCTACATAAAAAATTCAAATATCGATATATACTTTGGATAAGTGTGAGAAGCATCCGCTCTACTTTTCAGCCCACGGCTCACTGATAAACTTGAAAGTACTTTGGCACATAGGGCACTCGAGGGCACCAGAGTGAGATAGCAATAGTTTGTTTTTGTTATGGCAGTCTAATAAGTCATTTGAAGTGCTTATGGGTTAATTGATGGAAATTAAAAGTTACCAATAAGTCATTTGAAGACATAAACATTACCGATAGAATAGAAAATGGTATTTTATATATTATAAATTAAATTTTGCAGATCAGCCTTAACGTATCAAATTCTTGATGATTTCTACCTTACGATGTTACAAAGGACACCTTCGATGCAGCGTATATATTCAAAAGATTTAACTAAACTCGGTGCAGATACGGAATCTGTTGGATCTAGTCCAAAGACAAAACGGCCAAATGAAGATAAACAAATTGTTAAACTGCGTACTATTATCCAAACGGCACAACGAGATAATGCAATCACAGGTGAATCTAATGAATGTTACAACACAATCATAGAAAATAACTTCAAGATTGGGACAAAGTTTATTAAAGAATTACAAAACTCTTTTATGGTATCCATAGAGAAGGAGCAAATAGAATTTCAACGAGGTGCTAGCGTCTTGAAATCTAAAAAGGATAGCTTAATTAATGTAGAGCAAGAAACAAAACTGAAAACAAACACTGGAAAAGCTCTTGATGAATGGTCTATAGCAGTTGTAGGTGAATATAACCGTTTAAATCTTCGACTTCAGCTAATAATGCATAAGGCCTACCGTGATTTAGCTTCGTACAGTAATCATATGAATAAATTGTTTTCAAATATAACTCAATCGATAAATGAAAGATACAATAGAGAAATACAATCTGTCGATAAACTTTGTCAAGTACTACAATTACATGTTGAAAAGGAACAGAAGATACAGAGTACGCTCAAAATTGAAAATGATTCATTCATAATTGATTCTAGTTTGCTACAATATCTCCTACCATCCACACCGCCGCCGGAATTAATAGAGGAACAAGAAGTAACTGGGGAGTTTAAGATAGGTCAGTTGGCTAGACTGAGGGACCAATTCAAACTCATAGCTTTAGATGGTGTCATTATTGAGCGAGCTTTCACATATGTTCTTCAGGATTTCAATGTTTACGGGAAGGAAGATTGCTTAGGGCAATACATTCCTCAAAATTGGGCTAAGCTGGAGCCAAGTCAAGTGCCTAAGTTAGTTTTTAAAATATTTGGAGATACAATTTATGTCGACTGGAGAGATTTCCTTATCTATTGTCTTAATATAAGATTTCCCACTTTGGAAGAAATAGTAGACTTGCGTACCAGATTTGTGCAGCGTGACTGTAAGAATAAGGAGGTTATACCAAAGGAAGATTTCATGACTCTATCGTTGTGGTATGAGAATATGTTTGATATGGAAAATCATTATGCAGCTTTAAGAAGTAACTTGATAAAACTGTTCCTTTTTGAGTTATTTGAGTGCGAAAAGGATCTTTTCAACTACACAGCATTTCTTTTAGCATTCTGTAAAGATATGGATCCAAAATGTGGTTTTGCTAAAGCAGTGAGTATAGTTATAGGTGAGAAGGTAGCCTACGATACAAGAGCTTGCGAAGACGTCGTGGAAGTTTTAATAGCTGAGAAGAAAGAAAGAGATTTATTGAGTGAGGCAGTCAGGCAGTCTGTGAAAAAAGGTTTATTTGAATTAGTCAATAATGTGGTTAATATATCCGAAGGAACTTATATTACTGAATTATCTGCAGACGAGGAGAAAGATAAAAAAGATAATGGAAAGAAAGGTAAGGCAGAACAGAAGAAAAATTCATTCAAGAATAAAGATGAAAAACCGGCATTGGATTTATCAACCGAAAGCGCTAATGTTTCTCCTGTTATGACTTTACATAGTACAAAAAATAATTCTGTGAGTGATGATTTCGGACAAGAAGAACAGGTATCATTTCAAAGTTCCGCAAATATAACAGTTTATGCTGTCAATGTGAAAGTTTTGACAAATTTATTGGAAATATGTTTGCCCTGGCATTTCAAGTATGTTCCGACTGAGCAGCTGACTTTTTACCGAAAAGACTTGGATGAAGTTTTAACTACACTGGTGAAGGATACGGATACTGATGAGATTTATGTTTGTAAATTTTTACAGACCGACTTCATGGTAGACTTACTAAGTCGAGTGCATAAGTTCTCTCAGGTCAACGTGGACAAAGTAGTAAATGATCTAGTCAATGAACATGACACTCATTCTGTTGAATTAAGCCTTGTAACGTGAGATATATACTTTTAATTATTACAATATTGATTGTTTAATGGCATGAGATCATTTAAAACAAAAAATATTTCACAATAGTAAATTTGGTTAATTTATTTCTACATATTCTTGCGATAAACATTTTGACATACATAAATATGTCAAAATGTTTATCGCAAGAATAGGTAGAAACAAATTTTAAAATTTTGTTCTAAACAAGGGCTGGTTGGTTCAAAAAGATTTATCTTTAAACAATACTTATTGAGAAATTTTGTAAAGGACTATATTTAACATAACTGCATTTCATATTTAAAACTGTTTAGAAATCGATGTGCACAAATGAATAAGAGTTTAAATGCCAGCTTCAAACCAATAATAAAAGTTTGACAAATGCATACTGTACTCAATTCTGTGAATTCTGTTTAGAAGTAGAGAAAAATGAAAGAAACACTTGATTTTCACAAGCACTACATATATAATTTTCAAATCAATCTTTACAACAAGACTGTTAAACGAATGAAATATGAATGTTTTAAGCTCTAACAATCATTTTGGGAAATAATTGCATTAATACGGCCAAAAATAATGAGAAAATTTATTTTAATCTTGTATTTCTCAACAACTATGAAACGAATTTGCAGTAAATATTTTATCTTGAAATTATGTCTAGTTCGATATGGAACAATAATTTTATCCATCCTTTAATTACGTAAATGAGATGTTTCAAAATGTCTCAAAAATATACTAATTTTTTAGTATTTTTATATTGCTATAATAGTTTTCACCCATAACGTTGCGAATTGATACTTTTATTAATTGATATTTTATTTGATACCAATCATATTTTAAAAAAAATTTAATACTATTATTTTTTCTTGGAAATATAGTTTTTTACTAATTTTCTGGGAATACATTTAATTTTTTCTACGACTAGCTTATTCAATTCATTCATGTTAAATTTAAACTTAATTATTCAACACATCAAAAAAGTGAGTAATACATTTTGTAAGTAGGAATTTTATTTCACTTGTAACTATTAAATTGGAAAATTGTTCAGTTCTTGTCTTGAATTGAATTTTAGAAATATTTCTGGAATGAAGCTATCTATATCGTGCACGGATACTTGCATTAGTGCCTAGTTTAGGATAATGTTTTAATATAAACTGAAAATGGAGCAAAAGAATATTAAAGTGTACTTATTTTGATTCTGTTTAAATTCGTCATCAGAGTATAAATGTTAAGCCTTTTATTGTATCGTGTCTTATCCCGTAAGCATTTTCAGCAGACAAAACCAACTAATCTTTACACAAATGCACCGTTATAAAATCAATATTTTAGATATGGATGTTAAATTTTTGGTTGCACACAAAAGTTACGTTCCACTCTCGTAAGGTTTTACCAAACAATTATTAAAATATAGTAAAGTTACAAAATAGACCTATTAAACCAACATCCAACAAACGTATCTCAAAAATTTAACGGTTTGCCTCGTATATTTTATTGACGAAATTACTGTTAGAATCAGAGATTTAATAGCAATGTCGACAATGAAAAATAATTTACAAACATAACTTACGTCTTGTCTATTTCACTAAAAATTATTTGAAACAAAACAAAAGTACAAATCTGTTATCAAAAAAGGGTAAAACTTTTTTTAAATCATGCCAATGGCATGGTTTCAACAGATAAAATTATTCTGAACTAATACTTTGAATGTGAAAATATTACTTACGTATTACAAAAAAATGGTATTGGCAAATAAAAAAATATTTGTTCTTAATAAGGGTAAAAGCTTGGTTGCACTACACACTGATATAGTCCTAAATTAATGTGCTTTGCCATATTCTTCTTACCACTTACTGTTTATAACTTACCCAACCATTATTTTTGAGTATTGGGCTATTTTAGTTGCTCTAGTTTTGAGACTACACCGCTATTGGTACCCAAAACCATGAATTGTTTGCGTCTCTACAGTAACTTTATCTCTTAATTTATCCGTTTGTCAGACGCTATCAAATTAAACTGAACGTAATTCACATTATTAGTCTTTAGCCAAATACCAAATACTTACAATTTATTGGAAAATTGAGACTACTATATATATATATATATATATATATATATATATATATATATATATATATATATATACATATACATATACATATACCTATACCTATACCTATACATATACATATACATATACATATACATAAACATAATACATATACATATACATATACATAATACATATACATATACATATACATATATATATATATATATATATATATATATATATACATTTTATTATTCTCATAATCATCATAAATATTATTTAATATTATAATCAAAGTAAAGAAGCAATAGGTTGTGTATAATATGTTTTCTCTGCATAGCTGGGATTTTTTCTACACTTTTTAATAGATGGTACTTATGGAAAACATGTTGCCAGTTTTGAAAAAAAAAGTTTTTTTTTAATAAACACTGCGTCCACACATATTATATTTCTCAAATATTTTGCTGCAAGCTTATCAGATATTGTGAAATTGTATTCTAATTACTGCTCATCAAATGATTTTTCATTTGTTATATCATGTTTTTATATGTAGTGAAGTAAGTATTGAGTTCGGCGGCATTGGTGTTCTTCGCACTTCATCTGCTTGCATGTCTGTAATTATTTCAACTGCCATCTCTTCACAGTAATGCTAGAAAAATGTATAAGATCTCTTGGCTTATTGGTCACCTCTGTTTCATCCAAACAAGGGACTTCTTAAAAATGTAAATCCTCAAGTCTTAAAAAATTTTGCTTTAACCCTTGTTGCACAGTTAGGCTTCAATTTTGCGTTATAATCCGTTGGTCCTGTCACATTACCAATCTAATCCATTGACCCAGTCACATTACCACTTTTTAGTGACAACATGTGGAATAGTTTCAGATAGCACATAGACTCCAAATATGACTGGTTATATATAGACTCCAAATATGAATAGTTTTGCCGAATATTTACTTTTTCGACAAGGACTCTCGCAATTGGGTTTTCAATTTAAGACAAAGTATACTATTGATAGCAACTCAACTAAAAATATTTACCGTATAACAAGAATTAAAAAAAAATCTAATTTTTGTTGTTGATGCTAAAATAAAGTGACGATTTCGGCTTACATAAATTTAAGAAAAACTATTGTTGTTCAAAAACTTTTTATTTCAATAAAAACAAGTACAATAAAAATAATATTCTTTTAATTTTAATTCATGTAAGTAACTACGTTTTTTATAAATGGATGGCTACCGAACTACATTTACAAGCAGATTATTATTTAATAGTTATTTGTTGTTACATTACATATAAATTATTTATCATAAACGAAATGTAAATTTAGCACCTATACAGTTTGCAAAACAAAAATAAAAATTTTTCTGTATACATCTGAATTTAACACAAGACTCCTTTCCGCTTTTCATATTAAATATTCAAAACATTGATATTCATATAACTTTCTCGATCAGCCAATTTAAATTTTTCATAAATCATATATTAAATACTACAAATATAAACCTTTATGGGGTTTTTACAAACTGATGTTTAGAGAAGTACTATATGTATAGTATAACATAGTACACCATACCTTAGGATCCGACATTTACCATGAATTTCTTCTGTGTCTATAGAAGTATACTCATGTGCAGCATATCCCCTGTATACCCAATTCAGTGGTGTACGAACAAATAATTTTAGTCTCAAACAAGTTTTAGTAAGATAGAAAAAATTATCTTTTTGTTTGACATGTACAGGTATCATAAAATGTAATTGACGACAATTTGTAATTGCCATAATTAAGTAAAAATACATTGTGACTATTTTTAAAACTTATAAGCCATATTTATGAGTTGTAACATATTTGTAATGGAAATTTCTAGCTTGTCTTTGAAAAAAAAATAATTTGCCAACTTATATATACTTTTGCACTTTTCAACAGTATTCTTAATTATTTAAACAATAAAAAGCATTGAATATGAAACATTAAATGTGTAATATCCATCTAAATCTCCTCTCATAAAAAAACTACATTATCTTATTGTTATACTTGATAATCACATTTTTTTCTTAATTATTCTCATTTTGAAAGCTATTTTTTAATTGCTATCTATTGACTATAATATAATTTTTTCTGTGTAAATTTCACATTTTTGTTACAAATGAAATATGTTTACTTAGGCCTACTTTACCACTTTATACTAATTATATGTACATATATATATATATATATATATATATATACACATATACATATACATATACATATATATATATATATATATATATATATATATATATACATAGGTACTCATCATATTTTAGATTTATGGTTATTATATATGTATATAATTGTCAATGTCAAGAATTGAAATCAGTATTGCGAGAAATTATAAAGACAAATTTTGGAAAGTAAAGTTGATAATTAATTAAATGGTTACATTTAATCAATGAATAATTTCACAAGTCAGCATTTCTTGAATATTAGGAACGGATAAAAGAAAATAATAAACAGCGGTTTTCCAACATACCCAAAACTGTACATCTCTTCATAATTTATATTATTATGGTAGCTATAAGCACACAAAATACTCATGTTTAGAATATAAGATCTTACTATAATGGTTATTAAGGCTAGTTCCACTAGCTGCCGCAATTCAGGGATCCATAACCTCGATCATACCCATTCCACTAGTTTGCCAGCATCGCAACTGTCAATCCAAGTGGAATGGGTTATGAGCCACGTGTATTTGTAATTATGAGCAAAAGATTGGAATTTGGAGTAGTGAAAGAGATCGGAACAATATTTTTTTTGTATAACAAACATTACAAACGTAGCATTTTGAATGTTGCAATCGCCTAGTAAAATGTACCCTAAAAGAATAATAAAATTATCGCGTGTCTCATAAACTTTGTCCAACTGTAGGTAGATAATGTTACTTTTTTGTAATACACAAAATTACATAGCACAAAAAGATTAGACATAGATTTCTATATCAAAATAAAATCTCCCCCATGAAATTAATAATTTACCAAAAATAAAAAGCTTTTCCTAAAATAAAAAAGCTTTATTAAAAAGAAATAATTTTCCCTAAATACAATTATTAAAAAAATAATACCTTAAAGTGTATTAAAATACAACTATTTACGAATTATAAAGATTTACAGCCAACTCAAATTAGGAATAAAATACACATAACAAAAACTTGTGTTTGACACGGATTTTTGTTTTACAAAAAATTATATTACGATCACATTTACAAATAAGTAATGTTTATTAATTAAGAAAATAATCTAAAATGTGTAATGAAGATATCTTACAGAAAGGAATAAAGTAAAATGTATGATTAATTTAGGACATATTTGAAATTATTAATGTACATATATTTTCTGTAAAACTTGATAAATGCACATCATTTATAGGTTTTTTGAGTCAAAATTACTACGATGACTCTGACGTATCATATGGTATAAATAAATAATTCTAATGTGAAATTACGTAGCAATGAAATGCGTTCCTTCAATTTGATAAATATTGACACATAGAATAAATAAATTATAAATAATTGTTTATAAAGAATTAAAATAATACTTTATAATTTAAACTATAGTAATTTTAGAAGAGAGTGTATAAAAGCTGACCGCAAACAGTAAATATATATATAGCACAATTAAATGAAACTACGTGATGTAGTATTATTTCTATTTTCTTAAGTTCTTTACCAGAACCTAGGTTTCGTTGTATTACAACATCTTCAGGTCGGTTATTAGCAAAGATTATTGAATCTTTCAACGGAACCTAGGTCGTGGTAAAGAACTTAAAGAAAGTAGAAATAATACTACATCACGTAGTTTCATTTAATTGTGAATAATGAATTTCTACAAAATTAACGCCAAATATATTCAATATATATAGCACATCAAGAATCAACAAATACGATCTGCATAACTTGTACCAACGTGTCACAATTCTGGCTGGCGCAGGCAAGTTAGTACATTTTGAGTACGTTCCACTAGGCGATCGCAACACTCAAAACGCTCACTGTATCGTTCCACTTGTCAACCGCGGTCGTTGCGGTCTTGATCAAAACGTCATTGAAGGCGTCATTGTTCACGACCGCGACGACTCACGTTTCGACGTGGGTCGTTGTGGTTGTTTATCTGTCAAATTGACTTTGACACATTGATTATGAAGTTTACAAAAATAAATTTATATCATGTTTGAAAATTAAATATAATGACGGAGAGAATCACATTATGCAGTTTTGAAAAGTACCTAATAGAAATAAAGGTTACACCAAAAGACGCAAATGCATTCATCAAACTGTTATAAAAATTAAATTGCACTTTTAGTTACTGCAAGTCTAAATTATTGTCCAACGATTAATACACAGGAATTAAATTGCACTTTTACAATTACTACAAGTCAAAATACTAATAAATATAATCCTTAATATAATAAAAATATAATCTCTTGATTTTTGTCCAATACCCGCCATTTACTCATAGTTACAAACATGTTAGAATAAGCATTGTTCATAACCTATTACACTTGAAATGATAGTTACAACGTTGACAAGCTAGTGGAATGGATATGTATGCGATCGTGGGCGCGAGCGTTGGGAGCGGCTAGTGGAACGTACTTTTTATCTCAAAATTGCATTAAATATTTGTATTGAATTCATCATTATAATTATTATTATGGACATGCCTTCCATTCTTTAAAATCACTTTCGCATCACCTTGAAATACATCAAGTCCGTAGTCTTCTATGTATGAAATTTACGAAGTGTAAATTTTAACCTTACTTTTAACATATCATTGGCTACGGTAGCAACAACTATTGATATGTAATTTCTTGTCTGACAAAGGACTCCGTATGAGTTATTCGTAGTGTTAAACATTTTTAATTTACTTTTCCATTGTACAATGTTACACTACAAATAGAAATAAAATATTAACAATTGTGTGCTAAGTAATACTTTGTTATTTTTTTAATCAGGACACTTGACTATCTGCACTTAGTAGAGCACTTAGAGAGAGTATGAGATGGAAACCTGTAGACAAATGTGTGAAAGTACTATACCTCTTTGGCACTATTTGCATGAATTATATTTGTTGGCTTGATGCAACGCTTTCAACAATTTCCTTGTGTTTTCTTTTGAAATCTGCTGTAAAAATGATATTTAGCGGCAATAAGAGATACAACAAAACATATATATTGTATTTTTAACTTTTTTACTTCTAAATTTGTAGAATCCCAATTCAAAAAAAAACTCTGAAGTTACGTAGAAGTACAGTATTTCGGGTTTTGAATGTTTTTTTTTAATTATGATTCAACAAATACAATTAAAGTTATGAGCAATCTAAATTTTAGAATTTGTTTGGGGAAAAAAGTATCCTTTAACTTTTTGAGCTGTGTAGTAACGGACTTTATAAATGCAACTTGACCGTCGCGTTCAAATGAATTTAAATAGACGATTATTCAATCCGAAACAAAACTATTACTATACCATTGCTTACGAGATCCTATTAGTACGTTATCCCTGCATGTTATCAATTTCTCTCTGAAAGTTCATACCATAAACGAAACTAACTAACGATGTTCGAAGAAACTCTCAGACAGGAACAGTGTAATTGGACTAGTTAGTTAATGACCGACTAACCTTAATGAAATAATGACTATCTTACCACAATTATTAATGTATCAAACATCACAATATTTTTCTTAACATTATTATCTCCTACTAATTACATAGATAATGAAAACAAACATTACATACAGCATACATGTATAACAAATAATTGCCAGCGGCATATTTACTTTTATAGCTAGTACTTATTAATAGAAAATATAATACAATTTTAACCATCAAATTAAGTCACACATAAATCATTTTTAAAAAATGTATACGTATTTATAAAAGACTATTTGGTTACATTATTTGCATGTCTGTTAATTATATAATTCAATTTTTTATTTATATGTTATTTCCTGAGCGGGTTTAGTGACGATAATAATTGTAATTGTAGTTAATGAACCATCTATCGTTTGGCACATTTCAGCTAGTTTCTCAATCTATTGGATTACTCTGTCAAAGATATTTACGGATTTCATCAGATAATACGTTAGGAAAAAATTATCCTATAATGAGCCTATTGAAACAATAGCAACACTGGCGAAGTAAACAACAATTGTTTTTTAGTGTTGAATATTTTTAAAATATTTCCTTCCAAAGATGGTGTAATCTTACTATGTTGCAATGATACAATACTATAAAAATTGTCACCTCTCTATATTCCATTATAAAACTTCAAAGCTATAGTTGAATGTATTCCATTATAAAACCTCAAAGCTATAGTTGAATGTATTCCATTATAAAACTTTGAAACTATTAAATCAAAATTTGTTACTTTTGAACAATTTTCCACCACATTTGTTAATGAAATAGAAGTGAAACTCATAGTTTCATTTTGATACAATAAACTCTCTTCTCATTATTATGATGCAAATGTTAAGATAAAGACATGTATTCTTTCCTTACAGGATATTTTCTAATTTAAAATTTCCAACCTACTTATTACTCTCTCACATTTCATCGTAACATCTATTAACCCGCAACATTCTAGATTACACTGTATTCATGTATATTTATTTTTCATGTAAAGGCAAACGGATAAATGGAGACATTTTTTAAATGCTCCAGCTATAATAATATTGAATTATGAATCACATTGTCTATGGGCCATCCTCAACTTCTTGTGCCAAACAGTAGTCTGGCGATAAACTCCCATCAGCTGTGCTCGTCAATATTCACTAGGACGCTGGTGTAGAGATGATGTAGATTCACTGATTTCAAGTCGTAGTGAAGCGTGTTGAGGCCGTCGTTTTTGAACTGCTTCACTGTTGCGCCCAGTATCTGATATCTGTAAATAATATTTAATATGATAATCATTTCTTATTTACTAGCAACACAATTTTGTAGCTTGCACATTTTACGTATTTAGTCACTTTTTCGGTTACAAATGGAACAGATAATATACTTGAAATACGTCCATAAAATTGTGGCTGTAACAGGAAAATTAAAAACACTTAATTTTTTTTTCCTTTATAGTTCTGAGTCGGAGCATTAAGCATGTTAAAAGTGTGAGGAAGTTAAAGAATACATGAGCTTAGTAAATTAAGCCATTAAATCTTTTAATAATCCACCTATTGTATGAACATACAAATAAACTTCTAATCAAGTTGAGGAATAAGTTTTACAAGTCTGACGTTATATGCAACTTCTATATTGTAGAAGAACATTTTTATTCTCCGCATAATATTTCTTTTAGTGACATGGATAATATCTCTTACAGTGATGTTTCTTGTAGGAACATGAAAGAGAAAGATGGTATTTGTTTTCATAAAGGTATGAAATTTCATTTTGTTGAAAGTGCCAAGTACGTATAATAAAATCTCAAACGGACAATGTGTTTTAAGGTCGGAGACCAGTTTGCCAGTTGTTTGATGGTTGGAGAATTCATAAGCATTTCCTCTAAACCCAAAATTGTAACCATAACACTGTACATTTTGAAGTGGATATGACCATTTTGTAAGATAAGTGGAAAATGTTGAGAGTTGGAGGTGTCCAGGTAACTTATAAATAGTGGTACTATTTTTTTAATTCAAGGTCCACTTCAAACTGTTTGATATATCCCATTATAACTAAACTTGTGAAAGCAATACTTTGCTTGTACACAATATGTACTCATGGTAATGCTTTTACAGAAACAGGTTTTTCCTTTCTAGACATGTTTTAACAAGTGATAAGGTAAAGTATTACTGAATGCTAGATTGAACATTTTGTTTAACAAAGATATTCAGTCTTTGTTAAACTGAACATTTTTATTAAATAAAATGTTGTATAAACATATAAACGTCAAGCACAGTTGCTTCCTATTACAAACAAACTAGTAATGCTGGGTAGAAATGCACACCACAGCTACAAAAGCTACTTAGAAGAAAAAAATAAGCAACAACAGATGTCGAAAGAAACTGAAATAAGAGAAAGAATTGGAGGAGAATGTGGAAACGTTGAAAATAAAAACTGCTACTGACTAGAATTATTTATCAAAGAATTTATTGCAGAAAAGTTAGGAAAAAGAAGTCCATGGAAAGGTGATCAAATGCTTGAATCACCACCAAGCATCTTGCAGAAGGCATTAAACAAAAAACAATTACAAAGGTTTACAAGAACTTGATCAATAATTATTCTATATGATTACGCCATAGTCTTCTGAGACAGAATACAATAGTGTATTATAGCCCAATACACCTCGTTTGCATATTTCACGACCTTTGTAAACATTTTAATTTTACAATGACTGACATATATGTTTTTACAGATAAACGTTTATTATTATTTCTTTAGTATATCCTGAACTTGAAGTGGTACTTAGTACTTTCCAAAAATCTTGGCCCATTATATACAAAATAATACAAAAACAATAAAAAAATAAATAAAAAGCATCCTAGTATTTGACTATATGTTATGGGTTTATAAGTATATATATATATATATATATATATATATATATATATATATATATAAATATATATATATATATATGTATGTATATATATATATATATATATATATATATATATATATTCTGACAATTTTTTCTGTTTATTTTTTGTGTGTCTAAAGCAGTCTAAAAGACAGTATGTCATTTTTTGGTTCTTTTAGATTACACACCTTTATTTAATATTTCCATAAGTTTTAATTTTTTGTTATTTTTCCTCTCGTAGTGTCAACAGCTCGATGTCTGATCTACAAATCTCTAGATTAATAAATAGTAGCCGGATAGAGATAATTGGGTTCTTTAGTATCTTTCTGTAATGTCAATTGAAACGACAGCCTGGAGAAGCTTAGAATTTTTAAGCAAAATTTTAAGGGTCCTGACATTTTATGCCGATTCAAATAGTAGTAGTTGCAATCGGTGAAATATGTGTCAACGAATTTATGACTCGTTTTCACGTAAAGATTCAAATTAGATATTATTATGACTAGAAGGGAACTTATACTGTCCTCTTAGATATCTATCAATTGAATATTTAAAACATTAAGTGCCAACGACTACATACATCATATTTTACAAAATTTACCTCTTGGGGTTGGCGACTTGCTGCTTATGACTCAACATGGTGTATCGTGCGATGGACATTGGATATCGTGCTATGTGATACTGTTCCTGTCTTAACCTGCAATTACATTGACAAATTATTACCTATCTAATATACTGTTATGTTTTTATTATAGTTTAAATAACATAAAATGGATTTTAAGATAGAAATGACATAAATTAACCTTATAGCCATATCATCGTCTTCGCCACCCCATCCCCAGTACTTGTTGGAGAAGCCGTTAGCTTTAACAAATTGCTCAACCGTCATGGCGGATACACCACCAAACAGATCAGCATACAGTAACCTGAAATTATCAACATATCATTATTTGGAGTTATAATCTTTTTAGGGACTCATAAAAAAATGTATAGGTTCTGTGTTGGAGCCACGGCCATGCGTCTTTTAGATTTAGAATATGCCATGCGGATTTTAAGCATTGCGCGGGTGTTAGAAATGAACCAATTCATAAAACTTAGCTTTTTTAGTTCTTTACAGAAAGTGATTTGAAAGAATAGGTCACTTATTTTAGGCTAAGAATGGTCTAGCTGATGACGGGTCTATTGTGCAGTAAAATTGTCTCACAAAAATTATTACAGATGTCGTTAAATTTCGCAAAGATGAACCGAATGGCATCTTATGGTGCATAGTATAACATAATGCTCCCAAGTTATACTCATTTTAACAACGTGCACTGGACATATAATAAATTCACTGAACTTAAAAGCGAATAAAAATGTAAGAAATGAATTAATTCACTTGTTATATTTTTATTCACTTTCGCATTTTCGAAATTAATTATAGAAAGTTTGGTACCCACTTTTTTGGGACCAAGAAATTCTATACAGGAATGAAAATATAGACATATTCTTCAATAAAACAAAGTAATTTTAATAATCAATTGATATGGTAAAATATTTAAAATACATTCTAAATATTTATTTTCACAAGGTGTGATGACAATTTTCATAATCTTGGAATTTAATCTAAAGAATCCTTTGCCTTCTTTCACTATACTGAAAAAGTTTGAGTAGAGTACAAATTAATATTGTGTATATCAATGTTTCCTGTCCGATCAGTACTCGGATAGGCATAGAGTCTGTTTATCTGTCTGTGATATCTGTTTTCTTTAAAAAGTTTTATTGCTAGTGAAACTACTTCGCTAGTGAACCTACTATTGTTAAACTACAGACTGTACTGTTGTTATACTACAATTTTAATATGCCCATTCACATTCACATTTCTGTCATAGCCTTATATTTTCTACAACATTAGACCTAACTGCACAGTAGTTACTTCAGACAGGGATTACAATTAATAGTAGAAATACATTAGTGGAAGAAAAATTAGTTTAATGTGCTTCCTTATTCATATAAAAGGGAACATTTTTCATTGTGCATTGAATTTCGTGATGAAAATAAATTTTCTGAAATAAAATTTATATTCAATACACAATTTTTCTCAAAGCCTTGTTTGCAAAATAATAAACTTGGAACTGATTAGTATAAAAATAATAAACTTGTATGGGGCACATTATTTTATAATTGTATTTCTTTGTAATTTGAGAACCAATGGAAAAAAATTAATAAAAATTGTGAAAGTAGTGAGTGTGCTCATTTCAAATAATTTCAGACATGCTGTTTTGTTTTATTTGTTTTGTTGGTATTGTTACATTTATGTTCTGACACACACTTGACAGTTTTATTCATATCTGTCTCTTATTTATCTGGTATGTTTTATTTCAGTTTTACAACATTGCAATATAAAAACATTTATTTCACATTTTAATTATATATCCAATATACCTATAATTAAACTTATCGATGGACGCGGACATGTGCCGCGGTTGCTTGGGGCAGGTGTAGAGGTTCCTATCGTCGGTCGGCAGCAAATCGATGTCGTGGAAAATGAAACAGTCCCAGCCACCGGCGCGGCTCTTTTGAGCTTCTTTGAAACCAACATTCATCAGTTTAGCTCTGTTGAACTGGTTATTACCTGTGGAAGTACACATTTGTCATATTTGACTTTTTTATAAAATTCTTTACAATTGCTGGGCATTTCGGTTAAACAGATTTGAACTCAAAAATAACATCCTGGATTGTGTTTTGTCAATGGCATTATAAATACTGCCCACTTGCATGTTTGACTAGAAACTTTTGTCAACTTGGTTAGATGCTAAACTTACATTAAAATTAACAACCTTATTTCATTAACTGTATGCATGAGCAACAAGTGTTCTACATTCTAGACCTATGTTTGACCAGAAATTTTTGTCAACTTGGCTACTGTTTTCGCTGCTTATCCCACCCTATGAATAAAAATCAATCCAATGTACAGAAAAACTTAGGATCTTAGATGCGAAACTTACATTACAATTAACAAACTTATTTCATTAACTGTATCCATGAGCAACAAGTGTTCTACATTCTAGACTAAGTTTGACCAGAAATTTTTGTCAACTTGGTTACTGTGTTCGCTGCTTATCCCACCCTATGAATAAACAATCAATCCAATGTACAAAAAAACTTAGGATCTTAGATGCTAAACTTACATTACAATTAACAACCTCATTTCATTAACTGTATGCATGAGCAACAAGTGTTCTACATTCTAGACCTATTGTATTACTGGACTTCTAGTTGGATGCACTCCGTGAAACCTTTTAAAACAGACGTTAGTTTCATTATCTTATATCAACTTTTACACTGATAAATAAAAGAAAACTAAATATTTCTTTGTATTAATAATTTGTGTGAAACCAATAGGTGAGCATTAACAACTATTAATATTTTCTTCGTTAAATAAATCTCCACAGCATCTTAAATCATTGCTGCTTTTTTAGAGTAACGTACGTAAATTGAAAAATATATGTATACAAGCATTGCACTGATAGAGTACAAATAAAACTAATAATGCAAAATTGGCAAAATAAAAGAGACTTTTTTATGATAACATAAGCTATCAAAATCTTAATTATATGTTGAATAGCTTCATGAAATCAATTCTTTCACGTTATCAAGTAGCAAACAAATAAGTATGAAACATCAGTTTTCAGATTTATATATTATTAGAAATGACAATTTGAAGTACATTTCGGTCCTCACCTTCTTGTTCCACTATAAATATTCCATAATCCAGTTGCTGCTTCATTAGGAAGGGATGCATGTGACGTAGGAAAATAGCCAAATGCTGTTCTCGGTCTCTGCGGAAATGACACTTCGTGAAAGACTTTTTAAAAAGTAATACGCTAATAAAGACAGATATACCTGTAAACCTTTATTTTATTATCTAATTTTTTATTTATTGTTCTAGTATAAAATTATTTACTTAATAATGAAATTTAAACGAACTTTAATGCTATCATTTCAAAACTTTTGAATCAATGTTACAAAATGCAACGGTTAAATACGGTTTCTTCATAAATCATAACTTTTAGATATATGAACACGAGGTATAATTAAAAACATAAAAAAACTGACCCAAGCATATGTTAGTCTAAATAAGTTAACAGAGTAGTAAAGCTTTCTAACATATTAATTATGATTATTTTTTAAATCCATGATAAGGGTGAGGGTGGGAATCAATCTCAATGGTCAAAGAAATGATCTTTGAATCATTAAACCGTCAGATGATTTATTATATCTGCCATACCAGTTTTATATATATATATATATATATATATATATATATATATATATATATATATATATAGTTCTAGATTTAGTAGTTCTTAGTAACTTATTCCATGCATAAACAAACAATATAAACATAATAAACAGTTCGAAATTAAGTGGAAAACATAACAAATAATTCGAAATAGATTGGCCGGCACAACCAAGATTACTGAACTCAGTAACAGTAAAATTAACCGATATCTCAAATCCGCACCCCCTTATTTTAAGCCCCCTTATTTAAGTGGCAAATAGCAAAAGAGATAATCAAGCGCATGCGGTTGGTGAAATACAAGTCTTTAATATTTGTTTAAAATCACCAACACTGTATCACCTGGTCGCCACATATTTAAAGAGTCAAACCAAGATATTACATGTGGTTAGCAAAGAAAAGTGTTAATTCAACACTTCTTAATACCTGTGGGGAGTTAGGTGGCAAAGAAACTGGCTCTCACAAGCTGTTTTCTGACCATTATTTCAATCTGATCATTATTGTATCTAGTCATTTATTAAATGTACCTTTAAATTAGATACTGCAAGTATCTTTTTTCAAAATCATACATATAAACCTTTATATATATATATATTATATATATATATATATATATATATATATATATATATATATATATATATATATATATATACCTATATATATATATATAAAAACCTTTTTTCAAAATCTGAATAGCTCAAAATATTGTTTAATGAAACTTTCAAAATGTAAACAAAATTTCATGTTAATCTGTTAACAGAAGGCATAAAGATTATGGTTAACATGAAACAGATAGAAAATATTTAATATACTAAAAAGTTCTTATACCAAAATGTACATTTTTACCAATGTTAGGCCAAATTTAACCAAGAGATATTTGTTAGAATACCATTATTAGATAATTGAACATGTTATGTAATAGATAATAGATAACTAAAAATAAATGTGAATTTCTCACCTGAATGGCACGATGATGGCCACTTTATGGATCGCTTTACAAGTAGAAGGCATATAATGGCCGCCCGGTTGCACTTCGGGATATAATTTCTCCACACTCTCCAATGATACTTCAGTTTTGTTGGCGGTTATGGGGCCATCTAGAGAAATTTCATAAATTTTTCTTTGCTTAATATAGAGTCTTTCATTTGTTAAAATATTATGAATAGAAAGTTCTTGCTGTAAACAATTGCATTGTAATAATAAAAACCTTTACTGAGGAAATATATGTGTAGTATAAAAATTGATTCGATGTGGCACAAGTGATGAATGGTGTGATCAGATGCTAAGTTTTAAAATATTTAATGCTTTTTTTGATATAATTTTAAATAACAAACGTTACTTATAATCACAGAATTTTAATTGAAATATTATTTTAAATATTTTTTCTGAAGTTTAGAAAAAACTTATTCAGTTCAAGATATTTTTGAAAAATTGTTAAGTAGAACTATGATTATTGCTAATATTCAAAATGTGAGACATTTTTTGAAATATAATAACCACAGATTATGTCTCTGATAAGTTTGAGATTTCTAGGTCAACTCTCAAGATGCAGAACAATTCAATCAAAAAGAAATTAAAGTGATACTAAAAATAAGATTTTGATGGCTCAAGTCTTTGGTTTTTATTTTTTCAAGGTCTTTGGTTTTTATTGGTTCTTTAAACATCTAGAAATTACCATCAAGCACGAAAAATATGATACTTTTATGTAAAATAATTTTTTCTATTTGTTTTCATTTTACATATAATAATAAATTAAGAAAACAGAAGTCAGAGCATACTCACTGAGTTCAGGAGGCCATTGCGGACATTGCGACAAAGCACGCATTGTCGTATAATTCGATATGTCACTAGTATTGAAACTGTCTTTACTTCTAACTACATCATCCCTCGGCAACTTAGTCGCATATTCTTTAATCTTAGTGATAAGTATGTTTGGCACTTGATTTGTGGAACTATTACTATTGCTATGCACATTTTGCACTAAACTGCCGTTCGTCAAAGACGAAGCGTGTGTGTCTTCCAGGAGAGGAGAGCCTTCTCGTCCTTGTTCTGGGGTCGCACTATTGTCTGCATCGGTGCCCTGAAGCCGAGTCTGGGTTCTTTTTGGCCAGTGGTAAGGAATTTTGTCCCTGAAATCAATTTCATATTTATATATTAATTTACTTTCCTATTGAAATATTAATACATTTATTAGATTATTAGAAAAATGTTGAATGAGAGTGACTTTGCGATCTATTATAGTGTATCCATGAACTTTATTTACCATTTTAGATTTTGGAAATTAAAAATTTAAATTAATTACAAGTTTGTATCCCCGTTGTAAACTCTGTATACCAGAATTTTTTTTATTTTTGATTGCTTTGAAAATTAAAAAAATTACATTGCGCATAAAGAGGGGTATTTCTACTTTTGTGCAGTGTTCAGCTTACATACACAAGTGTATAGTTTGTACAGAAAAAAATTTATTTCAAATTTCTACCTAAAAAGTCTAACATTCTTGGATTAAGACCTTTATACAAGGGAATAATTTATTTATCAAAATTTATTGTAAATAGAATATTCATGAAAAAACCTAGTGTATAGAAAGTATAGTTCGTACAGAAAAAATTTTATTTCAAATTTCTACCTAAAAAATCTAACATATTTGGATTAAGACCTTTATTACAGGGGAATAATTTATTTATCAAAATTTATTGTAAATAGAATATTTATGAAAAAACCTAAGAGGAACATTGAATTACCAGTGTAATCCATTTTTCTTCCTTTGAAATAATGCTTATATTGATCAATATTTAAAGCCGAATAAGGATTCGCCTGTCACATTGTATTCTTCTTGCATTATTTTATTCCTTGCATAAATGTTGAAATAAAATGAGTTGGAATCTCGAGAATAGACTGAGATACGAAAGAAATTTGTTGATTTCAATCATATTATTTTATACTCGAATCCATAGACGCTAGCTCGTTACACCAATTCAACAACACCTCTATAATACATTATATTGTTTCTCAAAGAGTAGGCCACGGCCCTTAAGAATGTAGCATCATTGGAACAGAATGATTGGAAAATATTGGCGCTGCATAAGTCCCTATAATCCCAAAATAATACGTTTTCTAAGTAACAGTGAGGGATGTGAAATTGTTGGTGTACATACATTAGATTATAAAGCTAAGAGTTTTCAGATAATCTACGATGGAATAAACATAAAAAGAGTTTATTGTTTTAGTATATTCTTTATATATTTATTCCATTGTATAATAAGTGACTTTTTTTACACATAAGAATGTTCTCAAAAAGAATAAAAAGGCACCCAAATAATAACATCTATGGGATAAATTTTCTACGGCCCAAAAATTGGTGATATAATGAGAATAAGAAAAAATTAATTATTGGCAACAAACTTTAAAATTTTGAACACATTTTTCTATTGCAATTTTTGTAAAGAGTGCTCGATATTTCTCAATAACTAATTAATGAACCAGTCTTGTGAAACTTTAAACAAAATGTCCATTTATAATTATCTAACATATTTTACATTAAAAACCAAAAAAGGCATTTATTCCTGGAAAAATTCGTGTTTTTATACGCATGATTTTTGCTACAAAATTTACACAAAGTACACATTCCAAGATGATGTAAAGATTGAACTAAGAAATATTTTTTTTGGTTTAATGAAAATTACATTTTAGTAGCACCAGAGAAATTAGAAAATTTCATTTTCATAGTTTTTCATCATTATATAAAGTACTATTAAAGATTATTATTTATGTAGATTTAGATTATCTCAGTACTGTTATTATATCATTAACTAAAATTGCAAGCAATTGACTTATTATGGCAATAAAATTATGAAAAAACCTAAAGAAAGTTTATTACTCCTGTTTTTTATTCCAAAATAAGTCATTTTTACATATGAATTTCTTAACAAAAATATTTCTTTTTCGGGTTTAAAAATTTTCAGAATCATTTAATATTTTTTTCAAACCAAATAATTGGAAAGTAACAATAATTAATTATAAGTTTTTTTTTATATAATTTTTTAAAGGACACCTCTTTTGCATTCCGACACGAAAGGTCTGAATAGACTTCTATTATCGTGGTAACGTTACCTGTCAGTTCATCCATCCATCTATCTATCTGTCTGTTGGTCAGTTGGCTTCTAATTTCCAGGGAAAATAAGACAGGAAATTTAAATTCACACATAATATTTAATTCCTCGTTTCCATTCTCCAAATTCCATTATCCTACCTTTCATTATCCAAAATTAAACATTGTATTTATAATGTCTTAAAATTAAAATTCGAACGGACGTACACGCAAAGGGGAGTTGAAAAATTTTTTTAAACATATTTTTTCTTTTTTTGAGTCACACTAATTTTTTTTCTTGAACCACTAGGAGTTCTACTACGTTAATTTTGACAGTATATTTTGAATGAAAGGTACTTAGTGATACTACAATAAGGTTTTATTTTTATATTTCTACTAAATTTCACACCCGCACTTGTGGTAGAAATATTCCAGAAACAGTGTCTCGAAAGTACACAGCGACATTACAGCTTCGACAAAAGCCACTTTGATTTCAGCAATGCATCTTTAAAAAAAAAATAAATATTCGCAAGCAATATACTCGACGTCGGAACACATTAGAGCTGTCAAAAGCGAGCAATCTAACCGCACTTACTAACGGCTCTGCGGACTCGAAAAGAACATTCTCGTTCTCCAAACGGGCCGATATTATCAACGGCATAAAAATGATTAAAATGTCAAATAAACCATCATTAGGGACGCGGTCGGTGCCGGCGTGTTCACGCTGCAGCGCCGCGGGTCCTTTGCGATAAGTGTTGCGTAATAAATGTCAAAGTTAGGGTTGCCACAAAATTTTGTTTCATATAATAAACTTTTAAATGTTGTTAATCGTTGCTGATTTGTCTTTCATAACCATATACGTTTTATTTCATTATCTAGATACGTAAAACACAATGTTATTTCTGCTTAGAAAATGTTATTTCTGGCTTAGTTATTTCTGCTTGTTTGACTTTTTGAACGAGACATTCTCAGAAATTACTAACGTGTATGTATCTGTTTTGTTGTAACGAGATTGCAATGATTTTTTTGAACGGTTAAATAATTTCTGTAAGCAGATTTTACGCCGAGACATAATATTTAATGTGATATTTACCGACTGATATTCTAAACAGTAGATATGATACCAACTATCGATAACATGGCAATTTTATAATCTAACCATCAGTACCAATTCATCATCCAACTGACAATTGCCTAGGCCAAAATAATAAATTAAGCATTTATTAAATAATTATTTTATTAGGCAAATATTATAGGAAAACTATATCAAAGATCATGGGACAGGCATAAGTATAAAGATCGTGTTTTAGCTTCCATAAGTTGATTTAATTAAAAAAAGAATTTACACATTAAATATACATAATTAACCGTTGTATATATTTTTTAATTAATACTATATAGATCATACATCAAGAACATAAAAAGTCCACGATAGATAGTGCCTGCACACTATCTATCGTGGAATTTTTATACACATATCGGTATCAGTTGTTTTGGACAGTTACTGCAAGCGGTCGTGTGTTTTTCGTGAAAATATTGTTCGTAAGTTTCAATATTATTTCATGCACACACTGGAAGTGCACAAAGTTATATTTCAAGAATATAAAAGAACTTATTATCGCATTAAAATTATACAAGAAAGAACTTATTATCGCAATACAATTATGAAAAAATAATGAACGAACATTGTTATGTGTAAAATATTTTTGTTAAGAAATTCACATAAACCATAAGGATATACCACAATAATAGAAGTCTATTCTACATCGAGAGCACAAAAAGTCCACGATGGATTGTGTGCATGCACACATATCAGTGTCAGTTGCTTTTGACAGTTACTGCAAGCGGTCGTATGTTTTTCGTGAAAACATAGTTCGTAAGTGCCAATATTATTTCATGCTCATTCTGGAAATGCAGAAACGCCAGTCCTAACACAAATAAGGTCAAATGCCACGCAAAAATTCAACATATTAAATAAATCGTCATTGTTCAGAAATAATTTTGTGTTTTTAATGTTTATTAATATAAACTATTCCGAGCGTCAGAAAGACCATTTTTTTTACCACCTCCTACTACTCATATGTATGTTTCAGCGTGAGCGAGTACGCATATCGCATTTTGACACGTTTTGTATGCTCGGGGTTTATCTGTATTATTTATCTCAGTACCTTTATGCACTGAGCGAAATTGTCTAATTAGTTAATGAATGCGCGACATCGTCTCGTATGACTGAGTCTGCGTTATACAGAAGCAACACTAGCCAATCATTGGATAAACGCAGCTAAAACAACATCGGTTTTCAATTTTTAATTACCCCAATTTTAATATACTGATATTATAAACAAGAATTAAATTAACATTTAGGATAAACGACGAAAGCAAAAAAATATAAAAATTCATTAAAAAACGATTAAAAACGATTAAAAACGATTCAAAAACAATTAAAAACGAATTAATTACAAAATAAACAAAAGTACAGTTTCGATTTAATACTTCTCTTAACAAAATCGTAGTTATATTTTGAAAATTGTAGTAATTAATCACAAAGATAAAGCGATGTTTGGTTGGTATTTTCATAACTTGAGAACGAAAAAGTGTTGAAACTGTATACGTAAAATTATTCTGAAGATCTAAACTTTAATCTGTATGCAAATTCGACAACTAAATTCAGATTTTTTTTAAACTGTAACTTTGCTATATAGCGATGTACATAGGCTTAAATTTCGCAAACGTACAGCTGATAAATTATGTATTAAACATAAACAGTTATTTTATGACAAAATTGGAAAATTAACAAACGTATAATCGCACTATTTCAAAATATATAATCTTAAAACCTTCCGGAATGCAGACTAATATAGACAAATATTATAGGAAAATTACATCACACACTGACGGACAGACACTCCTGAACCACGGACAGGCTGAAAGGCGTATACATATATATATTTATACATATATATATATATATATATATATATATACATATACATATACACATATATATATATATATATATATATATATATATATATATATATATATATATTAATGTACATTTTTGAAGTACTCATTATTATCTTTTTGAGTAACTACTTCAGAAAGTAATTGAGACTGTATTCCAAGATTTTTCTATCGAGGGTTGAAATTTCATAAATTATGGTAATTGAAATTTAATTTAAAGGCAATTTTAAATTAAAATAAAATATTCCTTATGGCAACAATTGATATTATTCTTCTCGTCAATTGCAATGTTGTTAAGGTAGTTTAATTCATGGATGTTTTTCTCACTTCTGATATCTATGAAGCAAAATAAGTTTATTACGTTATATCAAAGAGGGGCTGAACGTAAAAGTTAAAAGAACTCAAATTAATAACTTTGGATGGCGCTACGTGTATTCTACATCGCGTTGTAGCACAGTTGCGGTATGGCGCAGTTCAACTCAAGTTTTAATTGTGACAAGCACATTAATACTCTCACAAACTCTTTTATTTAAAATCTTAGAAAAAATGTTTGTCAAATATACAATTAAATTTGTTTAATCAATATTTGATAATGTAACCATTACGCGAAACTAACACATGGCAACCCTACGCTACTGCCTGCACATAATAAATAAAACCACTCTCACTTCACGCGATTTAACTTTCATTTAAAATCTAAGGAAACGTTTTTGTCGGATATTTAATTAAATTTGGTTAATCAATATTTTATAATGTAACCAATACGCAAACTAACACATGGCAACCCTACACGACTAATAAATCAAACCACTCTCACATCACACGATTAATATTTTATTCAAAATCTTAGAAAAAGTTTTTGTCAAATATGCAATTTAATGTGTTTAATCAATATTTGATAATGTAACCATTACGCAAACTAAAACATGGTAACCCTACACGACTAATAAATCAAACCACATCACTTCATGTGATTTATCTTTTATTTAAAATATTAGAAAAGGTTTTTTTCAAATACACAATTTAATTAGTTTAATCAATATTAGATAATGTAACCAATATGCAAACTGACACATGGCAACCCTACGCAACTAATAAATCAAACCACTCTCACTTCATGCGACTTATCTTTTATTTAAAATCTTAGAAAACGTTTTTGTCAATTACGCAATTTCATTTGTTTAATTAAATTTGATAATGTAACCATTACGCAAACTAACACATGGCAACCCTGCGTGGCTGCCTGCAATCGCTAGATAAGGCTGAATAACGAGCCAAATCCCGCGCGTAAGTCCCAAACAAAAACGATCTCCCGAACAAAATGAATTTCTATAAAAATTAAATTCATAAGCGCTCAGCTCGGTAAATGTACCTCCTCGGATTAAAATTAAATAATACATTAGGCTTATAGCAATTGCGGGAAATAATATTTTGCTCAAAATAAATTTATATCGCGCCATGTTTACCCGAGCGCCGGTTTCAATTCCGACATTAATTAGAAAATCGCGGAAATAAAACGAAAATAAAAAAGGTCCTTTATATATATAAATTATGAACAGCGCGGCAAAGGATTTATATGGGCCTTTTTAATTGGTGGAGCGGCGAGTCATTCCCAATTTCGTTTCATCTACTTGGTCAAAGATGGAAGATATAAAATTTATACAGTTCATAGAGTATTTTAAAAATATAAATCCCCATTGAATTACTCAGTTTCAAGGGTTTCGAAACTCGAGAGGAAAGAAGCCATTTTACCCAAAAACGGTTGGACGTGGGAGGTTAAAATTTAACATAGCGATAAAGCATATAGAGTCATATACACAGTTAACATAAAAATATACACAATTAAATGAAACTACGTGATGTAGTATTATTTCTACTTTCTTAAGTTCTTTACCAAGACCTAGGTTTCGTTGTATTACAACATCTTCAGGTGGGCTATTAGCAAAGAATCTTTTTAATTTCGTATATATTTTGGGGCATCTTTGCTAATATCCCACCTGAAGATGTTATAATACAACGAAACCTAGGTCGTGGTAAAGAACTTAAAGAAAGTAGAAATAATACTACATCACGTAGTTTCATTTAATTGTGGATAATAAATTTCTACAAAATGAACGCCAAATATATTCAATATCAAAAATATATAAAATAAAAAAGTAGAAATAATACTACATCACGTAGTTTCATTTAATTGTGAATAATGAATTTCTACAAAATTAACGCCAAATATATATATATATATCAAAATATATATCAAAAATATATTTTTTTTAATTTCGTATATATTTTGGGGTATCAATTTAAAAAGAAAGCTCAAAGAATTCCAAATTCAGAATTTTAGATAAAATAATTCTAGAGATATATTTGAAAAGGGAAAAAAATATGCACCCCAAAAAATCTCCAAACCTATAACATTCAAAATTATGAGGAAAACTGTATATAGCAAACATTTTATCTCGTAGTTTTTGAAAATTTTACTGTATTTTTACGCCTATTAAATACATATTAAGTAATATACCTAAACGATTAGGAATAAAATTAATATTTATAAATCATTTAATTGAAATATTATGTAACATTAAAGTTTATATGTACTTAAGTGTGTCCAGAACCCTCCCATTATGAGTTTTACTCTACTTAACAAGTTTTATAGCTATCATTAAGATATTTGCTTATCACCAAGTTTTAATTTCAGCCTTAAAACTAATGCAATTTAATGGAATAAGAAATGGGATTTGGCTTACCCGCGGTCAATAAGTAGAAATAAGATAAGTTTCCGATTTCGAAGTTATAAACGAAAATATTTTTTTTGTAAAACAATCATTTTTGATTTCGATTATTTTCGGCACCGAAGTCTAAAATGCCATCTAACAATATTTTTTTAATATCTTTACTGGATATTTATGATACGATCTTAATATACAATAATTATATTAATATTTAGCTCCCACATAAATTAAGTTTATTCATGATCTTAATTCATAAAGTTTAATAAGTTTTAATCTTACCGATTCGTGGGTAATATCCAGAGGGGAATATATCGTACGTCGGCGTGGTTAAGGAGCCATTTTTCATGTTTAATAGCAAAATTCTTCGATAACCTCGTTAATATATTTTATGTCTTGATCGTTAAGAATTTCTTGGTTGGTTACATAACGGTTAACTAACAATATGAAACATATTTATAATTGTGAAAAATAACATACACCAAAAGTCGTCCTGTTTAATTAATTGTTTAATAACTCGAGAGGTTACCTTGATTATAGAAAAATACAGTTTAACTCTGTAAACCAAATTATTTTTAATAATTCAGTATAACGTTGAAATAACATTACTATGTAGAATTATGAAAGTGTTAACACACAAAGCAGAGATATATGTATATACATGCAGAGCGTTGATTAATTGCTCCAACAAATTTCTTTTAGGATTCTAAGGAAAATAATCCACAACAGTTTTTTTTGTTTTGACAGAGAAATAATTTATTTTTCAATACTAAGATATATGTATTTTCAACATTTTCTGAATCATAATTATACGTTTCATTACTATAAACATAATCTCCATTTTAATCAAGCTTTCTTTCTGCAAATTAATACAGGTATTGCTCAATATTCATTGTCGAATAAGGTATTAAACGTATTCACTTTAATGAGACCGTAGGGAGTTTGGTGTACATGTACTGCGAGACGCTTAACCCTTGCTTTAAGGTTATAATAGTGGTCCCTGGGTATATAATAGTTTTATTATATACCCAGAAACCCATAGAATTATGCTTGTTATACGAATTTAAGAACAAATTTAAATAGAAATATAGAATCTGACATTTGCCTCAACGGTTTATAAGCGCAATGAGGAACAATACTGCGAACGAGAGCGAGAGCGGTTACTGACCTGGCCGTATCGTTGGCGGCGACCTGGGGCTGGTAAAGGTAGGTGCGAAGCGAGCCCGCTTCCAGCATCGAGCCGAACATGTACTCGAGCGCGGCCAGCAGCAGCACCAGCAGCAGCAGCAGCCGCAGCGCGCGCCCGGCCCGCGCGCCGCCCTCCATGCGCAGCCGCGTCACGCGACCGGGCCTCTATCACGCCATCATATCCACCTGCCGGACCACGCGTCACGTTTCACTAATTTATCGACATCGAACCAGCTTAATATTAGTTTCGTGACATTTTTACAAGGAAGCAAGCGGTATTACACAGTTGTTCTTCGGTTTGGTAAAGCCAAGCCAAGAACATGACAAAGTCATGTTCTTGGCTTCTTGAAAATGGTTCTTAGTGAGAATTTTCATTTAAGATTCTTTCCGTAGTCAAACTAAGAACACCTATGATTTCGCCATGTCCGTCTATATGTCACAGCTGTTTTTAGTATAATAAAGTCACTGTCGATAAACGGTTACTTACATAAAATAATATATAAGCGATGTAACGATTAAGTATTACGAAACCGGACTAGGCGCACTTGATGGTTTTTTAAATCTTGTTTATACTCAAATATATATATATATATATATATATATATATATATATATATAATGTATATAATTTGCGAATGGCATTATTACCAATGAACACTTTGATTTTGTTAAAGTATTACCAAGGGTGACCTTCCTTCAAATAATAAAAGAATAAAGCACATTCTATTTGCATTTTAACTTAATATGTAAGAAAAACCTCTCAAATATGGGTAGAATTCGCACTACGAGGATTCCGTACATATTTACACACTTATAAACATTTAAGGGTACATAGTATTTCGATTAGACTATTTGTGAACATTAATTTTTATACTTATAATGCCTACAAAGTTATTACACGTATAAAATCTTTAAAAAAAGTTTTAGGGTATCTACCCTACATGAAAAGTGGGGCGAATATTTTTTGCATATCCCATTGTTTAGGATATCGTTGAATAGGTTTTTCAATATATCATAAACACTTTTTCGATACAGGGTCCGTTTACAAAATATAAAGCTTAGGTGGTCATTTTTGTTAGAGTTACGTGTTCCTACCCCATACCGGTTAAACCGCTATTTTTAAATATCTGAAAGTATTTACAATAGGGATATACATAACGAAATTAAAAGGAAAATTATCCTAAATTAGTACCCTCCATTTGTTCACGAGTATATTCGACCAACTTATTACATGTAGTTGGATCTATATAAAGTTGGATCTGTATAAAGTCTTCATGCAAATGACTTATAGTAAATGACACGCAAAGATAATTTTTTATTATAAAACATATATTTATAATGTCTGCAAAAGATATATTTTTATTATAACACGGACAGAAATAATATTATTATAATACGCACTATGTTTTTTAACCTGTGAAAAATATAGTACGCAATATATTTACGTTGTGAAAATAAGATAAGTTTAGAAATAATGTTTAGAAATAATGAAATATTACGTACCCATAAATGTTTATAACTGATCTAATCGAAATACTATGTACCCTTAAATGTTTATAACTGCTTAAATATGTACGGAACCCTCGTAGTGCGAATTCTACTCATATTAGACAGTTTTTTGTTACATATTAATTTAAAATGCAAATGGAACGTGCTTTATTCTTTTATTATTCAAAGGAAGGTCACCCTTGGTAATACTTTAACAAAATTGAAGTGTTCATTGAACATGATAATAATGACATTCGCAAATTGTATATATATATATATATATATATATATAATATGCATACATGTATATAAGTATAAACAAGATATAAATAAACAATCAAGTGCGTGTAGTCCGGTTTCGTAATACTTAATCGTTACATCGCCTATATATTATTTTATGAAAGTAACCGTTTAGCTACAGTGACTTTATTTAGGAAATTCGAATAAATATAATTAAGAAAAATATTATTATAATAAATATTTTCCTCAAATGAAACTACAGGCGCAGTTGAATTTCAAGAAAATATTCAACATCAATCATTAACAAACATTATCAAGTGAGCAATTGTATTCGGTGTCCATAAATACAGATAAAGTTTTACAGAAGAAATACATTACACGACTTCGAGTATACACACGAAGTCCTACTAATTTTATACATAACACAGTTTTATTTCTTGACCTTATAAGTTTTGACTCAGAAATAGCTCGTTATTAGATTGATATAAATTTTTAACATCATATAGTTTCCTAGCTCGTCTTCATACGGATACATTTCAGGATACACAAACATTAGTAGTGTCTGAAATATTACTTTATGTAAAACTTTTATATAAAACGACTCACGTTCGAAGCCTCATATTAAACTTGCTATTCATATTCTGAAAGAATTTCATAAAACTAACGTCAGAGTCGATCAATTCCAGAAATATTCTGCATGTCGTACGTACGACGTCATCTGGAAATATTTCTAAAAATTAAAATACCACTTAAAATTAGAATATTTGAATTCTTTCAGAATACGCCGATGCAGACGGCATTGGGAAAATTTTATAATTAATTAAAATTAATGTAATGAGTATCATAATTTAATGTGGATTATGCCTACCGGGGACATAATATATAAATATGGGCCTAATGTTCTACCTCGAACGTGGTACGGAAAGGGGTATTTATTTCATTGCAATTTAAGCGCATGTTTTAGTAAATAATAAATATTTGAACGGGAAAAGAATAAAAATAATGCCACCCCCCTCCCCCCATTTTGTAGTGAATTATATAAGCTTTAATTTTTGTAATGACAGTTTAATCGAAAAATCAATAATTGACACGATAATAGCGAAGTAAGAAAAATTAACCCTACATTATCCATTAATATTATTGTTATCTGTCGACCATTTGTTCTTTAACGTCTCACGGGGTTAAAAGCATAATCATAAAAAAGGTTATTGTACTGCACAATTAATTAGATATTCATCGTTCAGTTCCTCTGTAAATTTATATATATATATATATATATATATATATATATATATATTAAGGCAAGTTGTGGAATTTATTATATTATAAATATTAATGAATATTTTTTTCAACTTAATTTACAGTATGTCCTTAAAACGAAAAGTTGTACGGATAAAAACGCTTTTTTGTAGAGAATTTCATGCTGTTTAATTTTTTTAATAATTATTTTATTCAACAATCAATTGTAAAAAAAGACCAACACATTGAAAATAACCCCATTTCATCCTTTAAAAAAGCTCCAAGGTGAACTTCGAGAATTTTTCAGAATATCATTTCAGGACATCAAAATCAAAGTCTCACCAAAAATTCAACTTTCTTTAAATTTCTTTTTTACAAAAAACTATAATGACTGGACTATTATTTTATGAGGATTAATCAATTGACCTAAACATTATCACTTTTTTTCTCCTTTTTTCATTTAAAAGCGATTACTGTTACGTATCTATAAAAGATGGATAAATGCTGTCCAGATTTTTCTCTACAAATTATTAAGATTAAAAACCTTTTATTATAACGTATTATTATTATATCTGTAACCGTTTTATCAGCGTTAATTAAGAAAGCGCTCAGACTAATGACTTTTTTCCGACTACGTTGAGATTATTAACAATATCTTAAAAATTATAGCACATAACCAAGATAATTTTGTTTTAATTAATAAATTGACTAAGTGTAAGGAAAAGTCGTATTTATGATTTTATTATAAGTACTTCCGAATATCTAAATAAATTTACATGACGAAAATATTTAAAAGAGGTCATATCTATTAACATTAAATATAAAATTCACTCTTAATTTACAAATATTAATAACGAAACTATTAACGGATATGACAACGTGATGTATACTTTTCTCCACTCGGTACTCTATATATATATATATATATATATATATATATATATATATATATATATATGTGTGTGTATATATATATATATATATGTATATCTATATATATATATATATATATACATATATATATAATATGGTGCAGATTTCTAAAATTGTGACATCTATAATCCTCGCTATAATTTTTCTATAACCTTTACGTAGTCTTTTAAAACATTACTTTTTCATAATTTTAGGTTGAGTAGTTTCGGAAATCGGGGGGGGGGGGGGGGGGTTGTTGTGGAGACATATTTTTCTACATGTTTTTCATTATAAATCTGAAGATATATTACTTAAAATTATAAAAAAAAATCATAGACCTTTAGACGTCTATTTTATGTGAATACGTGTACGTTAACGGGTAACATTTGTTATGTTCCCAGGACTTCACTCCATCATATGGTATTTTATAGGTACCATTGGTTTGCACTTAGGAGCCCCTTTCCAACCTTATATGATTTATTTATATATTTTGATTTGCCTTTTTTACGAATAACGGCCGATATTGTATTCAGCTTTCTTCATTTTTAACTTTAACACTACACATATTCACCATAACCATTCCACCCTAATGTTTTATATACGCAATTGATAAAATTGATGAGATTTGTTAATTAAAATGCAAACGGTGTCGTAGCTTCTTTAAGTAAAAATTTATTCTAAACGGCAAAACGACTTCAAAACGATGGCGCGTTCCCCTCCACCGCGCGCGATGCGTCACATTCTCCACTCAACGTAACGTATTTTTTGATCCTTTATCGAGAAGTGTAATTAAATTTTGGACATAGATGAAAGTTGCGCAGTTGTAATGCCAAACAGTATCCTCTGAATTCAATTACTTAATTTGCCCTCCAGCTCCCTCCCTAAAATTTCCAAAAGAATATTTTTGAGTTTTAGGTATTGAGATATATGTGGGTTAATATGCTTTATTACTATGAAAAATTTCAAGTTTCTATGTCAAGCACTTCCTGAGAAAAATGGCTGTGATCGACAAACGTTTTTCCTTTTGAAGTAAGAAAATCTAAAAAATTTAAAGGAATTTATAAATTTAAACTCTTTTGAAGAAAATTCAAAAAAAAGGTCTAAAAACCACTCCTATCTCTTACACCGACATCAAGAAAAATATTTCAAGGACGATATATTCTAGAAGCACAAAAATTATCAATAGCACACTAGACCAATTACAATTATAATACGGAACACTCTTCGCGCGAATATAACCCAAGTTTGACTCCATTCTCAGACTGATATACATCATACATATTTTCCGAGATACTCTCATCCTCAGAACCAAAGTTTCCACATCTTCATTTGCTCAGGTGCGCGATTCGTTATAATGACAAACGGCTCGAGTAATCTACGGGCATTTCGGTTCGCTTCTCGGTGTAGGTTACCAGATGCGAGAGAAGCTACGACCACGCTCGTACGCAACGCTCGTCTGCCGGCTCTGACAATGTTAAGCTTCGCTAAGATTTATGAAGGCACAGTGGCTTTGAAGCTCGATCATTTTACGATAAAACTTTTTTAATACGAAAACAACGTGTAAATTATAACAAACGTGGGCCTTATTTATTACTACGTACCAATCAAAACAACACAATATATCATAAGTGTTGCTGTATAAAATTATATTGAAACTGTTTAAATGCAGGGGGAAATAATTTTGTTAAATGGTCACACTAACTACACAACACTCGCAGTTTTATTATGTTTATTAAAATAATAAAGAATACAAAAAAGGACAAACCAAATAATTAAGTTGATCACGTAATAATTTCACGTAGAATTTAAGGGAATTTAAGAGGCTTGTTTCAATATAGCAAAATAAATATATACAGACAGAAACAAGTGAGTTTATTTCTTTCATCTATTTATTAGACTTTTTTCAACGATTTGTCGAACAACTGAGTCTATTTTTTTTTCAATAATTTGTGAAACAATTGAGTACTTTTTTCAACAACTTGTTTACCTCCTTTTTTATATAACTAAAAAAAATAATTTATAGACATAAAAATCGAATCTAAATTTTTGTCTGGCTTAACAACGAACAGCCTCAGAGGATTAACGTCGCGAGAAAACACCAACCGATTCTAAGAAAATATTAAAAGTTTCGAGAGAAAATTAGACGCATACAATTACTTGTTAGTATTATTGATCAAAAACTTTGTTATATGCAGATAAAAACTGTGTTAGTGAGCCTAATATATCTGAGTTAGCTAGTAGTTATTTGTTAAAACTCCTTCATATCTTGAAAATAACTTGGGATAATCCTACGTCCCACCGGTAGTGCGTACGTTCGAATGGAGTGAAATTGTTTATTCTAGTGCTGAGACGAGGCATCTCGAACCTGATCCGCTCAAACAGATTTAAATAGTCGATAAGTCATGTTATTAGTTTGAACAGGAAGCAAATTTTGTAGTTTCTCCATGTGAGGGCTTAAATATATTGTAACGCTGAAGGCGTGTTTCATATGTCTGTAATATCTCACAAAGATGGTCATTGTACCATAAATGATAGAGGAGGCGACGTTGAATTCTCTCTACTTGATTAATATAAAATACTTGATACAAATAAGGCCTATGTTTTAATAAGGCCTATACACCCAAAAATTAAGAAGAATAAAACCAACTTCGAAAACAAAGTACTTGATACAAATAAGGTCCACCTAATTTAGGTAGGCTTTATTGGTATCAAGTATGTTATTTTCGAAGTAGGGTATATTCTTCTTAATTTTTGGGTGTATAGGACTTATTAAGACAAAGGCCTTATTTGTATCAAGTACCTTATGTTGAGTATCGAGGAATTCGTACGGGACTGCAGTATTCTAAACGACTTCTGACATAAGTAATACGGAGGACAAATTTTGCGGATGACGTATTAACCCTAGAAAATACTTAAAGGAACGCTTTAAATATTAAGGTTTATGTAATTCTATATTACTTACTTACCCACATATATTATGCTTCAATATAATTCAATCCATTTACTGTTATATTTAAACAAATTCTACATCCTCTTTATATTCAATAATTTCCCATTACACAAAGTGAACATCAATTTAATCAACGTAGTATGAAATGTGTATTTTCAATAGTTGATAATTATAATTTGTATTCAAATGCGATATCGGCCTTCCGGTCTGTTCGAGCGTATCCGGCTAATGGATTTAATCCCATTACGTGGCCAGCACAGCTGGGCCGCCCGCCTAAAAGCTGCCCCATAAATTCAACTAATAAAACGAATGGAAGCCTATACCGGGTTGAATATTGAATTATCTTATTACTCAAGAATAAATTGCGCCAACAAAAACGCTTTTCGCAAAAATGTTTTTGAGGTTGGGCGACTCCCTTTTTATATTATACGATTTAATATTATTTGCCTTGTCGATTGGCCATTCACAGTAATGGACTTGCGTGGATACGTTTGCGTAGAACTCGTGAAACTATTGGGACATCTCACCAAATATGTTAATCTGTGTTTGAAATAAATATGGCTACTGTGACTGTTACTTAGTCACCGTACAATCGATTAAATATGGCTACTGTGACTGTTACTTAGTCACCGTACAATCGATTAAATATGGCTACTGTGACAGTTACTTAGTCACCGTACAGTCGATTAAATATGGCTACTGTGACAGTTACTTAGTCACCGTACAATCGATTAGACGCAATAGACATAATTCCTTTATTTATCTTTTTTAAATACTTCGGTAAAAGTATCGATACCAACAAAATTTTGATCATTGTTCCATTCTTCGCTATTAAATTCTATTTTTTTACTTAGGCTATATATTTCATTGTTCGCCGCTAAAACGAAAGGCTAATTCCTGTTAAAACAAACTTATAAAGCACAAGAAGAACTCGTATTACGAGGGTTCTGTACACATTTAAAAAAGGGCCACATTTTTGTTGCGTGAACAGAACAATTTGAAGTTTTTGTCTAAGCCGTCTAAGCCGTTAACTTAAAATTTGATCTAAACCATTAACTTATAACTTGTCTAAGCCGTTAACTCATAATTTGATGTTCAAGAAGTTTCTAATAAAAATGACTTTGACAGACAGACAGACGGACGGACTGAAGGACGAACAACTAGATGATCATATAAGGGTTCTGGTTTTTTTTTCATTTTGTGGGACGAAACCCTAAAAATTGCGTTGCTATATCTCTTCAAGTTAACCACAATCATTTTAATTGAAATTCCTGTGCTAATACAAAATAAAATGCTGATAAACGACATAGCCAATGACATCAAATAACAGCATTGTCTCGTTCGGGAAATGAACGTAGGTTGAAAAAGGTCACGCGTTTAATTAATTAACGAGCCTACAGAGCATTTGAACGTATACATGTTTTTTTTTAATTAAGACAATTTTCCTCTATTTTATTTACCAATAAACATAATTTTCCTTTTAATTCCTGGAAACTATTTCCGAAACCTTATCGTTAAGAAACATTGTATTTTTGGGGCAGCTTCCCAAGTTTTGGCCAGCTCATGACTTTTTTTTCTGTATTTTCTCTTGTCAGCCGTTTCACAGTAGACATTCTATTGTAAAACGGCTGGAGGTATCCACTGAGCTAACGAAATCATGTCAATTTTATAGAAATAATTGAAGTAAACATTTTCTTTAACATCAGAAACGCTTTCACGTGAAATATTTGCCTTGAGGAATAAGAAATATTCTGGTCTTGAAAACACGTAACAATTGGCATGCCATATATTTAATCGAATAATGTCATAGGTGTATCTTGTACTAACAAGGGGGTTAGCAGGTATAGTACATAAGGGATAAGGAAAATATATAACGTATGTCTGTAAGATCACCCGTATACAGTCACGTTTGTCATGGCAATTTTTTAAAGAAATCGTTTGAAATTAAAAATCAAAATTTGGCATAACAATGAAGCATATTGTTAGGAAGCATATACTTACCATTAAAAGTATTTACATAAACATTTTAGCAGGGACAAACAAAGTAATCGAATTTTTTTTCTTAATATTTTATATATCATGTCAATTGCGATAAAAAGTTATAAGGCTTCCAAAATTATTTTTCTTTTTGGAATTCTATAAGATAATTTCAAAGATATTGCTGAAAGTGTCTACGCCATTTTCCTCGGGTACGGTTGATGTGATAACTTTAAATTTTGCGGAGTTTTAAAGCATATTAAAACACATATATTATATTTTAGAAGTTAACACCAAAACATATTTATTAAAACAGTTAACACTCAAATAGTTAACTCAAACAGTTAACTCAAGTTTAAACTGAGTATACCTCAAACAGTTAACACTCAAACATTTTAAAATATAGAAATTTTAGAGCGGGCAAACTATGTTCTTAATTTTTTTTATCCTCGAAAGATATAAGCTGGTTATATAATTGGGAAATATTAAAAAAATATATAAAAAATATAAATATATATTTTTCTTAGATATTTTTGGAAGGACTTTCATTTAAATAACAATAATAAAGCATAGAGAGATTTTCAGAAATTGTTAATAAATAAAGGTGTTAGTTAACAAAACAGTTACATTATTTCTAACATCATCATCATCATATATATTAATACGCTAAGGTTAAAATGTTACTCTCCCTTTTTAGAAAAAACCAAACAACTAATCCACATAAATTATATATCATTTTATAGATAATTGCTTGCTCTACCGGCATCCACAACTAAAAAATTTATTATTGCTATTGTTTTTGCAAATTAATTAATTATTAAAATTATATACACAAAACAACAATGCTGCCATCTAACGGCTCAACGTCAATATGATTGACGGTCGGTAAAATTTTTGTTTAATTTCAAATCCACTCACGTATAAATAAAGTGGCGCTTTAGCTCAATCCTTTTGATACTTGCGCCTCTTATGTCAATTTTAGTAAAATATTTGTTTGATCTGTCATCTGAGCTTCATAATGGAATAAATAATACGAAGACTTCGCACGGGTCACGCTAGTATTTAATAATCGTATAAATTCGAATTGATCAGAATATCTAATGAAGGATTAAATAGTTTTATTAAACTTATACAGTTACTAAATTATATAGTCTACTACAATCTATAGTCTGAAAATATCTAGATTTATACATCTACAGTCGGAGCTCAGGAATTTCGCAAAATTAGTGAATTCTTAAAGTAAGATCGAATCATTATTTTTTTCTTTCTTCTCTTCTTGAGTCGGTCCCTCAATGATCAGAATCGTGGTTCCTTCTTGATAACGTATTCTCTTTAATGATATTCCGCCATGGGTTCTATTCTCGGCGCTAAATACAAGTATCTATTACTTCACGAGTAAACAATATTATTTACACATATAGATGTTTTTTCTTGTGGCCTATTTTCACAGAGCTGATTCCTCTTACTATTCTGAACATGAACTGTTTTTGGAGAATGTGAAAATACACAACCGTTTCCGAGAAAATCGCCTTCGAAGTTCGAATTGTGAAAAGAAATCATTCCAATTTTTCTCCTAAAATTACTTCAATACATTTATTACATCAAATCCTAGTAGGTACACAGGAAAATTAAATTAGAAAAACTCTCAGAAAAACATTTTTCAAAATTAATCATCATTAAGGGTACGATCCGCAAAGTGTGGACGTGACGTTTTTGCTTGATATTCGTTTAGGTGTGATGCATCATAGTAGTCTAAGATCCGAATTAGAAACGACTGTCACCGGATGAAAAATATTTCATATCAAATTTAGTATGTTAAAAAATATATCGCGAGTGGGTTGGGTAAAAGAATTTCCGGCCAGACTATGATGAATTAAAAATTCAAAAATGACTTTTAGTTAAACGTTGCACTCATTAGTTTAACGAACAAATTTTATAGCAATCGAAAGTATGAAGCCTATAGAATATACAAACGTTGGGTTGTCTATTTTTTCTTGGCATAACTATTGGGTTGGCAGGTATGAACAGGTAAGCCGATACTAGTGATTTCCACTCATCTGTTTAATAAATAAATCTTATATCAAAATAAACACTATTTCATTGCGAACACGATGTAAGATTGCTGCGAAAAATCTAGTTTGAATGACGGTTGACGAGCTTTAAAAAGCGAAATTTTGATGCGAATGAAGATGTGCGACCAAGAGATCCGAGCGAACTATCCCGTGCGATAGAAGAAGACGCAGCACTGCAACTGAGAGCGGTGTGCACCGTCGGATGAAAGATGAGCGCGCATGTTATTTGTTCGTACAATTGAGAAGGATAGCGATAGACTAGTAAATACTGAGCATTATTTTGGAGCAATTGGCAGTAGCAAGGAAGATAAAATTAAAAGGGAGACGCTGTACAAAGTGTGTACGTGTGTCCAGTTTTCGCACCCGATGTACACACTTTGAACACACTCATATGTCGATCGCCACCTCGCCGCCAGTACAATATTAGTACATAGACGTGCTACATCTCCCATTTTATTCGTAATAAACCCTTGTTTTGACTTGAAAAATGGTAAAATGTACTATGATTATCTGCAATAACAATCCAAGAACATTTTATAAAGGTTTCCATGAAGTTACGTTCTTTAAGTAAATAATTATTTGAAGATTTTAAAAATCATAACTATTCCTTCCTATGGGGTGACGCCGCGCCGCTTGCTTACACATATAGATGCATCAATACGTAGTATACATTGTTTAAGCTTCTCTCTTATTGGTCAAGTGTACTCGATATGATTGGTTATTTGCTTTCTCGCTCTTTACGAAAGTGGTACGCTTTGCTTGTTAGAAATTACTGCATATAACATATCTCTTTTCATCTTAGATCTGTGGGCAGTAGACTTGATAAAAAAATGAGAAATACATAATAAATTATATATATATATATATATATATATATATATATATATATATATATATATATATATATATAATAGTTTAATATTAAGTAAAAATTAAAAAAATATATATTTCATATTTAACATTCGCTTGGATTATATGACAAACTGATCTCCCAAATTTACTTGCTGAGAATGATCGCTGATTTCTATGTACGAGGATTAATATTGGAATTACTGCACACTAGTTCTGTTGAATTTTTTTATCCAAAATCAATTTCACTCCTCATAATAACTATTTGGTAACTACGCTCAGGATAGCTGAGTCAGATGGAGTGCTACGCAGTTATAAAACGGAAATGTTGTAGAAATATACCAAATAAACAATTAAAGACGATTGAATCAGGAACGTTGATATTAAGTGTAAAATGAAAATTCTATAGACGAAATAGCCAACAGTAATTAAATTTCACCCTAAACGCCATAAGTGACGTGGCGAGGGACCATCGAGCCTTCGAGGCCTGGTTCGCGTGACCGCAGGGTGTTTAACATGGCAGGACGACCTCGTAAATGTTATAGTGAGTTAACGCGGTTCCCCCCAGCGAGCGAGGCGGTGGGCTGTTGTACCCATTAGAATATGGTGGCGCTGATGTCTTTATTATTGACCGATCGCTTTCGATTTACGCGTACCTTTTTCACTTTATGATTAATATCCGGTTTTTATGTAGTTTTATTTTCTCTTTAGAATACTAACTGTAAGTTCGCTATTCACAAAATCAGTTTATGGTATTCTATTGTAATTGTCTAATTCAGTAACCGTTGTTGTTTTGGTAGGGAGGGATGAAGAAATGGTGTACTTAATAAAGCCTGAAGAAGTAATAAAGATATTGCGTGTTTATATATATATATATATATATATATATATATATATATATATATACATATATATATATATATATATATATATATACGAACAGAAAGGTTAATGACGATTACCTAGACAATGAATAACAAGTAGAAATATGCGTCGCACTTATTACCACCACTCACTCTAGGTACACACACGTTTCGTTTTATGTTTATTTTAGTTTTCAAAGACAAAAGTGACATTTTTGTATTTCAAAACTAAATATTTTTCAACTATATTTTCCAATGAATATATGAAATAAACAATGAAAATACATATATCAGACTCATACATACGTCTTTACAGTCGACAGTAATTCGAAGACTATTACCGTGTATTGTTTGAATGTAATTGGTTAATTTTAACTTTTTTACCTTTATTATTTTTTTATCTTAAAATTCACGCGAAAATGGGTTCAGTATTAAACTAATGCTAATGAACAAGTGTGTCAAACCGAAATCCTCCATCCGTAGTTTAATCGACAATGTACCGGCACCACTCTAAACGCCGCACAGAGATTACAGTAGTTTTATACGAATCTAATCTCGTTAGCTCGATTTTACATAATCGAAGCCTAGAAGAAAGAACAGACGATCGTATAAAGGTTCGTTTTTTTTTGAGCCTAGAGTGTAACGATATTAATTATTGTTTGAAAATGAAATCAGCGTGGAAATGATTTTCATCGTCGTACATCGGAAATAAATGGGTTAAATTTTCCCATCTGACAGAAATAAGTGTGAGAATTGAGATCTATCGATGTTTTATACTTGCTTAATGGAACGTTATTAAATTCGAAAACAATATCTTCATCTCCTGTTCAAACGATATTGCGTAATGCGTACATTACGCAATATCGTCATCTCTTCTTCACACTTATATATATTAATCTCCAATTAACTACATTTTATTTTGCTCAGCAATTTATTTTTCTTTTCAATAATATTTTAATGGACGTCGCATTTTCGTCGCATATCCTCATTTTTAATCCCATCACGTAAACTCTTTTCCTATCCGTCTCGTAATGATTTTATTTTTACGACATTCAATTTAATCTCATTCTTCTTTCGCATTTAACCGAGGCTCGTTTCCATACGGTCCCAAGTACATACGACGCAAGACGCTATTATAAACGGGTATGTTGACAGCTTTTTAATATTCCTTTGTCCTTCGTCATTTTGTAAGGGCGTCGCCCATTCGGTACAGAGCTTAGCCACTTGTATCATATTCGCGAAGACCTCAGAGTAGATTAAGCAAATCTACCGGCTCGAATGAAGCTGGAATTAGGGTAATATCCATAAAAAATCCGGATCAAGCCTCTTTCGCAAGTGCGTATTCCGGCCCGGAGCCGTTCTAATATTGAACGCCCAATATGAAAGGCGGTGGCCGCCCAGCGACATTTTTGTCCATATAACGTAATAAAATTATCGTGTTATAAAACAGGGCGGGCGGAGCGTAGCGCGTCGCGTATCCGATGGGACTCTTGAGGGATATTCTGTCGGACATTTTTGGAGATCGAAAACTTTGATATTATCTCATTTCTGTTGTACGTTCATTTTTTACTAGCTTACATATTACAAATTATTTCGACAAGGTTTGTTTGTAGAAATTCTCATTTGTAATTTGTTTATATTAAATACAAAACAGATTATTACTTAAGGTTTCGACCGACTTGATAAAACATATGAATTTGCAAAATAAATTTCTATGGTATCTATGGTATTGATAATAATTAATTAGATTATATATACATTTATTTGCCATGTAAACAAAAATGAATCACTCCAAACATGCTGTATATATTAAGCTATATATATAAAATAAAATTGTAACGGAGTGAATTCTATATATGGAAAATAATTAAAAAAAATTAATTGATTTAGGGTACAGAATGATATTAATAAGCCAGAAAATCTATTTTTAGTGTTTTTGTCTGTCTATCCATGTGTTAATTTGTTCTTCAATCACGCGAAATCTACTGGATAGAGACAACGAATTTCGAATCGATCTTTGCGCCTATAGTCGCGCATTTAGTTTTGTATAAAGCATAATACAAAAATTATTGTTTGTGATTATTAGCATTTATTCGATACCTTCAAGTGAGATGAATAATGATTATTATAAATTATTAAATAACATGAACTTATGTGGGTGAAGCTGGCATTTATTTGTTGTATTGACTCCACAATCTTGTAGTTCACTACGCCATTTTTACTTAAAATTTACCATCCTTCTTTAGTTAAAATTCTGATCATTATGGGAGATTGTTCCTGAAACAATAGGTCTGTCTTATTTACTATATAATATTTATATAAAATTGATAAAATACGAAATACACAAATATATATGACAACAACATGTGGTCGGAACAGTGTTTCATTCAGAAATTTTTTTATAGTGATTCATTTTGCACTTAAAGTACGAGCTGAATCATTACTCTTGCTTTTCCAAAAGATACATTATTATATATATATATATATATATATATATATATATATATATATATACATATATATATATATATATATATATACATTAACATAGTGAATATTTAAAAAAAATATTAATAAAGTTAAATTTAAATTTATCTGGCAAAGAAGTATATTCGAACAAACGACGAATCAAGATCATACTCCTTTTTCAAAATCGATTTTTATTAAAATATTCCATTTCCGATCGAAAATCACAACAATGTGAATACATTCAACTGGTTCCTCGTCGTAGCGTGGCCTACGGTGTGAAACAATAGCGAGTACAGCATCTAGAGCTACGCGTAGCGCCCCATCGGCGTAACGACGTCGCGTAGATTGCGCCGCGACGCGCCGCCCTTCCTCGGATCAAATATTAATATCGGCCCGTCGGGAATGGGGCTTCCCTTATAGCTAATATCGTGACGGGAATGCCACAGCATTTCTTTAGGTTAATCTTAAAAAATATACAACGCGAAAATAAAGAAAGACCAATACATTTACTAAGAGCCATGCGTTATACAGAGGTGAGTATGTGGTTATTAAGTCACGTTTATATGCTTATTTCGTAAACTATTTGACGGATTTTAGTGAAACCTTCAAACGTATCTCAACATAAAATGATACCTTTTATTAAGAGTGCTAGTGATTATATTATTATTATCGCGACGTGATACATAGAAAAGAAACCGGACATTGAGCATTGATGCCCAAATCGACAACAGCGTGCATTTCAAGAGTTAATTACGTATTCCACGAACAATAGAAGATTTGTATCTACAAAAATATTATAGACGCGAAGACGAAGAGAAGTCCTTTAATAAAAATTATTTGCTTATATTTTATCTGATATATTTTACTAGACTTTTACCTTTTCTCTCTTCACTTCATGTATTTGGCCAAATTCCCCATCCGCCCAGTTATCACCACATGGTCAAAATATGTAGGTCCGCCTAAATATACGGAAGGATAAATTATTACTTTTATAATGACTAAAGTATAAACGATAAGCACATAGTGTTAAAGGAACTTATGTAGTTAAACATATTTACCTGTTAATAATAAAATTTATTTAGTTAAAGGTTTAGAAGTTTTTACAATAAAAATCCATGAAAGTAAACTTCATCTTTTAATCGTAATATCTATCTTTAAAAAAATTCTATCTTTTAAAAGAGGATTTATATTATCATCTATTTGAGAAAAAATCATTGAAATCCGTTGAACTGCTTAAACGTAGGAGAAAGACAAAGAAATAAAGACAACGTTTAACTTTTATTATAATTAGCAGAGATAATATTTGTGTATATATCTACAATGATAAACGTAAAATATCGACTTAACAACATAAAGAGTGAAAGAGAGAAAGAGAGATAGAAATATAACTGTAGCTTCAGCTGTTTAATACTATGTACAGGGTGTCCAGTGGCAGATTTCAAAGTTTGAACAAACATAGTTTCTGAACAATTAAATGAAACTACGTGATGTAGTATTATTTCTACTATCTTTAATTTCTTTACCACGACCTAGGTTTCGTTGTATTACAATATCTTCAGGTGGGATATTAGCAAAGATCTTTGCTAATATCCCACCTGAAGCCATGGAACAGTGGAATGGAGAGCACCGCGCTTTTGCCGTCGAGGCGTACATTTCGAGTGGATTTTCGCTGTCTGTAGCACGCCGTCGATTTAATAATCGTTACAGTATTCGTCGATTATGTGATGGACCATCGATCAAACTCATTCAGTCATGGGTAGCAAGGTTCAGAGCTACAGGATCAACATTAAATAGGCCCAGGCCAGGACCTACACCATTGGTAGCCACGGATGAAAATGTCGAGCGTGTTATGGTTTCTGTCGTCAAAAATCCCCGTTTATCACTGCGTACACGTTCATCGATATTGGGAATTCCTAAATCAACTTTACACGTAATAATGCGAAAAAAGCTCAAGTTCTATCCATAAAAAATTCAAATTGTTCAAGATTTATACGATTCTGACTTTGAATTAAGAAAAACTTACGCGGACGTGATGTTGTTGAGATTTCGTACTGCTACCCGGATGGGCAACATATTCTTTAGTGACGAAGCTCACTTTCACATTGGAGGATATGTGAATAAGCAGAACTTTCGTTACTGGGATGTCCACAACCCAAGACAAATGCATCAAGAGTCTTTACATAAGCCTAAAGTAACAGTCTGGTGTGCCATGTCTGCATCTGCAATCATAGGGCCTTATTTCTTTAAAAATCAACGTGGCCAAACTGTAGCTGTGAATTCGGAGAGATATGCCTGGGCATTTTGACATCTGGATGTTAAATGACTTTTTTAGAGTAGAACTACAGAATAGTCCATCCTTCAACCAAAACACATGGTTCCAGCAGGACGGGGCTACAGCTCACACTGCTAATTTGTCCATGAATGCAGTGCGGCAGTTATTTCCAGAAAAAAACATATCCCGAAACGGTACCGCACCGTGGCCACCTAGGTCACCCGATTTAAGCCCATGTGACTTTTTCTTATGGGGATACTTAAAATCCGTTGTTTACAAAACAAATCCGAGCACTGTGACACAACTTAAAGAAAATATTCGAGCCGAAGTCAATAGGATACCCCAGCCGCTCTGCAAACGCGTTTTTGAAAACATGCGTGCTAGACTCGAAGAGTGTGTCAGACTCGATGGCCGCCATTTGAAAAACGTGGTTTTTAAAAAATTAAATCCGCATTTGTTGTTATAAAGTTAAAATAAACCTACTTTGTATTACAGGTGTAGTTTTTTTACAGGTGTAGTTTTCTTTACCTTGTATTATGCTTGCTCTTTACGACACTTTGGCTAAAGGCAGCGTTTTAATATGGAGCTATTATTCGAATATGGAGCTATTATTCGAATATGGAGCTATTATTGGAATCATCACTATAAACGACAATCGACATAAGCGAGACTTAATCAACTATATACTCAACTTTACAACGGATAAGGATATACTTATAAAAAATTTAGACTCTGTCCAAACCAATTTAAATAAAGAAAAGAGAAATATAAATGTAGGCTTCGGAAAATTTAACATCACTTTCAAACGCGGAAGTCGGTGTACGTTTAACGTTTTTGACGACAATAGAAAAGGTAGAAGCTAAGATTTCTTATTTTTCAAAATAGATACAAAGTATTTTATGCAGACGTCTTTTTATAATATTAATACTAATTTAAATAAAGAAAAGAGAAATATAAATGTAGGCTTCGGAAAATTTATTACCACTTTCAAACGCGGAAGTCGTTGCACGTTTAAAGTTTTTAACGACAATAGAAAAGGTAGAAGCTAAGATTTCTTATTTTTCAAAGTAGATACAAAGTATTTTATGCAGACGTCTTTTTATAATATTAATATTAATTTAAATAAAGAAAAGAGAAATATGAATGTAGGCTTCTGAAAATTTATTACCACTTTCAAACGCGGAAGTCGTTGCACGTTTAACGTTTTTAACGACAATAGAAAAGGTAGAAGCTAAGATTTCTTATTTTTCAAAGTAGATACAAAGTATTTTATGCAGACGTCTTTTCGGTTTTTCATAGTGTACTTACAATTCTTCCACTTTGCCTATCTAGGCGATATTCTAACGGATCACAATGGAGGCATCTGTTTTAAAATGCAAACCGTTATTGCATAACGGGCACAATGGTTTCTTCCCAAACACAACACTTCGAAAAAGGAAGAGATCCAAAATCTCTTCCTTTTTCGAAGTGTATTCGAATTGAAATTCACTTCTTTTCTATAATTAAGGTTAATCACGCCACAACTTGGTTGACCTAATGTATTATTATTACGAAGCAACCGCTTCTAAACGCTATGGCACATATATATATATATATATATATATATATATATATATATATATATATATATATATATATATGAATATATTTGGCGTTAATTTTGTAGAAATTCATTATTGATAATTAAATGAAACTACGTGATGTAGTATTATTTCTACTTTCTTTAAGTTCTTTACCACGACCTAGGTTTCGTTGTATTACAACATCTTAAGGTGGGCTATTAGCAAAGATCTTTGATCGAAATCTAGGTCGTGGTAAAGAACTTAAAGAAAGTAGAAATAATACTACATCACGTAGTTTCATTTAATTATCATCTATGGCCAGTCTTAAAAGTTGCTCTGGATAACATACATCATTCTTAGACATCTGCCTGACTTTAACTACGTAAAATTCAGGAGCGGCGAGCTCACTGAAACTAATGCGCAACGAGTTCGACTCCAGTGAAACTGCGAGCGAGTTAGAATATGTGCAAGTTGTCGGAAATTTGCGAGGCTAATTAGGAGATTCTACCGCACTGCGCACAGATATCGAGTAGCCTGCGCGGTAAGGCTAAAATTATTATTGTATAAATCTACAACAAACATTATACGGAAGAAAAGTAAATTTACTTGTTCTATGTTTCTATTAAAAAAGGGAGAAAAAAAAATTTAAAAAAAATGCCCGTGTAGTGCATTATAACGGGTATTAGACGGGTATTAGATTTAACTCCCAGTCTGGGAAAAACCCGCCCCTTCATGTCGTCAGCCACCAAAGGGGCGGTAAAAACCCAGACCCTTGCTTGGCCCAGCGAGTGGCACCGAGTCCACCTGCCCAACCACAGCCTAGTTAGGCCCGGCCTAGGGCCCATAAAGTAAGTTGGAGAAAAGACTGCGCATTCGCCTTTCATTTAAAATAATCTCTAAAATATTGTATATGTTTGAAATCAAAACATAAATAGAAGAATGTACGTATATGTTGTCTACAATAGGGGAAGAGCTTTTACTTTTTGGATTGTATTTTATTAGGGTGGATTGAAAAGCTCGCGGCCTGGATATAAAAATAAATACAGGTGTTTACCAAATTTATTTGTATTTCTCAACATAATAATAAACTTGTTAGATGAACTTCTTCTATGTAATTTCTAAACCCGTTTAAAAAAACACTAAACAAAATTCAAGGCCCTCAAAATATACGTTGACTGCAGCAAGTATTCGAACTTCTTCATTCAATCTAGGTTTCTGCCCAAATAATTATTTTTGGAGTTTACTGCTTAAGAACCGATTTTCATATATAGCGCCCGGTATAACATTTTATGAGTAAAATCAGAAGTTCAGAGCGTACGTAGTTCAAAGCGTAAAAAAAATGTAACCGTTAGGTTTTGATCGCACGAAGTTCAGAGCGTTAAAAAAGTGTAATAGTTACGTGGCTTTTCCGCGCAACATTTCTGCACATCTGTGGAGTGAGATGTCAGTACGTTTATTCGGTATTATCTTATGGCATAATCTGTTTTAATTATAACTTCTTAGTCTGATGTTACTAAATGTGTCCCAAAAACTGATGCCATTATTTCATTTGTAGACAAAATAACATTGGCTTTCTTTGGGGCTGGTGATCCTGTTCTTTTCCATTTTTTTGACTCGGAAATACAGTGGTGGGCACAAGTTATATTAGTAGCCACATTTCTATCCATAACATTCCGGTGTATCAGTTTGAAAAACTCCAAACATTCGAGTAAAATTATGAGTCGGTCGTGATTTTGTTGTACTGAAAGAAACTCTTTTCGCAGTCACATTGGAAAAATTAATTGTGAATAATGGTTTGTGCTCGCTCAAAGACATGAATATAATTTCAAATACCTCTTTAATTTTCAATATGCCATTTTACATAACCGAATAGCATATTTTTCAAATGTCTTCTTCTGTAGTCACACTTGAAGACCATGCAATGCTCTGTTAACCAAGTTAAAATTTAACTCAACACATTTTAACCATTGTTCTAGAATCTTCGAGCCAATTCATCCAGCATCGTCACCATAATTACATGGATCTGATTCGGGGTCAATCTTTTCTCATCAGGTACTTAGTAACAATGCTATATCCAATTCTACATATATTCAAGAAATTCGTCACTTGTCGCCAATTAAATCGGTATAAACTTAGAACCAAAAGCAACACAATAATGAAACTTTGCACAGTGAAAACTTAATAATCGGTAAATATAACGAGGTGATTACGACTATAATCTTATGATAATTCTTGTATGAGTCGGTGAACTTTTCAACCCACTCTCGTATAATCAAACATGAACTAATTACGTAAATTTTCCAATGCGGAATCAAAAGCACAAATATAGCTCGATCTAGGCGGATTTCGTACACGTTAAGGCACATAAAAACATTTAATGTTACAGAGTATTTCCATCTAATAAGTTGAAAACTCAATAAATTGATTTAATTTTCTAATTTCCAAATAATGAATATCTTTTTAAATTTACGTCTGATAAACACTTGATAACAATTTAATCCATCGGTAATATATGATTTTAAAGATAATGTGTAATAAAATGTTGTTTTGACTTTTAATCGAGTCTTTTAATTTGGCTAAAATAAAATGTAACAGAAAATATGAACAAATATACAGAGTAATTAACTTGATTGGAATCAATTTTTATGAAGAATATTATTCCAATTCTAACCACATTAACATTGCTTACAGCATGACATGCATAGAATTCATTGCAATATTATATTATTCAGCGGAAGTAAAATTCAATATTATAGTTGCTTCTTTGTAAGTTGTTTACTTTGTGTTTTTTTGTGTGATAATTACTCTATTGTACTCAATAGACATATCCCAGATCGGTAGCATGGAACGAAGACCCTGCCCGCACCAGAGTTTAGTCGAGCAAAAAAATGGGAAGAAATTATGATAGAAATGCCATTTTTGTGCGGAAATGAAATAACTTACAAAAAATTTATAAGAAAAAAATTGAGGAGAAAATGACCAAGTTTTCCCCTGAGTTTTTTTTCTTATAAATCTTTCAACATTCATTGAAAACGAATAAGTCCGTATTACGTAAACTGGTTCCAAATAGACAAAATCATATAAAAAATTATGGACATATTTTTGTAATAATGTACCGAACCCGATTATGATAGGTAATTTAAAAAAAAGGATCCCTCGTAAAATATCTTAATATTGTGAATGTACTGAACAATTTTGCAGAGTAGCATTGCCCCTTAGTCTTTCATTATAATATTGAAATTCATTGTTTTGTCAAGTCAAAATTCAAAAGAATAAATGCAATGAGGGTAACCAAAATCAAACCAATAAAAGAACCAAAAAAGCAATATTGCAGTCGTATTAACAAAAAAAATGCCTTGGATTTTGTCTAGTTTTCAACAGATAGCGACATCAAACGATACCAATAGCTTAATCTGTTTTTAATACAAATACTTCATATAGCACAGCACGAAGTGTATTCCTTTAAAAATTAAATTGTACAAACATCGGATAAATCTAAAATTTTGGGGCAATTTTAACCATAAATTTAATCCGGTATATTCGCTAACTACTAATGAATTTCTGACAAATATTTATTCAATTTTCGACTTGCCACTCGTTACCCCAGCGCCCACTGTGCACTTGTCTGTCTAGTTCTCTACTCGCGTCGCTTAAACGGCAAACGACGTCTCCAATACGCGACGCGAAATTAAACACAGTAAACCGTTTCACCGTTCGCCTCGAGACGCCTACGACTGAACTCTACGAATCTGCATTGCCGCTGTAATTAACCGACTCGCATATTAATTAATGTGTCAAAGTCGTTTTGTACTTTGTTGGCTGGCAACAGCTTCTCGGGAATGGTCTTAAGCCTTTTATTTGTTCATATAAATTGTGCTTGTACTGGATACTGAAGTATTCCCCATTTTCCTCAAAGCGTTAGTTATTATTTTCCAAAATAACAAATACTAGTAGCAAATATTTTTAATCACTGTTGATTTACTAACTTCCGTGAAGGAGTTCCATTGTTCATCCCCAGAACTCACCATCAGACCCTAATCTGGTAAGTGGTGTAGTTACTTTGCAAAGTAATAACTACCCGTAGCAAATATCTTGAATCATAGTTGATTTACTGCCATTCGTAAAGGAGTTCCATCGTTCATTTCCAGACACACGTTTATATGTGACCACCCCTAAAGTATCCTCTTTCAAATAAAAAGAATCATCCAAATCGGTCAACTCGATAAAGAATTGTTTTTTTTTATGAACATACATAAAAAAAAAGATTCGGACGAATTTAGAACCCCTCTATTTTTGAAGTCAGATAAAATTGTCTATAAGATTCAAAGAGTGAGTCTCCATAGACTCAGATAGTACGAGAGACAGCACGAAGTACAGATAAAGAGATGTTGTTATTAAAAATTTCAAATAATCATAAAAGTTCAAAACAAAAGAAACATTTTATCAAAATATTCCGATACGCATTCGCGTATGCGAAACTCGTCGGCTCAAGAGTTTTGCTTCCGAATCTTTTAAAGCTACTCGGACAAATCCCGTCGAAAAAAAATAAACGAGAAAGCCCTGTTTGGCGGAAAGGTACGAATATTTTATATATATTTGCAATCGGAGGTGGGTAGGTATCAAGTATATAAGTGCGTTGTTTTACGTTGAAATGTACAGTCTGTTGGCTAATTGGTATAGCAAGAATACTTTGTGAATTTTTCTCGATAATATAAGACTAGAATAATCTAGAATTTTTTTAGATTTTGGCCCTTATTAAGGAGGAATCACTTGCTTTTAATAACCAAATATTTTCATATTTTCGACACAGTCTCAATCGTAATTACACTTAAACGTTTTGTTATTATAAACAGAACCTTCATCTAAACTAAAGAATTTAAAAAAAAACATCGATTTACCAATAGATTTTTCTACCTGCGAAATAATACTCGTATAGCTCCTTATTCAAGATCGAATAAGGTGTTCGGTGCGTTGCGTCGTAAATCGTTTTACTGTTGTCGCACCGTGTAAGATATGTATGCACTGCAGGACGATAATACCCCGCATTAACGTTGAAATAGTGTATCTGTTTAAGGAAATAAAATACGAAAAAAATATTGATTATAACCATCTTAATACAGGTAGTTATAAAGTCATTCTTTTAATCAATTAAATCTCTTAATATCGGTAAGTATGAGTTTAAGTATGCTGATGATATTAATAAATTTATTGTGGAGGATGTTTATAAGAATAAACATTTGAATAAGAATAAGTATGCTTACGGGAATAACAATAATGTTGTTTATGTATATATGTATATATATATACATATATATATATATATATAATATATATATATATATATATATATATATATATATATATATATATATATATCTATAGCAAAAACTAAAATAGTAAAACAACAAAAATACAGTCAACCACGAACATAGTTACGAACTTCACTACTTTCGGGGGCAGATAATCGGCATGCAGTTAAATACCAGTAAGCGACAGGCAGTTTGACAGTTCGTATGGGCCGAAGGCACAGGTAGGACTGAGCAGGGGAGAAGAGACCCTGGGTACACCGATTTTCTTCAAACTTTTTATAATTACAGATAACGTAACATATCCGCGTAATCTTAACGTATACCTCTTAAAAATTACATACATAATTTAAGTATATATAAAAACTTTGTCTCACCGGTAAAGTCCTCTTCTTGGGTTATGATTTTGCTAGTCGTCGCATATGGTATGTCATTAATTTAGCAGTTTTTCATGTGAAACATCCAATGGCGCGTTTGGATAGGAATTAAAACGTAATGATGGCACGTCGTGACGTGTCATTCGGCCAGCTTTGCGTCTTGTCGACTCTTTCCGACTTAATTTGGCCAGCTTCGCGACCTGTCGGTTCTTTCCGACTTAACGCTTCCCTCTCTACTACACTACACACACGCTACTTCACGTGTCTGTCAGTGAAACAACATTGTTTCTTATTTACTAACGTTTACAATTTTACTTGTTTGTATCAATGTTTACAAACTCCGTTATCGAACGTACAACGTCGTAAGAATATTTCAATATAAAAAAAAATGATTTTCTACATCTGCCAGGCGTCCCATGACGGCTCACATTTTTTTAAATAAACCAGCATTAATGAATTTAAATAAAAATGATACCAGATTAAATAAAAATAATATATCAATAGTTATTACGGAAACAATAATATTAAGTACAAACCTACTAAATATTGCCTCTCGACGATAACATAAATTAGAGTTAAAAATTTATTAATATCAAAAAAATCTAAGCACGCATTCTGATGGATATTCTTTCTCAAATACGAAAACAATAAAAAATATTAAAGCAAAATTTTATCTATGCATTGTGGGTCCGTCGCAGAATTTAGCGACTAAATCACTTGATCGTTTTGGATAAGATATTTGATAGTATTTTAAAAAAATTTATCCTTTTTTCAAGTATACACCAAACAAAAAATAATTAAAAACCGCGAGTATGTCGTGCGGATGCGCGGCACCGCATTAGGATCTTAGCAATATATGACTAAATATGCGCGGCTCCCCATTGATTAATGCTTCAGGATCTTAGCAATATACGAGTAAATATGCGCGGCTCCGCATTGATTAATGCTTCAGGATCTTAGCAATATACGAGTAAATATGCGCGGCTTCCCATTGATTAATGCTTCAGGATCTTAGCAATATACGAGTAAATATGCGCGGCTCCGCATTGATTAATGCTTCAGGGTCTTAGCAATATACGAGTAAATACTTCATAAGCCCCATGAACATAATTTTATTTTCATGTCACGTAAATAATGAAGGAATAGCCCAAAAATACGAAGTCGAGTTTTTAACGGAAATCAATTATATTGCACCAAGAGAGTCGAACTTTGGTCAAAATGACATTTAGTAACGTTTGAAAACGAAACTGAAAGTAAATTCGGTTTTATGTAAAAAAATATTTAACAGTGGTTCAACATTTTTTTTTTGTCTTTACCTCCGAATTATAATTAAAAATAGTAGGTGCCATCTATCCATTACCAATACAAGCAGTTTTCAATTTGTCCGATTCCAGTTAATTAGTTTTTCTTTAGTTTTTGTAGGACGTCGCTTTAATTTTTTCAGGTGACATATATCAAGGGCGAAACAGATTTCAAAGCTCGGAAGGTTATCGATTTTATTCGTTCCATTAAGCACTATCACTATCCGTAGTTAGTCGGATGCTCCCTTCTGATTTGGTATGCGTTTGAAACGCATATACATACGTATGTATGTACATACATAACTATACATGGATTCCGATATATTCATTCTTATGTCTCGTTTCCTTTGAAAAAACCTTCTTCCGTTACTTTCATAGGCACCCCTTTCCCGGATGTTAACGCAATTCCTTTCATCACTTTAATGAAAGTTCAAGCACGGAATCACAAAGTTCACATGTGTGTATATCCGGTCGGTGGTCTAGTATCTAAATGAATGGAATGATCTGGATACAACTTTATATTACGAGTTTTTTAAATAATGTCATGGTACCTATCATACACAATTGAAGAGCGCGCGTTCGTACAGTAAGAGCGTGGCGTAGCGGAGGGTCCGTGAAGTGATTAATGTTTTATGAGCCCATAATACAATTACTTTATAAGCCCAATAATACAAATACATTATGAGTCCAATAATACTAATAATTTACTAGTTCAACAATAAAGGAAAACAATAAAATTTTATTGCAACATAACAAAGAACATAAAAATATGTATAGCATAGCTCTACTGTTTTAGTTATAAATTCTATACAGTAGTATTTAGAGATCAGTTCATTAATGTGTTTCATTTAATTAGGTATGCCATTCTTTTTGTTGTTGTTTATTGTTAAAATTAATAGATCTCAATAAATCTGTTTTTTTTATAAAAAAACGAGTGCGCTTTAGACCACACGACTGAAGTAAAACTTCAAATTCGCAAAGTATGAACTTTAAAATGAATTTACAATTTTATTCACTTTAAACGTAGAATATTTAATGTATTGAACAAAATAATAATTTATAAAATTGTTCAAGAACGAAATTAAATTACAAAATAATCAAAAAATCACCGTTCGTATAACGCTAGTAAACTCGCATATATATACATACATACATATATATATATATATATATATATATATATATATATATATATATATATATATTTCATGCACTGACAAGAGAAAGAAAATGAGAGGAAAAGAGAAAGAAAATGTGCGCGCGCACTGCTTTCTCTTGTTCTTACAGTGTGATACAGAAAATAGGCTTGAACTGTGTCTTAGATATACGAAACATAACTGGCTATGAGAGAAATAGAGAAAGAAAATGTGTGCTCGCACCTTTCTCTCTTGTACCTACAGTAATATACGAAACGTAACTCTCTCTCTCTCTGTCTTCACTAACTTATATCTCCCTCTCAACTTCCGTTCGTCTCGCCCGATCACACTTTTCGTAACACTCTCGTCACGCATTCACCTTACTCCCTAAGTCAAGTGTGCGTAAAGAAGTACTTCAAAAAAAATATAAACTGTATATATAAACAGTATATATGTATAAGATCTGCATCTGGTTTTGATGAAGTCTAAATTAAAAATGCTCGCTGACGTCATTGAGCGAAGGCAGTCTCCACCGTGCGATAACAGAGCGAAATGCATAGCGGGTAACTCACCGATTTGTAGACTAAAGTAGCTGTGCTGTGGTATTGTCGAGTGGTGTAGTGTGTGCCGATAGGATGATGAGCTCGCATAGCTCGGACCGCTCTCTCATACTTCCTCGCGGGCTATGCCAGGAGCCAAACACCAACTGGAACAATAAAAACCCAATTAATAAAAAAAAGCAAACCAGAAGCATAATTATCACGTCCGAAAAGCGCCCCGAAATTATTACGAATTCTAAAAAAATTAGTTCAGATTTTATGAGTCTATGTATTGATTATATTAAATTTTAATATTTATAAATGAATAAAGAATAATCGATATAGAAGAGTCAGTAAGATATGATTAGAATGGATAAAAGGTTTACTGAATTGAAAGAAATTAGTTAAAATGTATGTAGAACAGCATCGTGGTATACGAGTAGACGTACCTTTTCTAAATTGCAATGGAAGTATATACGATTCCTATAATATAAATGATTTGTAAACATAAATATATTTGTAAACTTAAATATATTTGTTTATTAAATTTATTTTATAACAAACTAGCTTGTATATACACTAATAAACAATTTTATTCCAACCTAAATATAACTGAAACATTTGTATCAAAAAGTACATACGATTTCGTTATCCTATAAATGATTGTAAACTTAAATATATTTGTTTATTAAATTTATTTTATAACAAACTAGCTTGTATATACACTAATAAACAATTTTATTCCAACCTAAATATAACTGAAACATTTGTATCAAAAAGTACATACGATTTCGTTATCCTATAAATGATTGTAAACTTAAATATATTTGTTTATTAAATTTATTTTATAACAAACTAGTACATACACTAACTGTACATACACTAATAAACAATTTTATTCCAACCCAAATATAATTGTATTAAATGTTTTAACCATTGGCGGTTCATAGTTTTTGGCTCTATAACAGTTCCCCATTTCCTGTAGTTTGTCAATAACAATTTAATTTAATCGTTTCTATATTAACTCTAAAAGATTGCGCCCTTTTAAGTCTTCTCATTTAATTTATGTTATTTACAAGCTGGGTCGCCTTCAGATTCACGTAGTGATATAGTCTTTGACTTTGTATATTGCCTTGCAACATGAGGTACAAACTTAATTATCGATAACTGACATGAGGTACAAACTTAATTATCGATAATTAACATACGGAACAAACTTAATTAAAACTATACATGCTTCTTGGAGAATACATCTACACTGTCAGAAGTATATTTTTCGGCTAAACACGTGATGCACGCTTTGCCCAGAACGATACCTTTTAGGCCAAACGGTATTAGGTAGAAATAACAAAAAAACCGAAAAGGGAATTTGATGTTACTAATATGTACTAACCGTCTCGGCTTTAGAAAGGTACAACACGTAAACGATGTAGAACATACGACACACAACACGTTAATAACGTATAACACGTAAACGTAAACACTAACTATCTCGGCTTTAGAAAAGTACGTAGATGATGGCTTTTTAGTTGATTTCAGTTACTTTTTTGTTCGTTCGTTTAGCAAATTTTATTAAAATAAAACCCGATTTTGAAAATGTGAAGCGCAAATGCTGCTAAATAGTCGAATAAAAAGGAATATACAAGTACTAAACACTCCGTAAACATAGTATTCAAGGGTCGATATGATTCCGTACGTGACATAGTTACATCTTTCATAAGGTTCGAAAACATCATTTATATATATATATATATATATATATATATATAAATATATATATATATATATATATATATATATATATATCTGAGTGTCTAGTGTAATTTCATTGAAAGGTTCTCCGTAATAAAACGTTCACAGATCACACATTTCATAATTACTTAAAAATTCGAACAATAACGCGGCCTTAAAATCAGCAAAATTAAAAGAAAAATGTTTATTACTATAATAACATAATCGCCATCTGATACAATCTACAATGTTATATTGCTGACATTCTAAAATTACATAATGCATGTTCACAAACACGAATACAACGAATAGCAGACACGAACTATTCGTGTTGAACTATCGACAATGAGTTGATTAATAAAAAAAAATATTAAAGTGAAAGATTTGAATGAAAATATTAAAATAAACACAAACTTATAAATTAACAAATAAAAAAAAAAAGTGTTTCACTTTGGATGTCATGCAATCGCACTAAATCCCAAAAGCACGTCTGTACTAAATGGCGGTAATGTATAATTTAATTATTCTATAGAAATTCGTCTCATTATGTAACAATTTCTTCATTTTTAGTGGCAAATTTTGGTTTTACTTCTAAGATTCTGACCCTTTGTCATTTGCCATAGTTCTACACTTTTTATACTACAAACTATGAAACAATAAGACTACAAGTTTTATTTCAGTTCATTATAAGCCTCAGAAATTTTTATTAAAATTATATATTAATATTCTACTAACGTCCAGTACTTCGATCTCCTAAATATTAGTTATTTATACATTCTAATATTTACCACTTGCAGAAAAAAAAGATCATAATTTCATTTTCATTTTCAATCCGCGATCTATATTGTTAGTACTAATAACAAAACACAAAAACGTAATTATAATAAAAGACACTGCTACATTGCACGTACTTTCTTAGCAAACAAGCTCCTCAGTATCTTTACATATTTGTTGTAACGTAATAAAACATTTTCTCACAATTAAACGAAACTACTTGATGTAGTATTATTCTTTACCACGACCTAGGTTTCGTTGTATTACAACATCTTCAGGTGGGTTATTAGCAAAATAATAGCCCACCTGGAGATGTTGTAATACAACGATACCTAGATCGTGGTAAAGAACTTAAAGAAAGTAGAAATAATACTACATCACGTAGTTTCATTTAATTGTGAATAATGAATTTCTACAAAATTAACGCCAAATATATTCGATATTTGAAAACATTTTCTTTAAAAAAATAAAACTTATAGTTTAGTACTTACATTATTTATCAATATTTTAAAGATACTTCGTACAAAAATTTGGACGGTTGTCAATATTATAAAAAAAAACTAAGCAGATTAAAGAATCCTGCTCCTCAATAAATGGATTTGCTCGCTTATTTCATATACCTTAACTTCAGAAGTGGAATTGAAAAAAAACCATTTTCCAACTTGATGGAGTCGATTAGAACCAATCCGACGCGATTACTTTGCAGACAAAAATTCAATACTTTTCATAAAAATTTATGAATTTCCAATAGTCAGCAGAAACTTGTACTACTTATTTTCGTCACGGAGAAAGTATGTACATATCTACGCAAAAGCTCCCTGCCGAGCTTCGAAACTGACGTCGGACGGAAAAAGTTTGACGATTCAATTTGGTTGAATATCCGGTGCGATATCTCAGTGTCGTTCGCTTCGCTGCGGGAGAGCAACACTTTCATATCCTTAAGTACACCTTCAAGTCAAGATGTGGTGTTTATGAAAGGAATGAACATTTCGTGGAAATTTCTGAGTCGGAGACGAGACGTAGTCTATATTATACGGTGACATTTCGTTCATTTGTAAATACCACTAAACGTATACAATTTTTTCAGTGATAGAACTAAAAATAAATAGCTTTAAAATGAAATTCATGTACATATATATATATATATATATATATATATATATATATATATGTTTATAAGCCATTTGGCTATAAATATTAAGTTGGCAATTAATAAACTCGCCTTTCCTCAGTGATTTTTGGAATGCTATAGAAATTCCTCGTAGAGCATGGCGTTTGATCTATTCAAAAAGAAATCGCGTTTCAGCGAGCAAAGACCAAAATATGCACCTAAATTTCACGACGAGAACTCGGAATACTCTTACTTCATGAATTTCGTTTAGAACAAAAAGCGAGCGAGGTAACACGCAATATATGCACAATGTTGGGAATGGTGTACATGACATAACCAAACTTCGATTCCAAAGATTCTAAAAAGGATTTTTAGATCTTTCCAGCAAATCAGTATTTAGAGCGACTTTCAATTTAGAAAAATTAAAAAAACCTTATTAACACAGATTTCAGGTTAAGTTCGCTTCATCTGGCAGAACTACTTTTATGTTTTCATACTGCTATAGAAAAATAACTCCATACGTTAGGGAAGTGAAAATATTCAGTTTGGCTACCACATGAGCTAATGCCGATCTAGTGAGATGATGGGTTTATTAGTTAGCAACCTATAATATCACCAAACAGCATTAGTAGGTAATATTCTAATCAGTACATTATGCTAGAGGTATTACTTAGCCTCAAACATCTTAAAGAAAACATGTAAAAAAAGTTATTTTATTCTCTCCCAAGTTATTGGTGCGTAAGTTAGTTATTTAAGATTAAATACAAATTTTGCCGATTCTAATGCTCAAAAATGAATTAAGTTATTAGATTTAATAGTCTGTCTGTGATTAGTTATAAATTGAGTTGTAAATGTTTTCAAGTTTGTTAATTATGTTAAAGAATATTCCTTGTAAAACTTTGTTCTAAATTAATTATAACAATCATATTATTATATAAAATGGAGGGGCAGTTTCGTACATTTTGTATAAAATATGCATCAGGGACGTTGCTGATATAGATTAGCAGTCAGAGAAACTTTTTTAGAGTTTTTGTCGAACCATCTGTTTATACCTTTGCTTAGGGCATCGCGCACAAACTATTAAACTGGTTTTATGGGTACTAAACTGGTCTTATGGGATGGGATAATGCTTTGGAATGATCTTATCGAAATTTGGGTTCTCTTGTCGTGGCCGAATATTTCCATTTCATCGGATTTGAAATTCAATTAATTATTGGCGCTCACGCAGCAAAAATTTGTGTGAGGGTTTAAGAACTGATGAACATAAATTGTCGACTGCATCACGATGCAGCTTAATGTTTAAGCTAAAATTATGTTTGTAGATAAGGTAACCAATAATTCATTAAATGTTTTTGCAATAGATATATTGCATACTTTAAACATTTGAATACCGTGTAATATGGAGAATAATATTTCTATTGCTATCAAAATATTATCATTAAATTAAAATAACATATATAATTTAATTATTTTCAAATTAATTTCCATAAACATCGTATATATGAATATAAACAATGACATGTATATATAGAAAAAAATATTAATTATATCGCGCTAACGAAATGTTTACGTTGGCTAGTATATATAAATAATTTGCAAGTGCCGCCAATCGTATGACGTTATGTCAGGCCAGGATTTAAAAAAAAGAAAAGAATATATATATATATATATATATATATACACATATATATATACATATACATATATATATATATATATATATATATATATATATATATATATATATATATATATATATATATATATATATATATATATATATATATATATAGGCCGTTCGGGAATAGATGTCGGACAAAGAAAGACGCTATTCGTTAGCTATATAGGATTAAATTGACGTTGACATAAAACGAAAAATACGCCCTTTTTCTAATCGAGTGCCAAAAAAAAATTACACATAACTCTTTTTAAAACACCCAATAGTTGCTTAAAGTGTGGTGTTTACCCGCAGTGGCGATGTCTTCGCGCCTGTTCGCGGGTTATCCTCCCGAGTGGCGCTGAACAATGCGCGGCATTCTGTCTTCATTTCTTTGTTCACTCATAAAACATTTTCACAAAAGTAGAGAAACAAGGGTGAGAAAGCTGCAGAGCTATTCGAGTTCCTTTAATTTAAATCCGCAAACATCTATCGTCAACGAACCGGATATTCTTTACATATTACCAGCATTACCCAAAGCTTCGAATTTTCTGGAACGAGCTTTCCTGTTAGCGAGCTTTAGACGGCGTTTTAACAAGCGTCGCTTCGCTAATAGCATTTTAACAGAATCTCCCGGGCGCTGACAGCGTTTTGTCGACAGCTGTTGCGCCAAACGCAAACGCGGATTCGACACCCATTGATAACGCATTAGGATGTAAGGATGTTGGAACTGTTTGATTTATTTTAAAGCTCCCGCACGTGAGATAAACCTTATACTACGGCCCGCTACACATATTTGGCGCATTAAGCTCGATGATAAGAGTATGATGAGTGTTTAGAATGTGTGCTACTTAAATCTGTATATACGATAAACTTATTATACTAAACATATGAATAAAGGTGAAAGAGCGCAATTATGTATAGAAGCAATATTATCCGTTACAAATAAATAGCGAAATAAAAAACCGTTAGTAGCGTTTTTTGCAGCGCTAGTCGCCCTTAGTGTCACACGGAACATTGCGTTCATCGTCTTTTGGCGATTTTGAATTTATCCATTTTTAAACTGAATATATTTGGCATTAATTTTGTAGAAATTTGTTATTCACAATTAAATGAAACTACGTGATGTAGTATTATTTCTACGTCCTTTAAGTTCTTTACCACGACCTAGGTTTCGTTATATTACATTTTCAGGTGGGATATTAGCTATTATCTTTGATAATAAGCCACGATGTTGTAATACATCGAAATGATGTTGTAATACAACGAAATGATGTTGTAATACAACGAAACCTAGGTCGTGGTAAACAACTTAAAGAGAGTAAAAACAATACTACATCACGCATTTTTATATTGTTAAAATAAGTGTGTTTAAAATAATAATAACTTGTGTTCTTAAATTTGGCACTACATATAGAAATAATCAAGTTAAATGCATATTTTACAGGTAATTTGTAAAGAATGGATACACAAATTACTATTTGATACATAAAAATTTACAGAATAACGTGCCTAATTATACGTAAAATTATTAAAATATCGGTATTTATCGAATTTTTGTGTGAAGATATTTACTTAATGTTTACGCTAGTGTTAAACCATCGTATCGATAATTTTGTCGATTAAGTTAATGAGGCTTAGTATTGTTCATATAATTTTATACTGATAGAAATAAAGACATTGTTCTTTTTAGAATTCCCTAGCAAACTAGGAACCTTATAATTTTATTCTGTGTGTACGTCAGTCTTCTGTACCTTCACAGCACAGTACTTATGTATTTTAAAATATTTCGCGATTATGCATATTTTATAAGTTTATGCCTTTAGTCAATTTATGGAAACTTGGGATACATTTTTTCGAGAACTATAAATGGGGTACCAGTAAATATTCTTAATTGTCTTTCAAAATGCAATTAAAATATCAGATTAGATTCATTATTCCCCCTTTTTTAATCGTACGTTTTAAAAATCAGAATGAAATTATAATAATACCTATATACGTTAATCATTTCTCCGAATATTTTGTGGATAACTTTTAAAACACAATATGAATTAAATAGCCAAATTTAAGTTAAGTTTAATATAATTAATACTAACATCTTTTTAAAACTAAACAAACTCTAAACAATTAATAATATTCGGTTTAATTTCAATTAAATCAATTATTTGATATTTTTTTTAAAGTTATCTCATAAAACAGTTAAAATTTACTATAAATTATGACATAACTTATAATATAATATATAATCATAATTTAATTTTTTTATTGAAAAAAGATTAAAATATAATTTGCAATTAACTAGTTTTAGTAATATAATTACTAAAAATTTGAGAACAACAAGACATTTAAAATATTTATTTATTTATTAACTTCTGAGACACAATAAATAAAATTAACTTTAAATAAAATAATATTTTAAATCATTTAAAATTTTTTACACAATACTAATCAATTTTAATTATATAATTTTATATATTAAAATAAATAATTTTTTTTCAAATTATTTGATTAGTTTTAATTTTGATTTAGTCTTATAGATTTATTGCAAATTTGTTTGATTTAGTTATACTGACAATTTAAGAGTTTTAAAAATAGAATCTCTTAAAAGTTTAAAAAGGTTATCGACATACTTTTTAGTATTACTAAACACCACTAAACTTACACTATAGTAAATTTACGCACACACAAACAATTCGATTTAGGTCGCGCGGAATTTGGAACTGACTTCGTCTATATAATAAGTTTATGGTTTATACCAACTTCAAAACCATACGTCTGCAATATGACAGAATTTCTATTGGACAATTGTCAATTTGAAGTTTTAATCGATTATGGATTAAATGAATAAGTGGTAAGCCTGCATTCTTCTAAGTTATAGCTACGAAACTATTTTAATACTTAGTATTTACTTGTATTGAAACGTTTTTTTCATGTGACTTACTTTCAATTGCTTATTACATCACATTACGAAATAATTATGTTCTCAATATCTTACGCTTGGATTTTATGAAGCTTTATATTGCTGACGTTTTTTTCGTGTTCTTTCTTCGTGTTCTGATGTTTTTTTCGTGTTCTTTCTTCGACTGGCAATAATTGCAAAAAATAGAACATATGACGTTTATTTCAACGCACATATTTTACAAAAATAAGTCCTGTGAAAAAATCGGAGCCGTTTTAGCCAATTCGATTACGAGTTTACACCCGCAACCCGAAAATAGATAGAAGATATGATTGAACGCGCCCTAACAGAGTCGGTCGACGTTTAGTCGGCTGCGCGAGTGTCTGGAGTGGTAGTTTTAAATCGACCTTGTCCTAGTAAAGTTAGTAGTTGTCGGCCGCCTAGTTACTACCTATGAAAGTAATTCGTCTGCGTTGCGCATTGACGTAGTTTTGAAAGTAGAAGTAATTATTATGTGTCTTATGTTAAAATTACTGCAATGCATATAGGATATAAAAATGAGAGTGACAAAAACACGGAGTGGTAATTCTCTTCTATACCGTAAAGAGAAAAGTGAAAATTTTTTTAAACCTTTAAAAAAATTATAACCGTTCGAAAAAATTAAAAAATATCAGTTGTTCGCATGAGGTTTAAAGACGTAATCGTCAACCGATTTATAAAATAGGTTCCAACAAATGTTGTTCAAAATGTTTTGGTTTTATAGAAAACACTTCACGTTTATTATTGATAATATTGAATGACATTTTATAATGTAGAAAAATTTTGAAAAATGTGGAAAAATATGGTAATAGCTTTGCAAAAAATTCAACTATGAACTTGAATAACAGCGGAACCGCAACGAAGTTCGAAAAACGGTTTCCACTGCTCTTTCAGGACGCTGCAGAGAATGTACTGCTCCACGGCTTTGCAGTAATCAAAGTTATACCTACTTGATGTATCAAGTATATTTACTTTAGCCTTACACTTTAAACGTAGAATATTTAATGTATTGAATCAAATAATAATATATAAAATTGTTCAAGAACGAAATGAAATTACAAAATAATCAAAAAATCACTAAATTACAAAATAATATTTCATGCACTGGCTATGAGAGGAAGAGAGAAAGAAAATGTGCGCGCGCCCTGCTCTCTCTTGCTCCTACAGTGTGATACAGATAATAGGCTTGCATTGTGTCTTAGATATACGAAACATAACTGCCTATGAGAGAAAGAGAGAAAGAAAATGTGTTCTCGCACCTCTCTCTCTTGTCTCTACAGCAATATACGAAACGTAACTCTCTTTCTTTCTGTCTTCACTAACTTACATCTCCCTCTCAACTTCCGTTCACCTTGCCTGATTACACTTTTCGTAATGCTCTCGTCACGCATTCACCAGCTTACTCCCCAAGTCAAGCGTGCGTAAAGAAGTTTTACTTCAAAAAATCAACGAACAAAGTGTCTAGTTACTCGACGCGTAGTAATCACACACATAGTACTACGTAGTGTACGTATGTACATCAATAGATGACGCTATATGTACATTAAATCGTGCAATGAAGTTTTGCCACCCGTCATACATTGGCACAATGGGTGTGGCCCAGATATGTAGTGGGGAAGTATACGTATAAAAAACGACATCGGTACGGTTTCAGTAGTCTGCACGTAAAAAGTCGCGGGCACAGCCAGTTGAAAATAAATTATCCAACAACCTATTTTTAAAAAATAAGTTGTTCTTCATTCCTTTCATATAAAATAACTTCAAACACTGACTCCTTGACCAGACTAGAATATATGCATAATATTACTACCATATGCCACTTTTAATATTCATAAATGAAACCCAACATTGATAGAGGTCACATGGGCACTCCAAAATAGCATTCATAACATTAAATCGTGCGATCAAAACTCATTAAACTGAAACAATCTCTTATATCCAGACGTTATCACTTGAAGCTGATATAATAAGCGCTGACAGGCTGGCGGTCGCGTTGTAATCAACATTAACGTTCGCGACTAACAGGATTAAACGCATCTGCTTAATTGAGAGCAATTAAAATTTAGATAAGTTAATGCCTTCAAAGCGTTTTGTTTGTTGCCGACTGTACTCTGGCAACATCGCGTTACCAGGGAGAAGGGGGTTGTTATTTTATTTATTATATTTACTTTAAGCCTTACAAATTTTTATACATTTTTCATATTACTTAAAAGGAACATGGAATAAAACCAACAAAGTGCATGTCAATACACGGAAATGTATGGTTTCGCAGTCAATCGATAAAAGAAACTTAAAGCTTACATGTAATGCATGAACAGACTTCATGACTAATTTCAAGATTTTTATAAAATATTTTTAGATCGATAGCAGATATATATTATAATAGTATATTACAAAAATAAAAGCATTTTGAACCACTTTAATTTGCTCAATATATACATATAGTGGTGTTCGTTTAACACTAATTATGGTTTATAATCGAAATTGTTTTTGGTCAAGTATTTTAGTCCATCAGTAGATAAAAAGAGAGTGTTGTAGTGCAATTACTGTGGAAAAAATAATTTTACAAAAAATGGATTTAAATAAAATTTAAATATTTTATTTTTCTTTTTTTACAAGAAATATCTTTTGTACTATTAAAATATTAACAGGACCAGTAGTTCAAGAGATATTTACAAAAAGACGTTTATTAAGATGGCGGTTGACGGAAACTCTCTGCTCCCCGCCCCGGCGCCACGCCATCTTGTTTTTATACTTGTATAACTAATGAATTTCAGTCAAAAACGGCTGTGGGGTTTTTTGGAGAAAAAACCTCCCTGCCTATTCAGGAGTTTATAAATTGATCTAATATGAAACTATTCCTAGAACTCAGGAGAATCAATTTATTTTAAAGATAATACACTTTCTAAAACTCTCTGACCTCTGTTCTCTGAACTTATTATTTTTTACTGCAAACTAGACATAAAATTAAAAAATATATATGCAAAACTATCGTTTCTTTTCTAAGAAAAAGTTACGTTGTTCGCTACTTTATTCTATATTATTTAAATTTTTTCTTTCGTGGAAAAACTATTTCAACACGTGCCACATTTTATTTAAACCTTAATAACCTAGGGGTTGTTAACACAAAATTATCTACGATAATATCAAGTTCACTGTGCGTCAACATCTTTTTTCTTGATACGATGCTCTAACGTTTTAGCTATTTTTATTACATTAATTATGATGGAACTCTATTGTTTTATTTAGTGAATATCCAATTTTCATAGGCATGTATTTCTGTAGCCCTACGGACGATAAACGAAATTCTTACAATTTCATCACGTCTGTCTGTCCTTTTGTCCATCCGTAAGTAAACACGTCAATTAATTTTATTCCAAAATAGATATATATATATATATATATGTATATATATATATATATATACATATATATATATATATATATATATATATATATATATATATATATATAAACTACAATTTGAATATTTTCATGAAACTATATATGAAACTGGACTAGTGGGGTATGGTAGAAGACATTTCTTTGTTACAGTGTCCCATTCGTGAGATATAAATCTCAAAAATATCCAATAGTGTATCCTTCCATACTCAAACCATTTAACTATGTGTGGGAAACAATGTGAAAATAATCACGACAGGGGCATTTAGTAAATATCGCAAAGGAAAATTATTCTGGTTAACTTGCTTTAACAAATTAAAGTAATTAAAAACAATTATTTTTAAATTTTCAAATATATACTAAGCAATAAATTTAGGTGGCCTAAATTAGATTAATAAATAATTAAAAAAAAAAACAATAAAATAGAATCATAAAAATACTAAAAACAATTAAGGGTAAGTGTTTAAATTATTGTTTAAGTATAAAATTTTATATTATTTTAATGATATGCAACTATCATAGTACGGGTTCCAATTATATTTAAAATTTTTATTTTATTATTCAGCGGACAATATCTCTGTTTATTGTTTACCTATGCTTTAAGCGTAGATAAGAAACAAACTACAATTAAAGTTTAAATTAAGCAACAAATAATCATAATCAAAGTAATAGCAAGAAGAAAAAACAATTTTAGTTTGTTTGTTTTAGTATTATTAATTTTCCAAATTATTTTAGTATTGTTGTTGTTGATTAGTACAGTTTCAACTTTATAGTCAGTTTATTAATTCATCTATCTCATTACTTTTTCAAATTAGAATATCTTGTATTGCGACATTTAACATGTACGTCCATTTTCCAGGAGTCAATTTTTAAATAGGAATCGAAAGCACGTTCCATGAAAATAAAGTTAGGTAAATTTTTTTAAAGATCCGCAGAGGAAAACAATCCTGCAGAATTTTCTTACGTGCGTCCATCTGTCACAATTCAGTTTCTACAATTATCTATGGCCATGAAAGACTTATGAGCAACGGAGGAAATAATTAAGCGTGCTTTGGAAAATAGCAGAGCCACACCTTAATCTTTTATTACATTTATGATTTTTTGCTATAATTTCGTAATTATTTTTACATTTTAAGTAAATACATTTTTTATGTATCTAATTTGTATGTTTGCCGAAGTCGAGTTGTATAATCCACAGGATTATGAAATCAGTCGCATTACAAAGTGGCTGAATTAAAACAGTCTGATTATAATATTTTGTGTTGTGTTCTCAACGTGGATAGACAAATGCGTAGCCGCTTCGTTATACGGCATATAACTAGCCGCTGGATTGTTTTTTATTCTTTTATTTATGAATTAATTCCCTATTTTTGTTGCTAGTGACTGTGTAATAAAAACAGTTAGTATAGGTGTTTTATATGTCCGTTTTTGTTGAGAAAGTGTAAGTGGCGTACATCCAGTGTCTTCCCACAAAAACAGTTAATTAATGGTAATTATGTTTCAATATTTGTAATTATATTCTAAATGTGCCAAATTCAGGCGGAAATAGTAATTTTAAAGACAATTTTTATAAACGATTATCCGAATTATATAAATCTTAATGTGAAAGATTCTGTGTCTGATCTCAGATACAATTTATTTTGTAAATTAACAATTTTGCTTCTCTAACTTATAATTTCTATTGTAGAATTTATAAATCAGTGTATTTTATAAATGATATCTTTTCAATTACCTATATCGCAATAACGCTAAAGAATATTGTTCTAATAAAGAGGTTGACAGTTCAATTACAAACATAGCCGCCATATTGTCGAACGCCATTATTTGACAATATGGCTGAACGAACATTCCTTAGCCTAGTGAGGGAATGGCGATATTTTACAAAACGGTTCGACATTTTTGTAAACGAGAGAAGTTTATAATTCGACTATGTTATATTATTATATATTACGATAATTTATTCTTTGAAATTAATTTTGAATATAATATATTTTAAATTCACAATTAAATGAAACTACGTGGTGTAGTATTATTACTACTTTCTTTAAGTTCTTTACCACGACCTAGGTATTACAACATCGTTAGGTGTATTACAACATCGTTAGGTGGGATATTAGAAAGAATTTCTTTGCTAATATCCCACCTGAGGACGTTGTAATACAACGAAACCTAGGTCGTGGTAAAGAACTTACAGAAAGTAGAAATAATACTACATCACGTAGTTTCATTTAATTGTGAATAATGAATTTCTACAAAATTAACACCAAATATATTCAATATTTTAAATTTATTACCCAATTTAATTTTTATTTAAATACAAAGTAAATTTGACGGTGACTATTCCAAAGTATAAACATTATAGACAAAAAGTCATCGAAATTTTTAATTTTAAATTTCGAACTCTAAAGTAACGTGGATTTTTTTTCAATATTCTCGTAGAATCAAATGGAAACAAATGTCTGCCTTATTATATCCGACTTTCAATAGGAGAGAGACACTATAACCATTGCGGGGCAGCAACGCGCGATAGTGCGGCGCAGAACAAATCCAGTAGCTTATCTGTCGTCACTGATAACATCGGGACACTGTTCGTGGCGTGGAATGGTTAAAGACGCGTGGAGATGACATAAAATTACCAATTGACAGACCATCACCACAGAACATTATCTAAAATTGGATGCAATTCTGATCTTTCTGTATCTTTTCCACAGGAAACTCTTAACCGATATCACTTTATATCCGTTAACAAGTGAATCTGGCTTTCGTAAAATACCTAGTGAGTTACACCAGGTAGACCTGTATTTTGTATTTATCAATTTTTTTGTAGCATACAAAAATCCATACTTATTGATTATACAGTTATCTCTTACAATGATCCAAGTTACAAACAAAATTATAAATATTTTTGTGGAAACTGGAATACAACGCAACAGTTGACTTAAACATAGAAAAAGTTAGGTTTTGGTGCAATTATTTTTAGTGACATCCACGATTAGTTGCAAAATAAGTTTTCGAATTAGATGTAGGATAAATTTGCTGAACATGGATACAGAATAACAAAAAATCATGCTTTGAACAATGGTTAATCAATTATTCAATTTAACTTTGCGGTTCACCAATATGTTTGAATAAAAGTTTTTTTTTAATAAATGTCAAGATTTTTGTATGGTTTATTTTTCTCTGAAAAACTCTAAATATAAATTTTAAATGGATCTTTTTATGTTTCATATAATTTTAAACGATTATCTATTACTATAAATAACTTCAAATCTACTGGCTCCCCCTTTTCGGAGATAAGGTGGAACACACTTTCTTGCGTACATTTTTGGTAAAATCCAAAAATAAAAATAGCTTCAGAATGTGCTAAAAAGGAACTTTTATTTTCATGGTACTGCACTCAACCTGGTTAGAGATAATAATTTTTTTGACTTAATATTTGCTAGACTCCGGAACTAGCTGTGAACAAGCAAGTTTTATAACTTTCAAGTCAATGGCATGTGTGGTTTCTGAGAAAAATAGCCGTAAATCATAAAGCAGATGGAGGAACAACTAAGTCCATTATATGGGTCCTCTTTATCATCCTGATATGAAACTCTAAAAAACTTGACACGAAAACTTATAAGCCCACAGTCTCAACTTCCAATTACATTAGCTTTAAACGGATGACCAAGAACAAGCATCTCCTCTACTGTGTTGTGCAATTGATTAATTGTAAATTCGTCAATCGCGCTAATACACCACTGCAATTACGAATTTAACAGACATCAGGTGCAATTTTGCAGAAAATTGCAAATTAGTAAAATATGAAATAAATGCAAAGTTAACAATTGTTTGCGCCCAAAAATTGAAATTCCAATTACATTAGCTTTAAACGGATGACCAAGAACAAGCATCTCCTCTACTATGTTGTGCAATTGATTAATTGTAAGTTCGTCAATCGCGGTAATTAACAATTTTTTGCGCTCAAAAATTAAAAAAATATAATATACTCATATCTGGCCAAGTTCCAAGTTTTGGCGTACACATCGAAAATGTTAACAATACAGAATTTACTTCACCTCACAAATATAATTGTGGTTTCTTCTGATCTTTTAAATGAATTGAAAATAAAATAAATACAAAACAACATAGTTCAGACAGAGTATGTGTCAAGTGTTTAATTATAATATAATTGCAGTTTCTTCTGATCTTTTAAATGAATTGAAAATTAAATAAAAACAAAACAACGCAGTTCAGACATAGTATGTGTCAAGTGTTTACTTATAATATAATTGCAGTTTCTTCTGATCTCTTAAATGAATTGAAAATAAAATAAAAACAAAACAACGCGGTCAGACGAAGTATGTGTCGAGTGTTTACTTATAATATAATTGCGGTTTCTTCTGATCTTTTAAATTAATTGAAAATAAAATAAATACAAAACAACATAGTTCAGACAGAGAATGTGTCAAGTGTTTAATTATAATATAATTGCAGTTTCTTCTGATCTTTTAAATGAATTGAAAATTAAATAAAAACAAAACAACGCAGTTCAGACATAGTATGTGTCAAGTGTTTACTTATAATATAATTGCAGTTTCTTCTGATCTCTTAAATGAATTGATAATAAAATAAAAACATAACAACGAAGTTCAGACGGAGTATGTGTCAAGTGTTTAATTATAATATAATTGCAGTTTCTTTTGATCTTTTAAATGAATTGAAAATTAAATAAAAACAAAACAACGCAGTTCAGACGGAGTATGTGTCAAGTGTTACAATATCTAATAGATTTAATGCTTTTTTTGTTAAATGGGTTTTTTGCTTAACAAGATTTAGCAATAGTATACTAATATAATACTAGTTTCACCATAATTCCTTGTTACTAACCACGTACAATTTCAATAATTCATCATAGATTTCGTTCGCATCCATTTATTTTCTGTAAATCCTTTCAGGCCTAAACCCGATCCGTTTTGCCGCAGAATTCGCCACAAATGTATTTGCATAGATAGGTATCAGCTACGCAAGTACCCGCCGACCGCCTTATCACTGGAGCAAGATTCGTATCTGCTTCAGGATTATCTCCTCACCTAGTCCCGGCTTTCTGCAGCTGACAGGAGATTTTCAGTTGGGGCTCGGACCGTAGCGCCTTTATCTTCGATTGGGTAATTGTTTTTGGAGATTTGTTGCAAAAATATTACCTTTAGGTGCGCGACGCGATATTTTTTTGTAGAGTTATAGATATTTAATGTCAAGAAATTGAATAAAAAAATTTAATCGATGACATATACAAATAATTAACAACAAACTTATATGGGATTTGACGTTGTCAAATTAATTATTACGATATGATTACTTTATCGAAGCAGGATTTTGGCAATTGATCAAATTTTGAGTTTTTTGATTACATTTCAATTTGTCATGCACGGATGTCAATTTATATGAAATACACGTGAATAAATATGTAATAGACGTATAGTACGTATGTCGTAACATCACGACAACAGAGTAATTATAAAAATTATTAGCAAGGCATTTCTATTAAGATTGCACGGATGTCAGTTTGTATGAAATATACGTGAATAAATATGTAATAGACGTATAGTACGTATGTCGTAACATCACGACAACAGAGTAATTATAAAAATTATTAGCAAGAAATTTCTGTTAAGATTGCATGGAAGTCAGTTTGTATGAAATATACGTGAATAAATATGTAATATAAGTACGTACGTCGTAATATCACGACAACAAAGTACTTATAAAATTATTAGCAAGAAATTTCTATTAAGATTGCACGGATGTCAATTTATGTGAAATATACGTGGATGAATATGTAATAGAAGTACGTACCTCGTAACATCACGACAACAGAGTACTTACAAAAAATATTAGCAAGAAATTTCTATTAAGATTGCACGGATGTCAGTTTGTATGAAATATACGTCGATGAATATGTAATAGAAGTACGTACGTCGTAACCTCACGACAGCAGAGCAATTATAAAAATTATTAGCAAGAAATTTCTATTAAGATTGCACGGATGTCAATTTATATGAAATATACGTGGATGAATATGTAATAGAAGTACGTACGTCGTACGTAATTTAAAGAGAAAACAACTTCACATATTATGGCCAGGATTTTAAAATTAATGTATATATATATATATATATATATATATATATGATAAATACACATATACATATATTATCTTGAATATCTCAAAAACTACGATATGTAAAATCATGTTTATAGTTTTCCTACAACCTTTGCGTTAATTAAGTAATTAATTTACTCTCTCCCCATATTTCCATACAAATATTGTTGAGTGTCAGCTATTAAGCCTATTATTACACTCTGCGTCAGTTCCTACGTTAAGCGTTTCTGAGACAAACGGTCGTGACAGACGGACCGACCCTGAAAGATCTTATATAGATTTTGCGTTTTTGCTTTTAAGTACCTAAAAGAGATTATACATTAATAAAATAATAACCTGAATAAAAAAAGTTATAAGAAAAGCAATTCACATAAAAAATTTAAAAAATCAAACTTTTTCGTAAAAGCATTTTAATTTTAATTAATATAATCTAAAATAATATACCCCATAGTATACATCTCTCTAACCAAACGAACGCGATTTAAGCGTTTCAGTGGTTACAATTCAGTGGAACATACCGTGGGACAACCAAAGTAATATGACGCACAATATCCGTTCCCGTAAAAGAAACTCCGCTCAAGCCAAACCTTTAAATCACATCGACCTTATCAACTCTGGCGAACGAGATTACCGGCGACGCGTAATCGTCCTAAAATGTTCCATTAAGATAATACAACGTACACATCGAACAAGCTCGATCGCGATATCACTCCGACGTAAACCTCTTCAAAGAACCACATACGTAAGAAACGCTTGTCAGATTCGATTCACTGCGTCGAGTGATGCGGTATTAGAAAGGTTATATTCAGTAACTTTTGCAAATAGTGCCTTTAAGAATCCCGTAACATCTTCGACCTTCATATTAAGCTAAAGCTTTCGAGTTGAAAATCAAGCTACGTTATCATCAAGCACACGGCTTTAAAGACCGCGATAAAGCTTCCGACTCATCATGAGTGTTTGAAATTTCGTGGCGCTCGCGAGCCAAGTGTGCAGTTTCCTTTGAACTGAGCTTACTGTTTCTAACAGACTTTAAAAAACGAAGATTCTTGATTCTGTATTTTTTGTCTATAGACGCAAAAAAAATGTTGCCTCATATCTCCGGCATATGTCAATCAATCTGGATGATATCACTTGAAAGGGTATTATACCTCCAGTGATTGAAGATATGTGCATCAAATAATTTTTCAACAAGGAACAACAAAGGTGCCGTGACGAATTTAGGTTTAATTATATTCTAAGAATAAAGTCACTAAAATATTTACACGAATAAAGGCATATCTGCTCTTTCGAAAAATCAGGGGTGTCGATGCTAAGCGAAATATAGCACCCTTACATGTGTGTGGGTGTGCACGTATGTGAGAGAAAAAGAGAAGTGTTATCTTGGCAGCGATTCCAAAAATATCTAGCAGTAGCAGCATTTTCCAAATTAGGTACTTGATACAAATAAGGCCTATGTTCTATAAGATAAGGCTTATATAAGGCTTATATACCCAAAAATTAAGAAAAATAAACCCAACTTCGAAAATAAGGTACTTAATTCAAATAAGGCTTACCTAATTTAATGCTTATATTTCAATAAATATTAATGCAAACAAATAGAAACATAGTTAATTATCATCTTTTTGGATGTGTACGCCTTATTAAAACATATGCCTTATTTGTATGAAGTATGTTATTTAATGTTCGGAAATAATATTGTACCAGAAAAGTTTCAACTATTTTCATTATTTATTCAGTGCGTTTCTTTTTATTAAAATGTTTTATTTTTTCGTTTTATAGAAAAAATATACAAATTAAATAAAGTGTATATTCTCATATATTCGCCTTTTAATATTTAATATAGCGCTTCTATAATTATTTGCTTTAAAGCTAGTTTTAAAACAACAATAGAATATAGTAATTTGTTTCGAGTTCCGGCTGAAGCTAAAAAAAACTAAGTTTTGCACTGAATCGTTCGGAATGGGAAATTGCAAAAAAACGGTATCTTATTTTTTTTCTATTTGATGAAAACATTTCAAGTAGTTTCATAAACATTCCTTCGAATACACGTAAGTGTTTACAAAAATCAAACGATTCCAAAAAAAGTATTCTCATTAATTTAAAATAAGAAAACTTTAGAAGTTACGGAAAAGAAAATACATATTTTTTGGCGTCTGCTTTTCCGGGTTTTGTAACAGTACTGCCAAATAGCAGAGAAACTCTGAACAAGCCATTGCCGGCCCGCGAGACTTTAATGTTTGGTTGGCGAATGAACACACAATATAGTCAACGATCAAAAACGAGCTTACACCCTAGTGAATCGTTGTTTATCAAAATGACTACCCTTAAGCAACGTTGAGGGTGGTCAATGATTTAGCGGTTAACACAAAAGATGACGTTGTGCTGAATGTGACTTTCAGCAGATATTGACGAAAAAATCAATTTTAATATAAAAAAGCGGGGGTGCTTGAAGTTAGGCCTCGAAAATTTTTTATCGCTAGCTTTTTGTAAAGGTAGAGTCATTATGAAAATGTAAGTCGAGAGCATCCTACGCAATTTTTACGTTAACCTTCGCTCTTGACCAAAACCTTTACGTTTAAAGATTATTTTTTAGTTCATACTGTTATAAAAGCGCGTTTTTAGATTTTTAACTATAACTTTATTTTTTTAGTTTTGAAGATCACAAGATAATTTTATTTAAAAAAAATTAATTTAGGAACAAATGTATTTTCAGTTTTTTTTACTATGATTTTATTTTTTTTTCTAATTACTGCATTGACATCGGTTCTCAATACGTGTGCAAAATTTTAAATAATTCTGACGTCTGGAAGTGGATGGAAATTTAACTGAAAGATTCCGTTACATTCATACAAATGTACATACATACATACATACAAGTAAAGTTAATAGAAGCATGTTAAATTATTTCCCAGTAATTATGGCCCAAATTGAAAACGTTATAGATTATTTTCGTCTTATTTTTTTGAGATGAAAACCGAAAAAGTTGCTTCTATAATTAAGCAAAATATGTTTACCAAGATACAAAAATCTCATCATCAAAACAAAACAATAAACAAGTACCAATAAGCAATTAATAAAAAAAATAAATCAAACATACAAATATACAAATATCGCACATTTAAAGACCGAATTGCTTTAACAAACAACGATCTTTCGACGATTTATTTAAAAGAAAACAAATAAAATATTAGTGAAAGCGTTCATATTTGCTTCGTAATATCAGTGAACGTTTAAAAAAAAACTTCCATAAAAATTATGACTAGCATCGTTCTTAAACTGTAATAAGCAGACAACAGGGATGTCTGGAAACGAAATATACCTTTAACTGAATTCAAAGAAAAATCAAATAAGGATTTGGGAAAATTCAAGACTAGCTTTTGTACAGGACATCATTTACGTAGATTATTAATAATGAGACTTTAAAGAAAAAAGAAAAAGGATAGGATTTCATTTTACGCTAAGTTATTGAAAATTCTATTAAAATCTGGCCTGTAGTTTTTCCATGCAAGAAAATGAGCAGACAGAAAAAAATATTAAACCGGTTGATATTTTAGTTTACTTATAGTCTTCCGACCTTATGTTCTCGAAAATTCTAATCCAAATTGATACATCGATATAGCAAGCCGGTTGTTAAATCGATATAGCAAGCCGGCTTCTATGGATTATCAAGTACAAAATGAGACCGTAATAAGTAATAAATTTTTTTCGTATCTCATATTGTGATCGAGGTACACTATTTCAACGTTATCGAAACAATTAAGCGTTCTACGGCGCACGGATATTGATTGAGCGCCGTGCCGCACAACGGTCAAAAGTGTTGTTTATGGAACGAAAATGGATTGAAATCTATAGAGCTAATTAGAATAAACTTAGTACAAAATATTTAGTATTTCATTCCGAAGTACCAACTAGAGTGTAAACTCTCGACATGATTACCAAAAAAAGAACTCATTTTCTATGCCACATACCAGACAAACGGGCACATATGGGTACATATTTTATATGTCATATGGTAGTTAAAAACACCTTTAAAATAAGCTCCCGGTAAAGCCAAGTCCACAGTTCTCAAGAAATAGGAGAAACTGAGCAAGTTGTACTCTGTTCTACACAACATTTTCAAATATTTAATTTTTTCTTGCTAAAAATATTACTATAAAAGTTTTCAATAGCCATTTTGCCATATAACTGCAATTTTATAATAAAATCCTACATTCCTTAAAGAGTGGTCTCGATCCACTGCGCTATGCGGCATAATTAAAGTGATAACAGACGCGACGCACCAAACATCTTTAATAGACAACACGAATATTATTTCCCAGAAAGGAAAATCGATTATACAGATAATTTTTATTATGAAACCAAGACTTATTATATAGAAGAAATCATTGATGAGAAGCTTAAAGGTAATTAGATAGAGCAAATATTTAAAATAAAAAAGTACTTATTATTGAAAAAAACAATTATTTCTCCGCAATAAAGACAAATCAAAAAATGTTGTTGATTATTTTTATCATATATTTTCGAGAGGAAAACGAAAAAATGCTTGCTGTATTAATGAAGCAATATTCTATTCAGGCGAAAGGGATTTTTTTTGTCTCACTTTCGCGCATCAACTACCAAACCAACCTCGATGAAATTTGATATTCATGTAACTTGTGTGACGGAGACGAATATATTCGATCGCGAAATAGTTATTTATTTTTTTTAATAAAAAGCCCCTTATAAATAAGAGCTTAAAAGTTCTATATGTCTAAATATCATTATATATCAAACTACTCAACCATTCAATGTTAAGTATCATGAGAAAATTATTTTTAAATTACATGTTATTTTTTTAGAATCCGGAAACTCAAAAGGAAAAACGTAATCCTTATAAGAATTCTTATATCCGTCATAGCCTTTCTCTTAGAAACCGCTTGACGGGACACTTGAAATTTGGTATAGATATGAACTATTTTAAACTTTAGATAGTTAAATAGCTAGAACTAGCTAATATTCAAATAGCTATTTTAAAAATAAGGAAAAAAATTCGTATTTAGAAACTCGCACAAAGGTTTTAGGAAGTTTATAGTGACGAGCCTAGATCTATAACTTGTTAAATACCCACTAGGTTTTTAAGCCTGGAAAATATATAACAGGCGATGTTTTTAAGTTTTTCTATGTTCATTGCCGACTTTCTCAGAAACTATGCTACGTAGAAACTTAGCAACCGAAGCAATATATCCTATTAAACCACAAATTTCGCACTAGCCAATTATTTAAATAAATTAAAAAGAATTAAAGAGGGGGTAAATAAAATGAACAAAAATTTTTTATTTTTTGTTTTATACATCCACGTGCACAAGCCCTTCCAAATGATACCATAATTTGGAATGGCTTGTTACGAACAATACAAAATTATTATCATAATTTTAAATTGCGTCTTAAAAAAAATATTCCAAAAATAATAACAAAATAGAGCGTTTACCTCCCTTATTACCGAAACCACAAAGTGAAAAATCACGAAAAAAAATAGGATTGATAAAATCTGGCTAGAAGATTACAGAACAATCACAGCGAATATCCTTGATCTTATAATTTTTGAAATATACACCATGTCTTTACGTCTGTACAAAAATAATATTTGTAAGTAAATTAATATAAATACTGTGTACACTTAAATGTTTTGTAAGTCACGAAATATGTACGGAAACTCGTATCGCGAGTTTTCTCATGTTAGACGGGTTTTTATTTACTTTTTCACGGGAGCGTATTCGCGAGAAAGAAATATTTATTGGCTACGTATTTCATATATTGAACAAGTTGGTCAAAGAATGATAAAAATATGAATAGTTTTAATATGATAAAAATATGAATGATTTTCATATACATCATTCATGAAATTCGTGAACGGCGTATACAAAAAGTGTAAACAGATAATGAGCAAGTGGATAAAATTGATAAGCGAATTGAGATAAGCAATCGCTATGTCACCCTTCGCCATTCATTAATTTCGGATAAATATTTCTTCATTTTCGCCTTCCTCGCTTGGCGTTATCAGCCTGAATTACCTCGAAGATAACATTAAACAAGGTGTGAAAGATATCAATAATTATTTACTGTTGTTAAGAATTTTCACTAGCTAAAACGGATGTATACAATGTTGGTATCCAAAAAAAAAACACAATAAAAGGGTTGAAGACGTTATACGAAAGGTTATAAATTTATAGACCTAACTTAAAACAACGTCTCAGTTGTGATTTAACACAATAATAAGTCAATTTTAATCTTCCTAATGTTAAATAAACCCTTCTTCGAATCTATGATTTCAATATATAATTTTTTTCCAAATTTCTGAATATCAGATTTAATTAAAATTATATATGTTTAATTTTTTATAATTAAATATTTATTTATTTTAGCTAAAGTGTTGCATAAGTAACGGTGCAAACTAAAACGTTAGACAAGTTAATTGTGCATAAGAGACATTGTTCAATATTGAAAAAAAAAACACAAAAATAACAAAAGATAAATATTGCAATACATTATGACAGATCGAAAAACCTACAACGGTACCACTGATGGTCTCTTCCAATATGAAATACATTATATATATTCTAAGAAAATCGATTGATCAAATATATTTCAAGTTTATTTCTTGTCCACGACTTCGTATAAGCAGACCGCCGGTAAAACATAGCTATACCAGTTTTTATAAGTATACTTCCACATTTTCCACAGGTGAACCTATTTACGTCCATTTCGTCAATGTGTATCCGGTTGGAAAACTTCATTGCGCCTTTTAAAATACACGTATCGCCATCTATTGACGTACATAGGTAGACTTTATGATTTGTGTAATTACTACGCGTCGAGTAGCTAGAAACTTCTTTGTTGTTAATGTACTAATATATTGAATTAAATTTGTATATCTTCTGATTGTAGTGGACCGATTGGGATGTAATAAAAACTAAATATTACTTCAAGTTAACGCCTATAATTTTCTAATTAACTTTATTTGTCAGTAGTTTTTACATGAAACGTGTAAAAACAAACACAAAATAGACAAAAATTATCTCATTATATCATTTATTCTCCATCCCAATTATTTTTTTTGCAAATATTTTCAATATATGTATATTATACCTACAGACATAGAGAACAGTGTATATTGCAATACTTAATTCAGTATTTGTTTTATGCAAAATAAGCGAAACCGCAAATGTTAAACCATTTATTTTTGTTCTTCTTTGCTTTACTACACTTCCCTCAATTTACTTTGGTTTTCATTTTTGAAAATCATGTATATGTTTTTAGCTTATAAGGAAAACGTTTTTATATTATATACTTCGTGACCGGACTCTCAGATAAAAACACAACAGCTAATAAATACAGTGGAACGCAGTACAAAGTTGAGTAGAGAAAACTTAAAATCAGGCACACAATTACTACAGAAAACAGAAAAAATAACAAACAACATATACCTTTTTGACCACACTCATATTCAATTAAAAATATTTTTTTATTTTGAGAGATAGAGCCTTTCAGATTTGATTTATTCTTTTGTGACCGCCTTAATAATACGTCAAGTTGGCCACTAAGTGGCTTATATTTCGAGAAGAAAAACACTGGCATAAATTTAGAAGAACATTTATTTATTTATTTATCTACTTTAATGTATATAATTGATACATATGGCGGACTTATTGCTACAAGAGCAATCTCTTACAGCTTTGATGACGATAAAGCAATAACGGCATATTTATTTTTAATTCAAACGCTTAATGATGCAAGTAAGCGACTTACGTATAAATTTGTATTCATATGCTATTGCATATGAATACAAATTTAAATGCATATTGCATATCCTAGTATTGTAGTAGAATGTCAGAATTGAATTTTATACATAAGCACCAGATATATAATCACAAAAATAGATGGCTATCTATATATTCAATTTTTAAGGTAATAGGATATTATACAAAGACATTCTACTGAACTATATGTAGTGAATAACTAACTGAACCTAACTATAATTAGAATAATTAAATACATCGCAAATTTACCTTTAAGTAAACGATAAAAGGCCCCCATTCGCACCAAATTAATCAAAAGACTTTAACTCGCCTTAATTGCGAACAAACTCGTTTAATTTCTCGGGTACACACTATTAGAACCTAGGTAATACGAGGGCCGCTCGACCTGTAAACAAATTCTCGTCTATGCATAAAACAAAGGGGCCTCCACCGTTTCAAAGCTTCGTCCAATTAGGTTCTAACACCGCGCGAGTCTGATGAAAATTTCAAGTTAACTCGGGAAGACAGACTGTGTTGTAATCTCTACTCCGCCCGATTATGACACGTATTAAAACGCTTGTTTTTTTAAATATTTTAAAGAGAAGAGGATTTCACATTGTAGTAGGCGTAAGTCTCCAAATAAGTGTCAAAAGCATATGTAGGTTATATTTACTTTAATTCATTTAACTCTTCAGCAAGACCTAATTTTTATGTTATGTGGACAGACCAATATATTTTGCGAAATCTTTAAGATGTGCCAACGTTAATCAGGCCTTGTAAACTGTATGTTACCTGTTTCAAGCAACTACTTATGTAAACACACAAAATGGAAACTAGTGTATTTCTACTTTAATACATCGCAATGAATGTTTTTGATTTTCTGATTTATTTGTATGTAAAACTGTATTCTGTTGTAAATTCTGTTGTATTAAGACTATATCAATTTATGGAAAGAAAATTCACGTTTGACGGCAAGGTGGTACATGACGTAAAAATCAATAGGTATTTGAGTGTAACTGTTCGTAGATAAGCAGTAAAAATAAAAAAAAAATTAAGCTACGTTCTCAAGAGATTCAGAAACGAGTTTGAATAACTGAAGATATGTCATTGAAGATAAGTCCTCGGCAAAAGCATGCGAGTGAACAATAATTTAATCCTGCAACTTAATATTAAAAAATGTATTTCTGTCTTTTAGTTACTTGAATATTTAATAATAAGTTTCATTATACTAAGCAAGACATTTGTAAGAACACCGACTTATGATTGAAATGAAAAACGGAGAATTTAATTTATTTGTTTACGTTAATATCTGGGGTCACACGTCCGATTTGAAAAATTGTTTTTGTGTTCGAAAGCTCGTACACAGAAGAAGGTTACATGCGATATATTATCATGTTAGAATTCAAGAGGTCGAGCAGTTATAAAGAAGTTTTTGTTTGCTTTGTTTGTTTGTGTTAATATCTGGAATCACACGTCCGATTTGAAAAATTGTTTTTGTGTTCGAGAGCTCGTACACTAAAGAAGGTAACATGCGATATATTATCATGTTAAAATTCAAGAGGTCGAGCAGTTATAAAGAAGTTTTTGTTTGCTTTGTTTGTTTGTGTTAATATCTGCGATCACACGTCCGATTTGAAAAATTGTTTTTGTGTTCGAGAGCTCGTACACTGAAGAAGGTAACATGCGATATATTATCATGTTAGAATTCAAGAGGTCGAGCAGTTATAAAGAAGTGTTTGTTTGCTTTGTTTGTTTGTGTTAATATCTGGGATCACACGTCCGATTTGAAAAATTGGTTTTGTGTTCGAAAGCTCGTACACTGAAGAAGGTTACATGCGATATATTATCATGTTAGAATTCAAGAGGTCGAGCAGTTATAAAGAAGTTTTTGTTTGCTTTGTTTGTTTGTGTTAATATCTGGAATCACACGTCCGATTTCAAACATTGTTTTTGTGTTCGAGAGCTCGTACACTGAAGAAGATTATATGCGATATATTATCACGTTAGAATTCAAGAGGTCGAGCAGTTATAAAGAAGTTTTTGTTTGCTTTGTTTGCGGTAATATCTGGAATCACACATCCGATTTGAAAAAAAAAACATTTTTTTATTCGAAAACTCGTATTATCTACTAACAGGCGATATATTATCACGTTAGAATTAAAAGCCTAGCAGTAATAAATAAGAAATTTTTTTGTTCACTTAGTTTGTTTGCGTTAATGTCTGGAATCACACGTCCGATTTGAAAAATTGTTTTTGTATTCGAAAGCTCGTACATTAAGGAAGGGTACGGGCGATATATTATCATGCTAGAATTCATAGATATCGAGCAGTGGTAAGAAATAGTTTTTTGTTTGTTCGCCTTAATATCTGGAAACACATGTTCGATTAGTAAAATTCTTTTTGCGTTCGAAGGCTCATATTTAGGGGAAGGTAAACATTATCATGCTACTATTCATAGAGACAAGTATTTGCTTCTAGGCGGGTGAAATCGTGCGACACACCTAGTAAAAAACGAAATGGAGGCAAATAAAAGGAAGAGAGCTATCGTATAGTGGTTGGTGGACATACCTAATTTTCTATAAATCATCCTAAGATTGTATGTCTTAGGATGATAAAATTTCCAGCTACGATAAAAATGTTGGATGTCACTTTTTATTGCACACGTCAATACATTTTCGTGCATATTTCATGCGATTTCTTTAAAAATTAATTTTTTTCTAGTGAAACTTCTTTATGTACGAGAGCCATGAATAAAAAATAAGCTATCTCGTCGAGCGATCTCATGGAAAACCATTTAATGTCCTTTCGATATACATAAATAACAGTATAGTTTATTCTGACTACGCATTTCCTTTTAATTTTTTATTACTTAGTTCTAATTTTAATATATTTTCAAAATAAGGCACATAATTCAATATTTTATTCGCAAACAAAATTTTGTATTTTTAGAGTTTACTCCTAAAGAATCGATTTTCATATATAGCATCCGGTATGAAGTTTTATGACGAGTAAAATCAGAAGTTCAGAGCGTTAAAAAAGTGTAACAGTTTGTAAGTTTGGATGTAGGAGGTAATCTCCGAAACTACTCGTTCGATTTCAAAAATTATTTCACCAATATTTAGAAAATATCTTCAGGATGGACATCTTCAGGATCGACATAGGTTGTATATTATCTCGTTAAAAATAATTTTCATATATTATAAAAAAGTTAAATTTTGTAAGCTTAAGGAAATCTCTGAAACTATTCATCCGATTTCAAAAATTCATTCAGCAATATTTAGAAAGGACCTTCAGGATGGACATAGATTGTATATTATTCCGTTCAACAATTTTTTATGGAGACCAGTTTTGTAACGTAAGTCAACAAAAAAACAGTTGAGCGAATGCGTTTCTTATGAACGCTGCCTTAACGGTAAGAGATAAATTAATAGATGATATTGGTATTCATATTTATATATAGCGTTACCTATTTTATACATTACAAGACAATCGCAATTAAGGAGTAAACTCCAGTGGCTCGTCGGAGGTGACACGCAGGTTTTTTATTTCTAAGGATACCAAAGTTTCAAAAATACTAAACTAGGAACCAGATGTTGCAAAATGCAATATCCGGAAAAATATTCAATAAACATTAATGGCGACACCCAAGCGATTCGTTTACGAAACCCGACTTGCCACATCTGTCTTAAAGACATGGCGTTACGATTATTTTATTAAACTGATAAGTTATTTATAAAAATCCCCCTCCCCAATCTTTATTCGAAACTCCCCTCCACCCCGCCAGCGCGCCTTCGGCTAATTTCGGACTAAGAAAATTTTCGCCGGATTTGCATTTAAACGAAGTTGGCGCGATTTTCTTTTATTTCCCTCATGGCGACGTTAATATTTCATTTGAATTAATAATGGGCGGGAGGCGCGAAGGTGTGCGGGCGGTGAGTGAGCGCTCGGCGGATTGAAATCTTTGACTGTTTACCCAACTCGTTTTCTTAATTGAAATAATATTTCGTTGGAAAAAGACGTGGGGCGGTGGAGGCGATTGAGGAGAGGATTGAGGCTGATTTATATCTACCCTCTGTTAGTATAATGCGCCGCCCGCCCTGTTTGCTTGTTGCACAGCGAGTAAGCCTTTTTCGTTATCACTAGGCAACGTAATAAGCGACCCTGGATTACGTAAATGATTGAAGTGTTCATTAGTTTAAATTTGTCACTATAATATCGCATTCAATTTTCAATTTTCACTCCTTTTTTCTCAGCAATATTTAATGGTCAGAACTGTTACTAAGCATAATAAAGGTATGGTGAAATTGTGTAAATTTGTCTTTTTTTCCTCTCTAAGATTTAATGACTCATTTTGAGGTATTTTAGGGTGCTAATTACAAATATTTAATCAGTTTTTCTCCAACGCGTTCGGATTTTTCAGAAAAGGTACTGAAAATAGACAAAAAAAGACACTTTCATGTAGTAAAAATTGTATATTTAAAAAAATACTTATATCTATCAGTTAAAAATAATTAAAATACATAGGTGATGTATCTCTTAATATTTTTACATAACAACAATCTCAGTGGTATCTTGCCCTTTTCTGCTCGAAGCGATTTTTTCAGAGAGTTTTTCTTAAAATTGTTGTTCGGATTGAACATGCTTCTGTTTCACTTTCCTTGATATCTACGTTCTATTTATTTCAAGTCTTGATGAAATGTTTTACCTTTCTCTTCACTAATAGCTCCTAGATTTTCCGGAAAGTACTCAATTTTGCGAATTCAGGAAGTGACGCTTAACGCTCATTGAATATCCCATTTTACCAACATTTTCTATCATTTTAGCCACAATTTCTTCATAATTAGGAGTCTTGTTGTTCTCTAGAAATTCTTAACCACATCCTTAATAGAAATCCATGCTTCTAACTCGGTTTCACTAAGTTTTCTATCAAATTTTTTGGCCTTCATCAATTTTCTTATATCGGGCCGACAAAAATACCTCCTTTCAATTCGACATCTAATAATGATGCGAAAATGTTTTTTAGGTATTTGAAACCTTCTTCTTCTTTGTCCATAACCTTGACAAACTGTTTCATAATACCCGGTTTTATATGCAAGGGAGGTAGTAACACTTTTTCTCGGGGAACCAAATTTTCTCGAATTACATTTTTAGTCCCAGGTATTAGTTTAGTTCTAGAAGGCCATTCTTTTGTTCTAGGTTCTAGTTTAGTTCTAGATTTAATCACAAATTAGTCCAATGTTTTCCTCTATTCCGACTGTCCCACTCGCAGAGGAAGCATGGGTACTTAGTATAACCACCTTGTTGTCCAAGCAGCATACTCATAACTTTTAAATCTCACACGACTCATCCGTACTTTACATACGACCCATCTGTGCTGTTCGTAGTTTATTTTAGTCAAAACATTTTGCAAATTTTCGCAGCATTCTTTTAAATGTACAGAATGTGCTACAGGCAGTGAAGCATACTGATTACCTTTATGGAGAAGAACTGCTTCCAAGCTTCTTTTTGAAGAATCTCCATGCCTTTGCATGGTAGTCAACGTAAACATGTTCACCAAACTAGGAATGTCCTTGCTATAAATTAAATCTTCATCCTCAGCAAAATCGGAATAAAATCTCTTTCTCTGTTACAGTACTATGAGAATGAGATACCAGGAGCAAGCATGTTTCTTTCTTGCAATCTTGAACCAAGGAGATCAACTGTGCCTTTACTAACTGTACCTTTGATTTAGGTCTTTCGTTAAGTCGTTGAATTCTGTCTGGGAAAATAACTTCAGCTCAAGTTGAGGTTCAAAGTCAGGATCAGACTGAGATAGATCTTCCGCATCACTGCTCGACACTGATTCGGAATAAGGGGTAGTGGCTGTGCAGCTTCCGGATCACGAAACACTACATGCGTTACCGATTGCACATTTGGGTAGCTTATTTGCTTTTTGGTTTTTGAACTGTGCCCAGCCATACTACAGCAACAAAAGTAACAATCTGTTGCATGATCCTGAGGTTCTTTCCAAATCATGGGTGTCTGTATAGTGATGGTATTATTTTGCCCTTTCGACCACTTGCAAAGTTCTAGAACGCACGTTGCACAAACTTTGTGAAGTGTCCACAACTTGTCCTGGTCACTAATGGGTAGGTCAAAATACATGTAGTAAACATTTTTTACAGTCTGTTATAGTCCTTTGTTGTTTTGTTAACATGAATTCCCCACAGATGTAACAAAAACCGTCCGGTGACACAACTTCGCAACGACATTTTTAAGTTAACGTATTAAATTGACACTGTAACTAATGCACTTTAAAATCGGTTCAAGTATTTATTTGATTTTTTCTTATTTCTTACCCTCATTAGCTGTCTTCTAATGAATTAAAGTGACAAAATTTGTAATAGAGATTTAATCACCAATTAGTTGTATTATTTCGAATTGAGCTTTTCTGACGTGTAAATCACGCATTAATCATGTACCAATCAGTTAATAAGGTAGTAACTAGCAAATTATAAAGGAGACTGTATTCTTTTTTCCTAATAGAAACTATTTACATAACATTTAATCCATTAGACACTTTTAATTATGTATTATCGAGCTTGAAAGCGAAAGCAGAGGGTCATTTTGGGTAAAATCAATATTGCAATATATAAAAAAATGTGACGTGTTAAATTTTTATCATTATTTTTCCCATAGTCAGCACCAATCAAAATATAATTCCGACATACAAGTCATTCAAACTGCTTTAGAAATTCGGAAAGTGACAAGCTTTTATTGTTATAGTTTTAAGATAATAATCGGAACCCCACAAGTCTATTCTTTCCACAATATAAATTGAAAAAGCAGGCGTATCGGCAGAAACCAAGAAATACAGAAAAAAACATTTTTTCGATCCGGTACGGTAATTTTGACAAAGTTTATATTTAATCTCCATTTAGTTAGTGTTATATTTTATACAACACAAATATTATGCACAAAAATATAATATATATTTTATTTTAGTTAAAATTGTATGATAAATTCAAATATAGAATTTTATACTGTCTACATGTAAAACAAGTAAGTGAGTCTCATCACCAGCACTGGTGAACGGAGGTCTCCCCATATATTTCCATTAAGATTGATCCCATACTGCTTGCATCCAATAGTTTCCTGCCACCTTTAGTCCCATTCTATGTCTTCCAATACATTCCAATAACCTTTCTTCCCTAACGAACATCGGTTCTGCATGCAATGCAGTCTGCCCATTGCCACTTCAGCCTGCTAGTCCTACTAGCTATGTCGGTTAACTTAGCTCTCTACAGATCTCCTCATTACTGTAGAGAATCTCCGAGCAATAGCCCTTTCCATAGTTCGCTGAGTGACTTGGAATCATTTTTCGAGGCCAGCAGTAAGGGGCTACGTTTCACTTCCGTATACCGTAACTAGCAACACAAAGCAGTTGAAAATTTTTGTCTGTAGACACTGGAGTCTTTTAAGCGAGATGATGTAATTGATAAAGGCGAAAGAATAAATTTCTCAAAAACTGCTCAGCCGAGTTGGATTATCCAATTAAACTCTGTCTTGAAGTTGGATTATCTACTTAAACAGTTTGTGCTAACTATACATAACGATCAGCAATTTCCTAAGTATTCCTAGCATGTACTGGTATAGGTACGAAATTGACGTTAGAAATGATCTTTGTCTTGTCCATATTTATTTTAAAACCTAAACTATGCTAAGATCTAGAGCATCATCCAGTGCAAGTGTCGTCCAGTGATTCTATCTATACCATTATATCGTCAGTATATAGAAGATGAATTATGTATTCATCATTGATATTGAAACCATCCAAATCAAGTACTTCAAGAAGCTGTATCCTTTTGAAACCAAGGACTTCAAGATATCGTCCAGCGTTGTGGTGAAATGTTTCGAAAAGCTTACTTCTCCCTGTCTTACATATTTTCGCAGATGGATCGTTTTCTTAATGTGGTCATATAGTCGAACAGACATGTTGACGTTACTGTACAAACACTTCAATATACCGGTAGTCATAGCTGTAGAGACTGAAGCACGACTCAGGTTTCGATAGACTCGAAAGCTTTCTCATAGTCCATAGACATAGTGTCGATTATACTACTCAAATATCTGTATAATCTGGCGTAGTGAATGAATGTGGTCTATAGCACTATATCTTTTTTCGGAAACCGGGGCTGAAAGTGATAAATCTCGAAAACAACTTATGAACGTGGTTTAGGCGAGTAACAGACATATAATTCTTAAAAATAATAAGCGAGTCTATTAATGTTTTAATGTTAGATATTTGTACTATCTAGCAAAATAACTACTCAGAGTCTTGCAATACAGCACTATCCTATCGAGGCTGAACAAGCAGCGATATGATGATCGTTCCTTATACTAACTGACAGATCTGTATATTCTTTCCCTTAAGAAATTTTTAAGAAATTTGGAATAGCTTTAAACTTATTATTTCCAGTGCCAATGAGGCGAGCGATTTAAAATTATAACATACTAGGAAGACAGTTAAAGAAGACTCTTCAATACTGGTCTAATACCACATGAAAAAATGAGGAACCTGAAAAGATGAGAAGCTTATCTAGAATCGATTTAACATTACATAATGAGAGAATCGTTATAAATTCGTAATATTACTGACTGAAAGTATGACAAAAAAATAGTAAAATAAATTAAAAATAGACAAATTCCATCGTAGTATTTTGAAAATTTGTATATATTAATATTAAGTTTGCAATAATTAATAAATTGCTACTAAATTTGCAATAATTAATATTAAGGATTTATTTTTATCCTTGTAGATACAAAAAAAATAGTTAATATGCAATATGCAACCTCCTTAAGTAGTTTTAAATTCACCGAAATCGTTTTGTATAAATCAATTTTTAGATTAAGTCACATAGAAAGTATATAATACTAGCTGTGCCCGCGAGGTCATTCGTGCGTGGACCTTTCGAAAAGATTATTAAGTTAACATTAATATTAATACAGTAACACCATCTGTTATAAAAATTATAGAAGTCAACTTTTTGAATGGTTGATTGCGATAAAATATCGCTTTCACTTACCCAAACATAACAAAATCCCCCAGCAAAAAATTCATTGAAATCGTTTTACGTCTACTCTTGCTTGATGCGTGAACAAATAATAGGATCGCAGACAAATGGACGATTATTCCACACATAGTAGCTTTCTGTTCCATTTGATTATACATATAGACGATAAAGTACGTAATAATCAAATTTATACAAGCTAATACTAAACCTCCAAAAGTAATTAAATTATAAATACTAACAATAGATTAAAATCTAAACGAATCGAAAAAAAAATTGAGCTAATATGGAATACATCCCAAATCGAAACATTTTATGTGCGAAGGACGACCAACAAATACATCAGCCCTCATGCATCTGTTCTTCAGATTGCTTACTTAAGCACCTATGCACACCATTCCATACTTCACCTCTACCTTCGCCCATTTCGTTATTCTGTGTGGAAATTTCATGATGCGATTTAAAATATACGTTGCACCATCTTTTGTATAATAGATACACTATACATTTATGCAATTACTATGTGTTAAGTACCTCGGCACTTCGTTATTGTTCTCCTAAAAACTACTTGTGACTTTAAGTCAACACCTATGTTTTTTATCAAAAAACTATCTGAATTGAGTCAGTAGTTTTTACATGACGCATGTTTTAAAAACATACAACAGACAAAAATTCCAAAAACATTTCTGTGTACTATTACTTTCATTAAGTGGTTCTAAATAATTTGTTTTGTATATATTTTCAATTTACTGACAAGCTAATTCTATTATACATGTAGATAAACCATTTGTCCCGACTTCATTCCTCATCTTAAAATATTACATATAAAAGGCGATAGAGTACGGAAGGCGATAGAGCGCAGAGAACGTTAGAGGCAATGCGTCTCGCTGCACGTGCAGTATTTGCCGGAAGCCCCTGTCGAAGAACTACGATTTTACGCTCTCCGGCGCCGGACGCTCTCGCGCTTCATTGGAGATGCGCTCTGCCTCGATCCTAATTTAACTTTGTCACGTCGCCTTCCGCATCCGGCGGCGTCCGTGCAACCCGCTCCAATGCGTACGTAGCTCTTTTGACATGACCCTTAATCGAATGTGCTATTTCGACTTTCGGCGTATAACAGAAGGCGAAGGTAAAATTTCCGTTTGACTGAAACGATTCTGTTAGTTGCAAATAGTTGGGGGCTTTTTGGATATGAAAGGCAAAGCGGTTGTGAAAATGGGGAAAAGCTATTGAAAGTATCGTAAATAACATACACTTGTACTGAGATTAAACTTTAACTGTATTATTAATCACGCTAATTAGGGTTCAGTACCTCAAAAAGGGAAACGAAATTTTTATGAGATCATCCGTGCCATATCTGTCAGTCGTTTTTCTCAAAAACCGGTTGACGGAGAGTTTTGAAATTTGGCACAATAATAAAACAAAATAACCTGCATATACTTCAATACTTAAAAATATTAATATGGAAATTTTAGAAAGGCAGGCTGATTAAGGAGCCGATTTTTTATTCCATATATAGCGTGAAGCATCGTTTAAAAGGACAAGTTATAAGAATTTCAAAATATTTTCTGCATCCCTCTTATTTCCGAAACTATTTAATCTAAAATTATGAATAATATAATATTTATCTAAAATCATCTTATTTCCGAAACTATTTAACCTAAAATTATGAATAATATAATATTTATCTAAAATCATCTTATTTCCGAAACTATTTAACCTAAAATTATGAATAATATAATATTTATCTATTATCAATAAATATTTATCTAAAATCATAATAGAAACCTATGGAAATGTTGTGGAAAATTATAGTGTTTTTCCTCGATCATATAATTTTTTCAATAAGCGCCATGTTTTAACGCTTGTAAAAGATATCGCAGGCAATATATTTTTACGTTGTGAATAATCAATATTTGTAAATAGTTTAATAGAGATATTACCCTTAACTATTTATAAATGCCTAAATATCCACGGAACCCTCGTAGTACGAGTTCTATTCGCGCTTGACACATTTTTTATTTATTAAATTAAAGCAGAACCATCCATCAACCGGGCAGTGTAAGTACATTGGAATTCTATTTAAATACGCTGTTATATCGTAATTAGTTTTATGGGATAAACCACAGACAACACATTTTTCTTCTCTAGTGCCATTTATATAACGTGTCTCATATTAACAATAATGCTGCGGAATTAGGGATTCTGTCGCTAATTGTGATATTCGTATCATTAATTTGTGGTTGCGCAACAAAGCACGACTACCAATAGGGCTAAAGGCATAAAGCTAACAATGACAATAGTTACTAAGAAGAACTTGGACATCCTTGATAAATTGTGCCGTTGTGAATTCCCTAAGGATGCAAAAGTAAGCATATATTCTTGATACGAGGAACCTGACACTGACAAACAGCGGTATGTTTTTTTCCTATTCTAAAAAAGTACACAACTAGTATATTTATTTGCCCTCCCTTGCTTACAAACTTCAAATAATTTTACAGGTATTTAACTAGTATTATTAGCCAAGACGATGTGATTATTTACTGTATATTTACTGTAAAACACTTTGCAAGAATATAACAACACACTCAAGCGTAGATTACGGTTTGCTTGGTATTATTGTTCTCACTTTCTACTGTCTCTACAAAATAGTTACTAAGTAGAACTTGGACATCCTTGATAAATTGTGCCGTTACGAATTCCCCAAGGATGCAAAAGTAAGAATCGATTCTTGACATAGGAATCGGACAGTGAGAAATAGCGGTATGTTTTTTTCCTATTCTAAAAAACTTTCACAACTAGTATATTTATTTTCCCTCCCTTTCTTATAATCTTCACTTAATTTTACAGGTTTTTAATTAGTGTTATTAGCCAAGACGATGTGATTATTTGTTGTATATTTACTGTTAAATATTTTGCAAGAACATAACAACATCCTCAAGCTTAGATTACAGTTGGTTTGGTTTTATTGTTCTTACTTTCTACTGTCTCTACTACTCAGTATACAGAAAGAACTGAGTAATAAACAAAATTAATATTAAAATAAAGAAATCGAAATGTATTAAAATTCTCTACCTGTATAAAAATCTAAACCATGTACAAAAATTATGCAAAAAACAAATTATTCCTGAAAATAGATGGTATATAGCTAGAGGACATCTGAATAGATGGTATGTAGCTAGAGAACATCTGAATAGATGGTATGTAGCTAGAGGACATCTGAATAGATGGTATGTAGCTAGAGGACATCTGAATATATGGTATGTAGCTAGAGGACATCTGAATAGATGGTATGTAGCTAGAGGACATCTGAATAGATGGTATGTAGCTAGAGGACATCTGAATAGATGGTATGTAGCTAGAGGACATCTGAATAGATGGTATGTAGCTAGAGGACATCTGAATAGATGGTATGTAGCTAGAGGATATCTGAATAGATGGTATGTAGCTAGAGGACATCTGAATAGATGGTATGTAGCTAGAGGACATCTGAATATATGGTATGTAGCTAGAGGACATCTGAATAGATGGTATATAGCTAGAGGACATTTGAAGCATAAATTAAACCAGCGCAGTAGAATAGTGTGATTGTTTAAAAGTCCATCTTTTATAAGCGAAAAGTTTTCCGTTTATTTGTTTGTTTGTTTTTCCAAGCTTAAACGGTCTAATGGATTTTATTGAAACTTTGCATACTAGTTATATACATCCTAGATTAAAGGATATATATATATATATATATATATATATATATATATATATATATATACGTATATAATTAAGCTGACTAATATAATACAAGTTGAACGTTGTCTGTTTATTTCCTTTTTTATCTTTCCTTCACGCATAATGACCCAACGGATTTTAATAACATTTCGTACACGTAATAATATACATTCCAGGAAAGACTACGTATAATAATAACCCTACCACGTAGAGGAGAAGAATAGTGAATATTGTTAAAAAAATATTCTTTTGTGAAAACACAAAAAAATTTGTTATTTTTTAACATAGTTAATTTGCTACCGACGGCTAAACCCACATTTTTCAATTAAGTAACAGTGGGTACTACTGCTTTCCCTATATAAATACATATTTAACGTGGCCGAAAACATTTAGTTAACATTAATTAAACGCGCCAAATAATAATTCAGTCATAGTTGAATCTATTCAAATTTACAAGTGATTCTTATAAAATAAATATTCTATAATTAATATAATACAAAAATTTATGTAGATTTTTATTAATATTTCGCGTATTTAGTTAATGGCAAGTATTCGAACCCTCACGCACAATAAAGACAGTTACTACTAGCTAACAACTCGACAAATTAAAATGAACACACCCATACTTGGCCCCTACATACACCTGACATAATTCGACAAAGTAAAACAGCTCCAGTATTAAACAGACGCACATATTGAACGAAGTGTTAAACATCCATCGCCCCCTAACCAGTCCCGCGCCGAGTTTCCGCCCGGAAGCGCACACGTCCATACACGAACGCATTCCCGAGCGGATAGCGACAGTGATGTCTCAAATCCACCTATTTAATAAACATTTTGACACAACGCATGATAAACACAGCCATTTTAATAAGAACGGATGTGGGGGTATGCATGTACGACATTACAGACGAATGACGAATCACTTTATCTTATAGATACGATCTACGGGTAAGGAATGTATAGAGTGATAAGGTGTTGTACAAAATTGTGTGTTGTACAAGTGTGACGTTTCAAATCCACCTATCTAATAAACGTTTTGACACAACACATGATAAACACAGCCATTTTAATGAGAACGAGATTGGGGGTATGCATGTACGACATTACAGACGAATGACGAATCACTTTATCTTATAGATACGATCTGCGGGTAAGGAATGCATAAAGTGATAAGGTGTTGTACAAAATTGTGTGTTGTACAGAAGTGTGATTTTCAAATTCACCTATCTAATAAACGTTTTGAAATAAATAAACGAATATGTCCTTCATTCTTAACATAAAGGTAAAGTATGTACTGAAGCAACAAATGTTTTAATGTATGATTACGTACTTTTTGTATAATTCACAAATTGTAATTTTTAATTGAATATGTATATTTTTGGTAAAGTGAAAAACATTATTTTGGTAATAATTATTTACAGAATTCTTCAGAATAACACAACAAATAGAAAATGGGTAAGTGTAACTTCACACAGCACAAATACTAATTTTCGGCCTTCAAAATTTTCGGTTGACTGCGGACGATTTTTACACAACAAAAGTACATCGAAAAATTACCAGGACAGCTGTTCTATCATTATTCACTGTGTATAACATTTCCCTAATCTATGACCACCCATCAGTAACACTTATTTTTTGACATTTAATAAAAGTATAAAATGTTTTTAGGACATACAACTTCAAGACAAACAACCGAATTTCACTATACATAAGGATTCCATAAACTACTTCAGAACACACAACTGCCACTTATCTAGCCATACTATTAGTAGATCGGCTATTTCAATAACCACCGTGTCATTATCATATCGGTATTATGTACACCTAGAAAACAAATGTTAAAAAAAAATTATAAATAACAACTCAACTAAGCGCAAAAAGATTAGCCTAATTAAAAAAAGAATGCGAAATATTAATAAAAGGATAATGAAAAATTAGTATTTTTAAAACAATTAACTAAAACTCTAAAAACTTTTAGTTACATAAATTTTAAGGAGTCAATGCTTGATAGGTTTGTGTAGTAAATTTAATCTCATCATTGATGTGTAAATTTATATAGAATAGCAGACAGGAGTATACGAAAATGGAAGCGGTACATAGCGAATATTAAAAATATTTAAAGTTTTTTACCGTTTTTATTTATTTTTCATAATTTCAAATATTAAAATCTTAGATACAATAGTTAACAAATAATAAACCCATTAACTCACAAATTTTTGAACACGATGTATAAAAGAGTCTTTTCCTATATACTGTTGACGTCTCGCTACCTTATTTATTATCGAAGTATTGTAAATTTCAAACTAAATTTATGACTAGCAATATTCACCTGAAGCCTACAAAATTCTTATCAAAAGTCTATTTAGCGAAGTGGAATAATACTTGATAAAGATTGACTGAGTTATAAAAGTTTAAATTTAACCTTTAGAGAAAGACGGCTATACTGTGTTGTGAGGTCATTTTTAATATTGCACATTATATTCTACGAGAGGAAAAGAGACGGATATACCCAACTCTATCTGTATCTTCAAATTGAGAAGCCTACAACTGCCTTATTTTTCAATGAATTTTTGAATTTTTTTCAAGACCGGTTTTTAATTAACTTATATTTCACAATATTGTACGAAAAATATAGAATGAGTCAACTACCGTATTAAGGAAAATGATATGTCAACCGAAACAGTATAAAAGTTCTTACCTTTATGTGTTAGTCATACGAATTTCGTCATTGTGCTTTGACACCTATGCATTCTATGAATAAAAATCAAATTGGAGTCGCGTGTTTCGCAGATTTGTATAATATTTAGCGTTAGACAGTAAGTGAGCAAATTACGTATCTACTGCAGTGCAGGTACGTACTCTTTACTTTAAGAAATAACTATAGCAGGTACGTACTCTTTACTTTAGGAACTAACTATGGCAGGTACGTACTCTTTACTTTAAGAAATGACTATGGCAGGTACGTACTCTTTACTTTAAGAAATTACTATGGCAGGTACGTACTCTTTACTTTAAGAAATTACTATGGCAGGTACGTACTCTTTACTTTAAGAAATGACTATGGCAGGTACGTACTCTTTACTTTAAGAAATTACTATGGCAGGTACGTACTCTTTACTTTAAGAAATTACTATGGCAGGTACGTACTCTTTACTTTAAGAAATGACTATGGCAGGTACGTACTCTTTACTTTAAGAAATGACTATGGCAGGTACGTACTCATTACTTTAAGAAATGACTATGGCAGGTACCTACTCTTTACTTTAAGAAATTACTATGGCAGGTACGTACTCTTTACTTTAAGAAATGACTATGGCAGGTACGTACTCTTTACTTTAAGAAATTACTATGGCAGGTACGTACTCTTTACTTTAAGAAATTACTATGGCAGGTACGTACTCTTTACTTTAAGAAATGACTATGGCAGGTACGTACTCTTTACTTTAAGAAATTACTATGGCAGGTACGTACTCTTTACTTTAAGAAATTACTATGGCAGGTACGTACTCTTTACTTTAAGAAATGACTATGGCAGGTACGTACTCTTTACTTTAAGAAATGACTATGGCAGGTACGTACTCATTACTTTAAGAAATGACTATGGCAGGTACCTACTCTTTACTTTAAGAAATTACTATGGCAGGTACGTACTCTTTACTTTAAGAAATGACTATGGCAGATACGTACTCTTTACTTTAAGAAATGACTATGGCAGGTACGTACTCTTTATTTTAAGGAATGAATATGGCAGATACGTACTCTTTACTTTAAGAAATGACTATGGCAGGTACGTACTCTTTACTTTAAGAAGTGACTATGGTAGGTACGTACTCTTTACTTTAAGAAATGACTATGGCAAGTACGTACTCTTTACTTTAAGAAATGACTATGGCAGGTACGTACTCTTTACTTTAAGAAATGACTATGGCAGGTAGGTACTCTTTACTTTAAGAAATGACTATGGCAGGTACGTACTCTTTACTTTAAGAAATTACTATGGCAGGTACGTACTCTTTACTTTAAGAAGTGACTATGGTAGGTACGTACTCTTTACTTTAAGAAATGACTATGGCAAGTACGTACTCTTTACTTTAAGAAATTACTATGGCAGGTACGTACTCTTTACTTTAAGAAATTACTATGGCAGGTACGTACTCTTTACTTTAAGAAATGACTATGGCAGGTACGTACTCTTTACTTTAAGAAATTACTATGGCAGGTACGTACTCTTTACTTTAAGAAATTACTATGGCAGGTACGTACTCTTTACTTTAAGAAATGACTATGGCAGGTACGTACTCTTTACTTTAAGAAATGACTATGGCAGGTACGTACTCATTACTTTAAGAAATGACTATGGCAGGTACCTACTCTTTACTTTAAGAAATTACTATGGCAGGTACGTACTCTTTACTTTAAGAAATGACTATGGCAGATACGTACTCTTTACTTTAAGAAATGACTATGGCAGGTACGTACTCTTTATTTTAAGGAATGAATATGGCAGATACGTACTCTTTACTTTAAGAAATGACTATGGCAGGTACGTACTCTTTACTTTAAGAAGTGACTATGGTAGGTACGTACTCTTTACTTTAAGAAATGACTATGGCAAGTACGTACTCTTTACTTTAAGAAATGACTATGGCAGGTACGTACTCTTTACTTTAAGAAATGACTATGGCAGGTACGTACTCTTTACTTTAAGAAGTGACTATGGTAGGTACGTACTCTTTACTTTAAGAAATGACTATGGCAAGTACGTACTCTTTACTTTAAGAAATGACTATGGCAGGTACGTACTCTTTACTTTAAGAAATGACTATGGCAGGTAGGTACTCTTTACTTTAAGAAATGACTATGGCAGGTAGGTACTCTTTACTTTAAGAAATTACTATGGCAGGTACGTACTCTTTACTTTAAGAAATGACTATGGCAGGTACGTACTCTTTACTTTAAGAAATGACTATGGCAGGTACGTACTCTTTACTTTAAGAAATGACTATGGCAGGTACGTACTTTTTACTTTAAGAAATGACTAGGGTAAAACAATACAATACGCTCCAGTTGACAATACGCCCCACTGCGCGTACACGCACACAAATACAGATATCAAACAAGTAGCGACACGTACGGCGCCGCGCCAGTCGCCCGCCATCAGTGCTGCCGGTTAGGTATGGTTATGTGACTTATTTAGAAATAAACATCAAAATCTTCACCAATTGCTTTGGAACAATTTGCGGTGAGTACCATACAAATTTACTTACATTGTACAGTATTTTTTTAATGCAGTTTTTGTTTGTAAATGTGTGTACAGCTTTAATTTACCTATTATTTAACGTGTTCCTTATAGTGAATTACTCGCAACGGCGTCCATCTTGCGACTGGGGCGTTTTGTAAATATAAATTTACAAAACGCCTCGTTCATTATGCTACAATATGCCTCATCACCCAATCAAATTATTTATTAAAAAAAATACTTTTTATTTTTACAGATGTCGCGTAACTATCAAAGAAAAACCCTACGGGCTTCTTGGTCTGATACGGATTTAAATGAAGCTATGCAAAAAGTGCGTAACAAGGAGATGGGAATTAATGAAGTTTCTAGGGTTTACAATATCCCATCTAGAACGCTCAGACGACATCTGGTAACAGGAAAACTTAAAATACCACTCGGGAGACCACCTGTTTTTTCAAAAGAACACGAGAAAAAACTAGTAGCTCATATTAAAAAAGTTGGTTTTGCACCTGACCGAAAGGATGTCAAAGAAATGGCTTACCAGTTAGCTCAAACGCTTAACATAAAGAACCCATTCTCGAAAGACACTCATCAAGCAGGTAACGTTTGGTTCAACTGGTTCTTGAAACGTAACCCCGAGTTAAGCCAGCAAAAATCTGAAGGTCGGTCACTTGCTATAGAGCTTATGGTTTAAATCGAGAGGATGTCCAACATTTTTATACACTGCTGGCTCAGATATATGAAGAAAACGACTTGGGTGAACATCCGGACCAAATATTCAACATGGATGAGACTGGCATCCAAATAAATAATAAACCTGGTAAAGTTATAGCCGGCAAAGGAGCTAAAGATGTTTATACTTTGACTAGTTGCGAAAAGGGAGAGAATGTGACAATCATAGCTTGCTGCAATGCTCAAGGTAACTTTATGCCACCGGTATTAATTTATAAGGGTACCTACAGCAAGCCTCAGTTTTCTGAAGGACTACCACCATGTTCGCAAATATATATGAATAAGAAGTCCTCATATATAAACTCGGAACTCTTCATGAAATGGGTCGAGGAGATATTCTTACAAAAAGGTCATGGAAAATCCCTATTGATAATGGATGGTCACAGTTCACACTGCAACAATATTCGCTTATTCGAAGTAGCTAAAGAGAATGATGTTACATTATTATGCTTACCAAGTCACACGACTCATGCACTTCAACCACTGGATAGGGCATTTTTCAGACCTTTGAAGATTTATTTTGCTCAGGAAGCAAAATCTTGGATTATCATGAATAAAGATAAACGACTTACTCGCTACGGTGTGTCCAAACTTATTGGTAAGGCCTGGGAAAAGGCTGCTAGTGTATCTAATGGAATCGCTGCTTTAAAGTCTGGTGGGATCTACCCATATGATCCAAACGACATACCAGAGCACTATTTTTCACTCTCGGACGCGTTGCGAGAACAAGATCTTGTATATGATGAGCAAGGAAATGATAATAATGTTAATGAACTTGGTGAAGGCTTTTCAGGGATACAAAACATCAATAATCTTCCAGCTGAAATGGAACCAACAATTTCGGAAGTGGAAGTAACTGAAAATGAATCTGGAAACAAGGAAGAAGAAATGGTTACAGAAAATGTTGAACGGTATAATTTTACTGAATTTGATAAAACACCCCAAAAATTTCCCCTCAGCGTCTGCAGAAGAAACGCCTACAAAAGTTTTGACTAAAGTTCATCCCATAAATAAATTACCAGCAATGACGTTGAAAGAAAACAAAAGGCTACAGTGTTGACGTCCCCAGAGAATATACAAAAAATAAAAGTTAAAGAAAAGTGTAAGAAGGATGCAGTGACGAAGAAACTGAAGATATGTGAAAAAAAGAAAGTAACACAGGAAAAAAAACAAGGAAAATAAAAAAAAAGAAAGTGACCGTTGTCTCTTCATCATCAGAACGCGATATTGATGAACAAAGTTACAAAAGCTCCTCGAACGACGATATTTCTGATGAAGAAGAGAATTTCAGAGCGTTGAATGTACAGAAAATTATTATTCCACGACTTCTAAAGAGGATTGGATAAAAGTGTTTGTCATGTTCATCTTGGATGCATGAGTTTTGTACCATGTACAATCCTCTGTTCAATGTTTGTGGGAAAAAAGTTAAACGGGAAGCTATCAATAATATTAAGAAAACAAAGAAAAATAATTAAATGTTATTCAGTAAATGCCACGTAAAACTGATTGTGGTGATTTGAAATTGATCTCGAAGTAATTTCTAAGACTGATTGTTGAGCTTTTATTTTAATTATCTTAAGTTTGTTCTATTTTTGTAATAATATTATAATGGGGCATTTTGTAACAGCCGTGAGGCATATTATCAACACATAGTGCTACAAAACGACCCACCGAAGGTCTGAAAAAAATTTTTTTGTAACTAGTGTAATAAGAAATGTAACCAAATTCAAGTGCCATTTTGTAGTTTAAATACCATTTGTTGCATTTATGATAAATATACGACTGATAAAAGTTTAGAGGGCATTATATTGAGAATCCCGTAAAAGTGGGGCGTATTGTAGCGTTTTACCCTATGGCAGGTACGTACTCTTTACTTTAAGAAATGACTATGGCAGGTACGTACTCTTTACTTTAAGAAATGACTATGGCACTCTTTACTTTAAGAAATGACTAATGGCAGGTACGTGTTCAAAAAATGGGTATTAAAAATTAACATTTTTTAATAATTATTTTACATTATAACGTCGGAAAATAACTTATTTTAAAACATAAAACGCAAAATTTGTGTGTCTATAGATGAATCTATGAATACAAAAATGTATTTAATATTTTAAAGATTTTATTTCTGCTTTTATAGGAGCTCATAAAAACTTAAAAAAATGTAGTCGAGTCTTATAATTTCTTCTATGTTGAGTTATCTATGAATAAAAAATTTATTTAATATTTTAAAGATTTTATTTCAGTTTTTATAAAAGCTCATAAAAACTTTAAAAAATGTAGTTGAGTCTTATAATTACTTCAATAAAACTAACTTTCAATGAATTAAAGTAAAATATTTTACAGTTTTAATTACATTCCCGGACCTATTTTTCTATTGACCACCTGCGACCATGGATTGTATAGATGTGTCGAAAAGTCGGGAAATAAAATGTTTAAATACAGATAATATTAGAAAATACTGGAACGATTACTTTTATCACGTCTTGTTATATAGGTACTCATCCAATAAAAATTGCCTGAACTGACTCGATAAATTCATAAAACCAATGATATGAAAAACATCACGGAATGGATAAACTGATATTTACTTCGTAAATAATAACAGAATCTCCAAATAATAACAGCATCTCCAAATACAATGCAAATAACGCGAGTGATTTATTACTGATACCTTATTAATGGTAACAGAATCTCCAAATAATAACAGCATCTCCAAATACAATGCAAATAGCGCGAGTAATTTATTACTGATACCTTATTAATGGTAACAGAATCTCCAAATAATAACAGCATCTCCAAATACAATGCAAATAGCGCGAGTGATTTATTACTCGTACCTTACTAATAATAACAGAATCTCCAAATACAATGCAAATAACGCGAGTGATTTATTACTGATACCTTATTAATGGTAACAGAATCTCCAAATAATAACAGCATCTCCAAATACAATGCAAATAGCGCGAGTGATTTATTACTCGTACCTTACTAATAATAACAGAATCTCCAAATACAATACAAATAACGCGAGTGATTTATTACTGATACCTTATTAATGGTAACAGAATCTCCAAATAATAACAGCATCTCCAAATACAATGCAAATAGCGCGAGTGATTTATTACTCGTACCTTACTAATAATAACAGAATCTCCAAATACAATACAAATAACGCGAGTGATTTATTACTGATACCTTATTAATGGTAACAGAATCTCCAAATAATAACAGCATCTCCAAATACAATGCAAATAGCGCGAGTGATTTATTACTCGTACCTTACTAATAATAACAGAATCTCCAAATACAATGCAAATAACACGAGTGATTTATTACTGATACCTTATTAATGGTAACAGAATCTCCAAATAATAACAGCATCTCCAAATACAATGCAAATAACGCGAGTGATTTATTACTGATACCTTATTAATGGTAACAGAATCTCCAAATAATAACAGCATCTCCAAATACAATGCAAATAACGCGAGTGATTTATTACTGATACCTTATTAATGGTAACAGAATCTCCAAATAATAACAGCATCTCCAAATACAATACAAATAACGCGAGTGATTTATTACTGATACCTTATTAATGGTAACAGAATCTCCAAATACAATGTAAAAAGCGCGATTGATTTATTACTCGTATCTTATTGGGCCAGCCCCGAAACGTGTCGAATCATGTTGTCAAAATCACGCCTGTTCGTAATATGAAAGAAATATCGTCTTAAAACCCATAGGCCAAAAGAACTAATAACAATACAAAAAATATTTTTATAAGTTATAAAAACTGCAAACATAATAATGATGTTTTCATCAGAAAAAATTAAAGAATCAATAAATCTCCAAAAGGGTTTTGTTGCCCAAGATTACTCGTAAGAAGCCACAGTGTGTCTCTAAATGTATGTTCCATGCATACGTTATTCACATTGGCAGCAATACGCAGGCACGCACACACACATTAGAAAATGTGTGTGCGTGCGTGCGTGTGAACATGCGTATGTGCGTGCGTGCTTCCGCGTGTATGTGTGTGTGAGTGTCGACCAAACACGAAAGTCAAAGGTTTTATTTTGGGAACTTATTTACCGTCATGTATACAGAAATGTTAATGCTTTTATATAACAATTAAATGAAACTACCTGTTATAGTATTGTTTCCACTTTCTTTAATTTCTTTACCACGACCTAGGATTCGTTGTATTACAACATCTTCAGGTGGGTTATTAGAAAAGAGCTTTTATATATTTCTTGTAGTAAATTCAGTTTATAAAACCTTAAGAAAATTTATTACTAATATTTTGCCTCGTTCCCAGCGAAATTAATTTCATTGAAAGGTTTGATATAATCTTATCTATAATTTTCAAGTGGTTATTAAATGAGGTCAGCGTATAATTAATATTTGTATCCGTTGCAAATACGCAAATATTTTTTTTAAAGCGTCAACTGTCTCTAGATTCCAGTAATGATATGAAATTCCTTGAAATCGGTTTTTAATCTAAGTGCCAGTCATGATACGAAATTCCTTTCCATATAAATCACCAGAGAAATAAAAAATCTATGAACGGTCATCTGGCCAGTATTTACATTCGTATGTCAATGTTGAATCACGTCAAGTAAGGACCAATCTTTTTATTCTTTCAACATGAACTATTAACAAAAATCTAAAGCCGTGCATAAAATAATGTTCAATGGAAAATCAGAAAAAAAATGTTAACTTGAAGAAAATGTTTGAACGAAATTGATTTGGTACTATTTATCGAGTATCAACGTTTGTGAAGGTTGAGACCTACTGAAAAATTGCACCGAAAGTCAGACTGTGTGTCCCAGCGAAAAGAAGACCATAGATTTCAATATGCGATATTTCAAATTGATACCTCAAGCCGTTTTTAAGAAAAAGGGCTTTGACAGACGGACAACCAAGTGATTCCATAAGGGTTCCGTTTTTTTCATTTTAAGAGACTAAAAATACCAAGTCAAACTATATATAGTTTGCATGTTTGTGTTATATATATATATATATATATATATATATATATATATATATATATAACTTAGTTGAATAGAAAAATTCGGTATTATATGTTTGTAACTTGAATTTCTAGAAATAAATTTAAATATTAATAATTAAACGTTACAAGTGTTTCGTTCTTCAACGCTATATATAGAAAACGAAATGTCTTTAAGCAACAGTAAACACCCCAAGCGATGTATGTAAACCGCATTATACCGACGAACAAACGCCGCCCTAACGACGCGCTCTCACTCGGAACACTCCGCGCCCCACAAGCGCGCGAGCCAAATCTCTGCCTAATCAACTGTCAATGCCGCGCCTCTGAATTCTCATGCAAATCGCACATCAAACGCAATTCATAGATGAAAAGAAACTCGAGGAGAGGGCTTAATTATACTCCAGCCACTGCGAAAAATCGTAAAAGGCCACCCCCCGCGCGCATAATGCGGCGGGTGAGATCCGCCAAATGTTTTCATTTTGGACGAAAATCGGCACATACGGATGCGAAACCGCCCTGCGCGACGCAGTCGGTCCCATTAGCTTTATTCGTGTGCGTGCTCCATAATGCGCCCTATTGGAATGCGCGCGTTACGAATACGAATAGAAATAACGGTGGACTCTGATTTAGGGTGCGCGTGTCAATGCGCGGGGAATGGTTCCGCGTATGCCCAGTGAAAGCCTTACATTCAGCCGATTGCCGGTCATCTATACAGAATCGCTAACCATTTACTTTACGCTTGACTAATATATTTAGATGTTAAGAAAGGTTAAGTTTATCGTGCTTCAAGAAATTTTCGCAATACTGGTTTCAATGAGTTGAAACTGATTTATCGCATATACCTATATAGTAGATATATAGCAAACGTACAAGCCTCAATACGAAATGTTTTTGAATTTGGCGCGGGTCTGAGTTAAAATCTAAGGACTACTTGTGAATACTGGTAAGAGTATGAAGTAAACAGTTATTCTTATACATAATATATATATATATATATATATATATATATATATATATATATATATATATATATATATATATGACCATAAAAACAAATGATTGTAACAACATTGTGCATTTAAGGGAAATTTCACGGGTTCGTTTCCTTTTTTAACGTTATATTATACACTGTTCACCCGTGGCTTTGCTCGCGTAGGCGATTCTTTTTTAAACTTCAGTCGAATTCAGTTTTAACTTCCAGTCATTCTGCCCACACGCAAAATTAAGTCGTCGTAAGTTTCGAGTTAAGAAAACAAATAAAACAAATGCGATTTCCTTCGAACTATTACAAACTATTAAAAAAATGCTTGTCTTACAAATTTAGCTACCCCTTTTTCCCCCATTAGGGGTTGAATATCAAAATACGCTTAAACACGTGTGTCATTATTTGTGTTAAAGAGTATCAATGCCAAGTTTCACGTAAAAATTAAAAAAAAACTGTTATACCAAATTTATCACCCCTTTTCATCCTCTTAAGGGATGAATTTGAGAAACCCCTTCTTAAACGATGCCTGCGGTATAAAATCAAAACCCTCTCCAAATTTCAAATTTATATTATTAGAAGTTTGGGTTGGGCCTCTATATGTCAGTCAACCGGGACATTGCCTTTTATATATTTATATTTCCATTATTATAATGAAATTACGAGCATGTATGACATTTTATAAAAAAAATAAAAGCGACACAACAGCAACTGACCGCCATTTTGTAGAATAACGCCACTACTGCATTTTTTTTAATAAAATTGATAACATTAAGAACATATGACGTTAACTGCCTACGATTCCATTTCCTGTTTGTAACAGAACATGGTGCGAATAATATAGGATAGATAATGTTAGTCTTTTGCGATTGCAAATTTGTTTCTTCCGAGGTAAGCGTAGCATGCAAAATCCCAAACTTCCTAATGTGACCATGTACGTTAAATTGTTAAAAAATTTAGGGTTGACAATATTGTTATTTATTTATAATAAATATTTAAATTATCATTGTCAGTTAAGACTTGAAAACAAAAAAAGTCAGGCAAAATCAAAAAATTTTTGATTTTACAATCTGTACCAACGCTGTTACAAGTTGCAATGTTTAAAATAACCAAAAATTCTATTGCGTCATTTTTAATCGAATTTACTAACAATTCGATTAACATATTTGTACATTGATAAAATGTACACGTTTAATTTTTATCAACCTCACACTATATCATTTAAGGCAAATTCGAAGAAACCACAGATAATATTTAATGTTTGTTTATAAAATGTTAGTATTATTTTTATGATAAAGTTAACATTCAAATATTAAGGAATTCATTTAGTGTATAACTTTGTTTAAACGTAACCATGATATAAATTTTCTAAAGCAGTTAAAATACACGTTTACGTTTTATTTAAAAACGTCTGTTAAACACAATCGGAAACCGGAACATCTGTGTCCGTTTTGTGAAAAATAAGTTAGGTGGATTGAACTTTTCAAGCTGTGAAACTGACGGTTAGTATTCCGCAATAGGATATAAATCCCCGTCTTCAAATATTGATATGAGCCTAATTATAAACTGATCGCCCCATCCTATGTCATCTTCATTGATGTGTAACATATGATTCTGCGTTTGGACGGAGTTACACGTTCATTCGGCTAGATTCCTGTCTTGTCTCCTTTTTCCGACTTAACTCGGCTCGTCTTGTCTGCCATTCGGTCAGCTTGGCGGTTTATCGGCTCCTTCCGACTTGATTCGACCAGCTTCGCGTCCTGTCGTCTCTTTCCGACTTAACGGTTCCCTTTCTACTACAGTGCACAAACGCTATTTTATGTGTGCTTAGTTTACTCGTCTGTATCTGTGCATTCCATAAAACTGTCATAAAACGATAAAAATGTTTTATATATATGAGTTAGGCGCTAACAAAAGTGAAAGTGAAAAAAAATTCACACGTTTCACAACTGCCAGGCGTTCCTCGACGTCTCCATTTTTTTATATATAACAGAGGGTATAAATTTCGTGACTCAGTCTTCTTCCTTTGTCTACTCGGTGACATCAATAGTGGCTATTTGTCCGGAATTTTCATCGTAAAATACATCAAGAATCACCAACGCGTCTTCCAAAAATTAATTATATTTCAATACCGTCACATATAAATTCTCTAATACACAAATCTAAAGATGGAAAATTAAGTTAAAATACTAATTAATTTTCCTACCAAATTTTAAATAATTATATGGCATTTCCCTTTACTTAAGCTTATGTACGTGCAAAGATGTATTGCTAATTTTCATTTTACAGTTTCACTTCCTATCACGAATTTCTTGATTCAATTATATTAAAAAGCATGTCATAACTTAGAAGATGAAATTCATTGGTTATGACTTTATTTTGAAAGTATGAATGTGACGTTTGTCTCATAATATTTATGTAATTTAAAAATGACGACGAATAATTTTGAAACTTCTTCATTTGCTATAAAATGTATTCAAAGCTAGAATTTTTTACAGTACCATTTTTTTGAATATTCGCTGTGAACTCATTATAACAAGTAACATTAAACTTCTGCAACTGGTTCGTTCGTGAATGAATTCAAACTTCACGGTATTTTCATCATCTTAGTAACGATATGCGAAAAGTATGTCCTGCAACGGTAAAGTCCAACGATAAAATGAATGCTGTCCATTTCATTGAAGTTGCTTGTGAAAGTGTGATGCTGTATTTCATATCGTAGTAGGTTTGAAAAGATGGATAAAATGATAGACTTCTAATGTACCATAAAGAAATATGCAAATTATATTTTTGTCTCCGAGTCATTGCCAAAAAAATTAATTAAAACCTGCGTGTCAGATTGCGCAAAAATTAGGGTTACACAGTCTTATTTGGAAATGAATCTTTCCTACAATGATTTGCAGCTTAATATATCACGAACGGGGTCAAACAATTAAAAGTAGAAAATGAAACCAACAATTAATTTAAAAATCGGGGTATGTCCGTATCGGAGAAACAGCCGTATGTTTTACGTGACTACGTGTATGTTAACGGGTAATATTTTTTACGTTCCCGACACCGCTTCACTCTGTCATATGATGTTTTATGTGTATCACTGGATTGCTCTTTCCAACCGTATACGACTTCTATATTTTGATTTGGCCTTTTTACAAGTATGGACAATGTGGTCGTATTAAACATTCCACACTAATGTTTTATACACGCGACACATCTTGACGAGAGCTGACGATTGAAACTCAAACGAGCGTCGTAGCTTCTCCAAGTTAAAATTTATGCTAAACGGAAATTATGTGACGCGGCGAAACGACCTCAAAATGGCGGCGCGTCCCCTTTGCTGCACGCGATACACACAGTCCCCACTCGACGTAATGAATGCTTTGATCATTTAACTATCGAGTGATGTAATTAAATTTTGGATGTAGATGACAGTCACGTAGCTGCAATGTTAAACTGTATTCCCCGATTTTGTTAACATCAAGTTTTCTGAATTACTTCCCTCTATGAAAGAAAATTAAAAACGTATAAACATCAAAAAACCTTTCTAACGATACCCCAAATAATGACGAATGCTAATTATTTTTTTATCTCCACTTCTTAGTGAGGTGTGGTACCTTAAAATTAGGAAAACATTTTTACCGAATACTAATTCAGACCTTTATCCGCAACACGTACTTGCAAAATTGAATGTACTCATACGTAGAAATAATGTACTCATAGAAAAAAGACAACAGTATGTTTGCTTACCCATTGTTTTAAAAAAACAATTTAGTAAAACGCTCACTCAACAGAATCGTCTTTCATCACGGCAATATGTCCGTTCATTAAAGCAATAAGCCCCCTACACAAATTATTTTTTACACACCTGTGTATTATACACTCTACATTTTTTTGGAATATTGTATTATATAATTTTGTAGGCGTTATAAATATCTATGACTATGCCAAGTTTCAAATTTATAACGCAAAAATATTCTTCGAGAAAATCAGCCTAGCTATACAACAAGTAACGGTTCCTATTTTGGCTACGGAACCCTAAAAAACAAAGTGAAACTAAGTAACTGATAAAAGTATGTATCCGGGTAGTATCTAAAGTATAGTCGAGTTAATCCTTTACAATTTCGAGTAATTTAGCAAAATCAAAAAAAAGAAAATCATCACATATACCACATAAACAGAAGCGAGGGAAAAATATTGCAATAAAGTTTGAATACGAAGTGTAATATAAAGTTTTATCGACAGACACTGATAAAATATTTCAAGTACCATTTCTTAACCTATTCTATTATCCACATTTTCCGTTACTCTGTAAATGCATTTACTGATAATGTTATCTAACCAGCAAAACTAGGGTTGCTACAACAAAAAGTAGATAAATCGTGTCATAATCTGAAATAAAAGGGCAGTGTAAACGACTAGATTTTGACTAAAATACTTAATTTCGTAAAAAATAAACATAAAACACACAAACGGTATTATTAATTACTTTAACAAAACGTGCACGTAATTAAGTGTATTAGAAGATAAATTTTATATCTATGTCACGACCAATTATTAATTATTAATAATTCGTTTATTGAACGGCCAGTGACCGCTCTACGCGGGCGAATCCGCGTAGCGCATTTAGGAAATCGTGAATATTTTTCAAAATCTATTTGCCGCCCTATAAGTTGACTGTAAGAATAAAACATTACTATTGTATAAGGAAAAATATCTTATAAGAGAAGAAACGATTTGGGGAAGTAGCTTTTAAAATGAAAATATAACGAGGCAATTTAGGAAATCGTGAATATCTTTCAAAATCTATTTGCCGCCCTATCAGTTGACTGTAAGAATAAAACATTACTATTGTATAAGAAAAAATATCTTAATTAGTCGAGCGAAGATCGTTATCAAGTACAATGCATTAACATGTATGTAATCGAAAATAAATGCACTTTAAATATCAATGCTTTTAATTTATTTACACGTATATCATTTATATTTTAACGTATACGTAGATAAATATCTAATCAGTCGAGCGAAGATCGTTATCGAGTGCAACCCATTGAGACATGTATGTAATAAAAAATCAGTGCACTTTAAATATCAATGCTTTTAATTTATTTACACGTATATCATTTACCGTTTAACGTATACGTGGATAAATATCTAATCAGTCGAGCGAAGATCGTTATCGAGTGCGACCCACTAAGGCATGTAGGTAATCGAAAATCAGTGCACTTTAAATCACAATACTTGTAATTTACTTACACGAATATCATTTATCATTTAATGTATACTTGAAAAATATCTAATCAGTCGAGCGAAGAGCGTTATCGAGTGCAACGCATTAAGGTATGTATATAATCGGAATCAGTGCAATAATATAGGTTTAATTTATTGACACTTATATCATTTACCATGTAACGTACACTTTCACCTGTTTAACTTACTTAAAACAAGTCAGTCTAATTAAATTTTTAGCCTTCGTTATGGAATATCACCAAGTATCCGAAATCACCCTTATGTATAGGTTTTTCATTATTAGCGGAGGAAATTAAGTGAATCACAAATATTTCCATATCTTAAGATCTCTCAAAGCAGGTCTATCGAAAGTTCCAAGTTGTAAATGCGTTAGATTCTCGTAGTACTAAGTAACATTTTGAAAAAAAAAAGTGTCCATTTGACACTAGTGTTCGGAACATACCACAACTCCAACTATAACTAAATACCATACTATTACTCAAATATGTTATCACGGTGGTACCAGAGTATGATTTCCTAGCGATATGTGAAAATAAAATTGTTAAATCGACGCCATTATGGCCGTTTTATAAAGAGAAAAGTTTTGTTTGTTTTTTTATGGTTTGGCAAAAAAATTTATCAGATTGACATAAAACTTTCATCGCCCACCTTTATAATATCCAGGTGGACACATAGTGTATGTTTTAAGAGCGTGCGGCTATGTATAAACATAAAATTGCTGAAATAAATTGACGCCACATAGCATTATATAATATATATATATATATATATATATATATATATATATATATATATATATATATATATATATATATAAACAAAGCCATTTTAATAACATGCATTAATGATCTCTTTTTTACGCGGACGAAGCCAAAATGACCAGCTAATTTTAATAAATGGACGCAGATTAGGGTATTTTCTATTACTGAAATGTAAATACTTAAAATCTCCGTAGTTCTATGCGTTTTCATTGTAAATAAAAATATCATGAAACGGAAGTTTTAAACGAAAATGCCTCTTTTAAATTCTTTAAATTTCTCGAAAATTCCGCGCTCTTGGTGTAGATGCTACATCGTACTGAAAAAATCTATAGTCCTTAGCTAATTTTTCCGAGTTTAATGATAATTCGGAATCAGTATCTTTCAAAGTTTTCAGTTAAAAATATATAACAGACAGACATGGAAAATAAAATATACTAAGACTAAAATTTTGTACCGAAAATGTCCGTATAGGAAACGGAAGTAAAATAAAACATACCAAGACTAAAATGTAGTATTGAAAATGTCCGTACAAGAATCGAAGTAAAATAAAATATACTAAGACTAAAATGTAGTACCGAAAATATCCGTACAGAAATCGAAGTAAAATAAGTCATACTAAGACTAAAATTTAGTACTGAAAATGTTCGTACAGGAATCGAAGTAAAATAAAATATACTAAGACTAAAATGTAGTACCGAAAATATTCGTACAGGAATCGAAGTAAAATAAGTCATACTAAGACTAAAATTTAGTACCGAAAATGTTCGTACAGGAATCGAAGTAAAATAAAATATACTAAGACTAAAATGTAGTACCGAAAATATTCGTACAGGAATCGAAGTAAAATAAGTCATACTAAGACTAAAATGTAGTACTGAAAATGTCCGTACAGGAATCGAAGTAAAATAAGTCATACTAAGACTAAAATTTAGTACTGAAAATGTTCGTACAGAAATCGAAGTAAAATAAAATATACTAAGACTAAAATGTAGTACCGAAAATATTCGTACAGGAATCGAAGTAAAATAAGTCATACTAAGACTAAAATGTAGTACTGAAAATGTCCGTACAGGAATCGAAGTAAAATAAAACATACTAAGACTAAAATGTAGTACCGAAAATGTCCGTACAGGAATCTTAAAAGCAGGAATACGAAGTAAAATAGATAAAAGAAACTTTTATCGCCAACTGAAGCAATCTTCGCGGCATTGAGCCCATAATTCCTTTTCAACTCCACGGGCGCTCCTGGTACCTTCGAATGTACATACATAATTCGCCTACTTTACGGCGGCCCGTCCACTGCGGGATATCTCTATTAGCTGGATCTAAATTACAAGAGGAAAATTCTGACCGTATCGGGTCTATCGCAGACCACACGTCGAGCAACACAGGGACCTGAATAAATGTAAAAAATATCTTCTACCATACATTAAGACTAGCTAAAAAGAGTTTCTATAAGTGTTTAATCAAGGGCAAACCCTTTACGTATCATTCCATATACGCCTTGTCATGTTGTTATTTATTTTATTGTATTTATTGGCATGTTACAATGAAAATAGTAATGTTAAAAACCTCGACGTAATAAAATATTTCAAGAAAGTTCAATTTTCTTCTATCGTCAACAAACAACTCCTCAGTACTCTTGTTATAAGGCGCTGATCAGTGCTACACTATGAAAAATAGACAAGTTCTGAATTATATTTGAATTTCCAAAAGTATTACAGTATTGAGTATCATACTTTATCAAAATTATGAGAGCGTGGACGGCGAGAAATGATTGGAAATGAAACAAGCATTTTCAACGTTACCAGGTGTACAATCGAACGTAAAAATCAAAGACTCCTGAGCAACATAATGGAAATTTATCACTACTAGTATGAAACCTGTTGAAAATAGAAAAGAGAAATAACTGTAACGTCTTAGGTAATAGCAGATAGAGAAATCCTGGAAAAATATTTTGTATACGTTTGAATATCTGGTTATACTTATCGTTGTGTGCAATTCAGATGATCGTGCTCTGTATTAAACTACGTTGCCCTAACGACGAGTGAAGCTAATAAACAAACGACATGCTTCGGAAATTCCTAGCATTACGCGACACGAAAACAGGCTTTCTTTACTTTTTAATGAAGCCACAATTTAATTAAGGGTATATCTTGGCATATTTAGGATACATTTGAGCAAAATCACTAGTTTGTCGTGAACAGTCAAGGCAGACGAGTGATTTTACAAATCCAATATCACTTTTCTCTAATAGAGACAAAAAATAATAACGTGTATCGCGGTTCCTTCACGCTCAATCAGTTCTCGAGTTCACGTACTCGTAATCTTATTGAGATACTGTCGTATTCAATTCTCAAACCTGTCATAGGTTTTGAAATTTCGAAATTTCATATCAAAACTCAGAAATTTTTCATAGCACAGAAACAACCAACAGACTAATCGCAATATCGCTTAGGTGCGGTTTTTTGACAATGAAAGAAAATATTTTTTTGTGACTTTAAAAACCTAACTTTCATACTCAATTAATACTTTCAGTACTGACCGTCGAAATATAGACTCACAAACGTGCATGCTCCTATCTTGTACTGAGTATTTTATTAACTAAAGGCGCTATTACATTAATAACAGTTTTGTTGTACATTTATGTGTACAACAAAATAAATGTCATTTACAACTAAGAACTTTCATCAGAAAATTAGTTTTAATAGTGCGTACATATATATATATATATATTTTTATATATATATATATATATATATATATATATATCTCTATATACATATTATTTGAGTAAATAATTAAGTGTTAAATTATTATAATTTTTCAACAATGAAACTTCTCTAATAAGGTGACTTTAATAGGGTCGCCCCGTCTATCCGTATAAGGAAGGTAACAAATTTGTGTAACAGTGTACTCTAGGTATTTCACATTTTTTATTCTGAAATTATAATCAAAACTCGTTCTTGCAACTTAAACTAGTGAAACATTACACTATGACACATCTTCAAAGTTGTACCTTAATAAAAAGTCCAATATAGCCTTTAATATAGCCTTTCTCTAGAAAACATAAGAATTATGGCATTAAATAAACCTACAGAGAAGATTCGCGGTCCTAATCCTTCAACATGCCTCGTTGTTCGCGTTTAACAATTCAATTCACTACGCCAACTTGCAGATGGGAAATTCGTTTCTACAGTCCGCCCGCCCACGTGATAAGGTGCCGCCGGGCTGGGTGGCGATACTTTAACGGCGCAGGTGACAGCTGGAGCGGTACCGGTGTCCAATCGCTTGCTTAGTTTATGTCGTCGTGGGACTATGTTCGATAAATTCTGTTAATAAATGCGACTGTAAGATATGCCGGTTTCTGTAAGAGGCTGATTTACGATTTTAGTATACCTTTTCTCCCAGAGATATACACAGAGTCTCATCAACTAATTTTATTTTCAATAAATCGTAACCACTTAAGTTACACCCTATTACTTTTGGATCGAATATATATTTTCATAATATGCAGAAGAACAGAAATCAAGCTAACAAATCTCTTAAACTACATGCCAAGAAAAATTAGTTTTGTTAGTGACGTAAATGGACAATTGATGAATTATAATAATGAATTATATAAATTTGTAGAAAGTAATGAATTATATAAATTTGTAGAAAGTAATGAATTATATAAATTCGTAGTAGCTAAAATAAATTTCTAATCATATACTTCATATTATTATAAGTTACTTTTATAGTTTTATTTAAGTGAAATGAGTAAAGTCAATAGCGTCATATATTATGCTAATCCTTTCTTTGAGTTTTTGAAACAGTAACTTATTCGCTATATTAAAATAATTTGTTTCTCTTCCAATTTGTACCACATAATATGTGGCTTATCTTTTTCACGAGTAATAAATGCGATACCACGGTGAATTATTTCTCCTCCAATTTAAATCACGTCGGTGTATGGGTCACGTGTTTCGCGTGTAATAATCACGGTAGCAGGAAGTTACGTGACGGATGGGCGGAGACTGCGATGGTTCCAGTATCCTTTTTGTTTTATTAGGGATTCTAAAAATCAGTTAATAGCTTTTTACGACTGTAGATAATAATCATAAATTCCAATCATAAGCACGTTTTCGTATTACGAAAAAAATTAGAGGGGTAAATCGATATAGAAAACGGAAATTGTACAAGAAAACTCATCTGTTCATCCGTCTATATCAGTGAAAGCCAATTTTCTCAGAAATCGTTAGAAGTAGAAATTGAAAATTTTGCATGAGTGATTAATTTAGCACGAAGAATGATAAAAGAAGCCAGAAAACCTGTTTTTAGAATTTTCGTTTGTCTTTTTCCATGTTTACTTGTTCATCTATAAACACGAAATCTACTGGAGGAATTTTGATGAAATTTAGTATGCTAATAGTTTATACCCAAGGACTTTTCTTATTCCGAACTTCACGCGAACGAAGTCGTAGGAATGGCTAATATATTTATATATCAAACTAAAAAAAATTTATACAAAAAATTTGCAGAGAGCAAATGACTTATTTCTTTTAATTTCTTGTGTCGTGAGGGTATTAATCGAAAAAGCGATTTATAAGGAATCCAAAACTATACTTTTTTTAGAATTGCATTTGAGATAACTTTCAAAAATTATGACAAAATATATCCAAAAAAATACGACACTCCCCCCTCTACTCCATCCGAAACCCTTAGAGTCAAAATCACGAAAAACAATGTTACTAGAATTTTATTTAAAGTTTATCGCAAAACTTTTGAAAAATATACGATATTTATAGGCCTCTGCAAGATATATAGGGCTATATATTCACATGGTGAAAAATATTCTTAATATAGGATATAGGTTAATAGAAATATAATGTCTCTTAATTGTTTATATAATCCTCAATGTATACGGAACCCTCATATTTCGAGTACTTAACAGGTCTATTACCATACAGCAAACTCATGAAGATAATTTGTTTGGCCAATTAATTTTTTTTCAAGCGTATACGATATCAAATACCCTTATACATTTATTTATTTCATTTTGAAATAATTAATATTAGCACAATATTTTAGCAGAGAGAATGCCGTTTCTCCCAATTACCGTTTTTTGCGGGATTCTACTGTGTTATATCGCCACGAATATTGTTTATACTGTCAACAATGTCAACCGTAACTGTGTGAAAAACGATATGAAGCCGTAAGTAGAACCATAGAAATTATCAACAAAGCTAACTATTTCATGGAAAACGAATCAGTGGTTTATGGAAAAACCTAAACCTACTAACGGTTTTAAGAAATTAATTTAGTATTAAAATTCAAATCCCTTTTAAAAATAAAAAAGAAACAAGATAAAATTTCCTTTAGGTAGAATTAAATCCTAGGTTGTACTCTCCAGTATTTAGAATTTTCAACGAGAGCCCTGTAAGAGACTTAAAGTTTAAAATAAAAAAAAAAGATTTCAGTGCACCATTGGTTGTGTCAAAAACACGACCAGGAAGTTAAGTTACAGGTGTGCAAGAGGGAAAATAATACGAAGGTGCTTTTGGAGCATCATCACGCATAAACGCTGAAATTTAAGTAATGAATTAAATTATCCATACCAGCGAGTCCTTTGTGCATTTTACCATGTAAGTGCATTATAAGTAAAATACACGGTGTCCGGGAATAAGTATTGGACAAAGAAAGATGCTATTCGTTGACTGAAAAATAGTTGATTGTCGTTAAAATAAAATTTAAAAGATTACTTTTTTTCAGAACATTGGAAATAATATTCATAGTTATTTGTAGTCTTTTTCGTGCATACAATACTTGCGTACTTTATTCAGCGAAGACATCTAGCTGTTGGGTAAACACCGCGCTCCAGGCAAATATTGAGTGTGTTGTATATATATTGAGTGTGTTTGTATGTATATATATATATATATATATGTAATATTTTTTCTTACCTCGCAATTAGAAAAAGGAAACATTTTACATCTTATTTCAAGGACAATTTATTCCTTTATAGCGTCTCTCTTTATCTGACATTTATTTATTTATATAAGGAGAAATATTTAAAAAAAAGTCGGTAAGCTAAGAGTGAGTCATTAACCTTAATTGAGTGTGTTGTATATATATTGAGTGTGTTTGTATGTATATATATATATATGTAATATTTTTTCTTACCTCGCAATTAGAAAAAGGAAACATTTTACATCTTATTTCAAGGACAATTTATTCCTTTATAGCGTCTCTCTTTATCCGACATTTATTTATTTATATAAGGAGAAATATTTAATAAAAAGTCGGTAAGCTAAGAGTGAGTCATTAACCTTAATTGAGTGTGTTGTATATATATTGAGTGTGTTTGTATGTATATATATATATGTAATATTTTTTCTTACCTCGCAATTAGAAAAAGGAAACATTTTACATCTTATTTCAAGGACAATTTATTCCTTTATAGCGTCTCTCTTTATCCGACATTTATTTATTTATATAAGGAGAAATATTTAAAAAAAAGTCGGTAAGCTAAGAGTGAGTCATTAACCTTAATTGAGTGTGTTGTATATATATTGAGTGTGTTTGTATGTATATATATATATATGTAATATTTTTTCTTACCTCGCAATTAGAAAAAGGAAACATTTTACATCTTATTTCAAGGACAATTTATTCCTTTATAGCGTCTCTCTTTATCCGACATTTATTTATTTATATAAGGAGAAATATTTAATAAAAAGTCGGTAAGCTAAGAGTGAGTCATTAACCTTAATTGAGTGTGTTGTATATATATTGAGTGTGTTTGTATGTATATATATATGTAATATTTTTTCTTACCTCGCAATTAGAAAAAGGAAACATTTTACATCTTATTTCAAGGACAATTTATTCCTTTATAGCGTCTCTCTTTATCCGACATTTATTTATTTATATAAGGAGAAATATTTTTACAAAAGTCGGTAAGCTAAGAGTGAGTCATTAACCTTAATTGAGTGTGTTGTATATATATTGAGTGTGTTTGTATGTATATATATATGTAATATTTTTTCTTACCTCGCAATTAGAAAAAGGAAACATTTTACATCTTATTTCAAGGACAATTTATTCCTTTATAGCGTCTCTCTTTATCCGACATTTATTTATTTATATAAGGAGAAATATTTAAAAAAAAGTCGGTAAGCTAAGAGTGAGTCATTAACCTTAATTGAGTGTGTTGTATATATATTGAGTGTGTTTGTATGTATATATATATATGTAATATTTTTTCTTACCTCGCAATTAGAAAAAGGAAACATTTTACATCTTATTTCAAGGACAATTTATTCCTTTATAGCGTCTCTCTTTATCCGACATTTATTTATTTATATAAGGAGAAATATTTAATAAAAAGTCGGTAAGCTAAGAGTGAGTCATTAACCTTAATTGAGTGTGTTGTATATATATTGAGTGTGTTTGTATGTATATATATATGTAATATTTTTTCTTACCTCGCAATTAGAAAAAGGAAACATTTTACATCTTATTTCAAGGACAATTTATTCCTTTATAGCGTCTCTCTTTATCCGACATTTATTTATTTATATAAGGAGAAATATTTAATAAAAAGTCGGTAAGCTAAGAGTGAGTCATTAACCTTAATTGAGTGTGTTGTATATATATTGAGTGTGTTTGTATGTATATATATATGTAATATTTTTTCTTACCTCGCAATTAGAAAAAGGAAACATTTTACGTCTTATTTGAAGGACAATTTATTCCTTTATAGCGTCTCTCTTTATCCGACATTTATTTATTTATATAAGGAGAAATATTTAAAAAAAAGTCGGTAAGCTAAGAGTGAGTCATTAACCTTAATTGAGTGTGTTGTATATATATTGAGTGTGTTTGTATGTATATATATATATGTAATATTTTTTCTTACCTCGCAATTAGAAAAAGGAAACATTTTACATCTTATTTCAAGGACAATTTATTCCTTTATAGCATCTCTCTTTATCCGACATTTATTTATTTATATAAGGAGAAATATTTTTACAAAAGTCGGTAAGCTAAGAGTGAGTCATTAACCTTAATGCCCAGAGAATCTTGTTTATAAAGCAATTATATTACGAGCAAATATCATACAATTTTTTTTTAAATATGCAAAACACTTGAAGGTATACTATATACGTATATGGTAATTGTTATGGATAATGTGCTGTACAATAAACACGTTCACTGAAAACATGTATGTGCACCGCAAACAAAACAGCCTTTCAAACATGACTTAGTTAAAGTGAATAAATAGAATATGATAAAATTGTTGAAAATATAGCTTGTGAAATTATACATGAAAATTTCAGAAATTTAAAAGGAACGATCCTTTCGGAAAGTCACGGTTTCGAGGTTCTACGATTTCCAATGCATCATTGGCCGTACTCGTAGCAGTAATCGTAGAATAGAATCGTCGTAGTAGTAAAATAATTTCGAGTACATCGAAAAATTATATAACACAGAAATAAAGTAAAGAATAAAATACTACTTCAATTGTGAATTTATTTAAGTAAAGTGTCAACACGATTGATAAATTAATTCAACATGTGATTGACGTGTAGCTGTTGAAAGAGAGCCTTTCTGTACAGATCAATAATAAGCCGATTTTGATTCAAGTGATAGGCAACAACACCATTGATAAATTAATTCAACATGTGATGGACGTGTGGCTGTTGAAGGAGAGCCTTTCTATAATCCTGATTACTGATCAATAATAATACGATTTAGATTCAAGTGATAGCCAATCGAATTAAATATCTAAAGATGAAAATTATATTAAATGATTATTTTATCTTTTGCAAGAAATTATTTTTACAATTAAATGAAACTACGTGATGTAGTATTATTTCTACTATCTTTAATTTCAAATTATTTTTAACTTACTTTTTTATTACAGTTTGTCACTTACTATTTTATTTTCGATATACAACATATTATAGAAATATTATAATATTAAGTGTAGGTATTTCATTTAAATTAATTAAAATAATACTGCAGTAGTACCATATTCTAAAATTTAACCTTATGATTACACTAACCAAATTCGCTATTATATTCAGCGAATATTTACAACAGCGTCAGATGTACATGAACAGATTTGCTCAGAACAGCTTTAACACGTTACATAGCATAACTACAGATATATAATTTATATAGCAATATTGTTATTTCTTTCACGACTTTTTCTTCGACAGAGACAATATGCGTTAACCATTATTCGTTTTTTAAAATTGGGTATTTGACTATTTCTTTTTTATTTCATTAATCATAATTTCAAGGAACAAGCTGATGAAGAGTGAAATGTTTTTTTAAATAATCTTAAAAATTGACCGAGTTATAAAAGTTTAAATTTAACCTTTAGAGAAGGACAGCAATACTGTGTTGTGAGGTCATTTTTAATATTCCACATGATATTCTACGAGAGAAAAAGAGACCGGTATATACCCAACTCTATCCGTATCTTCAAATTTAGAAGCCTATAACTGACTTATTTTTCAATCAATTTTTGAATTTTTTTCAAAACTGGTTTTTAATTAACTTATATTTAACAATATTGTACGAAAAATATTAAAATTTAGAATGACTCACCTACCGGATTTCCTACAAAACACGTAACTTGCATGATATTTGTAATTGCGGTATTCTGGATATTAAGACAAACGCAAATATGTTGCGTTTACGTAAATATGCTATAGGGAATCGTCCTTACGAGAAGATGATATATAATTTTATATATATCATGATAATAATATAATACACCATCAATGCCGTTTGTCAATCGACGTATCAACTTAATGGGCGGGGGTTCCTTAGAAAACAATTCGTGTCAGTCATATCGCAACAATAATTCACAATTGTGGATGAACGCTCTTTAAATTTTCATTTCGAAGCGGTGCGCAGCAACCAATTGGCAACATCTGTGATTAACTGCTTCGTTCTGTGCGAATGCGATTCTATACGGCTAATGATGTAGACGTGATCTATAAAATTTTCTTTAATGTGAAAAGACTTGAAAGATTTCGGGACTATCTTTATATAGCTCTGATGAAAGGAGTGGCCGTAGGTTATGTACTTGAATAAGCAAATAAAACTTCAACCCCTATACTTGCAGTACGTTACGTCTTTGAGTCAATAATCGTTTTACTTTTTGATTACGTCTTTGGGTTACTACTAGTTTTACTTTTTAATTACGTCTTTGACTTACTTCTCATTTAATTTTTTAATTACGTCTTTGAGTTAATTGTCGTTTTACTTTTTAATTATGTCTTTGAGTTAATTCTCATTTTATTTTTTAATTAGGTCTTTGAGTTAATTCTCGTTTTATTTTTTAATTACGTGTTTGAGTCAATTCTCGTTTTACTTTTTAATTACGTCTTTGAGTTAAATGTCGTTTTACTTTTTAATTACGTATTTGAGTTACTTCTCGTTTTACTTTTTAAATACGTCTTTGAGTTAATTCTCGTTTTACTTTTTAATTAAGTCTTTGAGTTAATTCTTGTTTTACTATTTAATTACGTCTTTGAGTTAATTCTCGTTTTACTTTTTAATTACGTCTTTGAGTTAATTCTCGTTTTACTTTTTAATTACGTCTTTGAGTAACTTCTCGTTTTACTTTTTAATTACGTCTTTGAGTTAATTCTCGTTTTACTTTTTAATTACGTCTTTGAATTAATTCTCGTTTTAATTTTTAATTACGTCTTTGAGTTACTTCTCGTTTTACTTTTTAATTACGTCTTTGAGTTAATTCTCGTTTTACTTTTTAATTAAGTCTGTGAGTTACTTCTCGTTTTACTTTTTAAATAGGTCTTTGAGTTAATTCTCGTTTTACTTTTTAATTACATCTTTGAGTTACTTCTCGATTTAAATCTATAGCTTACTAATGTCGACTCAATTGTGTTAAAGTTTTAGGACACTCGTAGCTCGTAGTCACACGAGCTACCAAAACTTAATGAAGGAGCTTAACATATTTTAGTTAAAAACTTTGGTCTTTGTTTATTCCATTTCTCACCAGCGCAATGTTCACCTCTGGCGTATTTCGTTTAGATTTTTCCTAACATTTTACTTTTTGATGATTTCAAGTAATTATTACAAATTTATTTTCATGCGTCCAAAATATGTGAAAATTGAATGTTTCCACCCATCTGACTTCCACAATTGCACGAAAAAAAATCCATATCAGTTCATTTTAATCTGAATAAATTTCATTCAGATATTTCATATGATTACAAAAAAATTACGTTTTATTGTTTTTTTTCTTATGCTTGTGAAAGACACAATTAGACAATATATTTACACAGCAGAAATATGCATTTGTAAAAAATTTAATAGAATTCAACTTTTATATTATCCGGTCAAATGTAAAATTGATTAAATCAATTTAATTGGGGAATTTTTTTAGCCTTCCATGCTTCGAAAGGAAAACGGAAAACTTTAAAATCATTCACGTGTCTGTCATGACCATATTTCCCGGAAACCGCATGACGTGGAAACTTGAAATTATAGCAATAAATAATATTAAACCGCACATATTTTAATAGCTAACACTAAAAAGGGCTTATAGGGAAATTTTAGGTTAGGTAAAGTAAGCACTTGAATTTTTTAAAAATCCGTTTAATTTATGGGGTATCATTTCAAAAGGTTCACAAGAGTCTCTAAAATATTTTTAAGTAGTCTTTCTTCAAAGTTGTACTTAAAACTATGAAGATGATTATTTCAAAATCTACTCAACCCAAAATTATAAAAAAAAATCGTGTGTGTCAGCTCCGACGCGCCACTGGAGTTTACTATTTAATTACGACTGTAACACTGTTTATAAATATAAATATCAATATCATCTATCAATATATCTGTTGCCGTCAAGGGAGCGTTCACAAGAAACGCATTCGCTCGACTGTTTTTTCCTAGACTTACGTTACAAAATTGGTCTCGATGAATTTTTTTTAACGGGATAATATACAATCTATGTCCATCCTGAAGGTCCTTTCTAAATATTAGTAAAATAATTTTTGAAATTGGATGAGTAGTTTCGGATCCAAACTTACAAAATTTAACTTTTTTAAAATGTATGAAAAAAAATTAGTAGGAGTAGTTTCGGAGATTACCTCCTACATTCAAACTCACAAAATTTAACTTTTTTATAAGATATTAAATTGTTTTTTTAACAGAATAATATAAAAACTGAAGGTCCTTTCTAAATATTGGTAAAAGAATTTTCTAAATCGGATGAGTAGTTTGTGAGATTACCTCCTGCATCCAAACTTGCAAACTGTTACACTTCATTTAACGCTCTGAATTTCTGATTTTTCTCCTTATAAAACTTCATAAGAGGCGCTAGATGTGAAAATCTATTCTTAAGGAGTAAACTCCAAAAACATGATTATTACAAGTCTACACAAAGGTTGAAGGTAAACTTCAATGATTATACCAGATCTTATAATTTTAGAAATATACGCCATGTTTTATCGCGTATGAAAGATATGCTTGACAAAAATTATTTAACGCCTGACAGTTATACGTTGACAGTTATACGTTGCAAAAAATTAACATTTGTAAATATTTTTATAGCAATACTATGTACCATTAAATGTTTATAAATGCCCAAAATGTGCACGATACCCTCGTAGTGCGAGTCCTATGCGTCCTTGACATGTTTTTTTTCTTAATTGGCACTACATTGATTAAAAAGTTTTTTTAAACACTAAAATACCACTTCACTTGTAATATTAATAAAAAAATCCATTCAGACAAAAACTAATAACATTTCAACAATGAAATCGTTCTATAAAGTTAACCTCAAAGGACTCTGTCAGCTTTGCATCACGTCATTGGTATGTGTTTTAGTGCTCACGAAACCCTCGTAGTGCTAACTTCACTATAACTTAACAGGATTATTGCCTTTGGGCCATCGGGGATTGTTCACTGAAACCATTTGTCAAACAGAAGGAAAATATGCAGGACATGAAAATAATTTAGCATTTCGATCAAATATCATCACTCTTCTGTATTCCACCTTTATTCTGTATAAAGGTACTCAATAGTCACATTGTATATATATACTAGCGTGACCCGTGCGAAGTCTTCGCATTATTTATTCCATTATGAAGCTCAGATGACAGATCAAACAAATATTTTACTAAAATTGACATATAGAGGCGCAAGTATCAAAAGCATTGAGCTAAAGCGCCACTTTATTTATACGTGAGTAGATTTGAAATTAAACAAAAATTTTACCGACCGTCAATCATATTGACGTTGAGCCGTTAGATGGCAGCATTGCTGTTTTGTGTATATAATTTTAATAATTAATTAATTTGCAAAAACAATAGCAATAATAAATTGTTTAGTTGTGGATGCCGGTAGAGCAAGCAATTATCTATAAAATGATATATAATTTATGTGGATTAGTTGTGAGGTTTTTTCTAAAAAGGGAGAGTAACATCTTAACCGTAGCGTATTAATATATATGATGATGATGATGATGATATATATATATATATATATATACATACATATATATATATATATATATATATATATATATATATATGTGTTTGTGTGTGTGTGTGTTTGTATTGCACAATGTAAAGCAAAAAGAATAAAATAAAAAAAATAATAAAGCATCAAAAGAAATGTAAAAAGCATTTGAAAGCACGGAAGTATCACTTTTACTTGTAAAACAATCTTTTTGTAAAAGCTGTTTAAAAACGGTTAGAAATCTCTAACTCATCTAAAAATAAAAGGACTTCGTAACCCAAAGTAATGAAACGTTTCAAAGTACAAACGAAGGTCGCAGCATCTCCGTTCGTATAGACGCTAAGTAAAAGTGCAGAGAAAAAAAGAAACGATTGCTCCGGCACGCATCACGTAGCGAGCAAGCGGGTAGATAAACACAAGTTACGACTCGCCCGTGGGAAATGGACGAACGCGATTAATCTTCCGCATCAGAAATCGCTTTTCTTTCCTCGGACTCTGGCCCGCTGCTGGGCGGAATGCATTACGGCCACATTGTACCCTTTTCACGGGTCGGATGGAGTTATAATTCAAATGCGAAGTCCATATAAATGTGCGGCGTTGGGAGCGTCGCAGACCTGGTCGGGGTCACATCGTCGGTCGCGGGCGAAAGTGAGATTGATTGGGATACTTAAGTTACTTATTTGTTAAAACATTCGAAGGAGCGAAGTTCTGTCAGTGACACTTTAAAAAGGTCATTATTCGAAGACGCAAGTGCGGAGCGTTGACTCGTTTCTAGATCAGCAAATTGATCGAGTCTTATTGTATTTGACGATAAAAGGAAGTTGAAATAAAAACTTAAAAAAAATAAAAGTCAGTCCACACTTTTTCGGCCGTAGTCAGTAGTCAGTCGGACTACGAACTTTCACTTTTAATTTAATAACGCAAAATTCCGAACGATTATTAAAGAAACTTTGATTTTTTTTCAAAACTTAATATTTTGAAATCTACGAAGGTATGGTTTAAAAAGATCTAACAAAGATATGGTTCATAAAAAGTTTCTTTATTTTAAACTATTTAATGTCCATTTTTATTCTCTCTACCTTGTATGTTCTTCCTTGTGTTTCTTCCTATGTTCTACCTTGTATGGTTCCTGCCTTCCACAGAATCAACTCCCAAGCTTTTTTGTTCTTGGCCAGAGACGTCCAGTTCGTTACGCTTAGGATTTTAAAGTCTTTTTCAAGGCAGTCGAGCCACCTAAGTTTAGGTCTTCCTCTTTTTCGGGAGCACAATGGCCTGGCTGAGAAGATCTTTTTTGTTGTCCGCCTGTCGTCCGTTCTGCTCAAGTGCCCTGCCCATTTTATTTTCTGAATTGCGATGTATTTGACTACATCCGCTTCCTTAAATAATTTGTAACCTTGTATGTTATTAACCTTTATATGTTAACGAAAAACCTATCGAGTACGAGTAGAACTCGCATTGAGAGGGTTCCGTACACATTTAGATCCTTATAAACATTTAAGGGTACGTAGTATTTCTATTAAACTATTTATAAATATTAATTTTTCCCAACGTAAATATATTGCCTACCACATCTTTCACAGGAGTAAAAACATAGTGCGTATTTAAATAACATTATTAATACTTAGCTGTTATAACTTTCCTTTTTTAATTCTCTAGATATTCTATTACCATGTACATATACTATTACCATGTACATATAATATATACATATGTACATATACTATGCTAAATACTTTTCAGATATTAAAATATAGCAGTTTAGCTAGTAGGGGGTGGGACACGTGGGAAATGACCACATTAAAGCTTAATATTTCGTAGACGGATTCCAGTATCGAAAAAATATTCATAACATACCCCAAAAAATGTTTGAGAGACCTATTTAATGATACCCTACACAATGGACCATGGAAAAAATTTACTCCCACTTTACTAGTAGGGAAAGTACCTAAAATAGCTTTTTTTTCATAACTTTGCAGGTATTATAAGTATGTACATCTATAACCAATTTAAGCTTTATAGAACTAATAATCTGCGAGTGAAACGACTGGACATACAGACGGATAGATAGACACACTTTTGGCTAATGAATCATAAAAAAGGGTAAGAATATTCTAATGAAACAATTGGTATCCTCGAAAAAATCTTAAAATATTTTTTTTCTATGCAAAAATTAAAAAAGTATTCTTTCCTAAGTGTATTCATAACTTGTTAGAACCTTAAAAATTTTGTTTAGTGTAATGTTTCGCTCAATATCAATTTTATCAATACGAGTTTAATTGTCCATAATAAAAATTCAGTAATAAATTGTACAAACGTGAGTATCGCAACATATAATGTAACTTAGAAATAACGTAAAAACTAGAACATTGAAAAATATATTAATGTTCAATATATAGGTTACTTCGAATGGCGATTTTCTTAAACATATCCGATTGATATTAATTACGTCAATTTCAATAATGACATATAATTGTTATTGAATTTTCCGACGTTTATAATTAGACATATTCCACATTTTATCTACCAGACGTAGTGATGATGCTTCACGGGGTAGCTATATGTAGATATATTCATAAAATCTATTTATTACTACCCCGTGAAGTAGTGTTACGACCTATAATTTATTTTGCAAAAAAATTTAAATAACTCCGAAGTATAATTGCCCACCTGAAGATGTCATACAACGAAACCTAGGTCGTGGTAAATAATTTAAACAAAGTTAGTCATACAACGAAACCTAGTCATACAACGAAACCTACTTGTTAATAGCCAACCTGAAGATGTTGTCATACAACGAAACCTAGGTCGTGGTAAATAATTTAAACAAAGTTGAAATAATACTACATCACGTAATTTCATTTAGTTGTGTTTGAAGTATTTGTAAACTTCGATATCAAATTTACAGAACAAAAAAATGTTAAGTCAATACTAATGAAAATAAAAATATAAAATAAATTACATACACCGTGTTATTTCAGTCATACAAAAAAAAAAACAAACAAAAAAGTGATATTACTATATAAACACTATTTTACAATTTTTCATATATAAACACTATTAAAACTAATAATATAAATATATAAACACTATTTTACATTATTCAAAACTATCACTATTGACAACAATTTAAAAAACGTTGGTTTTATTGAACATACACTTAGAAGATAAAAACAAAATACGAACCTTGGTATTAGTACAGTTAATTAAAATACCTAATATTATTAACTGATATTATTATATTTGCAAAAGTTATTTAAAATGTCTTCGAAATTCTGCACAATGAAAAAAAACACACAACGTCACTCTTTCACGATTTCTGCCCGACTGCCCGCAAGAAAGTTTCAAATTAAATACATACAAAAAATAATTACCCAATGATCGATTATTTTTTCGACGAATATAATTTCATATACTTATCGCAATTACCGATAACGCGGTCGATAATCATAAATTATTATCACTCTTTAATAATAACGTAATGTGACATATAGATACTAGTAGGTACTTTACCCGTAACAATTTTACTAAGTAGAAGGATCAGTTTTATCTATTGATAAACAATTATCTACGTTTATCTGCATACTTAACCTAATGTAATTGAGCACCACACTTACGTACTAATACGGTATCTCACTATCAAAAGAAGATTCCGTTTTCTTATATCTTGGCATATAGAAGCCGTACTCAAAGTTTGTAACAGACTGTATATACACTTGGCTTCTCGCCGTTCCACGTGCCACAGCATGTAAAAATATAAAATAATTAGGAATAAATAAAACCTGTATGTTTCAAACATACCTTTGTTCAATAGCAGTGTGATTTTTTAATAATACGACAAATTTTTACAATTTTAGTTACATCTAGTTCGTAATTGCTACCTGCCTCATATTATCACGTTATCCAGAGGAGAATCAGTCAACCGATATTTGTAAACGTTTTTCGCATATTTCATTTTAAAATACGATGTCTCCCAACGATACATTAATGCGAACGCGATGGTAAACATTTATACAGCCTTTGGGCGCATTTTATACAGTCCTGGAATGTTTAAGGAACTATATCCCAAAATTCTGTGTAATTCTCTCCTAGTATACCTTTCCTGTATATCTTTACTCCGTATATTTTTCTTTAAAAAAATTCCGAATTTGTATCGTTATTCGTCAGAGACTTTTGCATAATCGCATGCCAAAACAGCCAATTGTGTAGCAGTTGTTATTTCCAGGTGTCAGAGATTTTCCATAATTAAAGGAAAATTGTAATACTGCTTCAATAATGAACTCGAATTAATATAAAATAATTTAAGGAAAGTGAAATCATCTCTTAATATAACCGCTAGAACTCCGCTGAAACCCGGGTTTTGGGCCGCATATAATAGGTCAGTGGGTCGCAGGTTGAGTATGCTTGACATAGCCCATTGTTGTTCTATAATTAAATAGTAAAAGCAAAAAAGCAAGCAAAAATAGATTTAAGGGACCATAAATAACCTAATGGAAAATACGAATTTTTATCTTAATATTCCGTAGCCAAATGGTGAAAAACGAATCCTTATAATACAGTCATATCTATCGGTCTGTCTCTCCGTCCGCAAGTCTTAATATCGTGACTCTTTGAATTTAAGTTCGTTCGTAATTAAGTTTTGTAGGTACACCCAGATTAATTACACCAGTTCATGAAAATAACTAAATTTTTTGTTTTATTTGTTATTTACACTCGGTAATAAATTGTTTTTATTCCCGAGTATCATGTATGGGTTAAAATATAGACCTATTTTAAAAAGTCTTTTAAAATGCAATGGAAAGTGTTCATGATTTTTTGACAAGCTCTTTTCTTTGCCAAATATGAATTTCCAAAGTGGCTAACTTTTTAAGTGCGTATTTGAAAAATCACGGTAACAGCGTTTAGTAAACATTATAACAGTAATAAGTTTGACTATATTTTTTATTCCATTTTTACTTTGTCTTCTGTTTATCCGTCTGAAGTATATTTGATAGCATATCACATAAAAACTATATGGCTGTAGACAGGATCTTACTATTGTATCACTTAGATTCTAAAAAAATGTCTATGTATTTTTGAAATATTTATCTATTGGCCTGTCTATTATTATCTATAAGACACTGAGAAAGAAAATTATATATGTTATATGTTACAAAAATGAAAACTATAGAAATAAATGACAGGTTATCACTACAATAATAATGACAACATGATTACATTATAATAATATCATGGCATTATGATAATAATCATAACATGATGTACCATTTACTACATATAGTACGTCATTGTCATTTACAACTAAATAAATGAAAAATCTACTCGAGCGAAGTAGAATTGCATGCAAAATGGTATCATTAAAATAAAATACATATGTTCAAAATTACGCAGGTCCAATACCCACAGTACAATAGTGTTAAATCACTGTTAACCTTAATTACTACATAATTAGGTAAATCAATCGTATCAAAACCAAGTTAAATAAGTTGTTTTACTTAATAATATTGTTTTATATATTTTACTAAATGCCATCTAAACATCGCGTTTCCTGTTCAGATAAGTCGTCAACTCAATTGAGCTTTTATAATATAGCACTTTTATTATAAATTTTGCCCTTTTTATAGTATAGCACTTTTATTACAAATTTGCGCCCAAGTTCTATTTTTTAACAGTTGACATTAATTTAATATACTTGGCGTTAATTTTGTAGAAATTAATTATTCACAATTAAATGAAACTACGTGATGTAGTATTATTTCTACTTTCTTTAATTTCTTTACCACGACCTAGGTTTCGTTGTATTATTATGTATTGTATTATTCTTCAGGTGGGATATTAGCAAAGATTCGGAATCTTTTTTTCTTTCTTGAATCTTTGCTAATATCCCACCTGAAGATGTTGTAATACAACGAAACCTAGGTCGTGGTAAAGAAATTAAAGAAAGTAGAAATAATACTACATCACGTAGTTTCATTTAATTGTGAGTTGACAGTAACCTATACATTTGAAGACAATAAGTGCAAAAACCTATCAAGTACGAGTAGAACTCGCACTAAGAGAGTTCCGTACACATTTAGGCACTTAAAACATTTAAGAGTACATAGTATTTCTATCAAACTATTTCCATATATTAATTTTTCATAATGGAAATATATAAATATATTGCCTAGTATATCTTTGACACACATAATAAATATACATTTTAAAATACCTAGTTATTTTTACAGTTGATTTAAGTCATTTGTGTTTATTTGGAGTTTCTATGTAATTTTACAGGTCCAACAGGTTTGTTTACAGGTTTTAAGATTTGTTCGAATTTTACTCGTAAACGAGTAGAGCCTATTTAGCTGTGATAATTTTCCTTTTAATTTTGTTATATATACTACTGTTACGAATAATTTTCAGATATTTAAAAATAGCGATTTAGTTTGTAGGAAGTGGGGACGCGTAAGGCTAACAAAAATGACCATTTAAGTTTAATATTTCGTAAACGGACCCCTGTATCGAAAAAGTATTCATGACATACCCCTAATATTTTTGAAATATCTATTCAACGAACCAACGAATCAGTTACATGGCGAAACTATAAGGGTCCTTAGCTTGGTTACGGAACTTCAAAAATACCTTTACGCATGGAGTATGGGAAGAAAAACTCATGGACAATTTATATGTGGGGAGAATTGTTTTAAATGATTTCATTTCATATCTTTGTAGGCATTATAAATATGTATAATTATGGAAAATTTATATATAATATTAATAGTCTGCGCTTAAAATTGACTGCCGGATATGACGAAACTATAAGAGCTTTTAGTTCGGCTACGAAACCCTGAAAAGGAAGTTCAATAAATGTATTTTCCATTTAAAAGTGAAAAGTATGGCCGTCCCAAATGTTAAAAGATACAAATTAAATGAATTTCAAATGAACGCAAAAATAAAAGACTTTAAAGCATAAGAAACATATTTATTATAAATTCTCTCATTCCCAGCTATAGATATACTAAATCTACAAGTCCTTTGATATTTCCGATATACGCGAATCTAATTGAAGATTCATGCTGTTAGTTCAATATAAACATAATTGTAAATACGCATTATCAGTTCATTGTAAATTTGTTAAGTTACGAGTTAATTATCTTTTAATACATCAGCAATGGCTCTTCCCATCTATTACATGTTCCACCTGAATGCTAAAACGTGTAAGTAATTCCTGTACACAGTCAAGGTCTTCAACCAGATCTGAAGGCTTTAGACCCTATACTATATTGTTCTTTTTATTAGACGTTTTTGAAAGTTTAATTATATTATATTCAGACGCTACGCAATCCTTGTACTACGCAATTACAGTAACAATTAAATTTTTTGAACTTCAGTATTTTTTGTTATATTAGTGATTTCACCATCAGTTTCTTTAAAAAATACTTGATTAACAATTTTTATGCTACTTAACAGTTTCCTTTCTCCATTTAAATACTTAATATTTATTAGAATTAAGATAATGGTGTCTTTAAGGCAGTAGACATTTTTAAAGCATTTAATGCATGTTTAAATTGGACTAACGTCCGTCGGGACGGAGTTCAGGCGGGGGAGAGCCACTTTTGTTATTTTCCATATCAATACTATTGTCACACTTCTCGACTAGGTGCCATGTGGATGAAAATAATCTGTAAATTTGCATTCACTCATACAATTGCAATATTTCAACCACAATTAATGATATCAATGCATTAACCAAAAAACTCCAAAAATTGGTACCATAATTAGGTTACTATTGCTAATCATAATTTTTTTTTCAAATAAACATTTATTGAAGTTACCACAGCTGCTATTAAAACCAAAACGTTGGATGGTGTTAGCTATTTTAATTACTTGCACACTTTTTTATATTTTTTGCTTTATTTGTTGTGCAGAATTCCTTTTTGTGTAAAATACACATCACTTTTGCATTAAATATTATAAATATGATTTATTAGTATGATAAAACTAATATCAGTGTTCCTCCCATCTAACATTTAATTTCATAACATTTTCTCGCAAATTCTACCTTGACTCTACAATAACACCGTAAATTTATATACTAATATGTCCATATTTTCATATATCCATTTGCATATTCGCAAATAACAACAAAGGCATCTTCAAAGCGTGGAAATATAAAAAAAAATAAAGCGGGCGAAAGGTAATGACACCTATCAGCGCGGGGTGGTAAAGCAATTATTTTTTTTCACTTGGTTAGTGTAGCAGCGTGAAAAGTAATATGACGAACATTATTGTTTTTTTCTGTCAAAAAAGTGAATAAATTGCGAATTCGTTTATTGTTGTTATTACAATATGGATCATCAAACCTTTGTGAGTCAAAACAGCTTTTGCGAGTCTTTGTGAGTCAGATATTTCAAAAATATTAGGCTTATTAAACTTCAAACGTAATAGGGGAAATGAAATTCAAGAAGATTTTATTAACATTTAATTTTACAGACTGATCAGCATTGTGTCTTAAAGAGTATTTATAGACTATAATTTAGCATATAATTGGAAGTAGAAGACAGCAACGTGCTTGACAGGCAGACCTTGCACAACCGTCACTTTGTGATCTAAAGAAAAAAAAGCATGGCTTCTGATATCATATATATATATATATATATATGAAAAAAATATCAATAGCTTCTAACGAAGACAAATTTTCAGAAACATTACTTAATTTTCATGGTAGGATATAGATGTGGATTACTCCTAAACAGGTAGTACAATTTTCTATGGGAAATAGCCGAGCCTATCTGATATAACGATTTTATTCCTGTAACAAGTGCATGACGTGAATTTGTTAATTAATCAATAATAATCATATAGAAATGCACCGAAGGTTCTTCTACATACTTCTTTCTTTACTTCTACAAAGTTGAAATGACAATTTTACCCTTAACCGTGAAGAACTCAAAGCATTCATTAGAATTATATATATGGAAGAAATGACACGAGCTTGTAAGTCTCTTCATAATTAAACAGACTAATATCTCAGGTCTACCAGTCAGGAGCAACACCAAAATGCAATATCCAGAAATGGTTCTCGCGAATTATTACGAATTGATAAGTTTTTTCTATTTAATATTTCCTGGCAAAATTGCGAGAACATTCATAGAATAACTTCCGTCCGTGTACCACAAGTGATTTTTTTGGAAACTACTTGAAGTAAAAATTGAAATTTAGTCAGACGTAAACCACGGTGGCCCAATTATAGACATGAAGTATAAAAAGTTCAATTTTGATCCTGGGAGTTTATTTCAGGGTTTAAATTAGGATATAAAAAAACAAGGTGATCATGGAGAGTGTATAAAGAAGACTTAGTGAAACATGAATTAAATAATATATATCACGTATTTTTTTATGACTTTGTTTAAACCTTTTTTGGGGAAAACGCGTAAAAATTGTTGTACCCACCTTTGTTACCAAAAGGATCGCTCCTAACAAGTATGATAAAATTATGAGCTAAGAATTAAATATAGATTAAAAAAATCAACTGCATTGAACAATTCTAACACGATTAATTGTTAAAACCTACCGAACCACACATTTTCTAAAGAGAAAAAGGTTTTCGGTTGCAAATATTTCTCACGATGCAAGGAACAATTTTTCCCATTAAACGTTTTTCAAAACTTTTGAATTGACTCAGTTGAAAAGCTCACCACACAGCTCCGCGTATATGTGATACGGCCTCGTGCCGTTCGGCGGCGGATTGCGTCCGAAGTCAAGTGCAGTATTGTACATAGTCGGAGTGCGTTGTTATTAATCATTTAAGTGCGGGTTTGATGGTACGGAAAACTAATCGTGCAACTGCAGCTTACACTTAATTGATTTTTTTCTAAATTGTGGAATAAATTTATCGAAAGTTGTATTGAATATTTTAAAGTGAGAATATATAAACATCTTTACAGTTCCTCACTATGTTTCAACACTCGATAAATTGTTCAAAACTACTAGGAAATATCTATATGACAATATTAGTAAATATTTGATAAATAACTATCCTTCTCTTCAGAAGGATGATGATGAGTATGACCATGAGGATCATAATAATAGGAAGAATTTCCGAAGGATGATTCACGTTGAGCTGAAGAGCTAGTATTATACTAGGTTATAACAATACCACTTCGCAAAGAAAGTCGCCATTCTTGAAAGAATATTACTTAATATGGTGCCTATTAAGTAATATATACCAGAATTTTATGGACATTTGTTTAAATTAATTAAAAATCACTCAATATGTGTGTAATCGTTGAACTTTGGATATTGTTTAGTATGGTAGTTTGATTATGTATATATAAACTAATTGTCTCCGCGCTCTTCTCATTGAAATCGCTATAATTCCGCTTATCATAAGTTCAGATTTTGAACTTTACGTACACGTCATATCGTATTTTCTGAAAATCTCTTCTTAGTCCTTTTTTCTTGATATGACATCTCCATCTATGGATATTTCGTTACTTTGTATTGTAGATCGTAGACCACACCAGACTTTTAAATAATTAGGTAAAATAATTTCCGGGACCAATAAAACCATGCACGGGCCCACTTCATTACGAGATAAAAAATATCCTCAAAGATAAACCTAAAAATACCTGTTGGTGATCTAGATAGGCGCGCTCTCTGTATAAACCCGCCTGATTTACGGTGGCCCGCTCACAACTTTGTGCAGTGTGGTGTGCTACGGCGTAGATAGCCGTAGAGCTTCGTAGAGCCCGACCAAAGATCGTAGCTGCGGGTTGCGGCTGGTCGTGTTTATATTTGGATTATACATGATCGAATTTTGTAAAGGATCTGGATTGTTAACTTTTTCGAATAGTTTCATTAACCGCAAGTGCAATGAAAATAGAATCGACTTATGCAAATGCAAATTCAAAATTTCTATTAACGACCATTTTTTATATATATATATATATATATATATATATATATATATATATATATATATATATAGACTTTAAATTTAGAAATTACTGACATTACATTTTAATTAATCATTTCCAGATATGTTTTTTGATTTAAAAAAAAAATGTAAATTAACAGGTAAGTGAGTAGCGAGTAATTAGGGGAAAAAACACAGAAAGTAAAACGTTCCAGGTTTACAAATGGTTCCAATAAATCTTAACCTACAGAGTTACTGATGTTTGTACTTACCTTTGGAGTAAGCGATATTCTACGTTATTTTTAATTTATCTTACATTTTTAAAATAAACTTTAAAATTATCAGTATACCATTTTCAAAATCATTTATTTCTTCAGTCAATTTCTCTGCAGCTTGTTTTATTACAAAAGCGCGTTATATTTTCAGTTTTTTTTTGTAAAAGAAGTAATGTAGCGTACACTGCATGCAATGTTAACGGATTATAATAGCGGGGATATGCACGGACCAAATATTAAAAGTGATAGCCAGATATAACCGGATCATCACCGAATTTAACACTATTTTTATAAGCATTTTGCATTATAAAATATAAAAATAATATTTAATGAACCTGACTGAATACCAGTGAGGAATGCACGTTGATACGTGCATATAACTCTTCTGAACCGGTAATAATAAAAGAATTTTAAATAGGATTGGCTAATTTGTATCGAAGTGTTGACCCTGTATAATAACCCTAAACGTATGTCACAATACAATGTTTAGACTCAGGTGATTAAAAACGGTCTGTTAGAATTATACAAGTGAAATGCACGTTTATGCGTTAATATAACTCTTCTGAACCGGTAATAATAAAGGAATTGTAAATAGGATTAGCTGACTTGTATCGACTTCGATACAAGATCAACACTTGTTGATCTTGTAAAATAACCCTAAACGTACGTCACAATACAATGTTTGGACGCAGGTGACTAAAACAGTCTGTTAGATTTGTACAAGTGTGAAATTTCTTCTAGAGCTCTATCACGCTATCCATATACCATGACAGTTATTACGGTAATATACTGTCAATAATTACAAATAATGATGCAGTAATATACATAATGTATACAAAAATTAGCTAACAATAAATACAGTAAAGTGCAAACACATGCGGCAAAACTAATCGTGTTAAAGTTTCAGGAGCAACAGATAAATATCTTCTTATTTAATATCTTCTATTTTCCGGTTACAGAAACCAGTGATTTTCAATTTTTAGGGTTACCTATGTCAAAAGAAAAATTGAAATTCTTATAAAAACGCTCACTTGTCTATCCACTTATCTATCTTTCACAGCCGTTTTTCATAAAAAAGGTTTGATGGAGAAAGAATACTTGATCGATTTCATATTCAATATTGATGTGAGTGTTCAGCATTTTTAAACTGACAGGTTTATAAGATATCACACCTAACGATTGTCAAGATCTACTACATTTATATTTCAAATCAAACAGCCTTTTTTCTGGATAAAAATTAATAGTACGGGTAGCCGTCGTCATCGGTGGGTGTTTGTGTGTCCAAAAGAACCGTATTATATTAAATTTTTTATTATTCCTATTCCTATAAATTTATATTATCCCTATTTCGACTCCTCTAATTTGGAACTCGCATTTTACGTCTTTATGGTTTCAAATTTTGGAAAATATCTCCTCAGTGGCTACCTGAATTGTTTATGGAACGACACTCCAAATTAATATCAATTTAAACCCAGCGATATGGTATGGCAAGTATGTCAGTCGCCCAGTATACACAGATTAATTATTAAAAATAAAATATTTCTAATGAAAAGAGCAATTGTATGTCTGAAGACTAAAATAGTACATTGTCCAAATTAAAATATGCGAGAATACAATATTCGGGATATTTTATTCTTTTAGATAGTTCTACAAATATACATACCTAGGCTGTTATTCATTAAAGGTACTTAGTCTGATTTAAATTTTGTTAGAAGGTATAAATTAATTGTCATACGTTAATTAATGGAAAAAAATTAATATCATTTACAAGACTTTTAATCGTGTAGGCCGTATCACGAACCTGCAACGGATCAAGCCCGACGGGAAAACGGTTCAATTATTTGTCGGTGAATCTCGACGGGCCTGCTACTGCGGAACAACCGATAACGAGAAGCGAAAAAGGAAACGGAAAAGAAAATTGTTTCACGGAAAGAGCTGTACACCCTGCCGATGGTATCGGGCGGCGGTGGCGTAATGAAGGCCCGCGTCCCGTTCGAGGTGCGATTTATTTATTTATTCATTCATTCAGTGGAGTATTCGTCTTTTCTGGGGTTTACCGTCGATCCAGTCGAGTATACGTTGCAAACAATCAAAGAGAAAAAAATCAAAGTTTTAAAAATAGTCTTTGCGGGATTCAGAAATTGATTTAAGAGGAATTAATTTCATGACAGCAATCATGAATTTTTCACATGTAATATCACGAACGTAATTTAATAAACACACAAATTTACAGCCAAACAAACAAAATATTAAAAAAAAGCCATAACAACAGTTCTGTCCTTTGCTTATTACAGAATAACAACACTTGAAGTTTTGTACGGTAAGAATACAACATATATTTTAATATGTGCGGTTTTTGGAAACAGCACTAATTTATTATTGAATAATATAAAGTTTTTGGAAAATAAAGTCAATGTCGGCCTATTTGTATTTTTACCTATGTTAGCATAAAATACCAATAAATTAAAACATAGAGCAGTGTCGAGTTAAGTAAAGACCGAGTTAGTATTAAAATTCACAACAAATAAAATAAAATCCCACATACTTAAAGAAATTATTCATCCATCATCTTTTATGCCGGACTTATTGTTATATGATCAATCTCTTCCAGTCAACCATAACAATTTATATTGAAATTTAGTTGGTGGACTGTAAGAGATTTTACAACAAAAAACTTTTACACTACATTAGACAAAAAAGTTTAAAAAACACAAAAGTATAAGTAAAACAAACTATTGACATGGTTTGGGATAGGTTTCAGGAGAGGCAGGAGTTTTTCACTCATCTTTGAAAATATTTAGGGACATGATTTTTCTGATGTCAGGATGCAGGTGATTCCAAATTTTTGCTGCTTGGACAGTGAAGCATTTTTCGTAAGTGGTAGAAGTATGTTTACGAATAAGTAGGGTGAGTGAACTTTCAGATCGTGAGCAGATAAATCTTTAAATTTGCCACTAACATTACTACTGAAATTACCCTATTGTCAGTCATTTTCTGCAACAGAAACTGTTTACGCGTTTAAAATTGTTTTGCAAAATATGCTATTATCTGGTATGGAATTTTCTCGCAGGTGTTATGAAATTTGCACGCATTACTGGTGTAACAGTGTTTTTCACAAATAAATTTTGTTTGTCGTTATTCTGTCTAGTTTGCCTTGACATCACCACTTTTAATTTATTGCTATTGTCACAACTTATATTTAGATGGAGTTATTTTAATAATAAATTATATGCATTTGTATTAAGATACTAACTAATAAATCTACAACTTTTTTTCAGCAGTTTCTGAAATCTTTTATGGAAAATTTTCGAACATCTTTTACAGGATATACAGAGCGATACATTTAATATTCTTCAAACGAAATTTGCAAAGTACAAAACAATTGATGTGAGGAAATTTAAAAATACTTATAATAAACTTCAATATCTTATAATAAACTTCAAGTGTAACTTATTCTGTAATAACTTAAATGTTTTCTTGGTTTTTGTCCCATAAGTTCTATTTAGCAAACAAAGCAACACACAATATATGCGCAACGATGGATGAAGAAGGCGTACTCTCCTATTAGACAGTCAAGCATTAGTTGTGTTCTAAAAATACGAGGAGGGAAATTTTGAGCGTTCCTTTAATTCTCATTCAAGGTGACCTATATTTCTGACACACTTTTCAAGACAGAATTTCCTACATGATTTATAAATAAAAAAAAGAAATTTAGATTTTCGAAAAATTACAAAATTCAAAATATTTTTTAAACTATACATAAACGAATAACATGTATACATTGTTCCTCTTATTCGTACATTTGCTACAGACGTGGAGCGATTTAAAAAAAAATGGCAATAACCTTAGCTAAGTTTTAAAATATTCATAACCATAATTAAAATGGTTCCTAACCGTAAATTATTTTAAATTTTCATAACCATAATTAAAATTATTTTAAATATGCATAACCATAATTATTAACCGTAAATTATTTTAAATATTCATAACCATAATTAAAATGGTTCCTAACCGTAAATTATTTTTATTGCTTTGATGTCGTATTAGAGCCAATTGCAGATAGTTTGAAAAATGTTAAAGAAAATAAAAACTATATATTTTGAAGAAATTTGTAAAATTTCTTTAACTTTAAATTAGTTTTATTGTTTTCCAGGAATATTTAATAGTTCCCATGAAAAAAATTTAAACATAAATATATTTACATGAAAATTCAAACATAGTTTAGTTACCTCATGTGCTTAAGTGTGAATATCCTTTTTTATAGTTAAAGGCAGTAAGATTTTTATTATTATAATTTTTGCATTACATACGCCATTTTTGTAAATTGTTTACCAGTTCTGTGTATTTTTTTTTCAGCACAAACAAGCTGGGTGACAAAAATTACGAAATCTTAAAAAGTACATTTTTGAATTTTTTTTTGAGAGACCCGTATTAATTATGAAATGTTTCATTTACTTCAAAAGGTTTATTTCTCAAATATACTTATCTAAAAAGATCAAAAGATCAGACTTAATTTGTAGTCATGGCATCCAAAATATCGATCCAGAGTAGGGATTTTTACAAATTTAAAAAAGTTCTGTATCTTCTCGAAAAATAAGAGGTTTTTATTAAGGCTAAATTTGGTCAGTAGCTTGGCCTAGGTTGTCCCTATTCGGTTGGTCCATGACTTACGGGATACCTGTATATATTATATATATATATATATATATATATATATATATATATATATATATATATATATATATATACACACATTTGTTTGTATGTGCAATAAATATACATAAGTATAAAATAATTGACAAAGTTGTACAGGTTTCGACCGCACTCTGGTTAGGCGAGCTCGTCCAAGCGACTGCATCCGCGCGAGCATTATTTATCTCCACCGATTCCCGGCGGGCCGGGCTACCCCGTTGCCACGGTAACCGTCCTCCTCTTACCGAGATTTTCTCTCGCGTATTTTCCATTTTCCCGCACGGCGCGATGCCGCGGAAAAAGAGTCCGCCTTATCTTTTCCCACCACAATGAATTATCGCAGAGAATAAAATCCAGTTGCGCACGTTAAAATAGACATCCTGCAGATAGATATTCGTAACTTGTCCGTTTGATGAATTGGAATTCTTTTTATCGTGTATCGGTTTTATGTTGTACGCACGGGAATAGGTAAGATTTTGTTCCAGATCGTTTGAACGAATTCTTTTTGTATATCATCACATAAGATAAACGCGCGAGACAGATTCAATATTCGGATGTAAATAATGCAGCCGGGCGTGCACAATTGTAGCACCGCAGTATTTAAGCATTGCTTCGAATCCTGCTGAAATAGCAATTTTCAAACTTGTATGGAAATTATCGGAAAAGGCAATAAAAGAAGTAACACATACAAGGATTACGAAGTTGTTCTCGATATTTAACGAAAGTTTTACCATAAACCATGTACATTTAGTAACTATATATGTGTAATACAAATAAAATATTAAAAAAAATGAACGTTTGATGACTTTTTGATCACTATTATCATAACTGAAATAAATACAGCAAAATCAAAATAAGGACCTATTGTAATAAATAAAGCGAATATCATAAAAGTTATTTGTCAGCTACAGACGGGATATATTTTGAGATAGATTGCGCGTTTATGTTTCTCGAGATTGGGAGGTGATTTACGATATACTTTTCCATAAATTTCTTAAGACAAATAACCATTAATTCAGTAGTATAGAAACTATTCTATAAAGTTGCCCATTTTAAAAAATGGTCTCAATGCATTCGTCACTATTTTCGGAAATAGCTCTATCTTCGAAAACGAAATTTAATTTGTTTTTTTTTTAAATATATGTCATCTACAGAAACCTTTAAAAATACTTTACATATTTTAACGTAAATTAGTAACCTGAATACCGTATAATCACTTTCTATTAGTTTATATTACGGTTTAAACATTTTTAGAGTTCAGTACCGCGAACAAAAGTGGAACTTCTTATAAAATAACTTATATGTTCGTCCGTATTTTATCAGAACCGTTTTTCTCAGAAACAGGTCGACGTAGAAATGAGATGTTTGGCATATTGATAAAGTATATCACTTCACATATATCTTAATACTCGGAAATATTTACACGTAAATTTTAAATATTGACTATATTCAGAGTTAATTTTGTAGAAATTAATTATTCAAAATTAAATGAAACTACGTGATGTAGTATTATTTCTATTTTCTTTAATTTGTTTACCACGACCTAGATTTCGTTGTATTACAACATCTTCAGGTGGGCTATTAGCAAATATATTTGCTAATAGCCCACCTGAAGATGATGTAATACAGAAATAATACTACATCACGTAGTTTCATTTAATTGTTCGTAAATTTTAAATTGAGCGAATTAAGTACTCGATTTTTTCCAATTCCCGTGTTCTTTGAAACCTAGTGAAAGGGATCTCAAAAATATTTAATAATAGGGATGTGAAACATAATTTTTCCATTATTTCAAGTAGCCTATCTCACAGATAAGTTGAAAAACATGCAAAAACATATATACATGACATAATATTTCCGAAACTACTGTATAATTTGTTTCCATAATATTAGTTAGAGTTTAGCGGAAGACTAAAGTGATGATTACAAGTTTTACAACTTTGGAGAAAATTAAGACATTTTTACACTAGAATCAATATATGGCGAAAATCCCTATTGTTAATAGTTTGATAGAAAATACTATAAGTTCTTAAAATGTTTAAAATTGTATATGCAAGCAAACAAACCATGCGTAGACGCTTTTATTTAATTTATAATTTATAATTCGTTATTTCCGTGCGCTTCTACTTTCAAACATCGATCGGAGTGAAGAAAATAACGTAACCGTCCACAGATTTAAGTCGAAACTTTGGTGGCAATTAATTCTAGGGTATAAAAATATTTGTTAAAAAAAAATGCCCGTATGAGTATGTTTCTGTGTGTATACACGTCTGTAGTTATCCAAAGTCTAGTACCTAAAGCTTTAGATCAATTTGGATAAAATCTTATATTCCGAGTATAGCTAAACATTTTTTTATTTTTCATACTTATTGATGAAAGTACGTTTTTTAAAAAATCAATCTCTTCAATCTTTCCACATTATTAGCTCTTTATAAGTCCAACAATATGCTATAACTTGCTTGTTTTGGGGGAAAAATTAATGGGGTTTCCTTTAATACTAAAACTTAGTACCCGTGTGTTCGTAATACGAGGGCGGGCATGGCAGGGGATGCACGGCGCTGCAATGGCTAGTATTTTAAAAGTACAACAATGTAAATATTTTTCAAGCACGAAAGCAAAATTCTACTGCGGCATTACAAAATTCAAGTTTGTGCTTCGCGAAACAGTATCCGTGTGCAGTTGGCAGTGGTGTAATAGTGTTTTATCCACAGTTTCGGCAATAAGATTTTTACTCGGAACGGATAACATACAAAAAACAGATTAAGCTGTGTGACTGGACGTGTGACTGGAGTTTACTCCTGAAGTACGATTGTCTGGGAATGTATAAAATAGGTAACGCTGTATATGAATATCAATATTATTAAATGTAAATGCAAAAATTCTTTAATAAAAACATGCTGACAATATAATTATTTTCAAGAAAAACACAAAAAAACAAGATCAAATTTATACAACAAAATTAAAAACATTTAGTAACGTCAGACTAGAACTTAAAATTAAAAGAGACTTTTTAATTTTGTAGGATAGTAGACACTGAATACTTTCACATAATGACATTTAATGATTACATCTTGATATAAGCGAACGATAGTAAACTATCTGTGTCACACTCCGTCATCGTGATTACGCCATAATGCCAATGTGTGTCCCACTCAGTCATTGCGATTCGTCAACTTCTGAACATCATATCAAGATATATCAGTTACTTTCCTTAGATTATAATATTTATCGACATATTATCAATCTTACGTATACGTTTTGAAGTAAAATTTCTTTTTACTAATAGGCAAAATGTTGAGGCGTAATTCTATTTAGTTTCACCCGTTCTATGACGTTAGCCTAACGCCATCTATTACTGTTAATTTTATATTAACTTATTAATTCTATAATACTATATGTAATAATTATATTAAGTACTTAATTCTTATTCAAAGATACAGATGACGCTGTTAATTATGTAGATGACTTAAAACAATTTTAAATAGTGCCTTGAAATAATATTTAAGTATTTGTTTCGTTTTAGTTTAACACTACACTATGAAGAGGAAAAGTTTATGAGTTTATTTGTCAGACAGAAAATACTGAACCGATTATAAACATATTTTCCCTGTTACCTAAATAGAAAATACTTTCCTTTAAGACGTATGATACTAGCTAAACGTAATTTTAAAGGGAGTCAAGGAAACGTTACGAGTAATATTGTTTTTGCGTTAAATGGATATAAACAGGTATATGTTTATTGTCAGATCTTACGAAGCCTTACGTAAGTAAATCTCATTGTATGTAAATATATTTAGCTACAAAACACTTCCTTCCACTTTTTGATATATTACATAATTATCATTCATCGCATCTTTACGCGGTACCAATCTACTTCCACCGACCGGGGAATTCTGGCTAGTGGAGCGTTTGCGCATATGCTAATGTGAAGACGCAAACATTTAGGTGAAGTCACGAGCAAAAACCAAAACTATGGAGATTCCATATCTACGATAATAAGAGTTACCTTTATATAACATAATTTGAACAATAATCATTATTTCATCTTATATTTACAACGAATATTTTTCTAATTTTATATTTAAATAAATTAATTATAAAAAAATCATTTTCATAAATTTCGATTATTTCACTAATTTTCTTCGTATATTTAACTTAATAATAATAATACCGGTTCAACGTTTGGACGACATCAAGAGAGAGTCTACTAAATCATTCCCTATAAGTCGGTGGTAGAAACATATTGGAAGCACCTTCGCGTTTAAAAAAAAATTTACTAATCTGAATGTCAACTTTAATTAAATCATACCAAAATTATGTTATCGACGTTATATACTCGATTACAGTTATAAATTTAGACACAATTAAATGAAACTACGTGATGTAGTATTATTTCTACTTTATTTATCGTTGTATTACAACATACTCAGGTGATATATTAGCAAAGATTAACTCTTAGGAACAACCAACAGCATTTATACGTTTCAAACACAATAGAGGAAGCCTCGTTTGTGCGGATTTTTCCATTGCTTATGTTAGTGAGTTTATTGCAGGGTTTATTATATTACCGAGAGTTATACAATATACCAGTATTTTTAACGTTTTGTATAACTCTCGGTAATATAATAAAACCTACACTGCGCCTCTGCAGTAAACTCACTAACATAAGCAATGGAAAAATCCGCACAAACGAGGCTTCCGCTATTGTGTTTGAAACATATAAATGCTGTTGGATGTTCCTAAGAGTTAATCTTTGCTAATATCCCACCTGAAGATGTTGTAATGCAACGAAACCTAGGTCGTGGTAAAGAACTTAAAGAAAGTAGAAATAATACTACATCACGTAGTTTCTTTAATTGCGAATAATGAATTTCTACAAAATGAACGCCACATAGATTCAAATATAAATTTAGAATAATTTTAGGATATTAATTTGAAAACTGCCACTTATTTAAATATTTAAAAAAATTAAGATTAAATAAAAATTAGTCCATGTTTTAAAGTCCGACTATAGTAAGCACAACGTGCACTTCCAACTTCAGCATTTTATTTTTGTCACATATGTTTATGAAGCAGTCTGTAATAATTTGTGCGTGACTCGTTAAAATTTAATTTGTGTTCCTATAAAACTTAAGTAAAACTATGCAAAACCTATTAATAAATGAATATTTCTAGTTATTTATTTATTTATTCACATACAGTTATGGGGATATTAGAACCGTTATGAGAACTATGCCTTTCAATAACGATAACGAAACAATTAAATATATTCAATAATAACACCTAACGATGCCACATTTCAAGAAGTATACTCTCACTCATCATATCATATTAAACTTTGGTGGAATCGTGATAACAGGCGCTCTTGAGCACTACATTCAGCTTATATATTCCGGTAAAGCAAAAAGATTATGACTAGGCGAGCGCCGACAGTAACCAGTTGAGACAGTTTTTCCAATAAATTATGGAGTAAAATTTTTCCATTTTACAATGGAAAAATAAATTTCACCAAAGAAACCTCTATTCTATGTTGCAACGTACGGTAACTCAACATATCTAAGAGAAAATTGGTAGAAAATAGAAAAAGGGCGTAATCATATCATCTCAAGTACAAATATCGAAGGAACATTTTTGGCCACGTTCAGGCTGTGTTTAGTTTCATGTCGGCACCAAAGAATAAAGCTGGATTCTGACTAGCTTTACATTAGGGTAATATAATATATTAATTGGGAAGCACATCGGAAGTTCCTGGTACTACGCAATACAGATCCAAGCCTTTTGAATGAATTTTTCGCTACATTCGCCAAATGACCACAAAAATTAAGTCCGAATAAAATTGAGCTAGTAAGTCGGCATAAGCTGACTTACTCGCATAGTCGATCTAAAAGCCGGAGCGTCCTGTCAATGGTGTATTCAGATCCGAAAAGAGCGCACACCCGACCGCAGCTCCCAATAGAGCATTTGCTTGAATTAAGCCGCCGATCACTCGCAATGCTCCATTTGAGAAAGGCATCGGTATCACGCTGCAGCAACTTGCATTCTCCTATTGCTCTAATAACCGAAAAAATTGGTCGCTAATAATAAGTTATGGTTCATAATGAAAATGTTTAAAGTATCCATCACCTTCTTTCGGTCAAATAAAACCTAGGTCGTGGTAAAGAACTTAAATAAATTAGAAATAATACTACATCACGCAGTTTTATTTAATTGTGAATAATGAATTTCTACAAAATTAACGATAAATATATTTAATATTCAACTGTAGAGTTTTTAATCGCATTACAATTACATCGCACTATTTTTTGGGATACTATGACGTACTTCAATTACTATGATTTAAACCAAAATTTTCATTTCACTTATAATAGATGAAGACATTTTCAGGCAACGGAACGACTGCCTAACCAAATGGTGTAATATCCGATATGGTTTCGAGTACATGAAGGACGTATGTCGGTCCCGTGGGACAGGCGGTGAGCGGAAATTGAAAATGTGATTGCATTTCCTTCAGACGTTGGTTAACAAAGGAGATTGTATCGATAGATGAGATGTACGGTAAGCGAATTCGTTACGGGGCATTTGAATCATTTTACATACATAGTTAACTACTATATTCGAAACAGAAATAATCTAACTTTTCGTATAAAATAAGCTGCAAATATAATCCATGATAATACGTACACAACAATTGGTTACGTTAAGATTTTCATTTTAAGAAATCCCTAAGTATGACCAGTTGTACATATCACATGTAAGGTCTAAACATAATCTGCTCTCCTTTTAAAGCCGAGGCCTAGAGAGAGAGTTGTTTAAGGTTGTATATAATAAAATCGGGTGTGGTTGTATCATGGACACGGCCGTGTGTTGTATGTGAATACGTCTATGTAACGGGTTATATTTTTTAAATAAAATATTTTTTTATTCTAACACCTTATTATATTCACTGTCACTACTTTAAACTAATGTTTTATATACAATCGATAGATTTTGAGGACAGCTGACGATTAAAACTTAAACGAACATCGTAGCTTTTCCGAATCAAAAGTTATACTAATTGCATATCTCGATACGCAGCAAAATAACCTCAAAATGGCGGCGTTTCCCCCTCCACCGCGCGCGATGCGTCACTATTCTCGCTTATCGTAATGAATTCTTTGATCCTTTAGCTATCCAGTGGTATAATTTAATTTTTGATGTAGAGGATAGATTCGAAACTGCAACGCCAAACTGTATCTCCCGATTTTGTTATCATTAGGTTTTTTGTATTGGCCCCGTATGGCAGCAAATTTAAAGACGTATTCACGTCAAAAATATTTTCTTCACTATGTCTACAATGACACATGTATTACCCATAAGTATGCGTATATATGCGTATGTAGTATATATACATATATAGTGCTACTACTAAATTGATACGTTTTTATATATAGGTATATTGTTCCATTACTCAAAATGTTCCATATGATTTTAATGTGTACCTCATATTTACCATTTTATTTGTTTACAAATAAAACGAAAGAATTTAAAAAAGGAAATAAATATTTGACTCGACAACTAGATGCAATACACAAATGCAACCGCAGCACTCAGTTCGCCTGCAACCTCGGTCACGTTCGCGAGTCCCCGTCACGTTACGGACCCCTCATTGACCCAGATGCGAATTCCGTTTCGAGTAACAATGCGCTTGGCTATGAAAATCTGTGAGGTTTTAAACCAGATTTCATAACAGAGTTCGAATAATCTTTTGTTTGCATATTATTGTTCTGTATATTTTCCAAGCTTCTACGTGATGTTTTTCTCGTACGAAAAATTTACAATGTAGTGTCAAATTGTTTCGATTAACTAGTTACGTCTTTGAACCAGACTTTATCAGAGAGTTCGAACAATCTTTTGTTTGCGTATCATTTTTCTGTATATTTTCCAGGTTTCTACGTGACGTTTTTCTCATCCGAAAAATTAACAATGTATATGTCAAATTATTTCGATTAACTAGTTACGTCTTTAAACCAGATTTTATTAGAGAGTTCGAATAATCTTTTGTTCGCGTATCATTTTTCTGTATATTATTCAGGCTTCTACGTGACGTTTTTCTTATCCGAAAAATTTGCCATGTATGTGTCAAATTATTTCGATTAACTAGTTACGTCTTTAAACCAGATTTTATTAGAGAGTTCGAACAATCTTTTGCTTACATATCATTTTTCTGTATATTTTCCAGACTTCTATGTGACGTTTTTCTCATACGAAAAATTTACAATGTATGTGTCAAATTATTTCGCTTAACTAGTTACGACTTTAAACCAGATTTTATTAGAGAGTTCGAACAATGTTTGTTTGCAGTTTGGTGACATGTAACTAAGTTATTTTCCAAGTATTTTAATTTAAGAGTATATATATATATATATATATATATATATATATATATATATATATATATATAAAGGTACAGTATCTACTTCAGTGAATTTAAAGCTATTCATTAATGTTAAATGTTACTAATCTGCTAAATCAAATAGGTTAATAAAGTTTGCGCTACACCAGTGATAGCTTGCAAACTAGTGAATACATAAGCTATTCTTAACAAAATATTATAAACAACCCTCTTTTGCGACGCTAGATGCATCATGACCGATACGCTATACTTTGGATGAAACCAAAGGGATAGAAATATTCAATAGAATCCATTTTTGATCTTTAGCAGAAAAGTATAGATCATTCCATATTCACTATTAAGGTCGAAATTGTTTGCATATGCAGGATATTTATTACTAACATTTCGAACTAATATTTCTTTTGACATGATTTTTTTAATATCCAATTACAAAACAAGGTATAATACTATGCATTATAAATATTGTTTGTCCTACTTCGGTAATCAAATTTATTTTTCTTCCCCTGTTCTATTTTAGAATTGCAGCTCGAAATTATTTGTATATGCAGGATATATATTACTAACGTTTCGATCTAATATTTCGTTGGAAATAATTTTTTATTATCCAATTACAAAACAAGGTATAATACTATGCATTATAAATATTGTTTGTCCTATTTCGGTAATCAAATTTATTTTTATTCCCCTGTTCTATTTTAGAATTAAAGCTCGAAATTATTTGCATATGCAGGATATATATTACGAACATTTCAAACTAATATTTCGTTGGACATGATTTTTTTAATATCCAATTACAAAACAAAGTATAATACTATGCATTATAAATAATGTTTGTAATAGAAGAAAAATAAATTTGATTACTTCGGTAATCAAATTTATTTTTCTTCTCCTGTTCTATTTTAGATTAATAAAATTCTTTAGGCATTTAAAAAATAATTATAGCAAAATATATCTAATAACTAAGGGCGGAGGTGATTATGTAATGCGTAATGCGACCCTTATTTCATGAAAGCTCCTTACGAACCTTATTTAAGCGTGGGTTTAAGAATTTGCTCACCATTCTTGTGCTCAGAACAAATACACCCACTTCGTTGCTAAATATAGTACCGCTCGTAAGTTCGATCAAGTTTCTCAGAATTATCCCTTAATACGTAGTTCAAAAATTAATTCATAAATAAGTTTTCCTTAATTAATTTCAATTTTGCACCGATTCATTTCCAATTTTACTTTAAGCTCTTTTTCCTGTCTATAAATATTTCCCTTTTATAGGACTAATAGATCAAATTCTTTTAGTAATTACGCAATGACTGTTATTACTTCAATATGCATGTTTGTATAGGTCTGTAGAATAATATTATAATAATAAGATCAATAACTAAGCTAAGCAGCAAAGTCATGCAAAATAATTTTATAAACTTTAAAAATAAGGGAAGCTAAGAATGGCAATAGAAAATAGGTTACTTTGGAACTAGAATAGATCATTCAGCATTCAAATTAAATAGAAAAAAATCATAAAACATCAATGCATAAACTGTTTGGGGATCGTAAGTTTCTATAACAATTGTATAGGTCTGTAGAATAATATTATATTATTAAGATCAATAACTAAGCTAAGCAGCAAAGTCATGTAAAATAATTTTATAAACTTTAAAAATAAGGGAAGCTAAGAATGACAATAGAACATAAGTTACTTTGTAACTAGAATAGATCATTCAGCATCCAAATGAAATATAAAAAAATTATAAAACATCAATACGTGAACTGTTTGTGGATCGTAAGTTTCTATAACAATGGCTAATAAAGTAAGATATGCCCCATCTTCCTTACAGGAAGTACAGCGATCCTAATCATATACGAACAAGAGCTTTACATCGATCCTAATCATATACGAACAAAAGCTTTACATCGATCCTAATCATATACAAACAGGCGCTAACATATGTACAACATGTATCATTATTCAAAAAACAGACTAAATAAAGACTTTTCAAATGGAATGAGATCCCACAAATGTTGATACTTTGGCAGCATAGGTTTTGCAATATAAATAAAATAAACTTACACTAAACGAGGAGAACGTGTCTGGCGCAACAGTTGCTCACCTGAAACAATAAAATGAAAATGTTATCCTCATGGTAGATTCACAAATCGATGAAAATAACATTTTAGTACCTGTAGACTGCTCTGCAATAAATTGGTGAGTGGAAATATGAACTTTCTCGATTTCCTGTCTAAAATGCCGTACTATTCGCAACACGCCAACAGCAGTTTGATACAGAGTAACAATATTGATAATTTCAATACCGTTGCTCTATATAACTGTAATTATTGTTTTTATAAATTTACTTATAAATTGAACTAGTGAATCGGTCTGGCTTCTTGGGGCAGGTGATGGAAAAGAAAATTCTCAGATATATATGGATTGTTTCCGATTTAATCCGTATTTATCGCCATAGATCGGCCTATTTACACAAAACCTTCATCAATTATATATATATATATACGTATATATATATATATATATATATATATATATATATATATATATATATATACATATATCTTTTGGGGCAGAGTATCTATGTCCTATATCCTATATAAGTACCTATGTCCGGATCATTTGTCTGACGTAATGAAGTAATAAGTGTATCTGTCGGGACTGTTGCGTAGAACTTATAGATTAAATCACAACACGACTGATGTGGAGTTTATTTCTGACTTTTTTATCCATAAAACAACGTAATAATTACTAAATGTTAACATATTTTAGAGAATTAAAAATCAGGAGACGCATATTTATAGAAAACCGTAAAATATTTCTTTATATACGACATTTATTATTTCTTCTGGATTAGGTGCAAAAAAACAAACAAATGTTTCGAGATCACACGCGACAGGGCAACGTACAATTAGCAGTGTGAAAAAAATGTTTTTTTTAAATGAAACACTGAGATCTGGCCCTGTGCTGTATTTATTGTCATCCTAAATGCTAGCCGCCAACCCGCTTTCAGATGTCAAACAAATTATCAGATCTTATCAAAGATCTGTACAAATTATCGAGTAAAAATTTGTATGTAAGTCATATACGAATTACACAAAAGCTTCATACATTATCATCTAAACCTTCTCCGTGAATCATTCTATTTATTGGTAAAACCCACAAGAAAATCGGCACAGTAGTTTTTGATATTATCGCGTTCAGAGAGATAAAGAGACTTTTATACTATGTAGTGAATAAATATACACAAATTATATATAAGAAGACGTCCCTGCTACATAAGTAGAACATTGAACCTATGTAAAAGTAAGAATTTAAAATACAATATAATTATGTAGTTTTAATAACTAGACACCATGTAACAATAAACAGGAAGGTGAAAGATGATTTTGCGCATCAAAGTGAGTAGAAAATGTTAAAAAACTGTATAAACATTTTCAATGTGGGTGTCAGCTTCGACGCAAAACTGGAGTTTACTTCTTAAGTACGATTGTCTTGGAATATATAAAATAGATAACACTGTATATAAATATCAATACCATTAAATGAAAATGGAAAATTCTTTAATAAAAAAATGCTGACAATATACTAACTTTCAAGTAAAACACAAATGAACAAGATCAAACTTATACAACAAAATTAAAAACATTCAGTAACGTCAGACTAAAAAGTTAAAATCAATAGAAGTTTTTTAATTTTTTTTAATATTCACACGTAATTAAATTTAATGATGGTATCTTAACATAAGCGAACGATAGTAAACTATGTATGTCACACTCCGTCATTGTGATTACAGCATAAGAAAATGTCAATATGCGTGTCACACTCCGTTATTGCGATTACGCCATTACAAAATGCCAATTAAACATACTGATATTTCTAAAGATGCTCACTAATGTTGCGCTGAGATGCCACCTAACGGTTACACTTTTTCAATGCTCTAAACTTCGTGCGATCCGAACCTAACGGTTACACTTTTTTAACGCTTTGAACACTTTTTTAACGCTTTGAATTTCATACGCTATGAACTTCTGATTTTACTCCTCATAAAATTTCATACCGGGCGCTATATATGAAAATCTATTCTTAAGGAGTAAACTCCAAAAAAAAAGTTTCAAAGTTAATGCACAGAATAGTAAGAATATAGACTCAGTTTACTCAGTTTAATGCACAGAATAGTAAAAATAATAGACGCGTTCTTTGTTACATCCGTGTGCGAATTTTAATAACAGACTGCATCTATTAAATGAGCAAGTTGAGAGATGAAATATAATTCGTTAAGTTTGACTATATTATCTACATAAATACACTTTTCCAGCATCTGTAACTGAAGAGGATGAGAGTGCTAAAATTGATATGTCAGAGCAGTTCAAGTACACTCGCCTATCATAAGAATTCCGCCTTTTGCACGGCATGATATTTTAGTGTCGCTTATCATGTGAATCAGGCTGTAAAGAAGAAACGAGAAAATAATGTGTAATACACAGGAAAATGGCTAGAAATACGACTTTAATAAGAAGGTCGTTTCAACACAAAGTAATCAAATAAAAATACATTTATTGGCTCTATTAAATTAAATAGATATTTTTTTTTGGAAAAACCAAATTACAGTTATGAACTGAAAGTATTGATGTGACAGACTGTATAAAATAATTACTAACAATATTTTTTGTGTTCGTATCGCCCTTTTGAACACGAATGTTTAACGCAAAAATTTGGCTTTTCAAAATGACAAATTTTGCGACAAAATAGTTTCTAAAATTACAACAAAATAGTCTCTAAAAACAAAATAGTCTCTAAAAAGTAGCCAAAGGCTTTTGGGAAGTTTCCATCGATTGAAAAACATCGATATTGACAAAATGGTTCATTATTTTATAAAATACCCCATAATATATAAGGTCTCTTAATATAGTAATAAAAAATTAGATTAAAAGAAATTTAAAAAAAACACAACAGCGTCTTTATTACGTCAAAAGACAGACAGGGAATAAGTCAAACTTTAAGACCATTAAAAGATTTTTTAGGGATAATAAAATTGCTAATTTATTTATCATGGAAGCTGTCAATTTTCTGTTTGCCAAAACATCGGTACATTGCAATGATTATGTTTCATCCCCGAAATATTTTTTTTACGTTTTTATCACCTTATCATAAACATCTTTGACGTCATTTGAAATTAACGACCATATTGATTGAAATAATATTTGTATGAAAATACCTCAAGCCACAATTAAACAATAATAATGCTACCTTGGATTAGAAGTAAACTAAGCTCCAGAGCGTAAAACCACGTAAAATCCGTTACGAAATCGGATTATAACTTAGTACGTGTTGTTAATAAGTCTTCATTTCTAGTCCCAGTTTGGTACATCTACTTCATCTCACTGGTATCATCTTCTTCGTCGCATCTTCATTCCTGAAGGACTTCGACTTGTCTCATGGTGGCTGTGATAGGGAGGTCCCACTATGACTGTATGTAACAGCTTATAAGACTAGCGGCTAGGAGGCGAGCTCTTATGCCCTCTATTTTCCCTACAATAACCAGTTCACTGGCTGTCTACGATATATAGCTAAATTAACTGAAAACGGTTTAGTAGCAAATGTTATATATAATCTGGTAACACTAGTCTAATGAGTCTATTATTTATTATTTAGTTTTAATTTGGAGTTGGTCGAGTATGGATGTGTTGGTTATTTTGGAAGTCATAATATTTCTAATTTTCTTCAAACCCACATCTCAAAAGCATCGATCTTCTTTCTGTCCACTGCGCGGATTGGCCAAGACTTGGACCCATATAGAAACGTACAAATATAAATTCTCACAGGAAAATTACTAAGATACACCTTCCATAATTATGATGAACTCTCACTGTAAAGTTAGTCAATTATGGTAAATGAATGTCTGTTTTAGTTATGGGAAAATGGTTAATTTTAGGGAACCGAATAAAAGAATATTCGTAAAGGTGAATATTTGATTTTATCCATACTGGGATATAATAACACCATAAGCCTCCCAGTAAATTTGGAGAAGGTGATGTTGTCATGTTACTATACATAGATTTTATAAAACTTTCTTACTGCAGTTAATACTCTACTGTCATATTCAATAAAACAGCTATGACTTAAAAATTAAAAAGAAATATGATCGTTTACTGTGAGACCGGAAAAAGCGGACCGGATACAGTTCTAACCTAAGCTTAAATTATTATATTTCCATGGCTGTATTGATTATTAAATACATATATGCGCAGCTTTGTTACTTTACTACAAATCACGAAATATAATTACGTTCGAGTTATAATGACAAGCAAATTATTAAGTCGACTTGCAGAAATTTCACCTATTACCGTAGCATAAATTAACTTCGTTGTATTCGGAACAAAATGAAATATCGAATTTCCACCAAAAGGAAATTCATAAATTCTTCCAACAGCTGGGCTTCCACCTTAATAAATTTGGCATAATGATCGGTTATTGTGTCGCTGTACAGTTCCGTAAATTAATTAAATAACGAAATTTAAATGACAGAACGTTCAAGGGAAATTATTGAAAACCTTAGTTGCCTTTGATTTATGTGAAAACTTGAAAGCGAAATTTGTATTACACAGAAGGGCTCGCCTTTGCATCGTTTATACAGAAGCTTCGTGCGTATGCTTTGTTTACACGACGTTTCAGTTAAAACAATAGAAAAGCTCTTAACCCTTTTTTCGGAAGCTGCCTTTTCTACTCTTTTTGTGTTATATGTTTTCAAGGCAGAAAACATAACAAAACTGTATTAGATGAGTGTTACCAGATTCCATATTTTCGATATTGACGTACATCTAAGTTCGTGTTTTTCGAATTTGTAGCTGACTACGATAGAGGAAGGATTATTAATTTAGCAGGCTATGTATGTATGTATGTATGCGAGTTAATTTGTTTCCTCGTACAGACTAAACTACTAAAGTGATTTAACAAAGGGAGAGATACTTACATTCGTCTTGATTCCAGTAGTGTTCTAGGGTATATCACGTTATGAATTTCATAGGATATGTATGTCTGTATGTATGTATGTATGTTTGTTTCGTCGTTCTAACTAAACTGCTACAGTGATTTCAACAAATGAGATGTTAGTAGATTCGTCATGATCTAGAGAGTATCTTAGGGTATATAACGTTATGAATTTCATAGGCTGCGTATGAAAGTATGTACTCGTATGTAAGTTTCTTCCCTTGTACAGACTAAACTACTAAAGTGATTCCTACAAATGAGGTGCCCTTCGTCTTGATCCGTAGAGCTTCCTAGGGCACGAAACGTTATGAATTTCACAGGCGATATATGTATGTATGTATGTGACTAATTTGTTTCCTCGCGCAAACTAAACTACTAATATGATTTCAACAATGTGGTGTCTTTAGATTTTGCTATGATTCAGAGAGTGTCCTAGGGTATACAACTTTATGAACTTCACAGGCTATGTATTTATGTATGTATGTATGTGAGTAAGTTTCTTCCTTTGTACAGACTAAACTACCAAAGTGATTTGAATGAGTGAGGTGTTCTTACATTCTTGATCCAGAGAACTTCCTAGGATATATAATGTTATGAATTTCTCAGGCTGTGTGTGTATGCATGTATGTAAGTAAGTTTGTTCCCTCGTACATACTAAAGTACGAAAGTCATCCTCTACATTTCCACAATTATGAAAATCCGGGTTATTTTTCATAATCATTTGTAAATTTTATTTCTACAGAACGTTGTCCTGTTGCAAGTTGTCGACATACGTAGATTTAGCATATCGGTCCACGTAACTCGTAGCCCCGATAGGGACATCGAATAAAAACTACAAAAAACTCGGCAAGGGTGAAAAAGTTTTGCATTCATTCTGACAAGAACACAACAAATGTCAATGTCAGTTAACAGTTTATTTTTAATTTTTATAGACAACGGCTATAAATTAAAAAAAAAACAAACGATGTTGATACTTTTGACAACAAATTCATGAAGTACTCATTATTTTAATGTGTTATTAACAGGAAGGAAGACAATTTGTTGGTTTTGTATTATGGTTACAAATCGTATTTTATTTTTTCATTTTTCATGATTGTGAATCGCTAAATTGTTTATTTTCTTATATTCTAAAAAATCCTAGCTTTTTCAAAAATTATATTCTATTTCTGTAACGCCCTAACCATTTCTGCTAGCATCTTCTAATGGCAACTTTTATTATTCCATGACACCAATTAACTTAACTTAATTTTAAAAACCTGTTTTAAAGATTATTATTTTCATATTTTTTTCCATATTAAGAAATGAATTTATTCATTTGTACACAATTTCATCTCAATATGTCCAGATATAAGACGCACTTCCTTTTAAAGCGAGCGAATATAAAGCACGGTAGATTTTATACAAAAGTGCTTTTTGCGTAAAATAAATTGTTGAAAACTTTAAACTGACGTAGCCGTAACAATTAAACAGTCCTCCGCGCCCGAGAGGAAATCTCCCTTTGAGCGCGGGTCGCCGCCCGCCCAGCATTAAGCAAAGCTGCCGCGATTGTCTCGCTGCCCGTTAAGCGCCAACATTTATTCCAATTTTCGCCTCTTGCCGAGTTTTTTTCTACAATTTTTTTCTCACAAATACTGTACGGGCCGACGCTTGGGGAGATTTAATTACGGTCCTTAGAGCGCGGCCGGCGAGATGAAGATATTCACCGGCGCAACTTTGCAGATCGATTCGCGCTCTGAGCGGGCGCGCCTACGAGCGGCGTCGAAAGAAACTTCTGTAAGCCCATTTGTTCTACGGGCAATATTCTTTGAAGTTTAGCAAGATGGAGCTTTACAAATTTTTCATTTATTTTTTGATATACACGGGAACGAAAAGTCTAAACTGAGCGAGTGAAAGTAGTAGTCAATGATCCGTACCACATATATATATATATATATATATATATATATATATATATATATATATATATATATATATATACCTGTCCCAAAAATAGTGTCAAGAGAAAGCACGGAGGTAGAGGACATCAAAGCCTATCCGAGACGCGCCTGTGTATGTATATTCGACGATTTTTGGTAGTTTTGATTACAATTGTTTTAATGTTTTTGAGCCAAATTCATAGATTGTAGACAATGTTTTTCTTTGTGCCATGAATAATTGTGATAGAAACTTGATTTCGTTATCTCTCTGTGTTTCTGTTAATTTTAATTTTAGCGTCATGTTAAGACATATGTAAGTAAACATTTGTATTTCGAATAGGCCAGTTAGTCAACTAGTTGATTAAATTAATTGAAAAATTAAGTTTTTATCACAGTTATTCACGTCACAAAGAATTACTTTGTCTTCAATCTACGAAATTGGTGAAAAAAACAAAAAAAAATTATAACTCCGAAACCATAAAAAATCGCTGCGTATACATGAGTTTCGCGGATAGGATTCATAACCTCTGTAATTTTTTGCTTTCAGCTAATTAAAATTAAAGGATATATATGCGCGCGTTCGTGCATTTGTGTGTGTGTATGTGTGAGCGTGCGTGCGTGTGTGTATGTTTGTATGTGTGTAAAATCAGAAGAAGAAAATTTCCAACATTTCTTTTCCTTTTTATTCTGTATTTGGAAATCACCAACAAAATCTCTTTCGGTGTAAATTGTCGGTCACTTTTCTTTCATAATACAAAAATATATAACAAAACACATTATATAACAATACTAATTATTTATTGAATATTGAATATATTTAGCGTTAATTTTGTAGAAATTCATTATTCACAATTAAATGAAACTACGTGATGTAGTATTATTTTTACTTTCTTTAATTTCTTTACCACGACCTAGGTCGATTAGATCCCACCTGAAGATGTTGTAATACAACGAAACCTAGGTCGTGGTAAAGAAATTAAAGAAAGTAGAAATAATACTACATCACGTAGTGGAACTACTTTAATTGTGAATAATTATTTAATAAATATTTACACTCGAGTGGTTTGTTATTCAGATGTCAAGTTACATTAATCTTTTACGATATTATAACAATTCACAAACAGTATTTGTTGTCGATAATAATAAATAAATTAGTGAGGTAATTTGTCAAATTTTCATCGCATACCACATGATAAACACACAAATGAACATCGTTCCGTTTGTAACAATACGAAATATAGAATTTTCAGTAAAGGAAATTCATAAATCCCCACAGCGGCTTGTCTTCGACATTAATAAATTTGGCATAATGATACGTTATTGTGTGGCCGTAGCGTACCGCAAATTAAACGAACAATGAAGTTAACATGACAAAACGTTCAAAAGGAAATTATTGAAAACCTTAGCCGCATTCGATTTATACGAAAATTTGAGAAGGAAATTTATATCGCATGTGAGAGAAATTTATATACAATTGTGCTCTGCTTTTATATTACATACATGTTTAGACGACAAAGTTTTATATTCGCTGTTATTTTTCTACTTAAGGTTCAATATAATCGAAATTTATTAACTAAATGTAGAGTCATGTTAAAAATGTCTACTCATCGTGATGATATCTTCAAACTTATTTAGCGTTTTAAGGTGTCGGATTAGAAATTAATTTATTAACAATTAAATGAAAATAAATGATGTAGTATTATTTCTATTTTCTTTACAAAGTGCGTCCCTGGTTTTATTTAAGTCGCCTGAAATTACATTAACTATCTTACTTGGCAGTTCAAAATTCCTTCTCGATCCCATCGTTATCCCTTCTCTATCCCTAATGTGACGCTTTTTTACCTTCGTTTTACTAAATTTTACATGAACCCAGTCATTTTCATATATAATATCTATGAAAATATTCTTATTTTGTTACATCATTATTATGAAATGACGTTTGTCAATCATTTAAATTCTACAACAGTACTCGTTTTTGTCATGTTGTATACTATGATTGACTGTGAGCGATTGCTTAAAAAATCCACCCACTGTTACACATAGTTTTTAAGCTTGAAATAAACTTTGTAATAATAATAATACGAGCTTAAAAAACTATATATATATATATATAACTATATATTATAAATAATAACGCGAGCTTAAAAAACTAAAATCTAATATAAGAAATATCTAGTATAAACCTTGTATATCACACTAGTTTGGCCACTAACATCTAGTTTGGCCACGACTGGAAGTAAAATTATGCTTTGTTTAAAATTATGCTTTGTTTAGTTTTTATCTTTTTAGCTTACATCTTGTTACACAGTCGCAGTTTAAGAGGTATATGAATAACATGTATCTTGTTTATTTGGAGTGGAGACGTGAAATTCGAGTTAATATATTCCGATATTCGAATTTCATTCTTAAATTAGATGATTTGTGTAAGTCAAGTAAAAATATATATAAAAAAGGAGATGAATTTTTATGTGTAGGAATTTAACTTTTTAGAATGCACAGTATGCGAAGTACAACAGACACATGCTCCATTGCCATTAAGCTAGCTCAGATGACTCCCCATCTCAGCTACTTATTACCATTAAGTAGCTCAAATGACTCCACACAAGAACGTTTCTGTTTAAAGACAAAATTTTATTACACGACTCGAGATTATAGTCTTAACTTAAATTTAGGTTAAATTTTTGAAAAATGCTGTTATATTGTGAGTTTATACTTACGTTGGACTATGGATGTCTATCGTCCTAATTATCATTTAATTATTTTCACTCATTACTGAAAAAAAACCATCTGAGAGCCATTACATTCAGCCACGTACTTGTTACCAGCACGTGCTTTTTAACATGACTCGTTCTCACTAGTATAAATATTGTTTATTTATTATACTTCAATATTTCGTACGTACTTAGACTTCTTGCGAACATTCGTCATGTTGTTGTCGCATTTTATTATTAAAAGTATATTTTTATTTACTTCTACAAATGTATATTTTTATTTACTTCTTTTTGATCCAATTCTTATTTACTGATAAAATATTTGAAATTTAGGCAAGTCGTTTTATTTATATCGAAGACATTGCAATCAGACTGAGAGACCTCAACATCAATTGCATCTTTAACGCGTATTTAATTATGTTTTATGAGAATCGACGATTAGAGGTAACAGAAATGAAGTAAGAGTGGTATGAAAGGACAAAGCTTGCCGGAGAGTTTATGTTCTGGACTCCCCGCCAAAATTACAGCTGTGTGCTTTGATTTTAATAATGACTTAAGATCGTACAATGTTTATATAGAGACTTGCTATAAAATAGCTATTATTTTTAGTATTCTCGGGATGCTTCACCTTGATAGAGACAGGTGGGAATAAATAAAGCTGACCACCTTCCTTCATTAACTTAAAAAACATTAAATAAGAAGTTCGCAATACTTTAACTTTAACTGTACGCATGCTGTTATTTGTAAGAATGCAGATATATTTCCATTTAAACCGTAATTGTATTGTCAATGTTTTCCCATATTTCATTACATTTTATGCATACATTATATATCTTAAATTATTTAAAGATTACAGCTACGCTTTATTGGCGCCATATTTAAGATGGCTTTCTTCAGACGAACGGTTGAGAAATTGATCTCGGCCGTTAGAGCACAATATTTTTTTCGACAAGAACTCTGCATATCATTTTGTTAATTTTCGTTATTCTTTAATAAAAGTTGGTACAAAAATACTTAAATGAATGTTTTATAATATATTTTCCCGGACCTTTAAGTAATTTATTAAATATTAATAAACTAGCACTCTGTATATAACTTTGTTAATTTTCGTTATTCTTTAACAAAGTTGGTACAAAAATACTATACAGAATCGTTAATAATACATTTTTCCCTGACCTTTAAGTAATTCATTAAATATTAACAAACTAGTACTCCGCATATAACTTTGTTAATTTTCATTATACTTTAACAAAGTTGGTACAAAAATACTATAACGAATCGCTAATAATACATTTTTTCCCAGACCTTTAAGTAATTTATTAAATATTAACAATATCGAATTTATTTGGCGTTAATTTTGTAGAAATTCATTGTTCACAATTAAATGAATCTACGTGATGTAGTATTATTTCTACTTTCTTTAATTTCTTTACCACGACCTAGGTTTCGTTGTATTACAACATCTTCAGGTGGGATAGTAGCAAAGATTCTTGCTAATATCCCACCTGCATTTTTGCTACTATCCCACCTGAAGATGTTGTAATACAACGAAACCTAGCCGTGGTAAAGAAATTAAAGAAAGTAGAAATAATACTACATCACGTAGTTTCATTTAATTGTGAATAACAATATCGTATAAAATGGCTCTTCATTTTATCTTCTCACACTGGTTTTTCTCTTAAAAAAGTGACATTCGACTTATTTTTAAAGCCGTGTGAAAATAACACGGAAAACTGAGTATTTAAATGCCTATACATAGTGATAAAGTGGAAATTGCGAAAAAAGTCATAATTATCTCGTGAAACAAATGCTTTCCGCGAGGAAAAATAATAGTCTAAAAATTCGTTCAGAAGGAAGGTTCTTAAAATGTTGGGTAAATCACAATTAGAAATTAGAGTACTTCACAATTAGAAACTCGGGCTAACTTAGATGAAAACATTTATACTTTGTAGACGAAAGAGGAATACTCAATTAAGGAACCAGTATTAGTTCGAAAGTAGATGTACCGCAATGAAAGTTATTTTATTTTGTTATATTCAATCAATATCTTAAAATTAAAAAAATCATAGTGTAAATCCTCTGGATAACTATATACGGACGATTAAAATTAAGCAATATCGTTGACGCTCAATTATTGTTTTTCCAATATTGTTTGTAATATCTTGTAGTGAAAGTAACAAACGGTGATATTTGTCAATGCAATCATAATGATTAGGTTTAAATGTTTTGATTTAGTGGCCGTAGAGTATATGTAAACTTAGTTTAATTTTTTTTTCGACATGTTGCACCAAATGGATTTGAATTAAACTTGGCACACTATTGGAAAACCTATGGGCAAATACTATACGTTTTTTAAAATACTATTTATTTTTTCAAAGTGGTCATTTAATTACATCTTATGGAAATCGATCAATAAAAATGTTATTTACGTTTTTCTAATATTTTTATTTAAGCTCCATTGGCAGCAATTGTAAAACAATTGTAAAGTGTACCAGAATACATAAATTTAGTTTTATTTTCCTGACTTTAAAACTTAACGTCATATACGTTAAGTTTGTTTAATTATTTTTTTTCAACATGTTGCACTAAATGGATTTTAATGAAACTTGGCACACTATTGGAAAACATATAGGTAAATACTATATATTTTTTTCAAAGTGGTCATTTAATTACATTTTATGGCAATCGATTAATAAAAATGTTATTTACGTTTTTCTAATATTTTTATTTAAGCTCCATCGGAAGCTATTGTAAAATAAATAGTAAAGTGTACCAGAATACATAAATTTTAGTTTTATTTTCCTAACTTTAAAACTTACTTCGATATAACGCTTTGAAAAAAAGTTATCATCGGTCACTTTTTGTTTAATATCTCCGCGATTAATTAAGATAGACAGGTAATATCTTCTGTACTTTTAGCCTCCTCTATAACACAGTATAGTTAACGATATAAGATTCTATCGGGGGCAGTTTCACCGTGGAAGTGCGGCTAGACTCTTTTCAACGCTTTATTTACTTTTGTTACTTATTTGAAGCCTTTTTAAACTCAACTCAATGCAGCGTCGTAGTAAAAGATAGATATTCAATAAAATTTCATTTACATTTTTCGAAGGATCCTTCAACTCTCTTATTTTATTTATGTAGATCCTATGATGAATATTATTTAATATTGATTTCTCTTTTAAGTAGCTTTTATCCTAATGAAGAGAAAAACGGAAAATTATTAGGTTATTATGGCCTGAGAGTCAAAAATCAATAAAAGTGAATAATTTAAATAGTTATGGACTGATTTAGATGAAATTTCGACGCTTTTTTTCTAAATAACGTTTGCTTGTTTGGAAGCCAATTTTTAATACAAATATTATTTTTAATTTCTCGAAATACGTTGTGGATGATATAATGGAAATCTTTTGACGGCATATCATCTGCGTATTCAAAGATTTGTTCACTCTACCTTAAAGAGAAATCCCAGTGACATAGATAACAAACCATTTCAAGCAAGTACCAAATAAATATGATTTCGAAAAATATTCTGGGACATTTGACTTGACTTGAAAATAATTTTGATTTACGTTTAATTTCACCAGAATAATACTGAATTAAAGTTTAAGTGTACATGTATCGATTGGTTTCTAGTAAAGTTTAAATAATAAGTTACTTCTAAGTCATTGTTTCTTCAATAATTTTTTTTAATAAATAATTTTATTTCACATTCGTCTTGAGGCATAGATCGGTAAAATAATCTGATTATTTAATTACCAGAATAGTACTGAATTAAAGTTGAAGTGTATATGTATCGGTTGGTTTCCAGTAAAGTTAAAGAATAATTTTTCCAACTCGTTGATTATTAAATAATTGTTTTTAATAAATGATTTAATTTCACATTCATTTTGAGGCATAGATCGGTAAAATAATCTGATTATTTAATTACCAGAATAATAGTGAATTAAAGTTGAAGTGTACACGTATGGGTTGGTTTCCAATAAAGTTCAAATAATATTTTTTCTAACTCGTTGATTCTTAAATTATTTTTTTTAATAAATAACTTAATTTCACATTCGTTTTGAGGCATGGATCGGTAAAATAATCTGATTATCATCTACTCGTATGCCAAATTATAGGTAACTAGATATATAGCAAATAATTCCTAATATGATTGCCACTGTGCGTCGTAGGCATAGGTCAAGAAATGTTGGCCGCGTAACTGTTTTCACGTCAAAAATGCCTCCACGTAGGCGTTGACTTTGTTAGACCGTCTCGAGAAGAAGCATAAATATAAATAAACACGCCTTCTATTGTTCTTATTCGAACACAACAACAAGAAAATAAGCTATTTCTCGAACATTCCCCGTTATTTGACGTCGTCCCATCAGAGATCCAATTTCGTTCGAGAGCCGGTCGAACATCAAAGGACGCTCGCGACGCAACAATAAACACCGGTCAAGCGAAGTCGGCATTCAAATTCGGTCTGTAATTTGTGCTGCTGGGGGTCTTTAGGTGGAGAGGGGGAGGCACGAGAACGGCAGACGGCTCCGTCTCGCCGCGCCGTCTGCGATATTACATCTTCGTTCGATTTGCGTGCATCGACGGAAGACTGTTTCGAAATAAGAGCACGTTCACACCGCGACGCGCGATTTATTTACTCATTAATTAAAATGGCATATAATAACGGTGGAATATCCAATACACTATGGAATACTGCATTATATGGAAAATAGTTGTACTTCAATGAAATTTCATTTATTGTGTTGTGTTCAGGCAATATATTCATATAAAAACAAAAATTTCCAGTGTAAAACTTGGGTATAATTAAATATTAACGATTGAACTTAACTAACTTTATGCATGATCTATCATTATTTAGTGCAATCATTAATATCTCTATCTATCATCATTATGAAACACGCCGTATAGCATTGGAATTACTTTTATTTAATCTATATAAATACACTACCACAAATGTGGAAATCCTACTGCAGGATAATATTACCTAAATCAGACTATATATATATATATATATATATATATATATATATATATATATATATATATATATATATATATATATATATATATATATATATATATATATATATATATACACACACATATACACATATAGAAATAGTATATGTAATATATATTTACTCTTAACGAGATGTCACTTATATTACCAAGATTGTAATGTTTCAACTATAAAATTTATCTTTCCCAGCAACTTTACAAGAGCCAATTTACCTCTGTAATGTGGCATGAAGTTATTTGACTGGGTACATAATTTTCCTCGATTTGATTTCAAAATTTTCACTCTACTTTTCGTCTTTATTGGATATAAACAAAACCGGTCAAGTGCGTGTCAAACCAGGCATAAAGTGCGGATTTCGTAGTCGCCTATATCTCTTTTAAAACTGTTGGTGAAAATTAACCGAAATCATTTTATTTCTAATATCTAAAATGCTTTAAAATTTTTCCAAACCCTGATTGAAAACATGAAAAGGTAGGGAACGTGTTATTTTGCAGAGTTATACTTCGCAAATGGGGCCTTAAACATTAATGAATGCAAGAAATTAAAAAAATTATATCCAATGATCGATCAGATGCGCCAATCATTTTTGTATGAATAGTATTAAACTGTGTTAAAAATTAAACCACCAACTCCCACCCACTTCTGCAACTGTTATTGAGAAATTGATATATAAGTCAATGTAGCAATACCAATGGCACACGATCAACTTTGCGGTCATCCATTGGGTCGATGTTAAAACATTTACCTGATAGTAACTGCACCCGACACTATACCACACTATCAAGTAATTATATACTTTATTTCCCACTACATGTTAGATAGATTTAAATTGTCTCTAGCTAATGGCGTACCAACCAGCTTCATAGCGGCTGGTTTTAAATGAAATCCAAAGAAGCATCGGTAGATTTATTTTCGTCTAAGTCAATTAGACAACATTTTATTTTTTCTCTCCGAATGAAACAAAAAAAGATATTCATTAAAAAAATTAAAACAAATTAAAAAGTCATGGTGTACAAATCTACCCTAAAACAAAAGCTCGTAGCTCGCAGCGCCATAACTTTTTAACGACTCGAGTGCCCCCTCGTTCTTGTCATTAGCGTCACGCGTCATTTGATGTCGCTTGTGATCGGAACGGCCCTGGGAGCAAATCTAATACTGAATCATATTTGACAATTTTGCTCTACGCTAACACAAGGGCGGACCTTCCGTGGGCGGGCGGAATGGCGCCCAGGTGAATATAGATCCGTGACTAGGAGACGTCGCTGGGTGTGGGAGACAGTTATTCATTCACGTAGCAACTACGTATTCATTATATACGTAACTTTGATTGGAGCGGATATTAGATTTGTGCGTTAAATGAGGCAGGAAATAAATATTAGACCTAGTTACATGCAATGTTTGGAATAATTTATGATGAAGTTCAATTTATTTATAAAATTACGAGGATTCTCGTAAACCATATATTTTATATTTGACAAAACGAAGTTTTAATTAAATAACTTATTCACAATTAAATTAAAGTAGAAATAATACTACATCACGTAGTTTCATTTAATTGTGAAAAATGAATTTCTACAAAATTAACGCCAAATATATTCAATATTAAATAACTTATATTTTTATAAAGCTGAAATAATATTGGTGATGACATTTATCAATGGTAATGTCATAATATATGATATTTAGTAAGTAAACTTACTGTATAATCAAAAAGTCTCGTGAACTACTCTTTTTTACATTTGTCAAACGTGAGGTATTAATATATTGATTTAATAGAATAATATTTGTAATTATATTTGTCGTTAGTAATAACAAACTTATAGATTTATGATAAGTCTGTAATTTTTAAATTTTGTGAGTTACGTTAAGCTACGTCAAAAAAAAGCTATGGATTTAAAAAGTACAGCTTTTTATAAAGTTTACACCAATAAATATAATAAACCAACATGCTGCATTAAAAAATATTCTTCACAAAAAAGAACTAAGATATATGAAAATAAACGACGAAAAAATGTTGGTAGATAATATTTCGTAAATAGAGTTGGTAACAAAATAATTTAAATGAAAGAAACTAGATAATACTAGAGAGAAGGGAAACAAATGACTTCTTTTTGATTACGAAATTTAAATTCAATGTAAAACTTTAAGTAACAGACAATAAAAATAACTTATACAGTTAGACCAAGAAGAAACTGATGATATGCAATTATTTCGTGACTGCGCGTTAGATAGATATCCTATTTATACAGGAGTTGATAATTGGTACAGAAAGCCAGTTTCTATCTGCTCCTGAGTACTAAGTAAGACGATTATCAACAATCAAATTTATTCGTATTTCTTTCCGTTCTTAAGATGCACTATTTCAGTGTTAACGAATGTAAAGGTTCTTAAGATATACTATTACAACGTTAACTAACGCAAAGGTTCTTAAGATAGGCTATTTCAACGTTAACTAACGCGCAGGTTCTTAAGATACGCTATTTCAACGTTAACTAACGCAAAGGTTCTTAAGATACGTTATTTTAAAGTTAACTATCGCAAGGTTCTTAAGATACACAATTAATTTCAACACGACAACGATACACTATTTCAAAATTAACTAACGCAAAAGCTCTTAAGATACAGTATTTATTTCAATGCTACTAACGTGAATGTTTTTGTGTCTTAGAGTGCACGCACACTGGACGCCACCACGCGGCTCCATTAGAACTATACACGACGCGAGGTCGCGAACCCCTTATTAGGCTTTATAATATAGAACTAAAAATCGATATAGTGGTAATGCAGTGTCATTCTTGAGTTTCTGTTTCATGAAATTTATTTTTTTATAATGTCACGTTCAGATGTAGTTTATGATTAAGGGAATGTTGCAAATAAAAAAAAATGGTAATTGAAAAATAACTTATTTCTCCCTTATTCAATGCCTAAATCAAAAATATGTGATTACTTTCGTCTTACATTTTCGGTTTTTTAATTAACGAACAACTTGTTTATGCGAATGCATTGCAGATTGCAGGAAAGTTAAAAGCATAATACTGACAATATTGAGAAGATATGGAAGCATATTTAAGATATTTATGAAAAGTAAAAAATAAACCGTAACCGATTTTTGTTAATACTTTGTTCATTTTTATTCACTATAGTACGCTAAAGGTATATTCATTACCAAAAACTATTCAATAATATGTATTTAATCCATATACTGTGTCTTTGTACATGTCTTAGTAATACTTTTTGCGAACTTTATGAAACAATGCTTTATACAATATTTTTGCCTTTTCTTCCTTTTCACTTTGGGTCATATTTATATGTTTCTAGTACATAAGTGATATAAAAGTATAAAATAGGTCATGCCGTATATACTTATATCGTTTACATACCGTGTACAAAATTCATCGTATATACGACCACAGAACCCGTACTTAGAACCAATCGTACCAAAGTAGAAAAGATCCTATTTTTTGGAAAACTACATTTATGGTATAGCGGTGGTATATATTGAACTTGCGGTTTTTCCAAAATATTTTATTGATATTCTTTGAGTAGTGGATGAAACAGACGACAAGACTAGCACAGACAGGACGTTGAATATTAAGTTAGGATGGTTTAAATAAAAATTACAGAGAACCAATTAGCGTTTAACGAAACATATATAAAAACAAAGATAGCGGAATGTGAAATGGGATGAAAAAAGAGGTTTATATGGTCGGTTAAGGTTCATAATTCACTAAAAGGGGGAGATATCGCCAACGAACGGGAAAACGAGTCAAGCGTGACCCGATCGGACCATGTGCCACTTTGTGATAGCTTGTACAGAAAATAACGCAAAAGATATACGTATTTAGTTTATTTACGATGGGATACTGAAAACAATGGAAAATAATATCAACATCCCGTAAAATTACCGAAGCCAGTTTTCCCTATTCGATAGCTTAGGATTCAAAAAAGGTTTAGGACTAATAAAAAAACACGCCATGAAAATAAAATACTGCGTAGTGAAGGCAGTTTCGCATGAAGCCGCAAAAATAGGAACCCTAGTGGAAAGCAATTTAATACATTATATAAAAGTTAATACATTATATAAAATTATATAAATATATATTTATAAAAATATTTAAGTCTTTCAAGTTCTGAAAAAGTCATTGGTTGTATATGCCCAGCAGTCATAGTTAACACGTGTTTAGTGGATTCATGTTTAAAAAAACGAGAAATTTTGAGCCATTTTCTGTATTGTCAAAGACATCATATAACATTGACCGCCAAAATTTAAAAAGAGTGAAATGATAACTTTTGTTATAGATACCAGGAATAAAAAGGACCCTTTCAAACACTTAAGTTTTAATTACATTTTTTTTTGTTATTTGTAATGTAAATTGTTTTTTTTTCTGGCCGCTTACTGAAGAATAACCATTTATTTAAGAAGTTAACCATTTATTTCGACAAATTCAACTTGTAGAATCATAATAATAGTTTCTCCGTAAATTTTGCTTGTACTATTCGCTAATTAATATTTCAACGTAAACTAACGTCACTATTTATATGATATCCAATTTCTACACCATCTTCCTTAATTGTCACTTTACTAGTAAAGATAAAATAATATTTAAATTAAAAATGATAGGTTAGCTAACTCCTTACATTTCAAACCAAACTCGGTAATTTTAGGGCCCCATATCCCAAGAGGAAAAAAGGGAACCCTTATAGGATCACTTCGTTGTCGATTTGTCGGTCTGTGAAGTCTTTTTCTCAGGAACGCGTAGAGGTATCAAGTTGAAATTAATGTCAAGTGATTAGGTCTACGGTCCCCTGGAGCTGTAAAAATCCAGCTTCTAAGTCAATGCAATCAAGAAGAACCTTAAAAATACAGCCGTTTATATCGCATATTTTGAGACTAAGGGTACTTCCAGTTGACGTAGATTCATGAAATTTGGCAAGAAGCAAGGTCTTAGAGGACAAGTAAAGGAAACACTCTGAATATCGTTAATTAATCATTATATCATGTAGAAACTCTTTGTAAGTATGCGCCTGTGAAAGATATATTAGGCTATAATAATTTCGTTCTTAAAAACTAAAATATGTTAAATAGTATTAAATATTTTAATTGATACAAATAGTATGTGCCTTGAAATGTTTATAAATGTGTAAGGAACTTTCGTAATGTGATTTCTGTTCATGCTTGACTTTTTTTTGAGTTAATAAAGTTTAATAGTCATTAAAAGTCAGTCAGAGTCAGTGAGTTAATAAAGTTTAATTTTCATTAAAATTTCGAGTATAACAAATGATTTGAATCATATGAAATTATATTGCGCACCTTTTCTCTTCCCTCGTATATTTTTTAATAATGAGAACTTTATATAGCACGATTTATTATGTACATGTATAGATATAATGTACTAAAAGAACACCCATAACAGTAAGAAAGCAAAATCAGTCATTTACCAAAAACCTAAAAAAATATTTATTTTCAAAGTTACCATGCAAATACATCATTTACCAAGTGGCCTAGAAGCTTTATTCCTCAAGGTAGATAAAAACGTCTTGTACAAAGTACGTTACATAATGGGAAGATGATCAAAGTCGAAACGGACAAAAGCAGCATATCGTCCCCCTTCACGTAGTACAGGATACTAGTGTCCGACGGCAGAATAATATGATTCATTTCACACATAGGGATGCAGAGTTAAGAACGGTGACAATATCGATTACTTAAATAATGATATTATCAGTATATCGATATCAATATTTTCTATTTGTCTCAATATGTTCTAGTATATCGATACCGAATTAGTACACAAATATCGAGGACTACATGCAATTGAAATTTAATGCTAATCTTTTGATATGGGTAAAATTACTCTTGTCATAATTATAATATTTCTCGTGTTAGTAATCTATTTCTAAAACTTATGTAATTATTTTACAAACGTGTAACTTTTTGCTGAACAAAGATTTGATTAATAATTATTTCTAAGATTTCTTGACTTATACGACATGGCGTCGTAAAAGTAGTTAGCTAATTAAGGGGAAACACGAATGTAAAGTTGATGAAAAATGATTTTCTTACGATTGTTTTTATTAGTTAATCATTTATTTTAGGACTATGAAAATGTATGTTATTAGGGACACCTTTTTATTAAAAAATAAAAACAATTCACAAAGATATAAGGAATAAAGGGCCGGCTCATAAAAACATTGTTGTATAGTGTGATCGACATCTCTGGTATAGTTCCCTAGAAATAAAAAAATATATATTCTCAGCATAAATGTAATTCTCATCAAGCGTAGCAGACATTTAATTAATTTTATGCAAAATGGCAACAAATTAAAAAAAAAGTATTTTTCCTCACTTTTTGTTTAGGAGGCTTAAAAATAAAAATTTTCAACGTAAAAAAATGGCCTAACTTTACTGTAATTGTGAAAATTTCAAAAATAATTCGAAAATTGAACTATTATGGTACCATTTATCGAAACATCATCAAATCGAAAAATTTGTTTTGAGAAAAACTCGATTTGGTCAGTCGAGTTTATTTTTTGTTTATAAACAATTAAAAACTTATTAAATTGTAATTGTCGACAAACAAAACGGGCCTTCCCCGTTCGTCGGGGACCCGTTTTGTTTGTCGGTTTTGTTGGCGGATCGTCGTTCTTAACTTTGCATTTTTCAATAAAAAAGAATGCTCTCGTTTGACAATGCAAAAACTCTACGCGTATAGCTAGTAGAGATCGGCCGGCCGCAGGGGCTCTGTACCAGCTGTTACTTAAGAGGCAATAACTTCGTAATTTCTGCGATTCTTAATATTAACCATTTTTTTATACTTAACAGTAGTATTATTAAATACACCTTTGAGGAAATATTGCCATCCCTATTTAGGTACACAATAAGGGTGTGTAACAATTATCAAAATATTCGAATTAACATCCAACTTCAATGATTGACATCACTATCCATAAAAACATACAGAGAAAAATTATAGAATTAAGAAGTAACAAAATGTACTTCACATTTGCTTTCTCAATTTTTTTCCTGTTAAGAGGCATCTTTTGTTAACTATAAATTTGTCACATATAACTAAAGTGCAGATTTTTATTTACTTTCAAAAGCATGCATTTTTGGTAAATTAGATGACAGCGAGATAAAGAAAGGAAAATTCTGTCAAAAATATAATTACAAAATAAAATTAGTTTCAATCAGTCCAATAAACCAATTTTCTATTTACACCCAAAATAAAAATCTGTAATAATCTAAGTAAAAATCATTTCCTCTATTTTACTTGACTAATCCAATTCTTCGAATATACATGGTAATACTGAAGACGAACATCGATTTTTGAAAGGTGTGAAATAACATCGATAAAAATATCGACATTATGAAGTTCATCCTTACTCTTGTATTATGCTTCCCTTGCGCTGGTCAAGTACTCTTATTCCCTCCGCGTTGTAGATATACGAAGTGGCTAAGAAGGTGGTATCGAAACTATATTATTGACACACAGTAAGTTTTAAGTTTAGATAAATAATAAATATATATTTTGGGCCATATATGTAATTTGTTTATTAAAAAACTATATTACTCCGTATCTTCTATTACTGAAGAGACAAGAATGAGCAGAGAAAATACAAAGATTTCAAATTTTACCTTTCAAGACATGCACCCTGATGTCATGCAACTATCTACTTCAAGTAATGTCAAATAAGGATTAAATCTCGGAATAAAAGGAGAAAAGCTAAAAATTTGCATAGACCTGTACTTTAAAGGTATAAAGACGGGCTAAAAAGACACATAAAATACGTCCGGCAGTCGAGATATCAAAAGTCAAAGATGACAAAGTTTTTATGAAAGTATCTAGCTTCCTATGGCTCACTTGGCGTTAGAGGTTGAAACGAATTCGTAGAGCATGTAATTCTTCTCTACAAGTTTAGACATGTCCTTTTATGTATAACTAACCATTTTCAAACTATAGAACGAAGAGTAGGAAAAGTGCGGCCATTTATAGGATAACGCTATGTAAACTACGTAGCCATATATCTAGTACACTTTACAAAGTTAATTATGTGATTAAAACATTATTGGTATTATTAATAAAGTTAAAAAACTGCTTATTTATAAAAATATGTATATACAGTAAAATTATGTAAATCGTAAGTTATTGAAATTTCATAAATATAAAAATATTATTAGTAATTCTGGAGGTATTAGTATGCAATAAAGTCATCATGCATATTACATATTAAATTTATTATCTATGATCTATATTATATAAAAATATATTTTTTATAAATAGGAAATTTTTAACTTTATTAGAAATGTTAATAACATTTCTAATACATAATTAACTTGGTAAAGTCTGCAGATTAAGTAGTGTTATCCTATAAAGGCCTCTCACTCTCCGTGAGAGGCCTTTTATAATATGCTTGTAACCAAATTTATAGAGAATTTTATGCTCTACAAATTTTATCTCTAACGCCAAGTGAATCTTAGGAAGCGAGATATTTGGAAAAAAACGTTTTTCGTAACCGTTGATCTATGGTATCTTGACTAGAGGACACGATGTCTTACGAGACTTTTCAGCCAATCTTCAAACCGTCAAAACAAAGGTCATTGCAATTTTTCAGCTTTCTTCCTTTCATTCCGAGGTTTATATTTATTTCGCTTTATTTGCCTGTACTATTCATGTTTATTGCTTATCATAGTTTTTTCATACATAAAATTGAAATTTTTTCATATAATATTTCGATAAGTACCTCTAATTACAAGAGCATAGGGAATTTGGCACTTTTACAAATTTTTCCTAGTTTCTTTAATGAAAGTATTAAATACATCTCTCTGCGCCTATTTATAGTATTTATATATTTTTGGGGTAATATTATATGGTATTTTATAATCGAGAGATACAAAAAATTAACTAGACACCGAAATTTAATATTTTCAAAGAAAAAACGCCTCAAAAATCCAACCCTCACTAAGCAGCCCAGCTGCAGCTAAATTGGGGATAAAAAGAATTCAATAAAACCCGGACAATCTGTCCGCCATTTTATTAAAGTCCGCACGGCCGCCGATACAATGGCAACGTGCCCACTTGTCCCGGGAGCGAGCGCACCCGCGTGGGAAGACGCCGCGTACCGTTTTATGAGCGACGAGGAAAATATATTGGCAGGTGGGTCACCCCCGCAAATAAGCGACGAGATACAGACAACGGGCGGGAAGCAATGGGATAGGTACTCAGGCACGTAGGTATTACTTAAATACGGAATTTTTGGTAAATAAACGGTAAATCGGGCACGTGCAAGCCTTCGACACCTACGAACATCTACCTACATCAAGTATGACGTGATCTGTTAGCGCTTTGAGTAATCGTACGATATCCTTTACTTACAACAGTACTTACAGCACCATCTGTTGGTTGTACATAAATATTAAATAAAAAAAAATAAAAAAATAAATTATTTTTTTTTTAAAGATTAAACATGACTGTTCAGAAGAAAACACTAATTACGTACGAACGAAACTATAGGCGAGTAGGTAAGGAGTGCATGCAAACATTTTCAATTTCATCAAAAAGAAAATATTTATTTTTTTAATAATTTTAATAACATTAATCGCATTTAATATCTTCGATTTGTCTTAAACCGTGCCGATACAATTTCTTTTCGTCGTTTATAAGTCTTTACCTCTGCCTACGGTACGAAGCCCGCTACGAAGAGCAAGATTAATTTTCATGTTTTCTTCCACAAAGATAATTTTCAGGAGACGAAAATAGATATTAATTTGTTGAAGGAATATCAGGAGAGTATGGTGGATGCAGTAGAAATGCCAACCAAACTCATAGCTCTACATAATTTCGCATATCATAATTAAAGATGACATAGTAACAGTTCACTAAGGCAAAAAGTTTTATGTGCATAATTATGTGGAAACGCTCCAGCTGCAGACAGTATGAATCTGGAGTTAATGTTTCGTTAGGTGGTGAAAGCTTCCAATAAATTATTCCATCTGCCACACCTACCAAATAGATAGTAAAGCCTTCCGTGAATACAAGCCTTTTTATGAAGTTGATGCTGGTGATTCAAATTTTCTACAGACTAACCGACATCGCTGTATGAATTCATATGCCCACTTTTTATCTCAAGTAACAATCGGTCAAAGAAATCCTTCAGTATTTTCACGAATTAATTGGAAATGAAATGTTGATTTCCTATCTTTTTAATTTTTATAGTTCTGTATATCGAACTGGAAAACGGAATCACTATAAGATAAACCGTATGTCTGTCTGTAAGTCCCTTTGTCGCAGCCGATTATCTCAGAAACTATGCAACGTAGCAACTTGAAATTTAGCATATAATACATATTATGGAACCAATATATTATATTTTTAAAAAGTTAAGATTTTGAAAGCATTTATATGAATATTCTTGAAAATATAACACGTTAAAACACATAGGTTAATGAGATGTATTACTATGCCAAATTTCAAATTTCCACGTCTCACAGTTTCTAAGAAAGTCTATGTACCGGACAGACACTTGAGTGGTCTTATATAAATTTGGTTTTAGGTTTGAAGTAATAATCTAAAAAATAAAAAATACCAAAAATGATCATTCTTTCAATAATAGGTTCTTCATGTTATTTATGAAACCTTTCATCATATCGGGTTTTTCCATATTTTAAAATTAAAAATGATTTACTGTTTTTAAACTGAAAATAATTTAAAAGTAATTTACACACAATAAAAATTTTGTTCACTAATCGAAATTGTCATAAGCATAGTAACTTTGAAAAGCGACATCCTCATCTTATATTCATGTATACGAAAAAATTCAATTTTTTGACCAGATATCCGAAACTGCTTTTCCGATTTAAATAAAGAAAACAGAAACCGTCTATGTACCAAAACAAGAAGCCTTTTTATCCCGTTTGAATGTAATAGTTTATTCTAGAGTTTTTCTAGAATACATGTTTGAAATTTACTTATATTTTAAGAATAGCAGAGTTTTCCGAATTGGAAATATACCGATATGTACATGGCGCTAAGCACTATGAAACAAAATAACTCCGGAATCAGTCAGGCAATTTTGACTAGGCTTTGAAAGTGCGTGACGTGTTCAAACACTTATGTTTATACATACATTCATACGTACGTACAAACATATTTATATAACCGCAGACTGTGACTTTGTTCGTGTTTATCCGCGAAAGGGCAAAATTAGAATTTTTCCCTAAAAATCAGGGGAAGAGGATATACATTTGAATTTTATTGGACCTATACTGGATGTTAACGTAATACATAATTTCACCATTTTTATGAAAATAAAACCATGTAAGCTTGCATTGTAGTAGAAAATAAGCAATATAAAGCGTGAAAAGTATCGTATCAGTTTGTTCAGCAGATCAGAATTTTATGGAATTGTAAAAGAATCTATATTTAAGAAGTCTTAAGAAAAGGCGAAAAAGAATACAAAAGCACACCGAGATTATTCGATGTGAAAAACTTTAATAATTACTGTCCTATTTTTGAGACAGTAAAAATTAATGGTGTTTATCCTAAGCGTATATTGTAATCACTTCATATTAATTGAACAACCATTTACATATATTTATTACAATATTTACTCGACAGAATTGTAAATTAAAATTGACATAAAAGTTTAGTGAAAAACAAACTCGGCTTAAAAAACTTGCACTCGGCAATTATGAAATGGAATAAAAAAGTTTTCAACTTTTCTTTGATAGAAAATTGAATTGTGTAAGTCATCTAAAGAGTACATTAATCACCTTTGTTCTGTCGGAAAGCTGCTTAAAATTGTTTTGATGTATTCAAGTAAAAATTTGCACACTTGTTTTTCTTTCAAACTCAAAAGTTCGTTTTTCTTCATTATTGTTAACTAGCTTTATAAAGGGAAAATAAAAGTAAAAAGAAACGTGGAAGAAGATTAAAATGAAAAGCACATAAAGACTTAACATATAACCAAGAAACAAGTTTTCTGATGCCTACAGAAGAAGCAGAAACTAATGTTTATAAATTTATAACTTGCTTCCTCTTTTCTATTTCAGACCACGAAGAAATCTGAACGCAACATTTTGGATGAAAATTAAATTGAATTCAAAATATTTCGTAGCACCGGAATAGCTTTTTTTATCTTTTTCTACCTTGATGGTCTTAATACAATTGTCTTTTGTATAAAAACTCGCGTTACAAAAGTGTTTTTATTAACAATTTATTCTAAAACATATTAATAAATCTCGATGTTACCAATTTCCACAAATTGTCATTGCTTTTTTACCATTTATAAATACTATTCTGGACAAAATCAAACAAAAAAGTAACCAATAATTATTTAGTTATTATCTTTACAGGAAATGAACAACCGCTTTAATGTTATAATATAAATGCTGATAGGTTTTAATCAGTTTTAAACGTTGTTGTTGACCATTTTTCCATTGTTATTATATCAACAGCCCACTGCAACAATGAAGAACGTCCTATCAATATAGTTTTGAGGTATTAGCTTTTGAATGTTTTAAACTGGTGCAGTAAAACTTTGTCTCAAAGATATCACAGTATTAATTAACTCTTAAAAAGACGCATATTAGAAAAATGCAATCACTAATAGTTTCCGGGAATAATTAATGAGAATAAAAAAAATTATATTTAAGACACAGAAAATTTATCCCATAAATATTCATTGCCTAGATTAGGTTAACGACGAGTAGTGATGGTTGCCCAACTTATCAGTTAGATTAACGCTCTTCTGCTCCTACACTTACAGCATGAGGAAGGTTTTCGTAGTGATTCTTCATTTTGGACGTACACAACTTATTTTAAACAATAGGTCATTTAACTTCACTGTAGATAATGACTTCATCGGATAATTAACTTTTTTACTGCAATTATCCAAGAACTAAAACTGTATTGACCAATCGTGGAAAAGAGTAAAGTTGGGAGTTATAAATTGTTTCTAAACAAAGTTTGAAAATTGCTATTTTCACCTAACTCTGTTCCATTTTCTTTATTATCGGAACAATAATATTAGAACAAAATATTTTTGACAACAAAAATCATCCGTGTTGTGGTTGAATTTAACAAAACTGGTAATGAATATCAAGAATTATCATAAATCATTGATAACAACAAGAAAAGGAATTTTTAATGGCGTTGTATTTTATTATAGACATCTAATGCCGCAAACAATTCGTTAACAAATATTTTGTTTCTTTTCAGATGACTTTGGCAAGAACATGATAGGGATAAAACACTGTGCCTTCCATGTGAACTTTGCATAGATTTTCCCTGACAAAGTTCCCGGCCTGTACTTGCGGTTTTGATACGCAGATGCAGATGATTAACTGCGATGAGCACAGGGATGCACGCAGAATTTTTGATAGAGAGCATGCATCAATGTAGTGAAGAAGATGCACGCGCTTTTAAGACTTGGCATCTTCAGTTACTATGACTTGGTTGAGAATGGACCGATCTTTGAATCGTTTAGAGCGTATTCTCAAATACGCACTTTGCGTATTTGAGAAATGAAGATCTTAAATGGTTCATTGCGACGAGAAAATTTTTAACCCTGTTGGATGGAAGCGTTAGACGGCAGTTACATGATACTATTGGGAGATCCTATGGAAGGACCTTCAGACAACCCAGGTGGTCAAAGCGGGACTAGTACCGTACCGCAAAAGGAAAACAATGAAACCCTTACAAAATCACTTGCATGTCTATCCGTTTGTCATAGCCGTTTCTCTAGGAACTTAGGAATAAAACCTCTATGCTATTAAAATATCAAGGTAATTTATAGATTAAAATAAAAACTTGTCAAGCACGAGTGGAATTTGTACTAGGAGGGTTCTGTATTTATAAACATTTAATGGTATATCATATTTCTATTAAACTATTTACCAAATTTCAATTTTTAGAATGAAAATGTATCGCTTATTATACATTTCACAGGCGCAGATAAAAAAAAATAATTTGTGATGTGATTTAACTATAAATTAACGATTTTCGGATTTTGTTTACTTGTGATGTGTTTCCTTCTTGCCATATTTCAGAATTCTATGTCAAAGAGAAGCATTAATAGCCGTTTTTAGGGTTCTTGATTGCGTAGACTTAGACCCTTGATGTTTTTACAGCTCTAAGCTACCTTAGTCCTAAGTATTTGATATTAAATTGATACCTCTACGCGTTGTTGATACCTCCAACGCGTTCCTAAGAAAAATGGTCTTGTCAGACCAGCAGACAGACAAAGAAGTGATCCCATTTTTTCCTTTTGACGTACGGAACCCTAAAAATGCAAAACAACGTCAAGTTGATACCTCCACGCGTTCCTGAGAAAAATGGTCTTGTCAGACCAGGAGATAGACAAAGAAGTAATCCTATTTTTTCCTTTTGACATATGGAACCCTAAAAAATGCAAAACGACGTCAAGTTGATACCTTCACGCGTTCCTGAGAAAAATGGTCTTGTCAGATCAGCAGACAGACAAAGAAATGATCTTATTTTTTCCTCATCACGTACGGAATTCTAAAAAATGCAAAAAAGTTAAAGTTGCCTTTATAATATTAACCTAAACGTGAAAAATAATATTTTTAACAGAAATAATTTATTTTTATGTATCATTTTTGAAAAATACAACTAAAATAAATCTGTTTTACACGTAGCAGCAATTCAAACTCGAGGGGTTGATATTTACATAATAATTGCAAAAAATAATAGCTTTTCAAGTTAAATATATTTTGTCCTCGCTTAACACATGTTCAAGAGAGAATAATCTTCTTCAATTACTTAGGATTTCAGCAATACTTAATTCGAATATTACTTATTTCTGACTCGAAGAGATTGCATCTGTACCAATGAGTCAGAGATATGTGCTTAACCAATTTTAAGTTGACAACTATTAAAAAAGTAATCCAATCAATATGAATTAACCTCAGCGGCACTGGGTTAACTGAAATATTATAAAAACTTAAATGTTTATGAGTGACTATACGACTACCGAACATTCGTTGCGAGAATTCCATTCGTACTTGGCAGATTTATTAAAATTACATCAATAGATGTTGCGATTTAAATTTTAAGCTTTTGGGTGAACAAAAACTATATATTCTTTTACTATGTATGTGTATACATACATACATACATATATAATATATATATATATATATATATATATATATATATATATATATATATATATATATATATATATATATATATATATATACACACACATATACCTTTTATGTCAAACAGTATACATTTTTAAGAAAATATTGTAAAAGAATGCAAAATATGAATAATAATATAACTAATCATTTCTCTGCAGAAAATATAACTCCAGCAGCCAAACAACTTGATGCTAGGAACTAAATATATGTCGACGCCGTAGTGGGTTGGGTCAGTCACAAGACTTAAGGCCTTTAGCGACGAGGTGCACTGCGGGGAATTGAGTTCGATTCTCGGCCGCTCGCCGAACGGGGTTGGACTGGTATTCTGGTTAGCTGTAAGAGATGACTCTCGTAGCAATAAGTCTACTAAATGTATCAATTAGATATATTAAAATAGATAAATAGAAAACAAGTAAATATTAAGCTAATATCCACCAATATCTAAAATAGGTAAATATTAAAACGAAACCTAATATCTGGAAAATGTTCTCTTGATTATTAGCGTATAATATGCTGCGTAAGATTACTACATCATCTGATTTTCTAACACTTGTCAGCAAACTAGTTAAAAGCAAAACTCTTTTCGCAATTAGGTCACGAAATTTTAAATATTTTTTCTTTATAAATTTTTCTTTCAAGAGCCAAAAGCTCATATTTTTTTATTATCAAATATTCCATTTTAATAAAATACTGCAATTGGCCTATTCAGAAAATTCTATGGATAAAATAAAACGTATATTACATTCTTATAACAGCCGCCATGAGTTACATCGAAAAACGACAGAGACGACCTCTAGAAAATCAATAAGGCCTCTTTACAGACCCCTTGCATCGTTTCGCAGTTACTTAAACTCCATTTTTATTTTCCGTCCGACGCATAAATTGTCCGCCCACGGGGCGGGGAGGCGCCCCGGGATGGATAAACTGAGTTGTCTCCCTTTCTTTTTTTTTATAAATTATACGACGTTTTAAACCGGCGAATAAATCTCAATTCGCTTCCGCCGTACGTTCAGAGAATGAAACGCAAATCGATTTTGAGGGACTTCGCATCACGAGAATCGCCACATAAATTTGAAGCAACTTCCGAACGTAAATTCGTAGCCAACGGCGCTCTGTCTTGGGAACTTCCGGCGGCGTAGACACTTCTACGGATCATGCGCTTCTCCAATAACAATCGTGCGGGATTGCACGTCACGTCCGCGCCAGATACGGACAAATAAACCGCGGTTCCAACCGCCGCCATCCATCTTCGGAGGCGATATTAATATTTGGCGAAAAAGCGCGGATGCGACATTCGAACAATAAATGGACCCGCGTCAATACAACTGGCAGTAGCGGGCGCGAATCCGTGATTTATGGATTATTTATCGGCATCCTTCTTGTTTATTTATGTACATTACTCCACCAGGGTGAGATTTATTGAGCTCCATTGTAAAGTGCCGCCGTAGATTTCGTTTCATATTTGCGATTTGCCGGAAAGCAGAGCCGCAATTGTGGAATTGATTTAGAGCTTCGCCGCGGCAACCTATATCGATCAGAGCTCGTCCGCATCTGGAGCGTTTCGATTGGTTTAATATATTAGACAGGCTACGTGAACAGTTCCGTCATTCATATATTATTAAGCTGTATTTTTAATATGTTTTTTTTATTTCTTTAATATATAGTTAAATTTATTCAAACTATAAACTAAATCAAATTTGAAAGAAAAATAAGAATAAATCAAAATAGTAAACACAAAAAGTACATCTCTTAAAAATCTAAATGGGATTAAAACTACGCTTCTTTTATTGAAGATACTTTCACCTAACAGCCATGTACGTAAAACGAGAAAACAGGGAAAATGCATATATACGTACATTTTCCCATATACAAAAGATTTGTTGATGATATTAATCTGACAAGGACGAGGATGTTGGCCGAAACCTCGGAGATGCACTTAAGTAACCAAAATTCGTTCCTTCTTTTTTGTGTAAGACAGATAAAGAAATATGCTTGCAGGCAGAAGAGGGGAATTAGGATTTTCCGTGTTTTATTTATTAAGATGGCTTTGTTTTTAACTTGATTTATAGAGGTTAATTTATGAAATGTTTAGTGGAAAAGCCCACGGAGTTTGTCTTCCATTTTGTCACAGCGTAATAAGTTTTGTTGCTTTTGATTCAGAAAGCTGAAAATTTACATAATGTTTCGTTAGGTCTTAAATTTGGTCAAATTGCCATACATTTATAATGATTTAGTTGATTAAGGAAAATAAAATATTAACATTTGACACCCTTATTAATAAGCAATAAACTTATTTTATTGCTTATTAATAAGGATCTGAATTTAATTGTTTAAAACTTCCCTATAAAGGTGATTTTAGAAAAATAAAACAACTTACCTTTTTATGCTGATTTATTAAGTATTTCCTTCCAAAACTCTCTTTCGACTAATTTTACTTAAGTAAATTCATAACAAAACTAATTGCAATATATGTTTTTTTTTCATTTAACTTGCAGCATATATTATAAATAATATAGATAATTAAGCAAAGCAAAATATAAATTGTTTTTCACCTATTACCTAATATTTAGGTTTACAGTAATATTTTAGATTTTATAATATTGTTAGCGGAAAAATCTTTCGCTACAACGCCCTTAACGATAAATTTTCGAAAACATAATTTGATTTATATGTATATTGAATATATTTGGCGTTAATTTTGTAGAAATTCATTATTCACAATTAAATAAAACTACGTGATGTAGTATTATTTCTACTTTCTTTAAGTTCTTTACCACGACCTACGTTTCGTCGTATTACATCTTCAGGTGGGTTATTAGCAAATATTAACTCTTAGGAACATCCGACAGCATTTATATGTTTCATACACAATAGCGGAAGCCGGGTTTGTGTGGGTTTTCCCACTGCTTATGTTAGTGAGTTTATTGTAGGGAAGCGGCGTAGGTTTTATTATATTTCCGAGAGTTATATGATACACCAGTATTTTAGTGAGGATAATAAATTCAATTGTTGTTATTATATGAGGTTGTACAATGTAAATGTTCCGGTGTATGTAATAAAATTAAATATAAGTTATTCTCGGTAATATATTTATACAAAAGCAAGGGTATCTGAAAGTTAGAACAATAGAACGCAAAAATAATAAACATAAAATTAGTATATTTAGAAAAGACACATTTGCAAAGCTATTTTTGCTAATAGCCCACCTCAAGATGTAATACAACGAAACCTAGGTCGTGGTAAAAAACATAAAAAAAGTAGAAATAATACTACATCACGTAGTTTCATTTAGTTGTGAATTTATATTCAAAAATATGTCAACAAGTGTCTGCGTATGACAATTATGACTTCAAGTAGATACTTCGTCTTTCATATATATTATGCCTATATTTTTAACTCGCCAATGCAACCTTTGGAAATCACCTTATCCTGACATGTAAAGTGCGCGTTTTCATCTGACAAGTAATCCACTGCTTTATCTCTTTTTGTCCTGTTATATCCTTGTTTTCTGCCCTTGGTAAATTTCCTGACAGTCTTTTAAAATATCAAGGTCCCAGAAAGAGGTTGCTCTTGTAGTGAGATGTTCGCATAATGTAAATAAGTACATACACTTTGAAATCTATAGATAATAATTAATGAACAAATTTTTTAATTACTTCTTATGTGTTATCAGATAGAAATAAATGATTTATTGTATTAAATTTGGTTTAACGATCGCCATATTAATACGATTTGTATTATAGTGAATTTCGCTTGACTGATACGAACGTACTCTGTTATTTAAAACAAGAAAAGATTATGCGTTAACACTCTTTGTGTCTGTGTTTATTTTCCTTTTGCGTAGTTAGTTAAAAAATCTTCTTGTAGGCCTCTTTTACGACGATTATTAAAATATTATAATAAATTCTACTTTATTATAACAAGTAATACACCCGCGTTTTCCTTTATGTTTGATGTACATAAAATATCATAAGCAGTGAGATTGTCATTCGCCGCAAATATAAATTACCTTAATAAAATTATTAGTTAGTAGCTGTAGCAAAGTAGTATTAATAACCTGTAAAGTAAGAAAAAAACGGAACTCAGAATAAAAAAATATTTTAGCGTGAAACCGAATCGAAAGCTTAAAAGCTTTCGATTGACACTTTAGCTTACAAGCTTTTATTGACAGCTTATTATCGTTCCAATGACGCTTGTGTCTTGTAACTTGAACTATATATTAAACATTAACTATATATACATTTTGGTGTTTGCTCGAACTATATATTAAAGTGAATATTAAACCAAAAGTATATGTTGCTATGATGCATAATTTTCAAAAATTGAAAACAAATATTAGAAAAGACATTTTTTTTAGTTTACTTAAAAATAACACGAGTATTATATGTAAGCAAATAAATTGCCGACTAAAAATATACAAACTTCTGTAAAAAAGAGAAAAAACATCGAAAAAGGCATTAATACTGTGTACTTGTCCTTTTCCCATTATCTCCGCAACTGCACTTTAAAACCTTGGAATAAAATTAGACTCACAAGTCCAATGGTAAAGACACTTAATGAGATAAAATCGAAAGGGATTACTTTTTTTAATTAATCGTAAAATTTAAAATAAAACCTGTTAAGTGCGACTAAAACTCTCACTATTTGGATTGCCCACGCACTTAATTACATATACACATTTAAGATTATACAGTATTTCTATTAAGTTATTTACAAATAATATTATTTTTCGCCATATAAAGATGTTGTCCAGTATATTCTATATATATAAAATTATATAGAACTTGATGGTATCGGGTTTGAAAGAGAGGGCAAGCAGTGGAGTCGTTTGAGCTTGCTTGCTTGCTTTTGGTGAATGTCGCGTGAACGCTCAAGCGTTCACGTCGTTAGCTAATACTTTAAACATTTATATGGTAATATTAAATATTTTTTTAGTTTCATATATCGTGATATCATTTGAAAGGGTAATTTATAAAGGAATCAACAATATTTTGTAAAATTTTAAATGGCCTTCAGAGATTTGTAAAAAATGCCCCCAGACCATTATTTAAAATATATTTTAAAATTTTAACCCATTATTATAAATTTATTTATATAGAAACTGATACCATTGTCTTGGCATTGCTCTTTTCATTAAACTTTTTAGACACGGTGATGAAATAAAATGCAGATTGCGTCCCATTGCATCCTCTATATAAAGCGATGACAAATTTGCTACACTGCGTACTGTTTCTTTGCTTATTCCCACCAAATAGATATCGGACTACACGATAGACAGAAGAACAGAGAAAAAATGTACAAAGGTTTTTTTATGTTCAAGTATCCTGCTAGGAATTCAATCAGCCTAAAAGTAGGCCTTTTAAAATCACAGACAGACACTTTAATTTTATTTATATACAAATAGAGATTAACATAGGCATACAATTTTAATTTCTGGTCCGACTCGAAATAAAACTGTTTTGTTTTCTTGTTGAAATTAAGCTTTACTAATTACCGCTTTATATACAAACTTAAGTGCAAGATTTCCTCAAAATAATATTAATTTAAATTATCAATATTAAATATCGACTTAGCAAGCCAAAGTATTGAAATTGTTATTTTCAATGTAACTCGAACTACATACGTCAGTCAATTTGCATAATATTATAAATAACAAGGCCTCTTTAAGTCATTATCTGCATGCCTGTTTATTTCGATATGTAGAAAGGCATTTCGTATCGACGTTACTATTTTAGTTTTTTATTTCGTTACATAGTTATCTCAAAATACTATTAATTTAAATTGTTAATATTAAATATCGACTTAGCAAGCCAAACTTATTGTTATTTTCGATGTAACTCGAACTACATACGTCAGTCAATTTGCATAATATTATAAATAACATGACCTCTTAACGTCATTATTATGATGACTCTTTATTTCGATATGCAGAAAGGCATTTCGTATCGACGTTACTATTTTAGTTTTTTATATCGTTACATAGTTAAGCGTCATTTAACATATTGGTCACGGTTTGGCTCTTCCTCATCCATCAATCTCCAGGAACAAATAATATCATCTTAAGTGCAAGATTTCCTCAAAATACTATTGATTTAAATTGTTAATATTAAATATCGACTTAGCAAGCCTAACTTATTGTTATTTTCGATGTAACTCGAACTACATACGTCAGTCAATTTTCATAATATTATAAATAACATGGCCTCTTTAAGTCATTATCTGCATGCCTGTTTATTTCGATATGTAGAAAGGCATTTCGTATCGACGTTACTATTTTAGTTTTTTATTTCGTTACATAGTTAAGCGTCATTTATCATATTGGTCACGGTTCGGCTCTTCCTCATCCATCAATCTCCAGGAACAAATGATATCATCTTAAGTGCAAGATTTCCTCAAAATACAATTAATTTAAATTGTTAATATTAAATATCGATTTGGCAAGCCAAAGTAATGAAATTGCAAATTTCGATGTAACTCGAACTACAGTAAATTTGCGTAATATTATAAATAACATGACCTCTTTACGTCATTATTATGATACCTGTTTATTTCGATATGCCGAAAGGCATTTCATATCGACGTTTCTATTGTAGTTTTTTTCATTTCGCTACATAGTTAAGCATCATTTATCATATTTGTCACGGTTCGGCTCTGCGCGTATTCAGGTCTCGTCTAAACGAACTAATACTTCTATTTATTTCCCCGCGCAGGTTTCCAACAGAAACATTTAGATGCAAATATGTGATATTAAAAGACAACGAAGAAGTTATCAAACGTAAAGGTCATTTGACACCAAATAAAATTGTGTTCCAAAGTAATCACATTTACGGCACTTCCTTTGAAGACGTTTCATTTATAATTTAAATAACAATTTTCAGTAACAAAGGCCAGGTTAAGCATTTTTGTCCATCTAACAAGAGGCTATGATGGACTGGTCCTTTTTTGCTGGGGAATAGTTATCTATTTTAATTAACTTTAAAGATACAGTTTTATGCTATTAATAGATCTTTGTGTCATACCGATTTAGGCTGAATTTGTTAGACGATGCGCTTCGAAATTGGTTATTAAGTAATAGTTTACTTTATATAAACGGTAGCTCAAAGAGAGCATGAGGTTTATGTAATGAGAAACAAGCTACTTTAAAAGTTCCATTATTAATTCACAGAGAGCGACTTCATCTTGTACTCACTCGTGTAGTTGTAAAATATAATTGTCAGATATATATTCCAAGGTTCATTAAAAAGTATAACTGATCAAACTCCAGGAACAAATCGTTTCATTTATAAAACGATTTCATAAAAAAGAGGGAAGTTATCTCTTTGACTTATATATTTTTTTTATTCGAAAATCTAATGATGGAACTGGGTTAACCGCCATCAACATGAGATAAAGAAAAACATACCATCCGAAAAGATTACGTATATCACACGTTTCTACCAAAAAAACAATATATACTTTCTATACCTGAACAAAACAAATGCGATAACCATGTTTAAAGTAACATATTATTCGGTACCATTTTAAAAAAGGATGTTCAATAGAAGGTTATACATACAAGCAAATAAATATTGGACTATCCGTACCTAATACTAGTTTATCAATCAGAAGTGTTATTTTCGTTATAAGAGAGTATAATTTTTTCTTTTCTGTATTTTTGAAGTGTTTTTTTTACTGGATATATTTGGCGTTAATTTTGTAGAAATTCATTATTCACAATTAAATGAAACTACGTGATGTAGTATTATTTCTACTTTCTTTAAGTTCTTTACCACGACCTAGGTTTCGTTGTATTACAACATCTTCAGGTGGGATATTAGCAAAGATTAAAATATTAGAATTAAGAATAATCTTTGCTGATAGGCCACCTGAAGATGTTGTAATACAACAAAATCTAACTAGGTCTTGGTAAAGAAATTAAAGAAAGAAGAAATAATACTACATCAGGTAGTTTCATTTAATTGTGAACAGTTATTCAATTACATATAAAATTTAATAGTTATTACGGCTTATCAATAAAAGACAGACAAGTGCAGTCCTGAATATTCTTTAGGCCTTTTTATAACCTACAATCCTCCATTCATATTAAGAATGTATCTGTAATTGTTTTGCCAGCGTTCATCACGAAAACATCCAGACGGTCAACCTTTTGTCCGACTATGTTGATATTGTTAACTATAACTAAAAAACATTGTAATGTGAGAAAAAATGTAAAAAGTTCAAATTTTTTGCTAATATCCCACCTAAAGATGTTGTAATACAACGAAACCTAGGTCGTGGTAAAGAAATTAAAGAAAGTAGAAATAATACTACATCACGTAGTTTCATTTAATTGTGTTTTTTTTTGTTAAAAAGTTATTTTATTTCAAACACGCAACAACTAAGTTCTTAAGAAAATTGTAAAATGTATGAAATTATTGAAAAAATCGTCTCTAAAAAATGCCTTCTGACAAGTTGGCATGATAAGATCGCGAAATGTGATGATCCATGATCAAACGGAGATAATGGATGAAGGAAACCTTTTGAAACCTATTTAATTTGAATTTATTATAATAGTGTTCGAGAAGATACGTAAACGAAAGCATGACATTAGAGCATTTCTATTCAGTAAAAAATACTGCACATAGCATACTATTGTGTCTTTCGTAAAAAACAAAATTTGTAACGATCGTTTAGCTATTTCCTTTTTATTTATCTACTTACTGTATACACTGACAGACAGATATGACAGAACATAAATATGACAGATTTATTGCTACGAAAGTAATCTCTTACAGCGAATCAGAAATCCCTACGTGATTAACGGACAGAATTGACCCCAGGTCCATATAAAGCACACCGTCAAAGCCTTGTTATCAACGCAACACTCTACGGCAACGATAAGTTTAAATTTAATCTTGACCTTTTTTCAAGTCTTTCGTTGCACATATGATTCACAGGATCTAAACACCTCAATATCCTATGTATTATGCACAATCGTCTTTATAAAACGAGTACCCTTTCACTTCAAGCCATTTATATTTATATACTTCAAGACATTTATATTTATATACTTCAAGACATTTATATTTATATACTTCAAGACATTTATATTTATATACTTCAAGACATTTATATTTATATACTTCAAGACATTTATATTTATATACTTCAAGACATTTATATTTATATACTTCAAGCCATTTATATTTATATACTTCAAGATATTTATATTTATATACTTCAAGACATTTATATTTATATAGTGCAAACCACTAGATTTATATACTGGATCCACTACGAAACTTTCATCGGAAGTAGATCGTATTTCACAGTATAAGAAGCTAAATAAATGAGGGCCCATAAAGCGTTAGATATACCACGATGGCGTGGAACATTCGGATACATTACTTCTCATTGGACTTCAGGGACTACTTTGTCTTTAGGACTTCCATTTGACAACAGCAAACACTTGAGCTATTTGTCGTATTAACTGCCTAGGTAAGATTGATAGCGGCCTTACCTGCTCTATCCTGCATGCGACCAATATTAATATCTGAATACAGGGTGACTAAGCTTTCTTCGGAATAAACTTTGTAATTTTCTCACGATACAATTAAAATTAAAACTTATAATCGGAAAATATCACGAAAAAGGATGAACTTTGGAATCATTCAGAAGTATTTGCCAGCAATTTAAATAAATGTATTCCAATAATGTGACAAAATCTGTTTGGGTCTACTAACCTGATGAGCAATTTTAAGATAGAAAATAAATTTTAAAGAAGTAGAATAATAGGAATCCTTTCCAATGAAACCAATGCCATGTAGTGATTCTTTATGATTGTCCCTTCGTATGCTGATCGCCTTCCACTGTATTTAATTTCGTTACTCAGTTATCAAATAATTTCGTCGCTAATTGTTATAATTGCTAGATTTGTTCACAGTGCTTAACGAAGTTTCACTTCTGGTATAGAATATTCTACATATCGACGATTTAAATTGTAGTTGCATAGTTTTGTTTGTAAAACTACTATAAAACACATAAAATCGAATATCGTAGGCGCAATTTCATTCATTTTTCTTCACGGCAATCACTTAACAAAACTGCACTTTGATTCTCAGAAAGCTTAAAAGCTCGACGAAGACTTAATACCCAATGCAAAATTAATTCTTCCTATCGAATAAATATTTGACTAGATACGGCTATATTTTAGAATCATCGCAAATATTTCTCTTTTACCTCACCGAATTCCCTGCGCAATTTTGCCCAGTTTTTCCGGGTTTTCCCATAAAAGGCCACCCTGAGGGGCGGATTCAACGAACAATGGGGACGCCGTAACGAGCCATGTTCGTGCGCGTTTGATTAATTGTTTTGTAAATATTGATATCTAATTGGGGCAAAGTTTAGACTTTGTAATTGATGTTGATCGCAGTCTTTGTAGTAAGCTTTAGGGAAGGGGTGGTCTTTGTGGTTTTATAAGAAATAAACGGTGTTCGTGCAATGCGCTATTATAAATAAATTACTAATGTATTTACCGTTTTGGATTGGCATTATAGTTTAATGATGTACACAATCGAATGATAAACAAACATGGTTTTATTTCTACTCAAAAAAAGAAAAATATTTGATCTCTGTCTGATCTGAATCTAACAATGAAACAAGGACATTAATTTATGCACTCGGCGCAAGTTCCTGAAATTAACGTCTCCCGAGGAGAAGGTGGTTTTAAAGATTATCGTTTCTAACAGGTAATTCGGAATGGCTGATAAAGTAAAAAACAGTAGGCCTTTCAACGTTAGCCAACAAAGTTTGAGCATCAGCCACAATTGGGCATGAAGGAATGGGTTTCCCCATTCCTTCATGAACTGTGGAATTTATGTCTACAAAAAAAAAGAAACGGGCGCCTTTCAACACTACCTTTTCTGACGGAATTTCAATGAGGCGAGAAACAGAAGTTCAGTCCTACCGTTAGCCAACAAAGTTTGAACATCAGCGGTAGCATTATCTACAAACACATATACAGTCTTTTAATTACTATCGAAGCTTTAGTCACAGTATATAGAGTGGGTGTGGTATACAGTAGAGGAGTGCTTTAATTTCATTTGGTATTGAAATATAAGAAAAATGTATATTTAATACATTGTTCGAAAAAATTAATAATAAAGATTATTTTTATTACATTTAAAGACCTGAGCTTATTTGAAAGATTACACTTTCTAGTTTTTGAATCAAAGTCACAAAACTCTTTATCAACATTCACCTTTCCATAGGAAATGTTAGAAAATTTAGAAAAATTATTGCTTCATTTTTATGAACTCTGACAAGAGTCATTTAAAGCAAAAATTTTTTTTAAGGTATTAAATAAACATATTTGGGTGCTTGTTCTTTTTTCTTGAAAATATATTTCATCTAATTTTTGCAAGATCATTTTCGACTTAATTAACATCTGTAGAAACAAAACAATTATTTATCATTTATCAGCTGTAAAAACAAAAAAGTCACTTGATTTTGAACGTCTATGTCTTTTGGAATAATGATCGTACAATAATCATTAGGGGTGTCATTAGAAAGCTGAAAGTATTTTCTTCGAAATACTTTCACATTTTTTAAAAGTTTTTCTTCAGTAATTTCAATTTGAAAGCCACGTTAAAACATTATATTTTTTGTTTTTGCAGTAATATGATTGCCATGTCGCAAAAAAAACTGGAAGAAAATCTTCATTTTTTATAAACAATAAAACATACCTTCTGATTATTATACGATCATTATGATCAAATATAAAAAACACATTTTCAAAAAAAACACAAGCTTTCAAATGCTTTTATTCAATTGCTTGAAACACAATATTTACTCTCCTTAGACGCTGTCAAATTGATTCATAAAAAATGAATTGATAACTTTTTTATACTTTGGTATAAGATGGTGATAACAATTTTTGAGATTTTCATCAAAAACTTGACAAATAAGCATAAAACTAGACAAGTAAGCATTGAAATAAAAATAATTTTTCGCAGAGATATTATGATAAAAGTATTTGAAAAATATCTGAATTATTTTCAAACAATCAAATAATGAACTTTCGGCAAGTTCCTTTTATAAGCAAATTTACTTTCCAACGAACTTTAACACTTGTTTCAAACACTTGTTTCATTACTAATAATATTCGTTGGCAGCGTTAAATTAAAAATTTAACTTATTCTAACTTTTTAATTGCGTTTATTTTCCAACTACTATCCACAACTTCAAGTTAATTGTTTGAAACTAGTTTGAAGGCAACTTCGTTTTAATTATAATTAAAATTGACGTTTACATGAGATGCAAATGTCAATTCTCACGTCATACTGAAAGGCACTTGAGAGAATATTTTATGTTACAAATACAATGAATATTATTTGTTGGGAGACTGAATAAAATTGTCATCAAGCACCATCCCTTAAATAATAAATTTTATGGGATATCTTTTAAAATTATCTGCCAAAAATCATGTTCTGTGAAGTCTTTGTGTTTGGAAGATAACAGCTTCGGACTTATTTGTATAAACTAAAAATTCATAAGACCAACTGACCGTGTAAATTATAATTGTGTTGTACAAAGGGCGCTTTGAGCACAAAGTAATTATCAGAGTAAAGTTTAAAGTATTTGTTTATATACGTAATAAGATCATAAATAGGTACTGTAAAACGAGGTTAAGAAAAAAAATTGTCTTGGACATATCAGCCAAGAGAGCTATCTACACAGAACGATAATCTGGAGATTTAACAGATCACTAGTCAAAAATTAAAATGATTCCGGGACAATTTGGCTAAAAATAATAAATAATTATCCCTTTAAGGCGATTGAGATTGGATATATTACTGGTTGTTCAGAAAAAAAGTTGTAAATCTTTTTCAGGCGATAAGCACAGCATCAGTTGACTTCGTTCAAAATTATCTCATTATAGTGAATCGATGCATAGTTATAACATATGATAACCTATAACAACATTTCATGGTAAAACTATACATTTTTATTCTTATCATATGCAGTTAAGTTAGGTTAAATCTGTCGGAAGTTTTACAATTCGTTAACCATTAATCGCTAGTTTATAATGCATGTATTTGAATAAAATAATCCGAATAATTTCTATTACATGTTTGGTGGCTCACATTTGAGGCACGGTCACGTAATATTTACGAGATTTACGACAATTTTTACTTACGACATCGCATTGCAATACGAGCTATTCTCCACAGTAAAGACTTACCGTTCAGAAAACTAAACTCACCAGAATATTCAATTACACAAGCAGATGCTGACGCAGATTGCGAGCTGTTTAAATGTAATCCCATCCACGTCGAGCAACTGAAACTACGTTCCGGAAATTAGTTTGAAAGAATGTGTCTTAATTGGACTCGCTAAAAACATTCGTTTAAGATTTACAGCAAGGAATAATAAAAACTAGAAAGGAATAAGTTCAGAAAATTACAAATTGCTGGAATATCCATCACAATCTTACTCTTTTCACGAAAACATTGTGTCTGTTAGTGACGAGCATGACGAGCATGTTTTCACCAGAATATTTCAGCTATTAAGATGAATTATCAGAAAAGTAAAAAATGAAATGTAAAAAACGTGCTGTATAAAATTTTAATCGTAATTAGTTTGTATTGATTTAATACGATAAACGTGAAAATTTAAATATTTGCGTTATTTACAATGGTTTATAGGTTTTTGTTACGATAATTTGTAAACATTTTTAGATGCCTAAACAAGAACTAGGTATTTTTTATAAAATTTTTTCGCTTCGGTGTTCAGGATAGTTAAAAAAATAGATAAAAATACTAAAGTCAGGAATTAACTTTAACGTAAAAATTTATTGACCAGATATAAATGAAACTTCTGAAAGTTATGTTAAAATATATGTTCGTATATATCAAGACACTTCTAGTGAGTAAATAATAAACATCAAGAGTATTTTACTCTTGCGGCTGAAATCCAATATGGGCAGTCAAGTGTTCATAAGTCATAGTTGAGCATATATGGTAAACATCCTTATCATATAAGCAGTTGAAGTACTGTGAAAATTTTAAGGCGGGATTGAAACAAATTTCGAAATTTTGGTGTTGAAAGAGGAACTTGCAGTAATTGTGACTGGTTTGAGAGCTCCAACGTTTAGACACCACTTATCATGGATTTGGATTTAATTGGAAATAATCATATTTAAAAGAATTCATTGACTTAAATCGATAACATATACCATAATACTCGTACCATTGGTATTTTTTAAGACTTAATAGTACAACGAGAGTTTGACAAAAAATAAGTTTTAATAATTGCAATTTTCAAGTGTAGCAGTGCAATGGGAGTTTTGCAAAAATACGTTTGAATAATTGTAATTTCCAGGCGTAACAGTGCAATGGGAGTTTGGCAAAAATAAGTTTTAATAATTGCAATTTCCAGTAGTAACAGTGCAAAGGGAGTTTGTCAAAAATAAGTTTCAATAACTGCAAATTTCAGGCGTAACAGTGCACTGGGAGTTTGGCAAAAATAAGTTTTAAAAATTGAAATTTCCAGGCGTAGCAGTGCAATGGGAGTTTGGCAAAAATACGTTTGAATAATTGCAATTTCCAGTAGTAACAGTGCAATGGGAGTTTGGCAAAAATAAGTTTTAATAATTGCAATTTCCAGTAGTAACAGTGCAAAGGGAGTTTGTCAAAAATAAGTTTCAATAACTGCAAATTTCAGGCGTAACAGTGCACTGGGAGTTTGGCAAAAATAAGTTTTAAAAATTGAAATTTCCAGGCGTAGCAGTGCAATGGGAGTTTGGCAAAAATACGTTTGAATAATTGCAATTTCCAGTAGTAACAGTGCAAAGGGAGTTTGTCAAAAATAAGTTTTAACAATTGCAATTTCCAATAGTAACAGTGCAAAGGGAGTTTGTCAAAAATAAGTTTCAATGACTGCAAATTTCAGGCGTAACAGTGCAATGGGAGTTTGGCAAAAATAAGTTTCAAAAATTACAATTTCCAGGCGTAACAGTACAACGAGAGTTTGACAAAAAATAAGTTTTAATAATTGCAATTTTCAGTAGTAACAGTGCAAAGGGAGTTTGTCAAAAATAAGTTTCAATAACTGCAAATTTCAGGCGTAACAGTGCAATGGGAGTTTGGCAAAAATAAGTTTTAAAAATTGCAATTTCCAGGCGTAACAGTACAACGAGAGTTTGACAAAAAATAAGTTTTAATAATTGCAATTTTCAGTCGTAACAGTGCAAAGGAAGTTTGTCAAAAATAAGTTTCAATTACTGCAATTTCCAGGCGTAACAGTACAACGAGAGTTTGTCAAAAATAAGTTTTAATAATTGCAATTTACAGGCGTAACAGTACAACGAAAGTTTGACAAAAATTAAGTTTTAATAATTGCAATTTCCAGTCATAACAGTGCAATGGGAGTTCGATAAAAATAAGTTTTAATAATTCCAATTTCCAGGCGTAACAGTACAACGAGATTTTGACAAAAAATAAGTTTTAATAATTGCGATTTCCAGGCGTAAGAGTGCAATGGTAATTTGACAAAAACAAGTCTAATTTAAGGTTAAATTAGCCCCGAATTATTGAAAGGCTTAGCGATTTCCAAGGTGTTCCGAGTGAATTAGTACACAACTTGGTATACGCTCTCATTGATTTGGCAATGCGGCATTTTATATTTAGTTTTACAAACTTATTGAACATAATCAATACTTTTTTTTGCCGTGAAATATTTCAAAAATTACCAATTTTACGAGACTCTTCACGTATCCAACAATATGATAGAAGCAAGCCATACATTGACTGCCGATAACGTATCGAAGATAGCCGATCTTTTTCCTTAAGTTGAAGAGTTCAGTGCCGTTAAAACTGTCAGGACCACGTTTTGAACCCTTAAACTACATAGACAAATTCTAAATATGTGCTACAAAAATCGACAGCTGCTTTTTACCGATTCCTAACAGGTTCCGTCCCACGCGAAACACTACACACCTAACCTAATTCACCGCAATATATTAGATTACAGAGACGATAAACTCGAGGCAGAGCCGGTCCGCACCGCCGCCGACGCAGTTATAATCAATTTATCATTGAAGCGTCGCCCGGGGAGGCTCTAACGGAGTTAGGTTCTGCAAGCAATCGGTCTCGGATGCGCGCGAGATCCCGTCTCGCGAGGGATTACGTAAATAGCGGCTTATAAACTTGTCATAAGTGACGGATGAGTTTGCATACGGCAGCGTATCGGCGCGCGGGGGCGGGCGGTTAATAAGGCGATTATCTACGGGGGGCGGCGCGTTATTACCTCTACTTACGGTATGTGCTATTGTGGGCTGTGGAGCATTATTATATTAGCGATTACGTTTTAATTTCTGTACACTTTTGCTTTGTAATGTTAAATATAAACAAGGATTAAACAACGTTGGAATGAAAAGGATTAAAAAAGGATATATTCAGGATAAGGTACAACGTTAAGGTATGCATTAAAAATGTGTATAAGAATGCTCTTGTGTGTGTATGTCTTAATATACGCGTATACAATAAATATGTATACTAATTGTTAGCTTTTATGATTCTTTAGAAGATTATTTTTGGAATGTTAAGAGTAACTTAAAAGACTGTTTCGATAATGTGACAAAAGGGAAACAATGAAGTCTAAGATTTAAAAAGATCCAAAAATTAAAAACATTTAAAAAATGTCAAGTGCGAGTTGAGCTCGCGTTACGCCGGTCCTTACACAATTTAATGATACATAAATATTTCTATTAAACTATTTACAAATATAAATTTTTCACAAGGTAAATATATAGCCCAGCATTATTCCACAGACATAATAAATATACATTTTAAAGTACAAAATTGTGTTTGCAGTTGATTTAAGTCACTTATATGTATGTCTAAGTTTCTATGAACTTTTACAGACCCAACAACATGTCATAAGTTGGTCGAATATTAATCGTAAACTAGTAAAGCCAATTTAGCTGTGATCATTTTTCTTTTAATTTCGTTATATCAACTACTATTTAAAAACTGTGAATAAATTTTTGTACTGTGAAAATTTCAATTTTGTGAATATTTTTCAGAATTATGAATTATTTTTAGATATTCAAAAACAGTAGTTTAGCTGGCAAGGGGTAGGTACACGTAAGTTTAACATAAATGATCACTTTCAAGTTTCAGATTTCGTAAACGGATCCCTATATAGGAAAAGTGTTCTTGACAAATCTCTAAAACTTTTAAAAGATCTATTCAATATTACCCTACACAATGCGGTAAGTGAAAATAAATTCACTCCCAGTTTACATGTAGTGGAAGTACGCTAAAAATCTTACTTTTAAACGATCTTATTTCATAATTGTGATGGTGGATAAGGGACCTATTCTAAATCGAATCTTAAATATTTCGATTGTTTTAGAAAAGTAAGTTTATTAATCTCAATTGGAGCTATAATTTATAGCTACCTTTTATAATTAATTGCAAGGTAAAACAGATTTAATTAATTAAGCTAAAACCGCCCACTATAGTTTAGCCGAGTTTAAAATTCCCCTTTGCCCTTTACTTACAAAAAATATATAACAGACTAACCTGAGCAATGAATTATTATTTACTTTCAGAACATTCTAGATTAAATTAATAAAACTGTTTTAATTAAAATGTTTTTTTACTTATTGATGTGAAACATCTATAGGCGCAGGTATAAACCGGATCGTTGGCATTCTAAGGCTATTCTAAGGTATATATATAGTCTATATGTAGTAGAGTGTACGGTATGGCGACGTGTCGCCATGCGCAACCGACTACGCGACCCCCTCCTCACTCAGTTCGACGATGTTGTTTACTACGGTACACATAACCACACATAACCTGTGCTTTATTATTTTTGTATTAATTGTAAATAAATGTTTATTAAATAAAGTCACCATTTTCTGTAAGAAATTCGTAATACTTTATTTTTTCATTATGTTCCTGTAATAATCTATTATATTTAGTTCCTGTAATAATCTTGTCTTTTATGCACATTACTTGTACGAACACGATGTTTCACATCTGCCAGGCGTTCCGTGACGGCTCACCGTTTTTTTATTATATATCATTTTTACATACAAATTAGTGTCGAGGAGTGTATAACTAAAAAAAGTCTAAGTGCGATTTGCTTCCATCATCCATGATTCCGTATCTCATTTGAAGTATAAGCCATAAGTCGTCACAAATATAGTGTAATAAAAATTTAATAATATATAGTATAATCAAGTAAGCATACGTATTATGACATTTAGAATCACCGTTACACTTTTCCTACAAACTTTGCGTAAGATTTTAAGAATGCTTTCTTTTAAGATTTCTTTTTTCTATTTTTTCATAACTTTATTTATTTATTTATCTATTCTGGCGGACTTATTGCTACGAGAGCAATCTCTTACAGCCAACCATAACACCAGTCCAGCCTCGTTCGACGAACGGCCGGGAATCGAACCCGGGTCCCCGTGGTACGCTGCATCGTCAAAGGCCTTATGCCTTGTGATCAACCAACACACCACGGGGACGACAATAAGGGATAGAATATACTTTTTGCATATTTTTTTTAATATATCTCTTAAGATTTGCTAAATAAAATCATGAAAATAGTTTTTGAGATCCCTGTAATTAATCCTTCCTTCCCTTAATTTTTATTCGAGTACCAATTTGTTTCCCCAAAATTTTCATCACATATTTTTGATTTTGAGTTTTAGCTATCGATATATGTGCAGATTACTATGCTTTACTATTATGCTAAATTTCAAAGTTTTACGTCAAGCCGTTCTGAGATAAACAGCTGTGATAGACGGACACGTAAGTACTATTATAACGGTACCGATTTTTCTTTTGAGGCACGGAACTCTAAAAACAGAATACACATAGTGTTCAGTACCTATCTATATATCTTGAAATTATTGATCCAAGTTAACTGATTAAAGTTCTATCAAAACACATATTCAGGTCGAATCAAAAACTAGAAAATATAGAAATATTTAACAACAAATTCCAACGAATACAGGTCCTCACTTTAGACTCGTTTCGCAAGTTTATAGGTACTATCGAGGTTCTGGTTACTGTGGCTAATAGGTATTTATTTATAATAAAATACTTCATATAATATATATATATATATATATATATATATATATATATATATATATATATTACAAAACGGAAGTCGTTATAAGGAAATGTATCGTTCGACGTATATAACATATATTCGAGTACATGATAGAACAATCCCCGATAAACTGCTAACAAACAGCCGTAATTACCATCTATTTATCACAGCCCGATGGCATAGTGCAAACGGCGCCATGACATCGGGTTGCAATAATTAGACCTAATAAATAAAGGTGACACCGGGCATGTGTTGGGCTAGTTGCGGTACTGGTTACTATAAAACTATCAAGTTGAGGATACTAGCGGTAGGGCGTTATGGCTTATGGACCTATTCTTGGGTGATATTGCATAAATCTTGATTTTCGTAACTTTAATTTATATCCTTAAACTATGACAGAATTGCGGCCATATACAGTTTTTAATACAATTAACTTAATTCATAGTTATGTATATAGAATATATATATATATATATATATATATATATATGTATATATATATATATAAATTATATATTATATATTTATATAAATTATTAAATTAAATATTAGCTTTTACTTACGACTGCATCTGCTTTTAAATACGAGATTAGTCGTAATCCTACGTTCATATATACTTAAATCGACATGCAACAAAACTGTATCGTGATACAGAAAACACGCGATACCATCTATGGCTGACCAATCAAACTGAAGAGTGTAAAGTTAATATTTTAGGTACATTTGTATGTTGTTCACAGTTATCGTTACTAAACATAATATACTTCTGCTTTTTTGTAAGACATCAAAATTTCAATTTTAAATCTGTAAAATATTATTTGATAATACCAGACGATTAAATTTTTTTTATCCAAATATTAAAATTCTGCTAAGCCTCTATTTAGTATCATGATATACCTAAGTCTTTAAAATGGATTCTAAGCTTTTAAACGCCGAAATCTTGGTTAGAACCCATTTATGCGATATTGGAATTCAGAAGTAGATAGGAAAAATTAGGAAAAATATTTTTAGGATTTATTAACACATGAAAAATCAAAATTTTTTTAAAAATATTTCTAATGGGCAGACACACATCCGTCGCCAATTTATAATGGTATAGATTAATTCTTCGAGTAATTAGATAAGGTTTATTTTGAAATCAGGTAATAGATTCATAATTATTGTAAATAAATAAATAAATAACTCAGTTCGATTCGAGGCAGTGTAATAGCAATACTCAACGTACGAACCACTGGCCTCAAGGTTGGTACAAATTTTTACGATACAAAAAGCGCAAAGTTTTTAAGTATTCTCACACACATATAACGTAATTTATACCTTTAAGAGGTATTTTATATATTTTTGTTGGATGTGTGTTGAGTTGATAAATTTTATTTTTTCTTCCAAATACAGGTATACTTGGCGTTAGCATGACAACTTTCAAATTCCACACAATTTTAGATTTAACGAAAAATATAGTTAGGCTAGATTATAGCTCAGCTTTTATCAGTCTACAAACAATTAAATGTGGACTAACTAAACATTGCTGTTAGTTCGATAGAACCGAAATCCTTTCCCAAATTCAATGAACCCTAGTAGCACTCATCAATCACGCTTCGCCCGTTTCGTCAGAAGCCGCAACCATACACCCGTGACACCTCTAACAAGCACCCTTCGCAATTAGCGTCTACACTCCCTAACCTCTAGTAAGAAGTGACTGGAAACGACTAAGGGCCGAGCGAGTGAGGGTCGCCTTTGTAAGAGGTCGCTTGAAGGCCTCAAGGTTTAATTATGATGAATGACGAAGTTTTAATAAGGCTTCTCTGCCTCCCCGATTAGGATGTGTACCGCAACGTTGACAGTTAAAGAACCTCCACACATTTTGCAGCAAATATTACATAAAAGGGGTTTTAAAATTTAATATATGATATATAAATAATGAATAAGTATAATTTATGGAAGAAAATAAAAATTAAAGGAACACAGTAGACACTGTGCTGCAATTTTTAACGTAGAAATACGCCGCTACTGCATCCCTCTTTCAAAATTCATGGTAGTGGATGACAGATGACAAAGCGTTATTTTAATGTCTGTATATATAATGAAACTGTAAACTTTGCCTGTCTCCACACTGAAAATATTTGCAAGAATATAATTAGGGTGATGAAGGGTAACTTTTCAAATTATTGTCTCTCTGTGTGTTTTTTTTTTGTGCGTGCACCACTTAAAACTAGTGGCCCAATTGGAGTAGAAAAAACAGAACACAAACGAAAAATGTTACTTCAACGTGAAGTAACATTTAGCTTTTATTTCATCGCAGTCGGTTCAGTAAATCAGAAGATATACGAATTTAATATTTTTATAAATTTATTCATATTACATTAATAGAAGAAAAACAGAGCAGCGTCTAGTTGCCTACTCGATGACGAGTATTTATAGAAATAGTTGTCGTCGTCATATATTTATGTATATCAATAGATGGCGCTACGTGGATTCCATATCGCGCGATAAAGTTTTCCCCAAAACTGTATGTACATGGGGAAATGGGCGTGGCTAAAGTGGAAGTGTGAATGTACTTATAAAAAAAATGCAGATGTACGTTTTTCAGCGTTTTGAGATACAACATGAATTTATTTTCATAGTATCATAATCTAGAATTTACTCCATGTAATACTAGGAAACAGAGATTTACACGTCAATTTAATTTTTTTCAAAACTTTTGCGTGTGTTGTTGAAAACTATTGATTTTAATTTCATAAAAAATGTCACGAAATAGGCTTCCTTTTATTCGTCTGCAACTTTTTTTATCCACAGTTTTAGAAATATGAAAAAAGGATGAAAAATATTTCCAAAAATTTGCTCAGATTTAAACGAAACTTTGGAACTGTAAGGTGACATTGCGACTAGTTATTTCAGGATATTGGACGTCTGATACGAACTAATTTTCATTATCTGAAAAATAGAATAACTTCAAACAGAGGGAGTTTCACGAGATTGGAGCCGCTGATAAAACTAGTAATCCATTTTTTGAAAATCTACATATTAAAAACCTGTCAAGTACGGGTAGAATTCACACTACAAGGTTTCTGTTCACATTTAGGCATTTATAAACTTTAAGGGTATGTAGTATTTCTAAATAAATAATGTACACATAATAATCTTTCACAACGTAAATATATTGTTTATTATATCTTTCACACGTGTAAAAACAAACAAATTATAAAAACGTATAATTCCACATAGATGGAAATGGTAGATTTTTGGATTTTTTCCTTTACTTGTACTATAAGACTACCTATTGTGCAAACTTTCCAGACTCTAGGTCGAAACAATAGTATATAACAGTAGTAATAGAAATAATACACCCTCCAAGTTTTGATGGTCAGTGAGTGAAACAATTGTATGAATAAAACAAAATCCCTTAAAAGGTCCAATATTTTTATAGCAACGTAAGGTTATATGACTCAGCATATAATATTAATTTCAACTTGATATCTTAAACCGCTTCTGAGAAAAAGGACTTTGGCAGATAGACGGACGGAAGGGCGTAGGGATAATCAAGTGATCTTTCATTTCAGGGGACAGAACCCTGAAAATGAAGATAAATTTTGCCAAATAATGTACAAAATATATTGTAAATATCGATAACTAAATGATTAATTCCAGAATTTTGAGTTTATCGCTATCAGATCCAATTTTCTTTCCCATCATTTTATGATCTTATCTAAAAGAATTGAACCTACGTCTTCGGCAACGTGCTAACCATTACACCACGGCTGATCCAACTGATCTGTTGAAACTATTCTTATTAGTATTATCATCAATACTAAAGAATATTATATTTTTGAATTTTTCATTTATTTTACAATATCTGTGAATATAAAGTTTCCTAAAAACACTAAAAGATGGCGTTGACTGTACCAATATAGTAGTATTCATCAAGTCAGGGTTTTGTTTAAATTTATAATATCAAGATAAAAATCGTACAGGTTGATCGAGGGTATAAACTAGTACAATACCACATTTCATCAAAATCCGTCTAGTAGGTTTCGCGTGTTTGAAGAATAAATTAATAGACAGCCAAAAATTCTAAAAACAAATTTTCTGGTTTTTATTATAGTCATTTTATACGTTAATCAATCACTCTTTTAAAAATATTTTCCATATATAGATTTAACTCTAGTACAGTTTAATTATATGTATAGATAGTTAACAGAAGAGTTATAGAAGAAGTTTTTCCATATATAGATTTAACGCTTGTACAGTTTAATTATATGTATAGATAGTTAACAGAAGAGTTATAGAAGAAGTTTTTCCATATATAGATTTAATGCTTGTACAGTTTAATTATATGTATAGATTGTTAACAGAAGAGTTATAGAAGAAGTTTTTCCATATATAGATTTAACGCTTGTACAGTTTAATTAAATGTATAGATAGTTAACAGAAGAGTTACAGAAGAAGTTTTTCCATATATAGATTTAACGCTTGTACAGTTTAATTATATGTATAGATAGTTAACAGAAGAGTTATAGAAGAAGTTTTTCCATATATAGATTTAACTCTTGTACAGTTTAATTATATGTATAGATAGTTAACAGAAAAGTTATAGAAGAAGTTTTTCCATGTATAGATTTAACTCTTGTACAGTTTAATTATATGTATAGATAGTTAACAGAAGAGTTATAGAAGAAGTTTTTCCATATATAGATTTAACGCTTGTACAGTTTAATTATATGTATAGATTGTTAACAGAAGAGTTATAGAAGTAGTTTTTCCATATATAGATTTAACGCTTGTACAGTTTAATTATATGTATAGATTGGTAACAGAAGAGTTATAGAAGAAGTTTTTCCATATATAGATTTAACGCTTGTACAATTTAATTATATGTATAGATAGTTAACAGAAGAGTTATAGAAGAAGTTTTTCCATATATAGATTTGACGCTTGCACAGTTTAATTATATGTATAGATTGTTAATAGAAGAGTTATATAAGAAGTTTTTCCATATGTAGATTTAACGCTTGTACAGTTTAATTGTATGTATAGATAGTTAACAGAATAGTTATAGAAGTTATATTTCAACAGCTATAACAGGATTGCATTTATGATAAAATACAACAATTGATTAATTCAAAGAAACTTTCATACATAACGATGACACTTTCAAGAAGCTTGTTCACACTTAATACAAAGAAATAACACTACAGTGCAGCCTTCGTCAAGTGGTTGAGAGCAGTTGATTATCGTCAATTAACTTAATACTTCATATTACTATGTTTAACATACTAACATGGACGGAAGCTCCGTGTATAAATAATTTGCTTATTAGTACATTAGGATAAATTAAACTACCTTTAATCATGTATTAAAGAAATGCCTGCGATTGTAATAATATGTTTACATAAAGAATAAAAAAAGACATTAAAATATATGAACTCAAATAAAATCAAATATTACCAACATATAAAAGGCGGTAATAGTACTGAAAAGAAAAAAAGAAAGCAATCGTTTTTAGACAAATTTCAATATGTACTAGTAAATGATCTTTGCGTTTTGAAAGTCAAAATCTAACCTAGTTAGGACAGGCGTACTTATTTCCATAGTACTATATTTCGGGATTTTTGTAAAGAAATCCAAGTATATGATTAGTTTATTCTCCGAATCTGGAATTGAGGTAAAGCGGACTGCAAGAATTTTTCCAAATACTGAAAATTAACACTGCAAATTTCAGACTTGCCAATATTCAGCTGTCAAATCTTCATTTATATTCCACAAAATACTTGCGATACCGAAAAGTTATTTATTAGAAAAAGTATAAAATTTAACTTTTTCTCATAAGATATTCGGTCTTCATCAGCGCACACGGCATCCCCTAAAGCCCGTACGGGCACCGCCTAAAGCCCGCCCGGCTCAACTCCGTCCGCGAAACGAAAATCGAAATATCGAACGGAACACTCGTAAGGCGGACTTTCAAACAAATCGCACTTCAAACGTAAGACGTTTTCAAAATACGAGCACAACTTTGATTGAAGCCATTCGTTTGTCCCGTGCAGCCGCGTGCCTTTGTCGCTTCCAATCCGCTCGGCGGCAACTCGCGCGGAAAGCTCGCAGGCAGTTTTATTTTACACAACTTCCGGTGGCGAGGGCGGTATCGCCGACGCCAGCAGTTTCGCCTACAATACGCCCCTTTTTGTTCCTGTTGCTTTGCTGTAACGATCGTGCGGCTCAGCGCTCGCCGGCGATTTGGATTGAGGAGTACACATTTTTTATTTATGTTGCGTCATGTGTGTGCACTGAGCGTATATTTTTAAAAATGCCCCTAAGACGAATAGCTGCGATGAACTTTAAGAGCTTGGGCTAATATTGGGTACGTAGAAATCAGTTTGTTGCCGGTACAGTCACACAAGTAGGTTGATAGTCTTATAACAATGGTTCGCTTATATTAGATACATTAGTTGATAACTTGTTTACTAATTTTACGATTATGTTTACTGCACTTCTTTAAATTTGAATATAGGGCAATGGCCCCGTAAATTTGAATATAGGGCAATGGCCCCGTAAATATGAATATAGGGCAATGACACCCTTAAAAGTTAAATATAGAGCAATGGCACTCTTAAAATTTGAATATAGAGCAATGTCTTCCTTAAAATTTGAATATAGGGCAATGGCACTCTTAAAATTTGAATATAGGGCAATGGCCCCCTTAAAATTTGAATATAGGGCAATAGCCCCATTAAAATTTGAATATAGGGCAATGGCCCCGTAAATTCCGTAGGGAAAAAATAAGGGTTCTGAATTTATTTTAAAATTAGCTTTCATCCCAATTTTGCACGCGTTAATTTTGAAATGAAAAATGAGATTTTAAACCAAAGAAAGAATATTTAAAAAAATAGAAAATCAAAACAAAAACAAAACATAAAAACAAATTTTCGGCGACTCATCTTGTATGTTAATCTAGGTTTTTCGGTTGGGTCGTTGCAGCATGGTGGAATAGCAAATATCCCAACAAAAATCCGGATCTTCCATTTTATAATATTAATTATAATTGATATATCATTAATATTTTCAATTTCTAAATGTTTAATTGTTGAAAATTAATTTGAAACTTAGTTCTTTTTGAGATAATAGTAGGCACAAGATGCAATTAAAAACCTTAAAAACCATAATAAAAAAAAGAGATACGGGATCAAGATGATATTTTGCTAGCAAAGTTTCAGTTAATTGGATTTTACTTTAGTACTAAAATTTGATGAATATTTTAATTAGCTTAATCTCACATGATAAGTGAATTTAGGTATGTCAAATACTTTATAATCATCCCGGAAAAATTTACTTAGCCATAAATAAATTAACGTTCAAGAAGTTAATTAAAACCTTTTATACATACAAACAAACCTGTCACTTCGATTATTTTTCAACGACCTACAGCAAATTAATATGAAAGAGCCAAGATACATTAATACACTTTAACTTTAATCTAAGGTTCGTTCGAATTCAGTACTTCAACGTCGAGTACTAATGAATCACTAGTATAAATCTACAACATTTCGTTAACAGTGTTATTGTGTGAAATCGTTGAATACAATAACAATAATGAAAATGGCGATTGAAGTTATCTTCTAAAGAAGTTAGTTCTATATTTTTAATGATTTTGAATATATTAGGCGTTAATTTTGTAGAAATTTATTATTCGCAATTAAATGAAACTACGTGATGTAGTATTATTTCTACTTTCTTCAGGTTCTTTACGACGACCTAGGTTTCATTGTGTTACAACATCTGCAGGTGGGCTATTAGCAAAGATTAACTCTTAGCAACATCCGACAGCATTTATATGTTTTAAACACAATAACAGAAGCCGGGTTTGTGTGGGTTTTCCCACTGCTTATGTTAGTGAGTTTATTGTAGGGGAGCGGTGTAGGTTTTATACTTGTATATCGTATAACTCTCGGAAATATAATAAAACCTACGCCGCTCCCCCACAATAAACTCACTAACATAAGCAGTGGGAAAACCCACACAAACCCGGCTTCTGTTATTGTGTTTGAAACATATAAGTGCTGTCGGATATTCCTAAGAGTTAATCTTTGCTAACAGCCCACCTGAAGATGTTGTAATACGACGAAACCTAGGTCGTGGTAAAGAAATTAAAGGAAGTAGAAATAATACTACATCACTTAGTTTCATTTAATTGCGTTTAATGATTTTAGCAATAATACCTTTACACAAAGCAAAATAAGGCTATTTTATTTACATTGGTTGATGTTGTTACGTTTTATATGTTAACATAAGTACGTTTGTTAAAAACAATTATAAAAATTACCGTAAATAAAAGATACTGAAATTCTGTACTTCATTTAAAGTGAAATTATTTAATTTTTTCGCAATATGTTTATTAAATACAAACTAAAAGTTATATTAAAGTGTTTTCGCATAAAGTTATATTGAAAGGCATTAAAAAGCCTATGAAGCTATTTAAAACTAATCAATTTTACAAAATGAAATTATGTCTGTACCACAACAAATGACCTGCGTATTAGAAGCAAAACTCCTTTATACATATTGTGTAGAATAGAATGAGTCATATTTGGCCTAAGCGCATAATTTATAAAGAAAACCGGCTAACTGCGAGTCTGGCTTGCACATCGAGGGTTCCGTATCACGTTTAAAGTGAAATTACTTTATTTTTTCGCAATATCTTTATTAAATATAAACTAAAAGTTATATTAAAGTGTTTTCGCATAAAGTTATATTGAAAGGTATTCAAAAGTCTATGAAGCTATTTAAAACTAATCAATTTTACATAATGAAATTATGTCTGTACCACAACAAATGACCTGCGTGTTAGAAGCAAAACTCCTTTATACATATTGTGTAGAATAGAATGAGTCATATTTGACCTAAACGCAAAATTTAAAAAGAAAACCGACTAAGTGCGAGTCTGGCTTGCACATCGTTCCGTACATCGTTTAAAGTGAAATTACTTTATTTATCGCAGATCATTACTAATACAGATTTCCTGGCGCAGTTAACATGTATTATAATAGTAAATATCTCCAAAAACTATGGCATGGGGAATCATAGTTTTCCTACAACTACCTACAACGTTAGTAGGTTTCTAAAAGCCCTAATTGTTCATAATTTAAATTCAGTAGTTTTGGAACAGAAGCACATACTTTTTTATGGAACACTTTACAGAGTACTTAATTTACCCCTAAAATTTCTTTATAAATATTTTCTAGTTTAGTTATTGAGATATGTACTGGTTAGAATTATGGATACTATGCCAAATTTCAAGTGATATTGTGATAGACATACAGGTCAGTGATCTTATAAAGGTTCCGTTCTTCCTTTTCGGGTATAGAAAGCATTAATTTCATAATAGCTAATCTTTTTAACAGAACGTTGCTTTATAATTTCCCAAACACACTATCTTTCACTGGTTCTAAAATATTAGTTATGCTTTTATTAGTGTAAAACGATGGGCATCATCGATTATACTAATAAATGCCCAGTCGTTTTACACTAATAAAAGTTACGAATTTACTAGTGTAAAACGACTGGACATCGTCGGGATATCGCGACGTGTCGTCGCCTTACGAACCCCTAAAAAGTTTAAAATGTTTCCGTTACAAAAATACCATGTCTATCATTGCCTGTTTCTCGGAAACCATAAAAGATATATGCAACATCTTTATATTGTTATGTAGTTTAAGACCTGTACTATAAAAAACCATCCAAGGACGGATTTTATGCATGCGACGTGACACCAAAATGCGTGGCTAATTTACGCCGATGCGTTGTAATGAGTAAAAGTATTCACCAATTTAATACATATTGGTATTGTGTAATTCAGAAAAAAGTTTGTGAAAACGTGTAAGTGAACTTCGAAAATTTACAAGAAATTTCTCTAAAGACATTTATGTAATTTTTTTTAAATATTCATAACTCGCCGATAAAATAAAACAATATAAAGAAAATTAAAGCAGAACAACCTATTCAATCAAAACTTATGTGACGATAAAGTTGATAGTGATGCACCGACAATAAACCTCAGGCTAAATCGTGTGTTCCGATGGTACAAATTGAATTAAGTAAAATTATGTTCAAATTTTCAAATTCATTTTAATATAAGTAACGAATTCAAATTCATTTTAATATGAGTAACGAAGTTCAAATTCGTTTTAATGTAAGTAACGAATTCAAATTCTAATAAAAACAAACTCAGTATATTGTGAAATAAGTTTTATTCCTTTCATTATAGACATAATCACACTCAACACCCGCGGCCAACCTCTTTTTACATCAGAATTTCGTGACACAACCAACCTGTTGCCAACGTGATGACACAGTCAACTTCTTTTTATATCAGATTTTTTTGACACAACCAACCTCGTTGCCAACGTGATGACACAGTGAACCTCTTTTTACATCAGAATTTCGTGACACAACCAAACTCGTTGCCAATGTGATGACACAGTCAACCTCTTTTTATATCAGGATTTCGTGCCCCAACCAACCTCGTTGCCAACGTGATAACACAGTTAACCTCTTTTTACATCAGAATTTCGTGACACAACCATCCTCGTTGCCAATATAATGACGCAAACCACAGGTAAATTTGTTTAATTTAGAAAAAAAAATTAAAAAATATAGGCGGACTTCCGTTCTACAGCCAATTTATTATTCAAATATCTACTTCATTCTCTTTTAATTCTAAGCAAAAAATTTTCATTTACAAACATTTAAGAGGATACAGTATTTCTATATTAACTTTTCACAACATATTTGTATTGCCACCTATAATTTTAACAGGCGTAAAACATGGTGCATATTTAAATTATATTACTTTTCAGCATGTAAATATATTGCCTGCTAGGGTATAGCATTTCTATTAAAATATTCATCAATATTAACTTTTCACAACATAATTGTATTGCCTCTATAATTTTAACAGTCGTAAAACATGGTGCATATTTAAATTATATTATTTTTCAGCATGTAAATATGTAAATATATTGCCTGGTAGGGTATAGCATTTCTATTAAAATACTCATCAATATTAACTTTTCACAACATAATTGTATTGCCTCTATAATTTTAACAGTCGTAAAACATGGTGCATATTTAAATTATATTATTTTTCAGCATGTAAATATGTAAATATATTGCCTGGTAGGGTATAGCATTTCTATTAAAATATTCATCAATATTAACTTTTCACAACATAATTGTATTGCCTCTATAATTTTAACAGTCGTAAAACATGGTGCATATTTAAATTATATTATTTTTCAGCATGTAAATATGTAAATATATTGCCTGGTAGGGTATAGCATTTCTATTAAAATATTCATCAATATTAACTTTTCACAACATAATTGTATTGCCTCTATAATTTTAACAGTCATAAAACATGGTGCATATTTAAATTATATTATTTTTCAGCATGGAAATATGTAAATATATTGCCTGGTAGGGTATAGCATTTCTATTAAAATATTCATCAATATTAACTTTTCACAACATATTTGTATTGCCACCTATAATTTTAACAGGCGTAAAACATGGTGCATATTTAAATTATATTACTTTTCAGCATGTAAATATATTGCCTGCTAGGGTATAGCATTTCTATTAAAATATTCATCAATATTAACTTTTCACAACATAATTGTATTGCCTCTATAATTTTAACAGTCGTAAAACATGGTGCATATTTAAATTATATTATTTTTCAGCATGTAAATATGTAAATATATTGCCTGGTAGGGTATAGCATTTCTATTAAAATATTCATCAATATTAACTTTTCACAACATAATTGTATTGCCTCTATAATTTTAACAGTCGTAAAACATGGTGCATATTTAAATTATATTATTTTTCAGCATGTAAATATGTAAATATATTGCCTGGTAGGGTATAGCATTTCTATTAAAATATTCATCAATATTAACTTTTCACAACATAATTGTATTGCCTCTATAATTTTAACAGTCGTAAAACATGGTGCATATTTAAATTATATTATTTTTCAGCATGTAAATATGTAAATATATTGCCTGGTAGGGTATAGCATTTCTATTAAAATATTCATCAATATTAACTTTTCACAACATAATTGTATTGCCTCTATAATTTTAACAGTCATAAAACATGGTGCATATTTAAATTATATTATTTTTCAGCATGGAAATATGTAAATATATTGCCTGGTAGGGTATAGCATTTCTATTAAAATATTCATCAATATTAACTTTTCACAACATAATTGTATTGCCTCTATAATTTTAACAGTCGTAAAACATGGTGCATATTTAAATTATATTATTTTTCAGCATGTAAATATGTAAATATATTGCCTGGTAGGGTATAGCATTTCTGTTAAAATATTCATCAATATTAACTTTTCACAACATAATTGTATTGCCTATATAATTTTAACAGTCGTAAAACATGGTGCATATTTAAATTATATTATATTTCACCATGTAAATATGTAAATATATTGCCTGGTAGGGTATAGCATTTCTATTAAAATATTCATCAATATTAACTTTTCACAACATAATTGTATTGCCTCTATAATTTTAACAGTCGTAAAACATGGTGCATATTTAAATTATATTATTTTTCAGCATGTAAATATGTAAATATATTGCCTGGTAGGGTATAGCATTTCTATTAAAATATTCATCAATATTAACTTTTCACAACATAATTGTATTGCCTCTATAATTTTAACAGTCATAAAACATGGTGCATATTTAAATTATATTATTTTTCAGCATGGAAATATGTAAATATATTGCCTGGTAGGGTATAGCATTTCTATTAAAATATTCATCAATATTAACTTTTCACAACATAATTGTATTGCCTCTATAATTTTAACAGTCGTAAAACATGGTGCATATTTAAATTATATTATTTTTCAGCATGTAAATATGTAAATATATTGCCTGGTAGGGTATAGCATTTCTATTAAAATATTCATCAATATTAACTTTTCACAACATAATTGTATTGCCTATATAATTTTAACAGTCGTAAAACATGGTGCATATTTAAATTATATTATATTTCACCATGTAAATATGTAAATATATTGCCTGGTAGGGTATAGCATTTCTATTAAAATATTCATCAATATTAACTTTTCACAACATAATTCTATTGCCTATATAATTTTAACAGTCGTAAAACATGGTGCATATTTATATTATATTATTTTTCAGCATGTAAATATGTAAATATATTGCCTGGTAGGGTATAGCATTTCTATTAAAATATTCATCAATATTAACTTTTCACAACATAATTGTATTGCCTATATAATTTTAACAGTCGTAAAACATGGTGCATATTTAAATTATATTATATTTCACCATGTAAATATGTAAATATATTGCCTGGTAGGGTATAGCATTTCTATTAAAATATTCATCAATATTAACTTTTCACAACATAATTGTATTGCCTTCTATAATTCTAACAGGAGTAAAAACATGGTGCATATTTAAATTGCATTATTTTTCAGCATATAAATATGTAAATATATTGCCTGGTAGGGTATAGCATTTCTATTAAAATATTCATCAATATTAACTTTTCACAACATAATTGTATTGCCTTCTATAATTCTAACAGGAGTAAAAACATGGTGCATATTTAAATTGCATTATTTTTCAGCATATAAATATGTAAATATATTGCCTGGTAGGGTATAGCATTTCTATTAAAATATTCATCAATATTAACTTTTCACAAGATAATTGTATTGCCTCTATAATTTTAACAGTCGTAAAACATGGTGCATATTTAAATTACATTATTTTTCACCATGTAAATATGTAAATATATTACCTGGTATATCTAACACAGACATTATAAATATATACTTTAAAATATAAAGTTATTTTTTTATATTTATTCGATTATTACTCGTAAACTTTTCCTTTTAATTTTTTCATATATAATACTACACTTTGGACTTTTCCGATATTAAAAAATAGCATTTTAACCGATAGCGGAGTGAAGAACGTAACACTAACATAAATTACTACTTTAAACCTTAACATTTCGTGATCAGATGCCTGTATCCAAAATGTCTTTGTGACATATCCGTAATATTTTTGAAAGACCTATTTGATGACGTCTTAGATAAGGGCGAATGTTAAAAAAAATTTGATCAATACACATGACAGAAGTGAAACTTTGGTGATCTAAATCTCGATTTGTAAGTACATAGTGAAGACTAAAAGGGCAGAGAGAGACAGAGAGAGATAGAGAGAGAGAGAGAGAGAGAGAGAGAAAGAAATAGCAAAATATTTTAAGATTTGAAGAAACATTTTCTTAATCTAGAGATATACAAAATAATTAAATTTAACATATAATACAGATATTCCTCAGATATCATTGAAATAAATTAAGACATTCAATTAATCAGAAAATGGACAAATGAGTTATATGAAGAATCTTATTTTTAAGCATATAATATAAAAATAAGATATTCATTTATATATACATAGACAATTATCAATTAAATTAGCCCATGAGATAAAAGTCCCTATTAACCACATTAAGTAAACCATTAAAGAAAAAAAGCCGCGATGCCCGTATGTACACGTCTCTCTCTTTTGCTCCACTTCCATGGCGTCGGAAGATATAGCTCTCTTTCTTTTTCTCTCTATGACATATCTTTCTTCTCTCTCATGTAACGAAATGTGCCTAAACGTGACACGACCTTAAAATTTTACTCTCAATTTTCGTCCATTAAATTAATTATCGAATCGCCATCTAAGAAGTTTCACTTTAAAAATTCAATCCCACTTCACGTGCCGTGGATGTAAAAAAAATGTAGGGTTTTTATTTAATAACACTTGACATGTAGAAAATATGATTATTCCGCGAGAAAAACGGTTGTAATATATAAATGGAACGGAAAGACACATAGACTGACTTAGCGAGATTAAAAGGTGACCAATTTTAGCTACCGAAAAAATACTCTTATAACTATAATCCCTTTTTCTTCTTAGTCGATACAAAAAATATACATAACCAAAATAAATATACGTAAAATATATATTCATTCACAACTATTAACCCTTCCACCTTCGCTTTATTTAACCTAGAAGGTCTCACCTATACCGAAAACGCCCTCCGAACAAGCAACATAGAAAATTTGCATAATTGAAAATAGCTCTATTTGCAACCTTCTCGCGCGCGTCTCTACATTGTCTGGCCTCCATCCATCGCGAACATCCATTTTAAAGCGGGTTCACGTTTCGAAATGAAAGCGAATCGAGCGTATTTAAATTGAATTTCCATAAGGTTGGCTCGACGCAGTCACACGTCGAGGGAGCACGGAGGGGAACGCAGGTAGCAATGGCTGGAATCAAACGCATGATACGGGAGTGCTGAATGGCATGGGCCGCCGGCAACGTCGTACGCGTCGCCTCCGGCGTCGGCAAATTTGCCCTGCGAATATACGTTATGAATGCAAATGTGTCGAAAGGTAGCTAAAGCTTTTAGTGAATTACTTACGTATCTTTAACGAAAGTTAGGGCGAATCTGATTTCCGAGCTTCCGTGTCTTAAAAGGTAAAAAGGATCCCTTATTTTAAAATCCACATTTACGCCTATCAGCGATCGCCTCAAAACTTTTGAAGCACTTGGAATAAATTAAACATTTTAATCCGAATTATTTTTTTATACTAGCTCCGCTCGTGCTTCGTTCGCTTGGAATTCGGAGAACGAAAAGTTATTAGTAATTTTTTGTGTTTTTTTTCTTTCAGAACTCTGAGCATAAAGCTTACTAAAAACGTTGATAGATGGCATTAGCAGTCAAATAGGTTCCGCTGATCTGATATTAACATACCCAACGAACGTATACTAGTGATTGACGTATCTTTTTTTATTTGTAACCGATAGAAATTAAACCTAAATATTAGCTCAAGCTAATCTAAATACATCACTGGCGGCCGCATACAAATCGGTTTAGCCGTTGCTGACATTGTGTGCACAATCAAGCTGCGCACATACAAACGAGTAAACAGACACACAGATAGACAATAATTCTAAAAACTCTTGTTTTAGGCTTAGTAGCATATCTTTAGTAGATAGTACTCAGTTTTACTTAAAAATATTTACTCAGTTTTTTTACGATTTTATTATATGTAATTGTAATTAATGTGTTTTTTACGATTTTATTTAATAATGTCTCCGCATCTATTAATAAAGGAATTATTACAAATTTTATTTCTGCTGCTTGTAATGTATCACACATATTCAATAATTAGAAATTAATAACAATATATAAGAATAATACTAAGAGCGATATTAAAGTTAAGATAAAATGAAAGTACGACTTGAGAAATATAAAGTTACTTTTTTAATTAAAATTTAGGTAAATGAAATTTTTTGATAGCTGAAAATAAATAAATAACTATATTAACTATAGTGGTCGCCCAGTGGGTGAAATTCGACCGTTTATTAAATCTTTAAGTTTGCATGTTATTTAGGTTCTTTTGTCAAATAGTTTACCTCTATAATTATTGCATATAACTTTTTTGAATTTTGTTCTATTACGTCAGCTGAGAGCGTGTACAAATACATCATTGGCGTGTCTTGTTTGCCTTAATTCCTCGCAATGCCTATGAAATTTAAAATTTAATATTAGTAACTGTTCTAAAAAAAACACAATTACGGCTTGTATTCGCATTTATTGTAACATAGATATCTATAACACAAAACATAATATAAACGTTCATTTGCCTTGACATACACTCCACAGTCTGTTGAAAAAGGAACCTTTAAATTCACACAAAATTCACAGATCGAAACTCATTCAGAAAAACCTAACATTCTAAAATTCTTCAGTGACAATCTCTATTCTGTGCGATTGTTTCACCACAGACTATTACGTGTTTGGCATTGACAGTATGGACGTAAACAATGAATATTTTAATATAACTGTAATATATCATTTAATTTATTTGTAAAATACATTTACATATAAATTTTAGCTTTCTGCGCTCGTTCTCCATATAAAGTTTAACTATACCAAATCTCACATCCCTCCGTGCGTGCAATACGCTTAAAAAGGGGTAGAAAGTTTTCTCTTCGTGTATTAATATATAGATTATATTATTAATTTAGTAATATTATTATATTATATTTTCATATGTCCCCTCAACGAAAATGCAAATAGACATGCGGAAGACGCCGTAAGTACGTGGTTATTAAAATTAACGAGGATCCGAATCTCGTTCCAACCAAAACATACTTAATATAGGAACGTTTCACAACTACGTATTAATTCCTACATAATCGTTTAGCAGCGCAGAGGCCAACCTTCCCACACGTCTCTGTCCTCCAGCAAAACATCTACACACTAAGTTTACTTGCAATTTAGTTGAAAAATAAACTGCTTCGATATTCTAAGTGACATACTTAACATGGTTTAATTTACATTAAACCATTTCAATATTAATTTAAAACTGAAAACTTCCAAGCTCTACTGCTTTAAACTTTGGTTGGCCGATTTTCAATCATCTTCAATTAAGAACAATAGAAAAATAGCTTCTAAAAAAATTAGTCCGGAATCAATCCGGTTCAGAAAATTAGCCCGGCTTCGCGCGCGTAGGTTTAGATTAAATTTTCTAAGGTAACAAAGTTTGCACCTCAAAAGTTCCCTTAACAGAGATAATATCAATGTAATGTATATTTACGCTGAATTAATGTGGCAGACTTGACAATTTCTATTTATCTACTCTGAAGTTCGTACACTCAGCTCTTATCACGTTGTCATTGATTGAATCTTCGATTTTGACTTTAAATTTAATTCCAAGTCCTTGTAGGACATTCGGTTGAACGAAACTATCTCAATTTTAATATTAACCTCAAGATTTATTCTAATAAAAGTACTATGCATATCAGTCTGGTACATATTGCATGATACTTTAAAAGATCGACAAATTGTCACTTTAGCTTCTACCAGATCCTACACATACCCATAATACAAAATTTTCCAAAGATGTTCAATGTACAAAGACAAAAACCATTTCACAGAACTGCATTGATTAACTTTGATACAGGCGCATTTAGATTAATTTTTCATTTATAGTTTTTCCAAAGGTAGTCAGTAATTGGCTCTATCATTAAATGGACCGATTCTGATACAAAATAATTTTCTAGTGTAATTGGAATCTGCACTTTTACAGTTTTGATTTTCACATCATCAGTTAATTACATAATTGCGGGTAAAGCGTCTTGACATGATATTATACTACGATGATAGGTTTTGATCGCTGATATAAGTGATTGGTCGCTTTCAATTGAGAAATACTAAAAAAGATACATCATACCGAGAATGCCAGTATTCTTTAATTCAAATTAAAGATAAAAATACTCTATGTTTATTACTTTGGTAATTTTATTAATAAATAAAACTCAAATTATTTCATTTGCGCGTGCGCAGTTAAGCGACGTCCAACTGTCACAAATATGAGAACAAATATTCGTATCCGTTAATATGAGAACAAATATTCATGTTTTCTCTTCAAAATGAGACCACAATGGTGGTGTTATGTCTATTTTTAGCCGAGTTATTGAAGTATGAAATTACTCCGGTAGAAACTGTCGCCCATTTAGGCGCGACTTTTGGACGCGATTGCCTGTCCATACTAAGTATCAACCTCGGGTCTGAAGAGATCTAAATCGCATCCATTTTAATTGAAAATATATGCTGATGATGCCACAAGCCGTAGCAGTATCTTAAAAAAATATTCGTAAAGTTTTGGAAATTTACTTCTTCAGACTGCTTATTTTTACTCACATCCAATAATAACATGCATATTTTAGAAATCATGTTTGTGGTTAACTTGTACAATATCGGATTATCGGGAGTTTATTACTTTCCTGTGAGTTTTGGAGTATTAATGTTCCGACACTGAGAAGGGAAAGATCAGCGAAAAGTCGTACAGCAATTAGCCCCGACAACAAATATGTTTATGGATGACAGTATGTAGACGGATTCATAGTAACAGTGGACTACTTTGACTTAGCCTTTGGTCACTAATACTTTTAGTCTTAATTTTACTTTTAAGTAAAATGGATCTATCGGTAGATATAATAAATAAATAAAGAAACGAGAAAATGAACATAAAGTACAAAACATATCTGAAAACATTCTACTGCGTAATATACTACATTATGGATGCGGTAAGAGCGGGAAAAGTTAATAATCCTACTTCCTTTCTCCTATGTGTAGGTGGCCGGAAACGCTCATGGGAAATCAGCATTGGACGCCGTCGCTAGGAACCTTGCTTGAGGCAGCAATTACAGTTCAATTCTATTGCCCAAAAATAGGATGAAAATTCGCCACGAAACAAATATGATGGAAACATTAGATTCCGTTAAAGTACTTAACTGTGAGGTTATTTATTTATTTTTCGAGGGTTATGTGAAAAATGGAAATCCATATTGTCTAAACAACTAAGTCTATCTGTGAGTTAAAAATACTGTTTATGCCATTTCAAAAGGGATTAATTACATCACATAATGTTGAAATATATATATTCGATAATATCTAATAAAAGAAATATTTTAGCTCCCTAGGAATTGGTGAAAAACCAAAAAAAAATCAAAGAATGTTGCGTCCTTGTCAACTCTGAAATCATGCATCTCTAGAAGTTCGAGACGTGGATATTTGTTGGAAAATTTCGAGACATGGACGATGGAAAACATATCTCGAGAAAACTGATTTTATTAAAATAATTTTAGCATTTATGCGGAATGTTTATTTTTCTTATAATTTTCATCGATTTAATTTTATCTTCTAACACGTATGAAATTAGTATGTTAGGTATAACCACAGATATAAGTACGGAATAAAAATTAACACAATAGAAAATAGTATTTATTTATTCTTGAAAATGATCTACTTATTGTTATAACATTTATATATTAAATTCCAGTTGCATGACATTCTGCTGCATGGCGCACGAGAGCTATGAACAATTTGTTAATAAAAATTATTTATTTATAGTGCGATTGTAAGATTTGTGAATTTGGACAAGTCTGCTATTTCCCAACTGTGGTGCAAATTACAATGTTTTTAGTTGACGGGTTTTAATTTACAGGGGAGTTTAAATTACAAATTTTCTAGTACGGGTACGATATATCATGGTTGAAAGTTGAGAATTGAGTTGAGAGCTTTTTTTTAATTTTTAGTTCTATTATTTCACACGATCGTTTTTACTGCTGTGAATGTTCTATTCGCTCAATAAGTATGTAACAGCCGTTAGAACTTTCTTGTGTTACAAAGTATTTAAAGATCGCTAATAACTACGAGACTAATAATGCATTAACAATGGTTGAACACAGAACATATAGAGCACGCCTCTTCGTATTTGTCGTGCAGCATTTGTTTTGACTATGACGTCATCGGACTATAAATTAGAGTAGCGTGAAACTGTGTTTAGCAAAGATGTTGATTTGGATGTCGTTATGAAGAGCACTACTAGGAGGCAAAGTGAGACAATACAAAAATTCGCCGGAATATAAGTAAAATTGGTATTAGATGGAAAATTACAAAAAAAAATAAACATGTCGTCTCACATTAACCGCAAAAATAGTTGGAATTATAGAAAAAGGGAGGAAAGCCTGCGTCAAAAGGAATACAAGAAACCTAAAAAGTCCAAGGCCAATTAAATGCGAGAGATATGACAGCGTCGAAACGAAAATGAAAAAAAAGACGCAAAGCGATTACGTAGCTGGCTCATCGGGCATACAGCATCCAACGACAGTCCAAATGTCCACGGATCCTGTGAAGGAGGGTGTCAATACAGAAAACAGTGATAATATAGAGGTCGTTGGCAACGAGACGGCGCCCGACGCGTGTTTATTGCTATTACCAAATATCGTCGTGTTGTCATCGTCGGGCGTCAATGCGTGTACGTTAATGGAGGGTGCTGCGGTGGACTATGATGTTATTGAGTACGTGCAATAGAGGCTTGATGTGCTACAGCCCTGCTGGACTCCCATTGAAAGACGCATAGCAAACATATCTATTGGGCGTAGCGAATCCAGGCGTAAGCGAACGCAGTTTCCAGAGATTAGTAAATAAATTACATATTAATATGAAACACTTACGATTTTACCCCGACGTTTTCATAAAAAGTTACGGCGTGGGCCCTTACTGCGCCTTTCGATTTTTGAAGTGAAAACTTCTTTAGCATCGTTGTGATTTGAAAGTCGATGAAACGAAAAAGCGACAGTAAAAAGAGACAAACACATAAATTCATAAGATTTAACGTGGGAGAAAATGAGATAGGAAGGATTATACAGTGTTTCTTATGTTCGTGGTTCTCTTTGTGCTCTGCTTAGTACCCCCTCCACTCGTGTTTACCAAGGCATAGCGAGAGTTTGCTTGGGTCTCAGCGTTGTACGTATGTTAATACGTTTTTATGCGCGCATGCGTAGTACAAAGCTTGAGAAAAGGCATCACACGTGGTGTTTTTATTTTAGTTTTCACTTCTGTCGTGTGGTCATAAGCACACACCTGTCTTTTTTTATTATTTCTTCTTAATTATATAATCTTTTTCTACAAAATATAATAAAATATTACACATTTTTAACGTTCCATAGACAAACAAATGACTCTTCTAATTTGGTCGTATCTGCCTGTCATGGATTCGTAATTTCTAGAATTTTAGACCTAAATGCAAGAAATTTTGGATATTGGTGCTCCACACTAAATGCAAGAAATTTCGGATATTGGTGCTCTACTACATATCATTAGTATCTCCAGATACTAATGATATGTAGCAAAATATTAAAATAATATGCCTCCTTATACAGGTGAAATATACGCGATTTTCTTTCGCCTATGTCATTTGTTGTCTTGAAATAACTTCTTAAAAAAATAAACCTACATATATTATTTTCCCATTTTCAAGCTTCGCTTCAATAAATATTAGCTTCGAAGTTATGTGCAATCGGCCTCGCCTCGTGTAATTTTCCAAGTGTGAATTTGAAAAATCTCCATGTATTAGCGTATGATCATAACTTTCATTTAAAAATTAAAGAATTAACTAATAATCTGTATCGATAATTTTAAAAGACGCAGACAACTACGGAGTCCTATTTTATGTGTGTCGTAACAGGTACTTGGCGTCTTTTTATATGATCTTGGCACCTGGCTTCTGAAAATGTTTTGTAAGCTATTAATCCGGCTTAACGAAAAAAGTCGGGATTTTTTTATTTTATTTTTTAACGTAGTGCAATTTATAGATTTACGTTTCGATATAAGACGTAAGATCGCAATACGAACTTATTTTAAATTTCTTTTGTGTAATAAAACCTGGGTCCATAACTAAATGCTCGAGTCAAAACACGTGCATATGGAGTTATGAACAACAATATAGCCTCTATAAAATTTCAGTCGTCAGCTAGCAAGATGTTTGTCAGGGGTTTTGAGTGTGATTATATTTGCTTAATTGCGCAAGAGTGTTTCTTTTATTTTTAGTTCTATTATATTACATGATCGTTTTTATTGCTGTGAAAAGTTCTATTCGCTCGTTAAGTATGTGACAGCCGTTAGAACTGTCTTATGTTACAAAATATATACAGATTTTAATCGCTAATAACTACGAGACTAATAATGCGTTAACAATGGTCAATCTATCTAAATGGCTAATCAATACGAGAAATCATCTCCTCCATGAGAATGGAAGGCCTCATACTGTAGCTACTTTAGAAATTTGCGGAAATGCACTAAATAAAATTGTAAGCCCTCCTCATAGCCCAGATTTACCCAGCCGCGATTTTCTTCTTTTTGGTCAAGTTAGAAAAGCTCTGAACTTTCACCGATTCAACGATGACTTTTGTCTATACTGATGGAATTAAAAGGCTACCCATCCGTTCGTTTGTTTAATACAATTAAAAGAACTCATAATTAAAAGTTATTTCTATACTTGATCCACCAGATCTTCGACTTTATTTGCAATTGGTTTTGTTCCAAAAAAGGAAGTCAGTCACACAAGCGAATGATTGTTTTTATCAATTTCAATACGAATCAGAAAAAAGTATTTGTTCATATTTAGATATCTGTAAAAGTAACTGGTACCAGTTAATTGGTAAAATATTACATCGATATAAAATAGTTACTTGTCAATTCCCCTTAATTTAGGTAATTTCTGTAAAAAATTAAAGAACAGCACTGAATAATAAAAATATTTGGATAATTTTTTCCATTCCCGTCCCTTACCCTATTATTTTCGACACGTTTCCATTTTCCGTTTTAATTTCATCGTAAAATTATTCGCGAGCCTTCCTAATAATTAACGGCATGATAATTACAGCGTAAAAACCTAAAAATTTTAACATAATTACTTCTCATCTTATATTACATTTAAATTAACGCCATATAATATTTATAATTTGTTATATTTATCGTCGACTGCGGTAATTCGACTACCTATCTAGTTTCATGAATAATTCAACGTTATCCATTACGAAAATTTCACTCGATGCCGCATTCACGGATACATTATTTACCAGCGCTCCCTCAGCAGATTGCCGAAAAGCAATTGTGGAAAGTTTCCGAGAGAGGATAGAATACAAAACTTGCTCGGAGGCATTACAAATTGTTTCGGTATACCTCGAGGTTTAACAAATTGTGTACACTACATCAAACAAGTTCAACAAAGATTCGTCATCTCGTTTATCAGTCGTAAACCCCAAAACGCGATTGGACCATTTATATGTATATCTCTTAGAGGACGTGACTAAATATGAAAAAAAGAAAACGATAAGACGCTTTCTCGAATCGAGTTCGCAGTGATCGTGGAATATTTAAAATTCACGTAAGTACAGATGCTTGCTGGCTATTATATCATTACTAGCTAATCCAAGAAACGATAGTGCTTGCTGGCTATCACTAGCTAATCCAACAAATGATAGATTTAACGCTGTGACTACTGAAATTATTATTGAATAAAGAAAGATCATATTGGGATATAGGACTGACGAGTATCATAAAATTATTGTCCAGATATGTTTGTATGGATATGTAATTGTGTATATGTACGTATATATAGGAGTGTGGGTTCATAGGCATAGCATGAATTTTTGTTCGAATTTCTCTCGAAAATATGAGACTACAAGAATAGAGAAATAATTTATTACTCAACATAAAAATATATTTTTTTACATCTTTTAGATAATAATTACGATTAAATATCGAATAAAGAACTCATAATCGTAAACAATTCTACCATATAAAAGAAATAAACTCGAAAAAAACACTGAATCTACAGTATTATCAAGTGAAATTTTTTGAAATAGTCACTTTAAATTCTTATAAACGAACAGATTTTTATGGTTCTAGTAAGTAGACTAATACTACAAAATTTTACAATTTCATTAACATATTGAATAATGCATACAGAAGGATGAAACGTCGAGTGAAAAAAAAATAAAATAATTTTGTTATAAATTTGAAAGATCTATGTTTCTATTTTGGGCGAGCGAGTAAGAAACTGACATGAAGGGGATAGTATTATTGTAAGTCTGACCGGATTAGCCCCATTCCGCATATAACGGCGTAATAATCATCAAATGACAGAATTTAGTTTCGTCTTGTCACACTTGCATACACAGTGCAAGTGTGATAAAAACAACTAAATATGCTATCTCAATATTGGGTACTTGACTATTTTTTTTTTATTTCAATAATCATAATTGAAAGGTACAAGCTGATAAAAAGTGAAAAAATTTTTTAAAAATCCTAAAAGTTGACCGAGTTATAAAAGTTAAAATTTAATCTTTAGACAAGGACGGGAATACTGTGTTGTGAGGTCATTTTTAATATTGTATATTATATTCTACAAGAGGAAAAGAGACAGAGATATACCCAACCCTATCCGTATCTTCAAATTTAGAAGCCTATAACTGGGTTATTTTTCATTAAATTTTTAAATTTTTTTCAAGACTGGTTTTTAGTTAACTTATATTTCACAATATTGTAAGAAAAATATCAAAATTTAAAATGAATCAACTACCGTATTGTTATCTCAGTTTATCTTTAAGATAATTCAGAATAAATAAAAAATAAATATGGTAACTAAATGAAATATTATTAATATGTAATTACAAATCAAATGTCATTCCCAGATATCTTTAACAATAGCCGTAGTGAAATGAAAAATTGTCATAGCGCAGGAAGACATTTTTTCACATAATTTTGTAAAATAAGGTAATTATAATAAACAACCATACACTATTAGTTACAAATTATAATACTAAAGAGAGCTAAGTAAATTTAGGATAGCTTAAGCTATTCTTTGAGGGTCACTTTCAGGGTGAAATGTCTTTATAATATAAAGATATGTCACCCTGAAAACGCTATTGACATGTCTTTATAATATAAAGACATGTCACCCTGAAAACGCTACTGACATGTCTTTATAATGTAACGTAATTGGTATAATCGATATTTCTTTCTGTAAAATAATAATCGTATTGGAGAAAATTTTAATGTCAATAAGGACGTTTATCATCCATATTGGCTAACATCCATATTGGCTGGAAAAATTTTCACGCTACTGACATGTCTATAATATAACGTAATTGGTATAATCGATATTTCTTTCTGTAAAATAATAATCGTATTGGAGAAAATTTTAATGTCAATAAGGACGTTTATCATCCATATTGGCTAACATCTATATTGGCTGGAAACATTTTCACGCTACTGACATGTCTATAGTATAACGTAATTGGTATAATCGATATTTCTTTCTGTAAAATAATAATCGTATTGGAGAAAACTTTAATGTCAATAAGGACGTTTATCATCCATATTAGCTAACATCCATATTGGCTGGAAAAATTTTCACGGTGCTACCCGGCGCTCGTTATGCAGCGCATCACCCGATATTGAACCCTTTATAATTAGCTAACAAATCTATATATATATATATACATTTTTATGAGTCCTTATAGTATTGTGTATGAGTTCACTACATACAAACTAGACTTGTATTCTGCTATTTATCCAGAGGCTAGTTAATTGTTATGTCCATTATTTTACACGATAATATTTTTTTCCTATTTCGTTTGTTATAATACAACCGTTAGTCTTTAACGTGGTTATATTGACATTTCCTTTACGGTACTGTTTATGGCAATTATATATATATATATATATATACATATATATATATATATATATATATATATATATATATATATATATATATATATATGTACATATAGATAGAGTAAACAAAAAGAATTTAAAAACAAATGCAACACGACAACACCCATGTTTGTTAACGCATTATTAGTCTCATAGTTATTAGCGATTGAAATTTGTACATATCTTGTAACACAAGGTAGTTCGACTGATTATTAATTACTTAATGAGCTGACAGACGTTTTCATGTCAGAAAATTATGATAAAATTTTTTAAATTATAAATGTATATTTATATAAACCTAACACTTCGTTTTATTGTTTATTAATTAAATAATGATAAGAAAAGTTAAAAATAAGAAAATATAAATCGGGAGGGAGCAGAGAGACGGGGCAATATAATCCTAACAAAACGGAAACCGAGAAAAGTCGCCCAGTTTTTGAGGAAAATTGTTTATGAAAATTAAAATATTTGACACAATCGGTTTGTGACCAGTAAATTAGGATTTCTTACAGGATAAATAAAATATATCCAAACAGTCTATTATTTACACAAAATCATGAAGACTAAAATTCATTTACTTTCGAAAAATTTAAATTCTGGTTACCCCAACTTTTCGTTTACTTTCTTTCTAAACTTTTTGTTCTAGCCAATCTATATAGGTCGCAATCCGTATATACACACACATTAATGGAAGACACGCCTGCCATTTTTCAAAAGCACATTTAGATGAAAATATATACTTAAAATAGTTAAAAAATGGTGTTACACTTAGAGAAGATCTTATTCCAAAAAGCTTTATAAAAAGTTGTATACTTGTGAAATTTCCCAAATAATCATTGTTTCTATCGTCAAAACTTTAGTCGACATAATCACGAGTCCATCATCCCATTGTATACCCATACGAAGTTGTGCAATAAGATGATGGACTTATTATATAAGTTTTTTGCAGTCAACCACAACGAAAAAATATTAATGACATTGGCTGATTACAAATTATTTTTAAGGACAACTAAGTACACAAAAAAATAAATATCAATAATAACTAATGGATAAGGCAAAGGTAGTTTAATTTAAAAAAAAATAAAACAATCGAGATCTTATGGACAGTATAAATCATTGCCAATATGAAAGAAAGTAATGATAAAATGAAGGGTCTCCGATATACAGGTATGAAAAGTACAGACCATATTTTTTATGAAACCAAAACGATTTAATAACGTAATAAATGGATGGAATAATATTTCTAACAGTGTAAAAAGCAATAAAGATAAAATAATTCACTTTTTATGATTTATCAGTTGTAACTTATATCTATTCTTACAGTGACCCTTTGGTAACGGCGACGCATACTTTTTCCTTGACATGAAATTTTTTCACGTCTTTGAAAACGTTACGGCAATACGAGCAATATTGGTATTTTCTATACTATCTGAAATTGATCAAACTATATTTTACACGTTATTTGGATCTTGCGTACTTACTTATTTTAAACCTCTTGCTACTTACTTATTTGAATGATCTTGCGCATTTACTTATTTTAAAGATCTTGCGTACTTACTTATTTTAAATCTCTTGTTACTTACTTGTTTTAAAGATATTGTGTACTTACTTATTTTAAATCTCTTGTTACTTACTTGTTTTAAAGATCTTGCGTACTTACTTATTTTAAATCTCTTGCTACTTACTTATTTGAATGATCTTGCGCATTTACTTATTTTAAAGATCTTGCGTACTTACTTATTTTAAAGATCTTGCGTACTTACTTATTTTAAAGATCTTGTGTACTTACTTATTTCAAATCTCTTGTTACTTACTTGATTTAAAGATCTTGCGTACTTACTTATTTTAAAGATCTTGCGTACTAACTTATTTTAAATCTCTTGCTACTTACATATTTTAAATATCTTGCGTACTTACTTATTTTACATCAATGGTTGGCTGCTCATACATTCTATAATCGGTATACCTATCTCAATAAAAAGAAAAAAAATCGACCTAACACCATAGGGATATCTTGCCAATTGTCGTTTTTGTGACTCCGTAACTCAAAAGAAAATATGGAACCCTTATAAGGTCATGTGTTGGCCTGTAAGTCTGTAGAAGCCGTTTTTATTAGGAATCGTTTGACATAGAAATTTGACATTTGGCATAGTAATGAGACGTACTGACCGGCACATACCTCAATAGCCAACATTAAAAACCATTTATAGGAAAATTTTGTCGATGTCGTTTGAAAGGGCTAGTTACGAGTCTTAAAAAAATTTCGAGACCCTTTTTCATAATTTTTGATAGTATGTATTCACAGATATAATGAAAAAACCGAAACAATTAAACCTAAAATTACGAAAAAATAGAGTTTTCAGAAAATAACTCAGATTATGGAATAACAACAATGTTTCTAGATGTCATAGCTCATGAAATTCGTTACAATATATATATATATATATACAGATATATATATCCCGTCACTTAATTCTAGATGTGCATAACAATGTTAGGAAAAAAATTCAAAGAATGAAATCGCTTTATAAAAACAAAACTTAAATCCGAGAAACGCAAAACAAAACACGAATAACAACGAGCATATTACCTAAATTAAGATTGTTTATTTCATAAGCATAAAAGTTAACATTACCTCTCTCTTCATATTTAATTGCTTATGGCTATGCCAGTTCAGATATACAACAAAACCATTTTTGATTATAATTACATTACACAGAAACTTATGTTTCAGTATATATTCAAGTGCACAGGAAATGTACGTTAAGAATGTTTTTAAAAAATCACAGATTTTTTACTTATTACTCACCAAAGTTCAGGTGCTCGATATCGTACCGCTAAATTTAAATTAAAAAAAAGCTAAATTAAAGATTTAGCTTTCAAATCCAATTTCATTTTATGTTCATAGCATCAGTAAAAGAAGTGTCTAATGTGAGCAGTATAAAAATATTTAATCTTAGCAACTCACCCAATATTCATCGATCCCTAATCACGTTGATATCAAACGAATGCAAAGTGGAAACCTTGTAGCAGTCAAGGACTTTGAAGCAACTTCAGACCTACCTGAAAGAGAAACAAATAATAATTTAATAAAATACCTTAAACAGTCTCGGTTTTATTATACTAGTTATAGTAATAATATACTTTAGGAAAAAATATGCTTTTATCTTATTAATAAAATAACTAGCAAATGTTTATCTCTTTTGGTTTAGTGACTACAGCCCAATTAACTCTGACTAAATAAAATGCAATGCATAAAACCATAAACTACAACAATACGTGAAATTATCAATACAAATCGCCATCTGAACCAATGTCGAAACATTAATTAAATTATTTTTAACCCATATGAAAACGACGTAATCTGAAAGCGTATATATATATACATATATATATATATATATATATATATATATATATATATATATAGACATATATAATATGAAATCTCGAGAATCATTGCAACATCTATTTAAAGAAGCAATTATTCTCACATTGCCGTCATTATATATCTAAGAAGATCTTTTGCATATTAAAAAAAATTTAAATTCCTTTGTTAAAGGGTCAGGTATCCATACTATTAATACTAATAAGTCTTTTCTAGGTAATGGCGTCCGATTTTTCAACAAGATATCTGATGATATAATACATCTTCCCATAGTGAAATTTAAAACGCATATTAAACATGCGCTTATTTCAAAGGCTTATCATAGTATCAGGGATTATGTAGACGATAAAGGCGTGTGGAGGTCATTATAGTGTACAGTATAGTGTAAAATGCACATTCTGACCCTCATAATGAGCCCCCCTTATGAGGGTCAGAATGTGCATTTTACACTATTCATAATAATTAGAAGTTAAATCGTAACAAAAGAGACTTTAATGATTTTACTTATTGACTATTACTAATATTACTATTACTGACTTTAACTATTTGTAAGAAAATAAAATAAAAAAAGAAGTAAAAATTGTATAGTAATAAAGCTTTTAAATTTTAAATTTTATAGTAAAAAATTTTGATTTTTTGCTCACAGTAAATCCCATAAAAAGATAAGTAATTAGTATGATAACCGATAACATTATCAAAGAATGAAAAATATTAAAGTAATGGAATACGAAGTATTAAAAAAGTTCATACCAAATTGTCTAAGTCTCTACATTAATCTGTAGTAAATAAATACGACAGTTAATTAAGTATTATGTACGTTATACCGCATCTCAAAGTCAAAAATAATTCTATCTAAATAGTAATTTCCTATTTCATTTCAGTCAAATATATATTGTCTAAGTCTCTACATTAATCTGTAGTAAATAAATACCACAGTTAATTAAGTATTATGTAAGTCAAAAATAATAAATACCACATAAATAAATACCACACTTAATTATGTATTGTGTACGTTATACCGGATCTCAAAGTAAAAATAATTCTATCTAAATAGTAATTTCCTATTTCATTTCAGTCAAATATATATTGTCTAAGTCTCTACATTAATCTGTAGTAAATAAATACCACAGTTAATTAAGTATTATGTAAGTCAAAAATAATAAATACCACATAAATAAATACCACACTTAATTATGTATTGTGTACGTTATACCGCATTTCAAAGTCAAAAATAATTATGTGTAAATAGTAATTTCCTATTTCATTTCAGTCAAATATACATTGTCTAAGTCTCTACATTAATCTGTAGTAAATAAATATCACAGTTAATTAAGTACTATGTACGTTATACCGCATTTCAAAGTCAAAAATAATTATGTGTAAATGGTAATTTCTTATTTCATTTCAGTCAAATATATATTGTCTAAGTATCTACATCAATCTGTAGTAAATAAATACCACAGTTAATTAAGTATTATGTAAGTCAAAAATAATAAATACCACATAAATAAACACCACAGTTAATTAAGTATTGTGTACGTTATACCGCATTTCAAAGTCAAAAATAATTCTGTGTAAATAGTAATTTCCTATTTCATTTCAGTCAAATATACATTGTCTAAGTCTCTGCATTAATCTGTAGTAAATAAATATCACAGTTAATTAAGTACTATGTACGTTATACCGCATTTCAAATACAAAAATAATTCTGTGTAAATAGTAATTTATTATTTAATTTCAGTCAAATATATATTGTCTAAGTCTCTACATTAATCTGTAGTAAATAAATACCACAGTTAAGTAAATATTATGTACTTTATATCGCATTTCGAAGTAAAAATAATTATGTGTAAATAGTAATTTCCTATTTCTTTTCAGTTAAATATATATTATCTAAGTCTCTACATTAGTCTGTAGTAAATAAATACCACAGTAAAGTAAATATTATGTACTTTATACCGCATTTCAAAGTCAAAAATAATTCCGTGTAAATAGTAATTTCCTATTTCTTTTCAGTCAAATATACATTGTCTAAGTCTCTACATTAATCTGTAGTAAATAAATATCACAGTTAATTAAGTACTATGTACGTTATACCGCATTTCAAAGTCAAAAATAATTATGTGTAAATAGTAATTTCCTATTTCATGTCAGTCAAATATATATTGTCTAAGTCTCTACATCAATCTGTAGTAAATAAATACCACAGTTAATTAAGTATTATGTAAGTCAAAAATAATAAATACCACATAAATAAACACCACAGTTAATTAAGTATTGTGTACGTTATACCGCATTTCAAAGTCAAAAATAATTCTGTGTAAATAGTAATTTCCTATTTCATTTCAGTCAAATATACATTGTCTAAGTCTCTGCATTAATCTGTAGTAAATAAATATCACAGTTAATTAAGTACTATGTACGTTATACCGCATTTCAAAGTCAAAAATAATTCTGTGTAAATAGTAATTTCCTATTTCATGTCAGTCAAATATATATTGTCTAAGTCTCTACATTAATCTGTAGTAAATAATTACCACAGTTAATTACGTATTATGTATGTTATACCGCATTTCAAATACAAAAATAATTCTGTGTAAATAGTAATTTATTATTTAATTTCAGTCAAATATATATTGTCTAAGTCTCTACATTAATCTGTAGTAAATAAATACCACAGTTAAGTAAATATTATGTACTTTATATCGCATTTCGAAGTAAAAATAATTCTGTGTAAATAGTAATTTCCTATTTCTTTTCAGTTAAATATATATTATCTAAGTCTCTACATTAGTCTGTAGTAAATAAATACCACTGTAAAGAAAATTTTATGTACTTTATACCGCATTTCAAAGTCAAAAATAATTCCGTGTAAATAGTAATTTCCTATTTCTTTTTAGTCAAATATATATTGTCTAAGTCTCTACATCAATCTGTAGTAAATAAATACCACAGTTAATTAAGTATTATGTACGTTATACCGCATTTCAAAGTCAAAAATAATTCTGTGTAAATAGTACTTTCCTATTTCATGTCAGTCAAATATATATTGTCTAAGTATCTACATCAATCTGTAGTAAATAAATACCACAGTTAATTAAGTATTATGTAAGTCAAAAATAATAAATACCACATAAATAAATACCACAGTTAATTAAGTATTGTGTACGTTATACCGCATTTCAAAGTCAAAAATAAATATGTGTAAATAGTAATTTCCTATTTCATTTCAGTCAAATATACATTGTCTAAGTCTCTACATTAATCTGTAGTAAATAAATATCACAGTTAATTAAGTACTATGTACGTTATACCGCATTTTAAAGTCAAAAATAATTCTGTGTAAATAGTAATTTCCTATTTCATGTCAGTCAAATATATATTGTCTAAGTCTCTACATTAATCTGTAGTAAATCAATATTACAGTTAATTAAGTATTATGTACGTTATACCGCATTTCAATGTCAAAAATAATTCTGTGTAAATAGTAATTTCCTATTTCATGTCAGTCAAATATATATTGTCTAAGTCTCTACATTAATCTGTAGTAAATAAATATTACAGTTAATTAAGTATTATGTACGTTATACCACATTTCAAAGTCAAAAATAATTCTGTGTAAATAGTAATTTCCTATTTCATTTCAGTCACATATATATAGTCTAAGTTCCTACAGTAATCTGTAGTAAATAAATACCACAGTTAATTAAGTATTATGTACGTTATACCGCATTTCAAAGTCACAAATAATTCCGTGTAAATAGTAATTTCCTATTTCTTTTCAGTCAAATATATGTAGGCAGAGACATTTAATATAAGACAGTTATTTAAACAATATTTACTTAAGTATATTTAGGTCTCAGTAAATTAAACAAATAAGAGCTGGCAACCTTCCCTGGCCCGTGGCGAATCATATTCGGCGAAGGTCACGCTGACGTACGACGATCCGCCACGAGCACGCGGTGCGGTAAAGCGAAAGTTGGGCGACTCATACAATGGGAAAGTTTTCCTTCACATAATTGTACAAAAGGGGATGGATAATGGCGAAAATCAGTTCCCATTGCTAAGGTCGTTCGATCTCGTTGTGGATTAACGCGGATCGAGCGTGCCGGTATATGGAAGTTTCTTTTGGTGAATTTATTATTTTCATTCAGATATTCCTGGCGCAAAAAAGTATTAGTCGTCAAGTAAACGATCCACATTTAAAACATTAGTAGGCATGTTTTAAACACATTTAAAACATGCTTACTACATTTAAATAAAGTTAACTTTAAGTTTTTATAGCTTAAAACAAATAATTATTTGAAATTCGAAATAGCACTTTGCGAAAATAAATTTCGCCTCAATTCTTTTTACCACTTTTTTCTGAAGTCACTTGAGGATCTATTATTTCTGAGTGTAAAAGAAATATTTGAATTTTAAAGTATTGTTGTTATTCGAAGCTCCTTGGAAGTTTTCACTTATCATAACACTCGTGAAAATGGATTTTGTGTTGTTTTTGGGCAAATGATTATTACATTTTTCATAGCAAATAATTTAAGGCCCTGTAAATCCAGAAGTTAAATAGTCAATTCAAAACAAAACATTTGAAATTCGAAAGTGGGTCTTGTTCATCGAAGGTCGGTTAATATCATAGGGTAATATTGTATTTTGTTACATATTTTCAGAAATTTTATTGAAATAATTTTGGCGCAATTTTATATTATTACATTTTTCACGCATATAAGAGCCGATAAAGGCTAGAATTAATAGATCGTGAAATAAATATACCTGAAGCAAACGCTCTTGGGCAGAAAATCATGTATATGCTCTTCTTCGCGGTAAATTTACACCGGTGACTTAATTAAATAATCTGAAGACGTCGTTTATACAAATCGAACTAGATGGCGTTAATTTCCTATCAATATCTTTTTGTGGCGTTAGCATCTTGCAACTTAATTTGTTTCATCTATTTTATTGGATGATTTATAAATGGCGTGCCAAACTTGTATAATGAATTGAACTATGTAATCTATCTAATGTCATATTTTTAATCACTTTACGATAATTAATTTCGGCTATATTAACGCTCATAAAACATATTTTGATGATGAAGACATTTTGACATTAAGACATATTTTGGTTTGAGTGTCCAAGCTAGAATAAAAAAAAAGTACGTGATGTCACGATATAAAAATCAGAGTGACCAGAAATGATAACAAGAGTGACAATAATGTTATTTTCGACTTCTCTAAATGGATGGAGACATATTATTTGAATTGAATATTATACCTTACCTTTCACGATTAAGACAAAAATAAATTTACAGGAAAACATGTATTGTTTTTATATATTTACAATCAAGGCCATTGTCTTTTTAAATCGTTTTATAAACGCAATTTATTCCATGCAATCAGCCATTCATTTCTTACACCTATTTCCGTTTTAATACATTTTTGTACGTCATATTCATTGAACACAATTTTTTCACTAGCTCAATGTTCTTAAAATTTTATACAGCGTTTTCCATTATATTAAGAGCCAATGAACTAAAATAACAGGTTTCAAAGTATACGAAGAGATCATGGATCTCCAAGATCAACGTCTCCACAATCACTACCATAATCAAAATGTTTTCTCAATTAAAATTATTATTATCAAAATAAGATTAAGTATTTACCCATCCAACCGTTTCCAGAAATACGATGAACATAATACTCCTCCGGGGCGAGGCAATAAATTAGTTTATAATAAATAAATATGATTTAGATAACAACAAATTCTTAGGAAGTATATTTTATAAAATTTCTTAACAACCATTTCATTACAATTTATTTATAAAAAATTAAATATAATATATTCCATTAAAATTTATAAATAATAATATTCCATTAAAATTTATATTTTTACCATTCAAAACCTAATATCACCGCATCACTCGAAATAATATAACAAATATAAAACAAATCAATACTAAGAAAAACAAGTTAAGGTTTGAAATATCTTCGCACATATGATATACATAAATACAAAGAGACTGAACATCCTTTAAAACATGCCTACTACGTTTAGCAATGACTAATAAACAAATAAACTTTAATTTAGCTAGGACATAATAATCAAATGGCATACCGTTAAAAACCCTGTCAAAACCCTGGTAAGGCAAAAAATAAATGACAAAATTCGGCCGCATTTACTCGCTTATTCCCCATCCTAAATTCAAAACAAGTGCAATAACTTTATTGTGTCAGAAATATCTGCCAAAATAAGCACGGCACACCCGTCGCCACTTGACCTTCCGGTACAGCATGTTGCCTTCTGTAAAACGGGGGCGCGATGAAACCTTCCCCGGGTCGGCTTAGGACACGCCTGCGTCTTTCCGCCCTTCAATAAATAAGCAGGTTTAAGCGAAAGTTTAAATGAAGGTAAACGCCGCGCCACAATTAGAAGGTAGTTTGTCGCAGATAAAAGGGTTGCTAATGAGCACTTGGCCACGTTGTTAGGGATTCGTTAAGATGACGTACGACGTGGATGCTGTCGGATTTCACTTTTGTTACGCCGTTTCGAGCGTAATCATGTCGCAATAAAGTTGTTTTTATGAAACATTATAATTATAAATAATAAACCATTTTCTTAAGTTTGTTTTTCTTTGCAAAATATGTGATCCGCCTAATTTCATTTTTCTTTAAGAAATTGCTTTGATTACAAAGTATGGAAAATTTTGTTATAGAATAGTCCTTTCTTGCTTTTTTCGTAAACAATATCCCAAGACATATTTATCTATAAAAATTGATCTCCTAAAAACCTATCTGTAAATAAGGAAAAAATTGATAAAATTGGATAATTAATTTATTCCACGATACTTCAAATTATACTATATGATTGGCTGTGCCCCGCGGCTACACCCGCGCAAAATTACCTTAATTTTTTGTTGCTTTCCTTTCTGCGGTCACTAAACGCGTGAGCTCTGTTCGCCAAACGATACAAGTCGTCGGGATCTAGGGTATATAGGCGGGAATACTTGAAATGTCAATAAATAGCCGGCCTCTCCCACCGTTTAAGCAATTAAACAGTGTTTAAGCGGTGTTCGTCGACTTCTATTATATTTGTTTATCGTTGCTCTGTCCCCTATGAATCATAATGTTATGATGCAGAGCTTATAATCTTCCTCAAACTATGGGCTTTTAATACGAATTTTTGAATTCGGATGTATTGTTCCAGAGATTAACGCGAACAAAGAAATATTTCCGCTTAATATCTCGGTATAGAAGTAAAGCTTACAAATCAAGCGAACACTACGCCATAGGGATTCGACTCTTATTATAAAAGTTGGCAAAATCAAAAGAGCGCAAAGTTTTTTTTTTGCTCATATAGAAACATAAGTTATATTATCTTAAATAAAGGTAACTATATAAAAAAGTAGTCTCTTTGGCTACGTTCAATTTAATTCTTGATTGATTAAATAATAAACTCAACCGGCGATCGTTGAAGCAATGAATGTTTAAATATAGAGTATCTTTCGATACATCTTTGATGTAACACATGATATGAAATAGTATTAATAAATCGATTTATTCTAGTGTTCACTACTCGAAGTGTTTAGACAAATAGCTTATTATGTTAGTGTTAATTTTCGATTGCATAGTAAATAAGAAAATGATTCGAAGTCTTATTGTATGCTTTCTGTCACAGACAATTAGTTTATTATATTGATTTTAATTAATTTCCAATTTGATTCAATCTAATTATTATTCTAGAAAATAGATCACATGGAAATAAATCATAATCAGTTTTCAAAGAATAGAATTAATAGGATGCCAAAAAGCAAAAAATAAGCGAATAAAATAATCTGTCATGTTCTCTTTAATATTTTGTCATGTTCTATTTTACTAACGTGTAAAGAGACGAATCATAACTAGATAAGAAAATTCAAAATGATACAAATAATCTACGATAGATGCAGATTTTCAGCGATAAAATTTTCATACCCAAATAATCTCGCGAAACAGCGGTCACGATAAAGTATACAAATATAATAGTGTAAATTAACCACCACTAGTATAAAATAGTTCCAGATGGAGTTACTACCAACATTTTGCATTCATGAATAAAAAAAATTGCGTTAATATAAATAAAAATAAGCTGCAATTAGAGCAATTTTTCTTGGTGAAAGCCGTAAACATATGACGGGTAACCATTCATCTGCAGAGTGGAAAGTTGGGAAAAGCTGCATCTATGGAGAACTAATCCTACATTCTTAGACTAATCGTATGCAACAACCTAGTTTCTCAAAGAATCAGTACACTTTTAATTAATTTTTTAATGAAAAACTCTACGTCCCACTAACGGATTACCCCAAAGTGTTGGATTGTGCAAGCACCGAACATAAAATAGTTTATAATGTAAACAATAATTAGCAGGACAGAGTAAATGTACATTAATTAAAATCCTACTTCCTAATAACATTATAAACGAGAAAATTTGTGAGGATGTATAGATGGATCTTTGTTGCACTTTCACGCAAAAACTACTGGACGGTTTTTGATGACACTTTACAGTAATGTAGCTTAAACATCATAATAACACATAGACTAAAATTTATAAAAAATATTGTGTGATTTGGCTGTTATATAACGATAGGAATCAAATAAGTCGAAAAATACCTGTCCTCTAAGAATTATCTTAGTGTGCGCTGCCTAAACCGTTAAAGTTAAACGAAGATAATGTATAATGGGTTTGTTTCTCTTGAACAGTTCTAACTAAAAGTCCGGGACAGCATATATTGACCTTTTATGTGGAAGTCATTATAATCAAAATTGTCAAGCACAAATATTATTAATATGAGTTCTTTTTTTGATAATGCACATCTTGTAGTATTCAATAAATTATTGAATATATTTGGCGTTAATTTTGTAGAAATTTTTCTGAACTAAATGAAACTATGTGATATAGTATAATTTCTACTTTATTTAAATTCTTTACCACGAATGAATTTGACATGATTGCAATCTTTAAAAATTGCCCAACTGAAGATATTGTCATACAACGAAACCTAGGTCGTGGTAAAAAATGTAAATAAAGTAGAACTAATACTAAATCACGTAATCTAATTTGGGTCGGAAAAATTAATTAAATTACTTATCAAAATAAATACGTTTATCGCTTTTGGTATTTAGAGTAGAATGAATACCTTTGTCTTTTACACTAAATAATATAGAACAAAATAGTTTAAAAGTTATCACGATATGAATGCCTTGAGCGAAGTATTATTAAAACATACCGGTGATTCGCTGCCATGGGTCGGCGGCGCGGGTGGCGCGTGGAGCGGGGGTTGAGAGAGTCGGGCGATGCAACGTCACGTGTCATCGTCGAGTACACGACCCAAACGCGGGCAAACGCGTGAAGACAGACGTCGTTGTTGATTGTGCTCATATTACAATTTTTTCACAGCTACTAATAAGGCCGACGACATGCAGACATGACCTGGATCAGTATAAAGAATACCTACATTTTATCCCCAGGGTACATTCCCGTGGGATAAGTATAGGAAACGATGTCGTTTTTCGACGTCTATGCGGGCGAAGCCGTGGGCAAAAAATAGTTAAACACAAAACTAATTAATACACAATCATAAAACTTCATAATAGGCGCTGCAGGATGTTCGTGTGCGCTCTAGGCACATTAAATAAAATATTAATCCGAAGACTCACGTAACAGTCAGTAATATAAAGCGGTACCAAACCGAGGGCCGAAAGATCAAACGGCTATCAACTTAATTACTTGGTAATTAAAAAAAAATCACGATCAAAAGTGAATTACCGTTGAAGTTGATGGGAATGACACTCGTCCATGTCAATTACAAAATCTAAAAAATGCAAATTAGGACAGTAACCGTACATTTTTTATATAAAAATGTATTGGCCTTTTTTAAAATATTTTCTTTGGCACGAGTTTACAATTACTTCACGCGGAGGTATTCGTTTCAATGACATAACGGACTAAACATTTAAAAAAATCACTGAGTAATAAGAATCATTGGCAATGAACGAGTATGTGGTATCTTTAGACAGAAAGAGATGACAGTTTTCAGAAGTCTAAATTCGGAATAACATCCAATAAATGACATTAGACAACAAACAAAAATACAACCGGACTAAACACAATGGACTAACCAGTATTGTTGCTTAATAAAAAAATCAATGAGTAATAAAAATCATTGACAATGAACGAGTATGTGGTATCTTTAGACAGAAAGAGACGATAGTTTTCAGAAGTCTAAATTCGGAATAACATCCAATAAATGACATTAGACAACAAACAAAAACACAACCGGACTTAACACAATGGACTAAACAGTATTGTTGCTTAACAAAAAAATCAATGAGTAATAAAAATCATTGACAATGAACGAGTATGTGGTATCTTTAGACAGAAAGAGACGATAGTTTTCAGAAGTCTAAATTCGGAATAACATCCAATAAATGACATTAGACAACAAACAAAAACACAACCGGACTAAACACAACGGACTAAACAGTATTGTTGCTTAATAAAAAAATCAATGAGTAATAAAAATCATTGACAATGAACGAGTATGAGGTATCTTTAGACGGAAAGAGATGATAGTTTTCAGAAGTCTAAATTCGGAATAACATCTAATAAATGACACGAAAAAATCCCTTTAGACAGCAAACAAAAACACAACCGGATTACAGTGAACTTCATAAATAACTATATCATCCCTGACAAATTATAACACGGACATTATTTATATAACAGACATTTGTGAAAACACGACTGAGAGCGGAATGGACACAAGAGGGTCACGTTAGTGGCTCGCCACTCGAAGGCCTATTAAGATCACTTGAGGATGTTGAGTTATTGCTTCATTTCACCGATTTTTTTATATACTTGTGAACGGTGTCATTTAGCTTGTTATTATCTCCTGGTTCCATTTTCGTAAAAAAAAATATTCCGCAAGAAATTTTTCGATAGTAGCACTATGGCAACAGACGTAGCAGACTACGACAACACGACAATTGAATGGACTTCGTTCAATTATTTTATGGCGAAGCGGAATGTACATGAGAACAATATAATTAAATGCTAGATACTTTTGAGCCGTTTAGCATTCAAGATATGATAAATATATTTTAAAAGAAAATACGGTAGCAAACTGCAACGCTCATTATCCAAAAAGAAAGTAGCGTTTAAAAATTACACCAAATAAAATTGTCAGTTTTGATCAAAGGGAAGTGATCATCTACTTACTATTTTCCGTAAGTTTTTTAAAACACATTGACTTATCAAGCCAATACTTTAGGAGATAAAGAAAATTAACATATCCGATTATTACGTTTAAAAATCTGGTAACTTCATCCAAGTACGCTCTTTAATCCAAGTATTGAAAAAAGGAACACGAAATAAAAAATTATTCTTTATATCCATCCGTCTCTAAAGTTTTAGACCTATGTACATAACATTTTGCAAGTAGATACTTATATGGATGTTTTCTTTCAATGAATGCGTAGCACTATGTTCAAGGAAAATAATGTATGTAGAGAGCAATCACGTACAGTCGGAGAGAACAAATTGAGCTACTTGAAATATGGTCCAAGTATTTTGGAAGATGCTGTGAAAGCTCAAAAAGCTTTTCTCGAAATAATTTTTTGGGGTCTGTAATTATAAATATATTACGTTACTCCCATATCCAGAACCACATTCAAAACGATATTCTACGCCATTCAAAGTTAGTTTTGAACCATTCAAATTTATATAAAACTAGTGGTTGCCCGGTGATCGAAAGTCGACCGTAATTCGTTGAATTTTTAAGTTTGAACGTTATTCCTTTACGTGAAACTCATTTAGTTAATTTTACATTATAAAATTCTTTGGTTACTATCTCAACTTTGTGAGACTGTTTGTCCAGTTACTATTATATGATTGACATAGACAGTATGAACATAAACAATAAATCTTTCAATGCATTTGTAATATATAATTTAATGTATTTGTAACACATATTATACACAAATTTTAGTTTTCTGCATACCTCCTCCATATACACCTTAACCATGCCAAACTCACACTCCTCCGTACACGCAATATGTTAAAAAGTACAAAGTATTCTCTTCATGTATAAATATATAAATTGTTACCTAATCTTCAAAATGAAATTGAAAGGTTTTATTTTTTTTAACGAAATTGAAGTTTTATTAACGATTACTGATTTTGAGATCCGTTTGCGAAAGATTAAACATTAAAGCGCCACATGTGTGCAGAGTGACGGCTTGAAAAATTTGAAAATAATTCTAGGTTTTGATTACGTCGTTAGAACTTTCAGGTCAAACTATTTGCTAATTTCCACTAACAATTTCAAGTGAATTAAACTTAGACCCCGTGTTGCGACACGCACTTTAACTCTAATTTTAACAATGTGTGGAGCACTAATTTCGTATAATTAATTTCGTATACAATTTTGAAATGAGAGACGTGATGCATTATTATAATGAAGTAACGGGGAATAATAATTTTCTAGTTCATTATTTAATTTTTTTTAATTAAAAGTAAACATGTTAATTACGAGTAGAATACGATAGTTGACTCATTCTAAATTTTGATATTTTTCACACAATATTGTGAAATAGAAGTTAATTAAAAACCAGTGTTGAAAAAAAATCAAAAATTGATTGAAAAATAAACCAGTTGTATGCTTCTAAACTTGATGATATGGGTAGAGTTGGGTATATCTCTGTCTCTTTTCCTCTCGCAGAATATAATGTGCAATATTAAAACTGACCTCACAACACAGTATTGTCGTCCTTCTCTAAAGGTTAAATTTAAACTTTTATAACTCGGTTAATTTTTAAGATTATTAAAAAAAATGTTCACTCTTCTTCAGCTTGTACCTTGAAATTATGATTAATAAAATAAAAAAAACTATAGTCAAATACCCAATTCACACGAGCTTTCCCCAAACACACGTAAACATTTAATGGTACAAAGGATTCTTATTGAAAAATTTACAAATATTATTTCATTCGCCATTTAAATATATTTCCTAGTATATAATTCAATTCCTGTAACTTCGACAGAGAGGCTGACAGAAGAATTCAGTTTGGCTTTTGTAGCGGACTCACGTCGGATTTCACAAAGTGCGTCGGATTTCACGTCACCGATTTCGTAATTACATAAAGATGCAGTTTTATAGTCAATGCGTTCTACTATAATCGTCGTCGCCGTGATGTGATGGGTTGATCATAAGGCATACGGCCTTTGCCGATGCGGTGCACCGCGGGGACCAGGGTTCGATTCCCGGCCGTTCGTCGAACGGGGCTGGACTGGTGTTATGGTTGGTTGTAAGAGAGTGCTCTCGTGGCAATAAGTCCGCCAAGTTAAAGTAGGTAAATAAATATATAACTAAATAAATAATTATCTATGTCCCCGAAATATGGACACCACGGCTGACTTGATCCACAAATTTAATGTCGCTCAATGAGGTATTGAAATAACTATGCTCTCAGTGTCTCTGGAGGATAAGATCATTAATTAGGAAGTCTGACGGAAAATCAAAATAGTCGACGTTGTGTTTAACATCAGCAAACTGTAGCAATGAGCTGGTCATATTTGCCGAAGAACCGACAACTAATGATGTAGATGCGTTTTGAAAAGGACACCATGAACCTCGAAGTGCGGTGTGGGAAGCCTCGAGTCAGACGGACTGACGATCTAAGAAAGTGGCCGGGAAGGGGTTGGACGTGGAAGAAGGAGGACCGTGTATGGTGGCGCGCCTTAGGAAAGGCCTGTACTTACAGTATCCTCCACGAGAATTTTAGTTTGCCTGCAGCTTCATTAATACTATAGTTTTAGTAGTTACATCTATTCCTTACCATATGATAAATGGTAAGAAATAGTCTTGTCGATGCTCTCTCGTAGGTATGTGTAGATGAGTTATTATAGAATTCACGAATCTAAATGCACGTTTTATTTTTTATAAAATGTTATTTAAATTAACATAAAAGCTAATTGTTCACCTTCACAAGTTATTTTAAGTAGGTAATATAATAATATCATATCCACTGCTTGGTTCATTTTTATCTAGATTCATTTAACTTAATTAATGAGAAGCATTCATTAGAAACCTTTTTTGAATAAATGCAATAAACAAAAGTTCTTAGTTTTAAATAACTAACCAATAAAATAAATATATTTTTGGAGCACTTAAGAATGCAGAGATATCTCTCTTCTCTGGCATCTCAAAGCCCCATAGTAAAAATGAAAACCTAAATAGGCACATTTTACACGGTATACATTAGAATTGTAAACACAGACACGTCAGCGTCCACACAAATCTTCCCACAACCTTTTATTTTTCTCGAAAAAGACGGGAAATTGCAAATAGTTTCTCAGCTTCAAGCGGTTGCTCACATTTTATTTTGTAATAACAAGCTTGTCAGAGAAATTCATATATTTCCTCAACAACAAATAAACACCGCAAAACAGGGGACACGCTGACGAAACGAAGTGATGCGACGTGAGCTATCCAACTTGTGTGTCCGAGAAGGACGAATTTTATTTTTCACTTGGCGTATCTTAAACGCTTATAAAACGAAAAAAAAGCCCTGAAGTATTTCCCGAAGCTGCGCCTGGAAGTCAGACGTCATCTTAGTATATCCGCCCAAGCTAATGTTAGTTTGGAATAAAATAGGTTTCTTAAACTAGGGATTTTCATGTGACTTGTACTGATCGGTTAGAAAGCTTACCTAACTTTATAAATTGCCAAATCTCATAACCTTTGTTTGAGTACTACGAAAACATGGGTAATTTAGATCCTAATAAGTCATCTATAAAAGAAATAGAGCTTTCAAAAACAGACTTCAGCTTTTATTTTGTTCAGAGTTTTTAAGGTTTAGATGTACTTTCGTTTTATGTAGAAAGTTTAGAAGCAAATTATTTTTTGAAAGGAAATTTCTCAGCCGGTGATTCGATAAGTGGATGAGAATTGAAAGTAAATTTTTAAGTCCCGTTACGTTTAAGCAAATTTCGTTACATGAGAGAGAAGAAAGATATGACGTACAAAGAAAGAGAGCTATATATTCCGACGCCATGGAAGTGGAACAAAAGAGAGCGACGTATACACAACGATACAGAGCGATTGAGCGCCTCAGATGCTACATATGAACAGCTGAGCTACCACGCATACATTTTGTTATTTACGTTACATGTGTCAAAAGAAGACTATCAAAATTTTGTCGATTTATTTATATATTTATGTATGATTTATTACTAATTCTTCATGTACTTCATCCTTTCCAAGAATAACAACATATTAGGTATATATTGTATTTAATTTGTTTATAAATTTGCAACGAACCCCCACATACACTCGTAAATATAATTTACAACGCAAACGGCATAAAAAATGTTCTGGTACTTACATTGGAGCTATTTTGTTTTAATTGACTATGTAAATTTATATGAAGATTAGATGTTTACAATGATATTATATTAATTTTTCTAAATGTATGTATAGTATTATTATTATTTAGTACAACCTATGGATATGCACTTTGTATGTTCTTTCTTACTGTCAGTGCCGACCGCTAAAGAAGTTTCACTTCTGTTACGTGTACTGAATTGCACGCGATTTTTTTTAAATTTTTTAAATTGTTCTTTGTTACCAGTTAATACTGGATAACGTGTAACGATAAAACATAATTTCATAATTTTATATTACTTTCCCTCGCTTTATTTTCTTCCCATTGTTTGTTACTTTTTCCTCTTTTATCAACTCACAGCTCCAATGAGCAATGAAATAGGGTATATGATTCCAGGCGTTTCTCCAATACTTTCAATGCATCTGTAACTTTACTAGGTTACAACTGTCGGAGCTACAAGAATAAATGTTGATATTTTGATATTAACATTTTATTGACATACATAAAAACAAAGAAAATGAAAAACCACTTGACAGATTTTAATGAAACTAGACTTTTATACCTAACAGGCATGTTCGACTTAATTAATAGCGACACCTATGTCTTTTAAAATCAACTATCATAAAAGTTTAGTTTTAGAATTCTCTACTAGATGGTGACATATATTTTATATTTACCAAAGCTTTTCATTTAATAATGCATTTATATTTATATACGTGTAACTACAGCCTCACCACTATAAAGCTCTAGGCTACTCTCGGGATGCATGATAAAAGGAAAAGTTTGAAAATCTAAAAATGCGTAATGTTGAAGAAGTTTTTCCGTGTAAAGTGTAGGAAAGATTACTACTAGTTTTTCGTAAAGAAAACAATAGAGTATAACACTCGAACAGTATGAATATCAGAAAGTTGCAGTACGATATTCAAGTATATCTATATATGTAATTATTTTGGTACATTCATATATTTAAGCTTTACAATTAAGTTACCTTGACCCATTCAAAATTTAAATTCTTTCTTAATTGACATGATCATTTGTCGTCCATGGCAATACTTCATTCGATTATTACTAATGTTATCTGTAAGAATCTTTTATTATATTACGCAATAAAAATTTCCGTAGGCATTGTAATTTTACATAAAAGTATATAAATAAAAAAAAGTGTAGGAATTTCATAATAAATATATTCCTTACAAAGAATTCGTCCTTTATTTTGAAAAAGTGTTTTATTAAGAAAGGAATTTTACTCGGCTGCGCTCCATCATAACGAAAGCTTACATCAATTTAGCAACCCTACATTTTTGGCGGCTTTCCGCGAACATTTTTTTATTCGCAATTGTTTGACATTCTTATCGTTGAGATAAGAGGAGTACAAACATTTTCAAGTTTTTTACACTCTTCGTAGATACTTACTAAAAAAATTTAACAAAACTAAATGCTTAAAAAAAAGACACGTTATTATAGGCATGCAGGCGCACACGCACGCAGCTTGCGCACATGCACACATGCACGTACACACACACACACACCTATATATATATATATATATATATATATATATATATATATATGCGCGTATTGTGTACGCACGTGTGTGCGTGTGTGCGTGTGTGCGTGCGTGTGTTTTATTCTTCTTGCTTCACTTTCTTACTAATTCATCATTTTCGACTACCAAGGGCCGAAAACTACACCGCATAAGCACATATATTAATGACTTGTTGATTTTTTTCGGCATAATGTCGTCACCGTGGTGATCACAAGGCAAACGGCCTTTGATTGCGAGGCGCACTGCGAGGACCCGGGTTCGATTCCCGGCCGCTCGTCGAGCGGGGCTGGACTGGCTGTTCTGGTTGGTTGTAAGAGATTGCTCTCGTAGCAATAAGCCCGCCATATGTATCAATTAGATACATTAAAGTACAGAAATAATTGCCATTCTTAGTAACACTAAGCCTTGAGTATGCAAATACAAATGGGAGTTTAAATAAAAAACCAAATAGAAAATTTCAATAAGCAAGAATTATTGCATAAAGATTGGTTGTAAATTTTATGTTTGATGACCTTTTCATGATAGTAAAAGCACTCTTGAAATAAAATTTTTTATCATTATATTAATCATAAGTAGTATTTTTTAATCATTACAATGTTTTTTATGAAAAAATGAAGAATTCCTTAGAAAACCTTCACTTATAGAAAAAATGAAGAATTATCATCAAGGCCGGCAAAATATTTAATTCAAAATACAACTCTCGGTTAATCGAAAATATTGATCGCATATGAAAAAATAATTTTTTTTAAGAACATGCAATATTAAAATTAGTTTCCGTCTACCATTCAGAATTATATTATTTTTTCCGAAAAAAAAATTAATTCGAAAATCTTACCTGCAAATAACAATATAGGAAATAAAGTTTTAAATTATTATGACGAAGATGCACATTTACAATAAAAATTAATTACATAAATACAAACAGGAAATGAGCATCATAATAAATAATTTAGTGAATTAAATTCATTGACAAAATACATTAGGTGCGTTTATAAAAAGGAAAACTATGTATTTTTACAAAAAGTTAATTAATTAAAATTGGTTTACTTTGGGTGGCACTTGATAGATATTTATAATATACAGAAATTCCGTGTGTGTGTGATGGGCTAATAGATGAAAAAAACGAGTTGTTTCACTCCGAATATAGCCAAAGGTTACTATATAGCCAAAGGTTACGAGAGTTAGATTATTTTCGCCCTACAAACTGGCGCTTGAAATAACGTAATCAATTTTAATTTCTTAGAGAAAACTTTTGCGACTAGATATGACTTGTAATTTCGTAGTTCGGGAGTTAGGAATGAAGTTCGTGCGTTTCATTTGAAATGATACGCATTGGTAGCTTTCAGTTTGTTTATTTGGGCTACAGATATCGAGGACTTTGTTTTTACACAATAAATAAAATATGGTTAATAATTCATAAATACGTGATATATACATGTTAAATATACAGAGCAAGCTACGTGTAATTCATTTTAAGGCTTTGCGCGCCACTGTACGTTATTAGCTTTTATTTATTATGTATTATTTAGAAAAATTGATCCTTTCTACACTGACATCGAATATAAATAATAGATAAATTTTAAAACATTTTGATGTACGTAAGCAAAAATATTTCTAGTTTAATTTTTATTCGTATTTGGTACTAGTATTATAATACCTATACTCTTTATTATAATATTTAATTAAAAATTTTGATTTAAGTTGCGGAAATTAGAAAAAATTTCAATATTATTTTTACTATCTCAGTGAAAAAAAAGAGGCTTGAATAAAAGAATCAAGGGACTTTTTGATAGATTTCAAACGAGATTATCTGAAAACTCACTGATGTGAAATTCAGATAACTAGTTTACTGATAAGTTGAAAAAAGTTATGCACTTATTTTATTGAGGAACAATACCGAATAAAGTAACTTATATATTAAAAATTACTCATGCATTTGATATTCTAATATCGACATTATTTTATAACAGTTTTTGTTAGTAGGAAAAAATTATGAATCAGGGTTGTCGATCAGAATATACTTTTTTTATATTATTTTTAAAACACCTAAGAAGATCTTTTAAAAACCGGAAATACAATTTAAAAAAATCAAAGTAGTGTGCCTCTAAGCATGAATATTTGGATATACGTCTATATACATATATTTGGACGAGTTTGCATCATCTAAACGAACTTCTGTGACAATCGACGATCTCTAGTGTAGTGTTTTATAAAACTTTCATGTCTTCATGAAATTTTAACAATTTCAGGAAAGTTCCATAGATAGAAATATTTCGATATATCCAACTGCTGGAAAGCCAATAGTATACACGCTATGGAATAAACTTGCTTAAATCCGCTAGTATACACACTATGGAATAAACTTACTTTAATCAGACACCAAATTTGTAAGTACATTAGACAAAAAAAAAACAATGAATCTCGTTGAATTCAAAGTGCGTTGGGTCATGGATATCGAATTATGGTTTTTTAGGGTATCGCAGACGAAGCCAGAAATCATTATAGTTTCGTCATGTCTGTCCATCTGTATGTTATCACCCGTTTATTTTCTCATTTTTGTACCTATTGAGATGAAATTTGATGTACAGATGTAAGTTAATGACGCTGGACAAGTCATTCAAAAATCGACAAAATTTCATTGAAACTAAATAATTTTAATGGTTCGGTTTCCAGAGATTTCCGTTTAAAATCGGCATCAAGGTATCTCAAATCTCATCACCTCAATATCGTTTCAGAAAATCTAAAGAGTGCAGAAATGCAGGTCTTCTGTAGCAAATGTGTTCTTAATGAAAGTTATAACGGATGCTGTAGAATTTACAGTTTCAGATATTTTTCTTTCAAGAAAACTTTTCACACAACGTTGAAATTTTGTTAAGATTTAAATTTTGTTAGGCTTTTCCACAACACGATTAGAACTGCATGTTAATAACATAATGTCTTTAAAATATAAGGTTATGAAAACTTATCATGGACGCGCTTGACAACTTTTAGTCGGTTTTTCAGTACAATTCACTGGTCCAAAGTCTAAAAATTTAGTAAATTTTTATGACAACAGTGCTCGGTGAATGAGGAAAATAGCAAAGTAATAAAGCATTATCATGATTCAGCTATCAGAAAACACTTCATTATAGATTAGTAGAAGTCAACCAGATTCTACAGATAACATGGATAAAAATTTCCACCATAGCAATTGAGTGGTGAAATGTAAGCCGCATATTGGACGGGAATAGGCTCGCCTACATGCAAAATTTTAATAAAATTTTCAACTCTTCTCACTCCGAACTCGCATCTAAATATCTTTATCTTGGATTAAATACGATTGATATTTTTGTAGAATTCCCATTTTTAAAGAAGGAATATACTGAAAAATATGTACATTATAGACTATCACTGAAGAAGAATGCAAGATTTTTTTGGAATTTAGGATTGAATGCAGCTGAAAGAACTGGCAGAGTGAACCCATGAAACTTATGAAAGAGAAAAAGATCAAGCATCATCCACATAAGTTCACTGATGAAGTGAAACTTCTTTAACGATTCATGTTCGATAACAACTAACAATATCATTATTCATCTAGAAGTACGTTTTTTTAAAATGTTATTGCTCTTATATGGGTTCTGTTTTTCTTTTTAAAAACACTAGCAAAAACTAGTATTATATAATAAACGATTAGTTTCAAAACAGAGGGTATAAATTTGTTTATAATTATATGGCTTTTGTAATTATTGATCACAATTAATTTTAAAATTCAAATAGGAATAAGGAGAGTATACGGAAAATATTAAATACTTTTTTGATAAATACAATTATCAGGTTCCCTTATGTATTTTTTTTCAAATTTTAAGACATTTCTTATAGATTTTGATGAAAAACGCCAAAACCCTAAAATACGAATGAGCAAGACTGACTCTTTCGGGAAATGTCAAACATTTCTCAAGTTGTCAGTGGTAACGCAGTCGTTTATTGGACCCACACGTCACGACGCTTCTTTATTAGCTTCCAACGTTAACGTCACGTCGTCGAACAGCCGGCGTCGTCTGTCGCCGCGCCACAATTGTAGACTTGTCAAGATTGTCACTCATCTGGATTGATAAGCGCAAAGAGACGTTCATTTTTTGTTGCTCCTCTCACCCGGCACCGTACGAGACGCGGAATAGAGTTTTGGAATTCGATTACCCCACGCCTGAAGCAGGTCTGAGAGGTTACAGCGCGTAATACGTGGGCGGAATATCGGAGAAGGGGAAAAACCGGATACGTATTTGTAAATGGGATATTCGTGATCTCAATGTAAGAGCCCTCGTACGTTTTATGTCATTTTCTTCGTGTATATATTTTGGTGTTAACAAGCTTACAATAGTGGGGAAATAGACAAAAATCAGCAAGACACAAATAACTATACAAAGTTTGTCACCGTGGCACCCAAAAGATCGACCCAGAGTAGTGATTTCCACAAATTTTAAGTAAATGCCTATATCGCGGAAATTAAGAAAATTTTACTGAAGTCAAATTTTGTCAGCTACCTAGTTATAGCCTAGCCTATCGATCCTTTTCAGGCAATTTCGTTGCACTTTTGTCGTAGCGGCTCCAATTGCAGAGCAGCTATTTTCCAAAAGCATCAGAAAAATTTGGAATTTATTCAAACTGAGAATCTCGACTTCGAATTTGGAATATTGATGCAATACAACAGTATATTTAAAAAAAATTAAATATATTGAAACTAACTTAAATATATTTACCGTCAGAATCATTCAATTGCTTCATTTGGATATATGCTCCTAAACATATGCACTAGGGGGCAAATGTTTTTGAAATTGCAACGTGCCTTGCTGTTATCGTATTCAATGAAGATTCCAGGCCCCATCTATAGGTATGTACGAAAAGAGACTTCAAGCAGAAAATTGTTCAATATTGCGCCTCGAAGACCGTATCGATAAGATTGGAAGATCGGTTTAATAACACCGCAAAATGGACAAGAATCAATGAAACAGAAAAACGAGTGGCAAAAAATATGTAAGGCTGAGGAAGGTATCGTGAATGGCCCTGGTGCATCAGATAGATTTTAAAATTTCTAAAATTACCTGCATCTGTTTTTTTATTGAATCAGTTTTACCGTATTTCAACTTAATACTAATTCAATAAAAAAATAGATTTTGAAAAATTACATTACCATTGTTTAAAAAAAAACACCAAAAATTATGAATAAATATCAATCTTTATCCTAAAATGCTCCTTATAAATATATATGCGACAAATGTGTATCATTATGACTTACTAACGACTTTCGAGTTACAACTATTAATAAAACAAATCAATGAAATGTTACCATATAAAGCAATTAAAATGTGGACGTTTATAGAGAACAATATAATATGGTAATTTGAAAAATTTCTTTCGAAAAACGTTGATAAATAAATAGCAATAAAATAATGGAAATTTTTAAGCAACAAAGTATAAAATTTTTCGAAGCAACAAAGTATAAAATTTTTCTAAGCAACAAAGTATAAAATTTTTCTAAGCAACAAAGTATAAAATTTTTCTAAGCAACAAAGTATAAAATTTTTCTAAGCAACAAAGTATAAAAAGTAAAAGTAATATATTCACGGTAGAAAAATCATTTGGTTTCACAACGCATTAAATTAATAAAAAAATTAAATACTACGTGGAATGCGTAGCAAAATTTTAAATGAGAATAAAAATCGTAGGTAATTTAATACCAAGGTACATTACTGCTCCAATGTTGAGATAAAAACTTCAATCTTCGATAACTATTTTTTTTGGCTTCGGCACAATTATTTTTTATTTATAGAAATTAAAATTGCTGGAAGCCTTTTTGACTTCTACATAGCTATAGATTTTTACAAAAAAATTGGTATTTCTTCGGTTTCCACTACATTGTAATGAAGAATTTTTTCATAAAAGAAAAGTGAATTTACGTAAAATTTATTTTGAATCTATAGAAGAATTTTTTTTTCGAATTAACCAGATTTTTGGAAAATAAATTAAATGAAATGTACGTCAAGCTGACAATCAAAAGTTTACTTACTTACCTAGAAAATCATTTTGCTATAGATACCTACAAATAAGTTACCTTTTAACACTAATTTACTTTTTGTAAATTTTATTTTGTGTGTTTCTATACCACTTACTGAACCTTAGGTTATTTCTAGTATATTAATAGAGCGATTGAAAGGTCGTAAAGGCAAAAGAGACAAGACTAGGTCATATAACCTCAACACAAGTAAGCGGTTCACGAAATGAGTTCACTATTAATTAGAATTAGGTTGTTTATAAAAAAAAGTACTGAGTATACAGAAAAAGTGGATACTCGTCTAGGGCGTCTAGTCATTTTCATGGAAATCGACAGACCATTGAAAGGAAATTCTACTATCATATCGGCATACAAACTCTGAAACTGAGGATCAACGAAGTCCCTATCGCTAAAAGTTCGGTCATTGTATTTTGAATATATATGTCATAGAAGTTACTATGTAACTTTAAATAATATAACATTGATAGAAGTTGACAAATGATTGCCCGAAGTAGGTCTCAAACTTCGACGAAAACTAAATTTATGAAGTCCTTTGGTATAATATATTCAATAAAACCAAAAATAAATACCCTTACAAGGCAAGTAATAAGAGAGAAAGCCTTTTTTACAATCAGTTCCAACGCGAGTACAAGCCTCTCGCCTCATTCATCAACGTCGTCCAACTAAGTCTTCAGACCATTACTGAATTAAAGATTACAACAGTATAAGACTTACTCACAAGGCCACTCACTACATAAATCGACTCGCTTGTATATAAGTCTAAAATAAAAAAAAAACTAGATTCCCGTCCTACTTTCCCCCGGAAAAAAGAAGCCATGACTGCATATTGTTTTCATTGCGTTTTCGTCGAAATTTGTATAACAATTATTTAACAAGTTAATTTATTAATAATATTCTCCAGGGTTTAGTTATTTATTCCATTTTTAGTCGAGCACAAAAATATGAGACCCATCATGCAACATAAGACAATTTTTAAAACAAACAATCTATAATAATTCTATAAACACTAGAACTTCTTTTTATATTTCTTTGGATATAAGCTTTTTTCAAACATTTTCTTGAAGTAACTGCCAAGCTTTGTATTGTTTAACCCAAAAATATTTCTATGGTTCGATCTCGCAATGGAAAAAGTATAGTAAGACTTTTCTATAGATTTTCATATTATTTATAATTTCTTATTCATTATCTTTATTTAGCTAAAGTGGTTTAAAATTTTAACTCAAAGTAGTTCAGTTATTTTAAAATTTAAATGAAAATTATTGAAAAGACCTTTATTTTGATGTCTTAATGACACCCTGAAAAGTCTTCGAAGTTCACCCTGAAGCTTTTTTTAGGGTTCAAATAGGGAGGATATTTCTTTTTTTTGCGGTTATCCCGACAATTATAGATTTTTCAAATAAAATAGTTATTAAAGATAAGCATCATAATGTTCTCTACAAAAAGGTTCTTTTTATTTTTTCCGTACAACCATTCATTTTTTAGTAAAACATGCGGCAAATTTTCACTAGAGGATATCCATTACTGTCTTCTGCTGTAGAGTAGATTATCCTCGAAAATGATTGATGCAGTTGATTCTATCATTTTATGTTGCCTTCCTTGTTATACTTTTTATTTTTGTTTAGACTATGTTTCTGAATTGGCTTCATATGTTTTATCAATAAAGAAAAAACAATAGTCAAAGTCCCTTTTTATACAAATTCGTTTTCCACATTTTTCCATCAATTTCATTTTAATTGTCAATTAACCTATAGCACATTCTGTGCAAAT